>OZ020524.1:3892260-4545549 GCA_963971425.1 Bryoerythrophyllum caledonicum
GCTCTCCGCCTTCGTTTGGTTGCTCAAAGTTTGGAGTTGCCCATGCAAGGTTCTTCGTCGACGTTGCGCAACCAGCAGCACCTTGCGCGAGGCCGTTCAGAGTTCAAGAAGCACCTTCACAGGGTTTGGGCTTTCGGCGTCAACGATATTGGATATGGTGATGCAGGTCCACCAGCAGTTTGGGGGTGTGCGCGCGCACACCTCCAGTCTACAGTTGCTCCATGAGGTGTTGTGCGAACTCCATGGGAACGGCGGCTAGGGTTTGGTTGCGTCAGCTAGGATTTGGTTGCGGCAGCTAGGATTCAGTTGTGTCGGCTAGGGTAATCATGTGGCGGCTAGGGTTTCAGGTAGTGTGCTGATGTGCTTTACTTAGGACTTCGTGCCATTCTACGTGCTATCTCTTGACTTCAGTTTTGTGTGGGTTTTGTGTCAGTGTTTTAGTAGTACAAAACCTGCACTCTCTAGTTGTTGACAGCTACCTTGTGTGAACATTAAACTTTTGTTGTAATTGCAATTTTAATCATACTCAAGTTCATGTTCTCAATTGTGTGCTCCAATATTGGTACTGCTCTCTATTGTAACTCTAATTGACTTTAATTATCCTGAACCTAACCCTGGAGTTCACTCATTCAGAATTGAAACAAAGCTTACCAATGTAAATGTCGTAAATGTAAATTCGCAAAAGTCTCCTCGATGTGCAAATGGCCTCCGATCTACACAGTACATACAAAGTTGACAGAGATTAGTGAATGAAGAAAAATGCACATGGCCTTGAGGTTTCAATTGCAAGAGAGCTCACCTTAGAAACTGGGAAGGAAAGAGACCTCTAGATTTGCATAGAAACCTTATATCCTTGTTGGAACCTTGTGCCCCAAGTTTACTAGTCAAAGTTTGACTTTAGAACTTTGGACCTTTTGCTTTGCTTTTTCTTTTGTTTAAGCTTTTTACATATTATATTAAAATTTTGGGCTGTGTAATACGAAGATAATTAGGACTTTTTATCACATAGTTTACCATATAAATTTTATGCATGTGTTGTAGGTAAAGTGGGAAGAGTTGAAAAACATGTTCAACAACAACGATGGAATGGTGACCTAATGTTGAACGTCATCAAGCACCAGTGCATGTACGACTAACACCTACAACACATCTTGAGGTAAACATTTATTTATATACAACTTTAATTTTATGTGTTGATTGAGCTTCTGTACTATGTTGTTTGTAGAATAACCTTTATGTGGATGTACAAATCATTTCTTTTATTAGCGAGCAAAACAAGTTCCAATGGTGTCAATAATTGCAAGTAGACAACATGGTTCATTTTCTTCCCTAGGTTCAGTGGATTCCCTTCGTATAAGTTCACTTGGATTCAAAAGATTGCATCACACGTGATCTAGATTTATTATCACCATGTCAGAAATGATATTACTTCTATTTTATACCAATGATTAGGGATGCAAAAGGGGTGTAGCATATTTAACCCCTAAAGGATCAAGTGTCAAAAATGGGCTTCTTGAAAATTCAGTTAGGTTCCTATGGTGTCAATTTCTTACATTCATCTTTCAAAATTTTACTATAGAAATGCCTATCAAGACTTTAGGGGGATTCTAATTTTTACCTAAATTGGACATTTGATCAAAAAGTTTTAGGGTTTTCAATTTCAAATGGGGAGAGTAGGCAAATCGGGCATGTCCAAAATCTATTGCTAGGACACTCTGTTGAATGTGAGATTTTCAGTATTCGCAAGTAATATTATTTTTCTTGATGTTGTCAAAATAAGTTCTTGTCTTTAGTGAAAAATAACATATCAACCTAAGTCAAACATTTTCACACATTGGTTTTCATTGTTGGGCAAGATACCAAAATAACTTCTAGTTTTCCAAATAAAACCTAGATATTTTTATTTTTTTTCACTTTTTATTTTTTCCACAACAATATGTGGTGTAAACCATCTTATTGACCATTTGGACTACCAATCTAAAATATATTAAGTTCACAAAGATTAAAGTGTGAATTAACAAATTCCAAACTTCCACTCTTTGCACAGTTGTTTTGAGTATGCTACACCCGTTCTCTACCTCTAAAAATTGGTGTAAAAGGAACTAACATCATCCTTAACAAGATGGTTGTGGATTTAGACCTTCTGTAGTGCAAAAACTAGGCACCAAGTGAAATCAAAGTTTGCTGATCCACAACACACAGGGAAGAATATGAACCATATGCTTGACTTCAAACACTATTATTTTTCAATCCGTGCGGTCAAAGTTTATGAATTTTTTTTAAAAATATTACTTAATAAGTCTTAATTGAGATCCCACGGTCAAAACTAGAAATACAAGTTTTTGTTTATTTTTTTGTTCGTTGCACTGGAATCCAACAATTTAGAAGTGTTTTTGGTGTAACACTGTCATTGTACCTTCAGGGTTAAAGACTTCGTGCAAGGAATTCATGTTCTAAAAATTCTTAATTTTTTCATGTCAAAGCAGTTTTTATCAAAAGGTCCAATTTCATCATCATATATTGAACAGTAAATATGTGTTTAGAAATATATCTTTTATCAGATGAATGGTGCTTTGAAGGTTAACAATTGGTATATGTATTTTGACTACTGTGCAGCGATAAAGTTCTTATTTTTTTAATGGTGTTAATGGAGAGCCGCACGATTCAGACTCCTTTGATACGGCCACACATCGAAAGGGACAATATGCCTTCTAATAGCTATGTGGGGGCCCGATTAGTACGAGCAGCACGTGCAAGGCAAATTCAGCAAAGATCTGTTAGGATCATGACTTCTGAATTGGAAAGGGCAGTAGAATTGCTTTCAGAAAGAGGAGATGTGGTGGGCTTAGCAACCAGGGAGCATGCATTTAAAAGTGGCATGGAATTGAATGGGTCGAAGTTGTTCCCATTCGAGGTGGCGGTGCGTATCACTAGGGTAGATGATACATTGCATTGGACCGGAGAGATTGTAGGAGAACGCCTTGGCATGTGTGTGGGCTTGATCATTCGTTGGCATCAATCTTTGCTACGTGTAGTGGCTGTAGAACCTGATATCACGGGTGTCCATGGTGACATTGGATCACAGATAGCGCCTACAGAAGTGATGGCCCCAGAATTTGATTTTCCTGAGTTCATCAACACACCAGGATCCACCCACAGGTCTCGACGTAGTAGTCATGCTTCAAACATCATAGATGAAAATTCGTCGTTTTCCCAATCTACTCCCTCAAATATCCGAGATTTGCCCCATGTAGATGGATTTGCTTATGTTAGACCAGCACGTCGTCCATATTCTATGCAAAATAGGAGAAGGAGAGATTCAAGGGAGCCATCATTGACAGAAGCTACACCATCTAAGGTATCGCTTAGAAGCGTGCAAATTGCAATGACACAAGGAGGATGCAAACGCAATTGTTTAAGGGACGTTCCAGCAAGGTATCTATTGGACATGCGATATAATGCATGGGGTAATGAGTTTTCAGTTCGAAGTACGTGGATGAGACACATGCTGGTTTCTTTTTACACAAGGACGGAAGGAACTCGTCGAGACAAGTTTGTAACAAAGTTAGATGGGAAAGAAGTTTGCAATGCTTGCTACGCTCTTGGGGTTGGATATTCACAGAGGCGCTTTAAGCAATTGAAGAAGGACTGTCTAATATATGGAAGAGTGACATCGATTCACGGCAATACCCTTTCAGATCCGATAAGAGAGACTACTAGAATGTCTGCAGCAGAGGCTTGCTTTAAATCGTTTGTCGATGAAGCTGGTTGTCCTCAACCTCATCGTTGTATTCGCCGTAAGAGTGACAACGAAGTGGTGCCTCTTATTCTCCTTCCTATGAATACAGCCAAATTTGATATATTCAATTACGTGAACGAGGAGGTCAAGAGAATTTGTAAAGGGGAAACCATTTCTATGAGTTCGTTCCGGAGGATGTGGCGCATCAAGTATCCCCATGTTCAGGTACCTCCATTCTCGAGATTCTCAAAGTGTTATCATTGTTGGGAGTATAAATGTGCCATGGAAGGAACCACCAATGCAGATGCAAGGATAAAGATAAAGGAGTTGTTTATATTGCATCTACGCAACCAGATGGAAGAACGTAGGCATTATTGGATATTCAAGAGGTCGTGTTATATTAGCCCTGAGTTGTACATGTGCATCATCGTGGATGGCATGGATCAAAACACGACCATGGTACCGAGGATGCGTCAGACTGTGAAGAACATTGAGCACCGGTTTGTGAAGACCCATCTGCGTGGTGCGCTTGTACATGGCATTGGTTTATATTGCGACGTGTGGTTTGGGGCTCACTACAAACACGATAGCAATCAAGTCGTGAATACATTGTTGTACGTGATTGGAGATGTGCTGCGGAGGAGGGGCTTTTTGCCACCAACACTGCGAATTCAGGCCGACAACTGCACGCGTGAGAACAAAAACATTTATATGTTTGCTCTATGTGCTACATTGGTGGGATTGGGGTTTTTCCAGGAGGTGGAACTATCTTTTCTTATAGTGGGCCATACCCACGAAGATATTGATCAACGCTTCAGTTGTATATCAAATACGTTGAAGAGGTCGGACGTCGACTCGTTGAAGGAAATGATTAGTCTTATAGAACGAGGAACATCTCCCACGGAGGCATTTGTTAGCGCCCGGCTGCTAGAGAATGTATGGGATTGGAAATTGTTCATAACTCCTCACTTACTGACAGGTCAGGATTCATTGGTGGGCATAACATTTCCGCACCACATGCGATTCTATATGGACAATCGGGAAGGGATTCGTGAGGTTCGAGTACAACACAAGCATTATTGCAAGGATCCATGGGGACCGGAGGCAGGGACGAAAACTCTGAGGTCGTTGCCAAATAGGGATGAGCGACCATCGTTTGCGGAAGTATTTGCAGCGGACGAACGGGAGTTGAAGGCGTTGGATGATTTCATTGCATATAAACAAAGGTGCATTCAAAGGTTGCAGCATGAGGACAAGAATCGTGAAGCAAAAGTAGAGGCTGAAAGATTGAAACTCTATTTAGCTCAATTTCCACATAAAGATCGTAGCAATGAGCATCGTACCTCACCGTTTTGGCCTTCAGAGTTCTCGAACACCGGACCTATAGGGAGTGCATCTTTGGATGTAATGGATGGTGCAAGTGAAGAAAATCGCGAGGTAAATGTCGTAGAGCAGGTAGTGGCCATGCTTCCAAATGCCGAGGCTCGAGGATACTTTGGTCCTCGTAGAGGAAGACCCTCTAATCAAGCAGTGCGCAGGGCACAACGAACAGAGCGCAACTATGTTGAGGAAAGAGCCGAAGAAGGAGCAATGTATGAAGGTAATCACGACCCATTTCCACCATTTAATCCACAATCTGATATCTGTTGTGGACAATTTGTAGCCTTGAGTGTTGATAGAACAGAAATAGAAGGTGGTGTACCATTCTATGTAGGGAAAGTGATTGAGGAAGGAAAAAACCGATGGAGACTTAAGATTAAGGTTTGTTGGTATTGGCCCAGCATCCAAAGGGGGGTTGTTGATGGACATGGGTCTTCTGCACAGCGGTATGCTAATTGCATGGACTCAATCTGGGAGCCATCTGGGGAGAGCCATAGTTGGGTAGAGAAAGATGCATGCATTTTTTCATGGGTAGACTCTCCGGAAAGAAACATGTCTGGGGTCGGCGGGTGGAGAAAGCGCAATGTATTTGGAGTGCAGGTTGAAAGCAGGATTCGCATTCTTCAATCGGCAAAGGCTCACATCCTACAATATATTGCAATGCAAACCGAAGCTATCGATGACGACCGTTTGCAAGCAGCCCTAAATTCTATGGAGTAGATAGTGTGCATTTTTGAGAGTATACTAGTTGTGTATGGTACTTGATATATAGTGTATGTGTAAGAGTAGTATATTCTAAGGGTGATGTAAGACGTTATGTCATTAATCCTTTAGAGTAAAGTTGTGTTTACTATTGGTGCTAAGTCCAATTGTTGAATCATCTATATTTAGTTTTCACCATTGTATGCATTATGTACTACGTAGAATATCTTTTAATCAACTGCCAACCCTTGCATAAAGTATGTTTTTTTGTAATAACGCCTGTTTATATACTACAATCCTTCAAATCTATCTTTGAAATATTGTGAAACTATATTAAATACACATTTATCTAGTATTAACGAGGGGCCACCACAAATTAGTTGAAAATGCCAAAAAATCGCTTCCAATATGAACAACCATGATTGTACGTAATATTGTTGCAGAAGCTCAATTTTTTTTCCTTTGGAAACATTTTTTTTCTTTGATTTTTTTTTTTTTTTTTCAATTTTGCCACTTTTGTTCGCAATGGCCGCCGTTGTACCCAAGTGCACTTTTAAATGGCCAAGTGCATAATTGCTTAATTGCGTGTTTATAGGGTTTTGAATTTCAAATGGGGAGAGCGGGCACTTTGAGCAGCTCCAAAAACTTTTGTTATGACACTCTATTGAATGTGATATTTTCAATTCTAGCAAGTAATTTTTTTTCCCTTCGTAATGTCAAAAAAATAATCTTGTCTTTAGTGAAAATAGCATATTAACCAAAGTCAAACATTTTCACACATTGTCAAGCAAGGTACCAGAAAAACTTCTTCTTTTCTACATAACGCATAGAAATCTTCATACTTTTAAGTTTTTATTTTCCACAACTTCATCTATGTCTATAAAAGAATACAGGATGAAGAACGCGTCAAATGGATAAATGCGTCGATGAAAATGGAGCGTCGATGGATGAATGCGTCGGATGAAAAATACTTTTGGATGAAAAGCTAAAAGTTATGGATTTGGATAAACGGACGGGGACGGGGACAAGGACGGGGACGGGGACGGGGACGGGGGGACAATGGATTGGAGGGAAAGGGCTAGGGGACAGGGAGGTGGGGACTCAACACAAAAAAATGTTGTGTCCGGAGGACACGGGAAACACTCTAGCGTAGTATAAATCTTCTTATTGACCATTCGGATTATCAATCTAAAATATAATAATTTCACAAAAAATTAAAACTCGATTTGGCAATTTTTGAACCTCCAATCCTTGCACAGTTGTTTTGAATATGCTACACCCCTCCTCTACCTCTAAAATTTGGTGTACAAGGAACTAACATCATGTTTAACACAATGGTATTGGATTTAGACCTTGTGTAGTGCAAAAATTTGACACCAAGTGAAGTCAAAGTTTGCTGATCCACTAAAAGTAGGGAAGAAAATGAACCATTTGATTGACTTTAAACTCTATAATCTTTTAATCCGTGCGGTCAAACTTTATGAATTTTTTTTGAGTAAATTATTGAATAAGTCGTATTTGAGATCCTTCGGTCAAAACAAGAAATCAAAGTTTTTGTTTCCGTCTTTATTCATTGCACTAGAATCCAACTAGTTTGAAGTATTTTTGGTGTGAAAGTGTCACTGTCTTAAAGGGTTAACGTGCCGCAGGGATGAGGGAGGATGGGTTGGCTGGCCTCTTTTTGTTGGGGCTCCCCCATGGATGAGTCAGTTCGGCGAGGGCAAATTGACCCCCTTGCTAGGACTTACCCGAGGTGGGCCCCGTCTTAATCCCTAAGGTACCGTGACAATTTTACACCAAAAACACTTCAAACTAAATGGATTCTAGTGCAACGAATAAAGAAGGTAACAAAAACTTTGATATTTAGTTCTCACCGTGGGATCTCAATAAAGCCTTATTAAGTAATACATGTACAAAATTTCATAAACTATGACCACACGGATTGAAAGATTATAGTATTTGAAGTCAAGCAAATGGTTCATTTTCTTCCCTGCGATTAGTGGATCAGCAGACTTTGACTTCAGCTAGTGTCAAAAAATTTCACTTCAAAAGGTCTAAATCTATTACCATCTTGTTAAGCATGATGTTAGCTCCTTACACACTAATTTTTAGAGGTAGAGACGGGGTGTAGCATATTCAAAACAAGTGTGCAAGGAGTGGAGGCTCGAAATTTGTTAATTCACACTTTATTTTTTTTGAACTTAATACGTTTTTGATTGATAATCCGAATGGTTAATATGAAGGTTTACATTACATATTGATGTGGAAAAAATAAAAAGTGAAAAATATGAAGATCTCTAGGTTTTATGTGGAAAAGAAGAAGTATTTTTGGTACCTTGCCCGACAATGAGTGACAATGTGTGAAAATGTTTGACTTGGATCATAATTTGAGCGGGGGTCGCGATGGCTCCGCCTTTCGCGGAATGGAGAAGTGGATCACTTTTGAAGGCAGAATGGACACAGATTGACGATCTTGGACATTAGGCAATTAGATCCACTTAGTGCAACACAGATATGGTTTCTTAAGAGTAGGGTGTAGTTACATTGTCCTGATCTGTCCAGATCTAGGATCAGCAGGAACTCTTCAGATCGGATCTAACACGGTTTTGCCCTAACTCGATTTGGTGTTACAGATTGCAGGATACAGGTGTTTGGGGAGGACTGTGCGAATTGTATACACGACTCCGAGTGAGTCTTAATCAAAAAGGCGAAGTTTGAAGGAGGCGGTCAACCTGGTAGGACCAGACCCCAAGACCTTTGCAGCTATCGTGCGCTTATTGGGAGCGGGAACATCAGACTTACTCGAGAAACAAAGGACACAGTTTGCGACAGGCGCCAGAGGGCTGGTGCTCCGAACTTGTTTGACGCGCGTATTGGGAGCGGTACTGTATCCACGACTCCAGGTAGGGGCTCAGTAAGGAGCATTTTGGTGGAAGCGCGACATCTGGGAGAGAGAGCATATTGGAGCCCGCAGTCAAGTCCGTATCGGGAGCGGAGTTGACGGTCGGGCAAGGGAGGGCCTGGTGCCGAAGATTGGTCTTGCGGACTTCAGCAGGTACGCCTCGGTCTCTGTGCACTCTCCTGAATCCGGAACCTAGTGGTGCTTCTCGCATCAACAGTTGCAGCGCCCGACCCTATAACAAAGGCAGTGGCTTGGTGATTGACGTCCTGTGAGTCACATCAGCGTTTGAGTCGACCTACAGACATGGGCGACACAGACTGATTAGGAGCAATTTATAAAGCCTCTCTGGAAAGATGGCTTCGTATGTAGAAGTCCTAAGGAAAGCCGCAGCGATGATTGAGGAGGCAGAGGTAGAGGCGGGGCGCCAGGTACAACCAACAGCAGCACCATCCGACGTGCAACAGATTCTCAATGAACAAACAACCAGCGCCAGCAGTCTCCACCTTACCAAGGCTAAACCCGGAGAGGAACTCCCACCGGGATACAAACGAAGTTACGCCGGCTACCTCCTGAAAGACACAAAAAGAGAAATTAAAGTCAACCAAGAAATCATCAAAAATGAGACCCAATTCCTGCAGCAGTTCAGTTCTATAGCATTCTTCTTGGGAGGGAGACCGACAGAGGTCCGGCTGAAGCAATGGTGCGAGGCCCTGAAGAAAAAAATTGGCGGTAATCTGCATCTTGGTCGCCACCTTGGTGAAGGTTTTTTTCTGATCAAGGCAAACTCCATAGAACTCATCAGTAAACTCCTACTACTAACACCATACAGGACCACTGAAGGCATCTGTATCTTTCAACGCTGGATCCCAGGCTTCGACCCATATATCGAAGAGTTCAACCTTGCGGGAAACTCAGGAGGAATCTCGAGTAAGAAGAAACTACCAACCTGGATCACTTTGAGACACATACCTGAAGATTGTTTGGGAGTTTCTAGGGAGATTGCGGAAGGGCTTGGAGAAGTACTTGGAGAGGATAAAGGGGGATCCGACCACCGCTACTGTATTGCAATGGACTCCGGAGAAGCCTGGGAACCCTCCATTATCGTCACCAACGAGGAAACAGGTACCCGCCACACAATCCTCATAGACTATAACTTCCTCCCTATTAGATGCAGGTACTGCATGGATACAAATCATAGCCTTAAGGACTGCCCACAAAAACCAGGAAATAGGACAAAAACGAGCAGCAAGGAGCAGGCAACCACAGAGCAAGGAAAAGAGCAAATGGTGACCGCAGGAAAGGAGTTGCAAGCGGGAAGGAACGGGAAAGGACCAGTACAGGAAAACGAAGAGGAAGGGTTCAAAACCCAGAAAACAAGAAACAAGCGGAAGCCCAGGGAGTTACCTGCGGCCACCACCAGAAACGAGAGACCCCAAAGAGGCCGCTTTGACGTCCTCAGGGAGGAAGACGGAGAAGACCAGATGGAGACAGAAAACGGGCTAGAGGCGCCTTCGAACTTCGAGAAGAGAGTTGGAGTAGCAAACTCCTCTCCAGCTGCCGAGATGGAGGTGGAGGCACTGATAAGGGACGAGGCTCCAGCCGAAGCAGACCAAGCAAGGGTCGAGGAAGAGGAAACCGAGGCAGTACTGCCCGAACTAGAGAGCAACCACAACAAGTCTCGGAACTGCCGGGAGGAAGCGAGAGGAGGAAGAGGCCCGCTCGAGGGTCCAAACAGCCCCAAGGAGGCAAGAGCACAAGGAGGACTGTCCGCTAGAGAGCCACACGGCCCTGAGGAGGCGAGTGCGGGAGGAGGACTACCCGATGGTGAGCCAAACGGCCCCGAGGACAGTTGCTCGTTGGGGTCTCAGGGTCTACTCGCTGAGATATCAGAGGGGCCAGGGGAAGCGAGAGAGAGAAGAAGCTCATTTACGGCAGGAGAAAGCCCCGAGGAGGCGAGAGGGGGAGGAAGCCCGCCCGAGCCAGCAGGGGAGGACTCTGGAAGCGACGCGAGGACACACCAGGCAGAGCCTGAACTCGCGGCCCTGGAACTGGCGAGCGGCCAGTATGACGTGAATATGATGGTTGGTGCAGACTCAGACCCAGAGATAATTGAAAGCACCTTTGATGCTGACAGGACTAACCGGTTGAGGGAAGGCCCAGACCTCAACGTCTCCTCTTCGGAGACTAGTGATGATGGGGGAGTCCAAGGGGCTTACATGAATGAAGAAGAGAGGGCAGCCCACTATATGACCCTCAACTGGACTCCAGACAGAGTAAGTGCTTCTCCAAACCTGAAAGCAAGGGACCAGAGAAGAGAAGAAGTCCCTCAAGTCGAGCCTATGAGTCTGGCTCAAAGAACGAAGAGGCAGAAATCTATTGATGGAAGGAAGACAAAGGAGGCACTCAAAGCACAGGCTGGAGTCTCCAAAAATAGGATTGTCAACAAAACTAGCGCCAGGAAACTCCAAATATGTGAGTCTCTCAATAACCCTAGCTCCCAATCTTCTTTACCGCAAGAATGAACTTACAAATCCTATCTCACAATGTTCAGGGTTTGAACAATCCTGGAAATGTAGCTAGAATTAGGAATTATTTAAAGCCTATCTTGAACACATTAGATATTCTCTGTATTCAAGAACACAAGCTTAGGGGTCAAGGCATTGATTCCATAAATAAAAGCATTTGGAGACAAGCCTATACTTTTCATTGCGAGGCACTTGAGGCAAATCAAACCAATGCAGGTTGTGGGGGACTAAGTATGCTAGTCTCCCCCAAAATCAAACATCTTATCATGGACCAAGGACATTCGAGGGGGCACTCAGCCCAATGGATTATAGTTAAGGGCAACTCTGGAAGAGACCTAGGCATTTTAAACATATACGCCCCACATTCCCCGTCGCAAAGAAGCCTTCTATGGTTAGAGCTTATGGAAGTTTTAAACCCAAACTGCAACTGGATCTTAGGAGGTGATTGGAATTTTGTGGAAAATGCTAGAGATAAATGCTCCACATCAGACAGGAGTATCTCGGCAAGGGAAAGACTTGACTTTAGCCTCTTTAAGGACTTCCTCAACGTGCAAGACTATTTTGACTTCAACCAACAACTATTATTCACTTGGGATAACCACCGAACGGGTCCAGAAAGGGTTCTAGAGCGACTTGACCGTTTTTATGTTTTCCCTTCCCCCTGTGGTGAACCAAAGGCACATGTCAAATCCTATAAGATCCTAGGGAATGGTAGCCACTCAGATCACCTCCCAGTTTATCTATGGGTGGAACTAGAGGAGGCAAGGCCTAAAGGGGCTAAGTATAAGATGAACACCTTCTATCTAAATGACGAAGGAGTGGTTCAAGAACTAAAAGAAAAGTGGTTAAATTGCCCCCCTTCTCTAAGGTTTTTTGGAAAACTCAGGAGGGTCATCAAATGGTATAAGAACTTCTGCAAAGAGAAAGCCAGAGAGAGAAGGCTTAAGGAAGAAGATGCAAGAAGTAACTTGGAAAAGGAAAGAATTTGCCTTCATTCTAACCCAAATGACGAGGAAGCTCAGAATAGGGAGATAAGAGCTAGAGACATCTTAACCAAGTGTGAGGATTGGAAGCTAGCTGGACAGCACATCAGGGGAAGGACAAAATGGAGGAAAGTAGGGGATAAGCCCACGAAAGAGTTCTTCCAAGCTTACAAACAAAGAGAAACTCAAAGCAGTATCACGGAACTACAGGATGAGCATGGGGATATTCATACTAGTCAACCAGCCTTAGAATCAGTTGTTTTCAATTTCTACTCTGACCTCTACTCCTGTAGGACAAGGCGAGAAAGTTGTCAAGGAGCCCAACAAGCCTCTCTATCAGGGCCAATCTCTAAACTCTCAAGTAAAATGCAAGAGATTTTGAAGGTAGAATTAACCCTGAGAGAACTTTCCTCTGCGGTGGATCAATTGGCTTCTGGTAAATCACCAGGACCAGATGGCATAGCAGCAGAGTTCTACAAGAAACTTTGGGGGACAATTGGCGCAGACTACCTCGAAATGGTAAATGAGGCCCTAGGGAAGGGTAGCTTTCACAAAGGTGTCACAGAAGGATTAATTGCACTAATTCATAAAGGGGGAAGCAGGGGAAGCCTCAATAATTGGAGACCTATTACCTTACTCAATGTAGCCTACAAAATTTACGCCAAGGCTCTACAAATTAGACTACAACCAATCTTAATGGACTTGATAAGCCCTGATCAATCAGCCTTTCTCCCTATGAGATACATCCTGGATAATATTTTTCTAACACACGAGACAATCCACCATGCTAAACTCTCTAATCAACCTCTACTATTCCTTAAGTTAGAATTTTCTAAAGCATACGATCGTGTAGACCTTAGTTTCCTTTTTCGTGCCATGGAGGCTATGGAATTCCCAAAGGAATTCCTTGACATGGTTGCTTTGCTCTTTAGGGATGCTAAGGCTAGAGTTAGCATCAATGGGAGAGTAACAGAAACCTTTTCCATCGAACAAGGAGTTAGGCAGGGGTGTCCCTTGGCGCCATACCTCTTCCTCATTATAGGAGAAATCCTTAACAGATGTTTCAAAAGGGAGGTTGATAGTGGAAGAATCAAAGGTATAAATCTACCAGGAGCAACGGAGCCACAGGTCCTCCTACAATACGCTGATGATACCTCACTGACGGTCTCAGCGGAGGAAGAAACTGTAGCAAAGGTGATCGAGACCCTAGAAGAATTTGGTACAGCCTCAGGTTTATTGTTGAACAGAGAAAAATCGGCAGCTTACTTCTGGGGACAGAACGGGCAACCCCGACCTCGGTGGACACAGAGGCTAAATTTTAAATGGGCAGAAGAGGGAGAAATCTCTAAGTTGTTGGGAACAGCCTTTGGACTTGACCTCACAACGGAGAATATAGACCTCTTCTTTCAAGGAAAAATTGATAAGAAACTGGAATACTGGACAAAAGTTAGAGCAAACAGCATGGCCAGGATCATTATTGGCAATAGCATCCTTATTTCTACTACTTTGTTCTATCTGGCAATTTGGGGAGGTAGTAACACTGGGGTTAAAAAGGTCACAGCTAAGATTCGCAACTACATGTGGGCTGGTACCTCCCAACCCTCTAGAGCTAGAGTGGCTTGGAGTTCAATTTGTCAAAGAAAAGAACTAGGAGGCCTTGGGGTGGTAGACCCCAAAGAAGCTATGACTGCTTTAATGTGCAAATGGATCATTGCTGCTTGTATGCCCAGCCAATCAAACTTCACATCTCTAATTCGAAATAGATTGGAGCACTGTCAACCCGCTACAGGACCAAGGTGGCCACCCAACCTCTAGTGGTTCACGAGCAAAGGTTTTCAAAGCTCAGGTGGATCCAAGCTCTGGAACAAGGCCAAACGATCTTGGCGCAGTCTAGTTAACGAACTTACCATTAACCCACCGAACTCTATCGAGGAATGGCTCAGTTCACCACTCTGGACTGCTAGAGGTTTACTTATGGAAGGTTTTCACCTATCAAAACAAAGAAAGGCAGCCTTGGCAAGGAATGGGATGGTCTACACTAGAGACATTTGGATTCAAGAGGAGAACAGGTTTATTGCTACCCAGGAAGCTGTGGGTAAGTTTGGATTGAGAGAAGCAGAATTCGAGGTATGGGAGGACTTTCTTCAACGGCTCAACCCAGTTAGCAAATATTGGACCCTGATTCGACACCATCCCCCTAAACAGAGTGACTGGCTTGGAATTTTTAAACTCAACGGTGATTCCTTACCTATCTGGGTTTTTCTTGGGCAAGAGTTGAAAGGAAGAGGATAATTAGGGAGGTATGGAGCTTGGCAAGTCAACGCTAGCGGTGGACTCTACTCTGTTGCCGGAAAGGCTAGTATTCTCCTCAAGAGCCCTACGACAGTGAGTATCAGTACTATTACTGTCTGGGGAAAACTTGAAAGGGTGAGAGTGGTTAATTTTGTTAAAGAGAAAAAAGAGAAAGGAATTCTCCTTTACTATGGCAAAATCAGCTCGCTTATATGGGATCCGGGACGCATCATCTGGCCTGACAAGAAGCAGCCAATCTCCTTCAAGAATTATTCCACCAAGCATGGGAGGATGCTTCTTCGTGCTCGCCGCCCACCACCGAATGTGGTTCAGAAGAAATGGAGTCAAGTCCTCCCCCACAATTTCAAACTCAGATGGCGCAATGTTTGGGATAAGGAGAGAAGTGGAAAAGAAGCGGGGCTCATTTGGCAACTATGGCAGAAAGCGGTTGCGGTGAATCTTTGGAGGAACCGCGCCTCCCCTCACATTGATGATAGTTGCACTGTTTGTAACACAGGAGACCAAGAGAGTATCCTTCATAGGTTTTGGAGCTGTAGTCAAGCTAGTAGATCGTGGATTTACGTGAATGAGATTCTCAGGCGCCTCAGTAAAACCCCCCACTCCCAATGGGGAAATGTTAACTTCAAGCAGGCCCTCTTTGGAAGCAGGCCCCCTCGGAAATTTGCGACCTTCAGCAGAATTTGGCTCCTTCTTAGAGGGATTACTCTTTGGACTCTTTGGATTGCCAGGAATGATTGGGTGTTCAACCAGAATAGGTGGAACCACTACAAAATTGAGAATGTTATCTGACAAGGCCTTACGGATTACGGGAGGATTGCCTGGGGCAGAGTCCTCACTGCCAACACTGAGGCTAGTAGAAACAAGGCGGCGAACCTTTTCGACTCCACTTGGGGTTGTCATGAGTTGTTGTGTAGCGTTCAAGGCGACCACATTGTCTGGGTCAAAGAGTTTCATGCTAGTCCGGAATCTTGAGTCCTTGGTGTGACCGGAGCTGGCACACTTGTCTGTATTGGTTCCTTTTTGCAATCAAACTTGGTTTTGATTTGTTTCAAAAAAAAAAAAAAAAAAAAATGTTTGACTTGGGTTGGTATGCTATTTTTCACTAAAGACAAGAACTTTTTTTTGACAATATGAAGGGAAATAATATTACTTGCAAGTACTGAAAATCTCACTTTCAATAGAGTGTCCTATCAAAAGTTTTTGGAGGTGCCCGAGGTGCCCGCCCTCCCCATTAAAAATTCAAAATCCTATAACTTTTTCATCAAATGTCCAATTTAGGGAAAATTTGTTTTCCCACTAAGGTCTTGGTAATGTCTTTCTATAGTAAACATTTCAAAGAAGAATGTTGGAAATTGACACCATAGGAACCTGACCGAACTTTCAAAAAGCCCTTTTTGGACACTTGGTACCTTAGGGGTTAATTGCGTAGGGTCATTTTTTAGCCCTCTGTTTTTGGGGGATCCTAAGGCTATTTTGGATTTTTTAAAACAAATTTGGGACCTGCAGCCATTGATTATCACAGAGGACCCTCCACTGCTATATATAGGGCCCCATCCAAAAACCAAATAGAGGCCAGGTTTGGCCCCACCACCTCAGGTAAGTCCCAGCAAGGGGGTCAATTCGCCCTGGCCGGTCAGTTCGGCCTGGGCCAGACGAAGGACGCACGCAATCACGGTGCATGTTCAGTTACTGCATATTTTCGGCAGGGAAGGTAGAAATCCAGGAATCCTTCGGAGAAACAGTACATTACTGTGCATTTTATCGTTTTCCACTACACTAAAAGTTTCATTTAGTGTAATGGCACAAATAGTGTACTTACCTTAGTACACTAATTGCGAACAAGTTGACAAATAGTGTACTAATTGCAAACAAGTGTACTTTCTCAAAAGATTATTCAATCAAAATTTACTTTATCAAAGATTACTTTATCGGAGTACACTTTATGGAAATTTATTTTTTTAAAGCTTACTTTTCCAAGAGATTACTTTTTCAAGTTTTACTTCTTAAAAAGTTTACTTTTTCAAATTTTACTTTTCCAAACATTTACTTTTTCAAAACTTTACTTTTTCAAAACCTTACTTTTTCAAAACTTTACTTTTTCAAATTTTACTTTTTTCCAAGTTCACTTTTTCAAAAGTTCACTTTCAAAAGTTTACTTTTGAAAAAGTGTACTTTTCAAACGTTTACTTTTGAAAAAGTGTACTTTTCAAACGTTTACTTTTTCAAATCTTTACTTTTTCAAATGTTTACATTTGGAAAAGCTTATTTTTACAAAAGTTTACCTTTTCAAAAGGTAAGTTGTCTTTTTTCCCCGAATTGATGTTTTTCCCTAGTTCTTGTTTTACTCAAAAATGTTGTTTTTTCCTAATTGTTTTTTCCTAATTGTTGTTTTTGCAAAAATGTTGTTTTTTCCTATTTGTTGTTTTCCCAAATTGTTGTTTTTTCCTAATTGTTGTTTTTTCCCAATTGTTGTTTTTTCCAATTTTTTCTTTGTGAGTTTTATTTTTTCTCTTCTTCACCTTTTTGTACACATAATTCTCTTCTACTTTCAATACACTAAACGTGCACGAGTAAAAAAGTTAATATTCCAATCTTTACAAAAGTTCACAAATAGTGTAGTAGTTCACATTTAGTGTACTATTTTGTCACTACACTAATTGCGTAGTTGACAATTAGTGTATGGGTTCGTATTTAGTGTCCACTACACTAAATGAAACTTTTAGTGTACTGTTCCTGATATCCGGTCAGTAGGAAACGAGGATTCGGATTGTGCGGCCAGATATCGCGCCTGGGAATAACTTAGTGAATAATATTAAGGGCGTTAATCATTTAACAAGTTTTCAAGTGGGATTCTTGTTCTCGTAGTGGGGACTACGTCAGAGCATATGCGCCGCCAACCAGCATGGTGGGTAAGATTGGCCGGCTCCAACATGTCCCTTTTAGAGAGTTGACTCATAATCATCATGGCGATGTATGCTGCGGGGAGCGGGATGTGGACAAAAGCTGGAGCCTTGTATTTTGGTGTAAGAGGGGGTTCCATTAATATAAAGTTCGGGCAAAATAAATCCAAAAGAACCATCTGGACCTCCAAATTAAACTCCAAGATTTCATTACCATTTTCAGACTAAAAACTCCTGATTCAAATACAACAAGTGAGAAAGAAAACAACTATTGCATAAGATTCTAACTTTAGGATCCCAAACAAGACTTATTTTATCATAAACATCCAAAATTTCATAATCTTCACCCACTCGAAAAGTGCGGAGATGACCAGAGACTGGTCGCTTGTCCTTCAACGTCAAATTATCATCAATCGATACAACAGGGTCCACGCTACACATGATCACTGCGGCGATTTAGACAGCTGCGAAGAACAAAGTACCGTGATTGGTGATATGAAACTTAGCGGTACAAGGATAACTGAGGTCGCGGCCGCGCTCGCAGGACCAGTGGATGGATGGGGCGCAAGTTGAGCCCTCCTGATGCTTCTCCGACAGAGAGCTCATGTCCAGGCACCGCTTCCCAGTCAAAGGCATGCACATGAGATGCCACGGCCAATGCAACGATCCGCACAGCAAATAGCCTTCCAGGACAGATCCGACGTCCAGCTCCAAACCCAAGATACTTCGGGTCGGTCGATCCCGCTGGGTTCACATCGTTCTCGGGAAACCTGTCCGGGTTGAACTCCGACGCATCCTCTCCCCAATCCTCCCGGTTCCTATGGATGGCATACAGGTCGTAGATCACACTTGTGCCGGCAGGGATGTGGTACCCCGCTATGATGGCGTCCTCGGTGCTGTAATGCGGAACCGCGACGGGCGCCGGAGGGTGCAGACGGAGAGTTTCCTTTACCACTCTCTGCAAATCACGTCAAAGCAAAGATGAGGTTACTCACGGTCACCACAATCTGAATATGCTGTGCGGATACAGAGAGCTATCATCCCACTTCAGACAGGTGGATCTGTATGATACCTGGAGGTACGGCAATTCGAACATAGAGTCTTCATCCACGGGTGAAGAATCGCCATACTTGGCATCGAGATCTGCACGCAACTTGTTCATCACATGCGGGTGCCGCATGATCTGCAGCATACACCATTCGAAACACACAGCGATCGTATCTGACCCCGCTATAATCGCATCCTGCAGCATCATCATCAGAAATTCAAGCCACCAAGTGTGTCAATCAGCCAGCACTTCGGAAACATCACACAATCACATGCTCTGCTTTTCACCACCTGCTCTCTTGCTTATCTAAAGTGCAAGGCAGTCCAGGTGAACTCACCGTGTTGTGTACTGCGACGGCACTTTCGGGGATGGCGCCTTCCTTGGCCTTTCGGATCAGCATTTCTAGATAGTCGAGTTGGAGCTCATCTTCAGAGTCCGCATTCGGTGCATTCTTCCTGTACCAATCTGCCATCATGTTCGAATTGTTGAGCAAAGGAGGAAAAATATGTTCCCATTTCTTGTTGACACCGAAGAGGTCCCCAAAGGGCTTGAGGATGGGCATAATATCCGTAGGATTCTGCTCCATCAGGAGCTTTGAATGTTCCTTGGCATGCTCCCAGTACATTTCTGGCGACAATTCACCCTTTCCTGCCGCCTCCATACCGACGAAGGCCTTGTCGAAACCGTGTCGGCAACTGGCACGGAAACCCAATTCTTCGAGCAGGGGCCGCAACTCAACCGGCTTGTCGGCTAGAACCGCCTTCTCGACCGAGCTCATCGTCCGCCACACCTCGTCCCTTCGAGCTTCTCGCGTCGCCTCCACTCTCCGCGGCAACATAAAATGGCGTTCCGCAATCTGCCGCATCTCACGAGCTTTGGGACCCCAGATTGACAGCGAGTAGGAGCTGTCTCCGTCGGGGTTCATGTGCTTCCAGCAGGTGTGCATGACGTCGTATATCGGCCGTGAGGCGAATTTCGCGTCCTGGGTAAGCAGGACCTCCTTTGCCATGGCGCCGTTCGTCACCACCACGACCCGAGAACTGCCCAAATACAGGGTGAAGATATTCCCGTATTCTTCCGCCATCTTCTGGTATGAGACGTGCGGGTGCGTCCCTAAGGACGGGATGTTCCCCACGATCGGCCACGGAAACGGACCCGGCGGGAGTTTCCTCTTCTTCACGCTCGTCGTCACGCCATACACCAGCGCTGTCGCGATTATGCACAGGAGCGCGGTAACCGATGCCTTCAGCACAGGCGACCAGGATTCCATGTCTTCCATCCCGCAACCCCGTCCTCAAATCGCCCGTCACAGCAAGCAGACCACCTAGTCCCCAACTCTCTGCGCATCGAACCAAACAAAGTAGAGTAATTTACAACCACTCTCCGAGAAAAATCCTGAAACTCATCACAGATTCCGAACGTGATAAGGTAGTACATCTATGAAACAACCTGCTACAATGAAAAACGGAGCTGCCGCAAACCTTCTTGAAAGTCGTCCCCTTCAAACGCAGCAGGATGAAGTCAGCAACAGCACACAAGTAGAATGACGTTTGTCCTGGAGCGATGCAATTTATGGAATTAGAGCAGTCCAGGATCGAAGGAGATGGAACGACAGAAACTGCGGCTGGAATCGCCGATGAAGGACAGAGATACAGTTGTGACGAATACCCGGGCGAGGCTCCAATGAGATCAATCTCTGTCCCGCGTCTCTCGTCGCGGTAAAGTATCCTAAATCCTTGATGACTTGGGGCCTCAGTTGAGGCACTTGAGGACCCCAAGCAGATCACTTCGGGCCCCCATTGAGCCACTTGGGGACCCCAAGTATATCATAAAATTACATTTTTTTAATACTAGAAATAGATTTTTAAAAATAAAATTCCTAATGAAAAAATGTGTATAAATGTTCAATTAATCTCATATTTTTGTTTTGTGATGATCTTGCGCCCGATTAATAAGTACTCTATATATCATGTGTATTATCCTAGAAAATATATAATCTGTGAAATTAGTCAAAATGATGGAATTAGTGGATTTCAATTCTTCAAGAAATTTTTAGTTGTGCCGGGTTGGCATACAAGGGGCGTACATGCTTTTAGTGGTGTGAAGGTCATGTCCACAATGAACCCAACTTCCAACCCGTACATGTGCGCGGCCCTACGAGCGTGCGCCCCGAGCCCCATTTAGTGGTGTTAGTGGTGTAAAGTTCAGGTCCAAAAAGAATCCAACTTCCAATTTGTGCACGCCCGCAACCCTGCAAGTGTGCCCGCCAAGCCCCTTACACGCGCGCGCTCGACCCCTATTAGTATGCGCCTGGCCCCATGTGCGTGCGTTTGACCCCTAACCGCGTGTGCCTAACCCCTGACCGCATGCCCGACACTTATTTGTGCGTGCCCGACCCATGTGCCCTCACGCTCTCGAGTCCTGACCGCACACACTCGACGAGGCCGACCTTTAACCTTGCACAACCGACCACACGCTGCGCGCGTCAAACCTCTGTGGGTGCGCGCTTGACACTTGTGCGCGCTCGCCCAACCTCAGACCGCGCACGACTGACCTCTTTGCGCGTGCGCCCGACCCGTGATAGTGTACACCTGACCCTTGATAGTGTGCGCCCGACCCCTGACCGTGCGCGCCCGACCCTTGTACACACACCCGCCCCTTGTCTGCAAGAGCGCGACCCTCCAGTCTACGTGTCAGCCACGTAGTTGCCTTTGTGGCAGTGGGTAAATTGATTTACCTCTAGTCCTGGTCTAACTAGTGTTGACCCTTATTTGACGGACAACAACCTTTATCAGACAAATAGTCGGACGGACGGACACTCCCAAACAGATGGACGCTGGAACAACCCTGTATGCAAGTAGGATATATTTACTTTATATCAAGAATACATTCAAACAAGGCTCTGAGATTTTTCTTGAGTAATGTATTAACCTCTGAAGGACCAAGACATTTTAGAGAAACCTCTACTCCATTGATTAAAAACCGCCAAGATGGGGGTTTTAAGAATGTAACCATAAGATCTCCTAAACTTACATGAGATGATGTGTGAATTTTTGCCGTGCAGATTCAAAGATAATTGCAGTCAAAGTGAAAAAAATCTGTCCCCGACATGAACACTAGGTCCTTTAAAAGTTAAAGTTTAGAGGAGGACAAGGACGTTCTCTGAAACAGATAACACAACAATCCTGTCGTTTCTCACTCAAAAAGTGTTGTCCTTCACTCACTGACAAAGCTCGTCTGTAAGTGGAAAGCTGTGTAAGTGGAAAATCCCCCTTAGAAAGTCCGGAAAGCAGTAAGTGAAAAACGGCAGGTTTGCTACTAGTGTAGGATCTGCACATACACATAGCAAGAAAATGGATCTCCTCTACGCACGAAAGTCATGCTGTCACCGAAAACACAGGATGGTATTCTTCTTGCAGATGATCACGAGTCTGAGCTTGAGAGAGAAACCCAAAATTCATGCGGGCAGCGGAAAACTAATAGCTCAGAAGCTCTCCAGTAATCAACCATGCACCGTACGTGCATGACAGCCAATTGATTGATTGATTGAAACCAACACTTCACAAAATTAGATTGGCACATACTAAAGAAAAATTCTGTCAAGGATCTTGATAATAGTCTGAGTCCTCCGTTTCGCAAATTATTGCGTCAAACAATGTATCTACAATATCATACTACAGCAATCTACAACATCATACTACAGCAAGATCAACCACAAACCTGCACAACCCAGTAACCCGCAACTCTAGACCTCACTCTCTGAGTCGCTCACCTGCACACTCACACGCTGCACCCACCAGGAATCGTCGAACTGGTTAGAAAGCTTGCACGTCTCAAGTTATCACAACAATCTTGAAGTTCTCAATTTATCATCTCTCTGCAACCTGATCAGCGCAATCAAAATCAAAACTGGTCTTCCTCAACCAGGCAGTTCTAAAAAGCTGAATTCATCGATTCCTTGCAATCTAACTAGCAACAGACACCTCTGAGAACTATATGCATCGTTTCTCTGCTGCTACTATTATGTAAGACGAAACTCATACATTCTCACAGCACATGCACAAGCTCCGCAACACCAAAGTGGCAAGAACATCCACATATGCAAGGTGAGGGCATACCTGTAGTGTGAACGGGGCGTGAACGGGGCGATGCTAGAGCTGGCCGCGTTGGAGGAGCTGGGAAAACGACCTTCTGTCAAAGCGAGCTGGCGACCTGGGAATTATACAGCGATAAATTTACAAAGCGATCAGGCGAGGAATGCAATTACTGCAAAATCTTCTCTAAGCGCTCGAGTCGGAAGTCCTTGTCGGGGTTGAATCTTCAGAATCCAAACCTGTAAAAGGAGCCACTGGCCACTGGTATTCAGTCTTCGTTCCATTACGATACAGGTTAGAAGAAGCACTGAATCAGTGACAACTAAGAAACAGCCAAGACCAAGAAAAAGGCAACTGGGCAAATTCTATCCAGAGGTGAATGATGGAAACAACATTTTTCTTCTGTTCAAATAACACATCCTTACACCACCCCCATCGTGATTGGGTACAAACTGTACTCAGTTCAATCAAGCCTGCAAATGCGTTGGTCATTTGACAGTAGAACGGCTCGCATACAACCATAAACAGTCGGTTTCCACAAAAAATTAACGAGGACATAATTGCGTACACTGGATGCTGGAGATACATAATTTAAAATCTCAACTAACCTTCTGAAACAGCAGGCTCTGCAGGTACTCGGTTGGCGTCGTGACGACAGGCTTCCAACTCGAGGAGCATCTCGTACCCATCGCAATTAGCCAAAATCTTAATACCATTATCCGACGTAGTAACAGCAAGCAGCGAGCCTTCTTTGTTGAATCTCAGTCGAGGACTTGCCTGAACATCAGAAACATATATACTATCTCATCAACGAACCGCACAACCAATTTTAGACCATGTTGAAGAACGAAACGCGGGAAAGAAAATTTATGGGAAAAGCACGCATTTCCTCCTCAAGTGCATCGAAACCAACTAAACGCCAATGTCACTCAACCAAGAATCTAAACGAATAAATCTAATTTCAAGACCAATAACTCACAGACGATACTCACCGGCAGGCCACCTTCTGCATCGATTGTGGTCAGCAGGTTTGTGTTATCCATGTCCCAAAACTTGATCAGGAACTCGTCACCGGCGGCTAGAAAACGATTGCAGGTGGTATCGAACTCTACAACACCAAACACCCGCCTACTGAAACCTGAATAAGTACGCTTAATATCACCGTCACTCTCATTCCACTCCACCAAGAAACACTTCCCGTTTGTGCTTGTTCCGCAGGAAAAGAGCCTGAGATCCGTCCAGAAAAACCCTTTGATGACTAAACAAGCTCGCAAGCAATAAAAATCAAGGCAAGATAACCTAACCACGTCCCAAGAAGTAAATCAAGGCAAGTTAACCTAATCAAACCCACCTAGTTTACCTTACGAGAATGCTTATCGTCACGACACCAATCATAGATATATGGCAATAGCATCTTACGACCAGGTAAACACTCCAAAAGTCATGTCTGCATTACCAAGCGGATCTGGAAAAAAATCTGTAGCTCACCTAGTGCCATCAGCACTGTAAGCCATTCTTGCCCAATGACCTGGGGCATCGTAATCAGCTCTAGATCCCACGCTGTCATACAGCCAGGCTTTGATCTTTCCATCAATAGCCGTTGAAAATATAAACTGCATATCCACGCCATCCACGTGAGGTGAGCGGCTTTGCACATACCCAAACTGTAACCTCAGAACCATTCAAGTCATATTCCTCAATTACTCATCTGCAGATCAGACTCAAACTTGAAAACGATAGCCAGCCGAAACAAACACTCCTCTCACTTCCGATCAAAACTGGCTAGATACACTTGCATCACTGTCCAGGAGGAAAAATCCGTGAATGGTAACATCAGCAACGTCCCACCTGGATACACTCCTTGTGATGAGGGCAGACCGAGTACACAGGAGCTTCATGTCCTTCAAAAGTGTATTGCTTCCGCCCTGTCGCAGCATCCCAGACCTGCAAATGCAAGACGTCAACTACCATAAGTTTCAGACAGAAAATTTCTGACCTAGTGCTTGTTTCCAGTGCGGAGAACACTACAAAATGCGTTCTGGACCAGAGGAAATAACTTGATTTCGGAAAGAGTAGATATGAGTTCACCTTGATGGTCTTGTCATCACCACACGTAATAACACATACTTTTTTGTTCCGGTGTGAGAAAGCCAAATCATTGACGGAGCCAACATGTGCGTCAATCTGCCACCACA
Organism: Bryoerythrophyllum caledonicum; assembly: GCA_963971425.1. NCBI lineage: Eukaryota > Viridiplantae > Streptophyta > Bryopsida > Pottiales > Pottiaceae > Bryoerythrophyllum > Bryoerythrophyllum caledonicum. Next base: position 3,917,042 of record OZ020524.1, read on the forward strand.
AAAAAAACCAATTAGAATCAAAGAATGATTCGAAAAAGGACTATCTCAAACACCGGTCGAGTTGAAATCACATTGCGTCCCTGGTCAAATTCAATCACAACAGATTAATAAACCGCTTGTATATTTATCGGTTCAATCAAAAATAGACCACTTGTTTCCCATAGATACTAATTCTTCCACTTCAAAACAGAAATCAGCTGAGAGGTCGAATCATACCTCCAAATTGCACCATAAATCATCTCGACCTTCGTAAGTAGAAATGTGCACAATATGTTTGGAAAACGCCACACCTGTCAGAAATCCATCGAGAGTATTACCACATGTAAAAGTTGTGAACCAATGCAGGCCATTGTCACCAACTGAAGCATCAAGACAGCGAATTCTGTATATTCTATATAGGTTGAACAGGCACATGCACATCGTTCGATACTTGCAGTCATATTGCTGTGACAATCCATTTGTGCGGAAATAACACCAGAAATCATATAGAGTTGAATGTATTCACCCAATAATGTGCCGTCCGGACTCCACACAGTTCTGTTAACAGATACAGCTGGATCTTTGACCAACACGGCCTGCGACAACAATAATCTTCAAATATAACAAAAAAAGTTCACAAGAAAAAAAATAACTGTGAAACCATGAGAAGAACCTCAAAGTGCCTTCCAAACACGATTCGCGCTAAATAACGATGGGACTTACTCTGCCTTTAGTATTCAAAGCAAGCTATTCCTCCATATTCTTATCCTACTCTCATTCAGTGAGCTAGTACTAGCTTAAGACAGAAAATAATTTGCTGGCAGTCACAGAGAATTAAAGCAAACCAGGAGCAAGGGGCTGACCTGCGTGGGCATGGATAGAATAGTAATGTTCCAGACTGCGAATGTTCGCTGTGCAAGCGTCTCGCGTGAACCCACTTCCCAAATTTCGATATCACCCACATTTGTACCCACTGCACACGCGTGCCCACACAGAAAACATTCAGAGCAACAGTACTTGTATCCAACATTCAGGACTAAGACCCACTACAAGGTATTGCATGTCCTCAACTCGTTTTGTTGTCAATACGCGACCAACAATTGCACCATGTCATATTGTGATATCGAGAATTCAAACCTTCACAGAGTACAGAGTGCAAAACGTACCAACGAGGACGGTTTGCTGAATTGGATGGAAATCCATACTCATGACGCATGATCCTTGGTTGAAGGACCGGACAACATCCTTCGGCAAATCATCCAGAGAATCACTAGGACCTGCAGCATCCTCTGAATCACTAGGCCAGGTTGCCAAATAGTTCACCTGACAGCCAGGCATTGTCAGGCAAGCATTGAAGAGTGCAGACTCCAGAGCACAAAGCAGCTGCCACACCTTCGTTAACCGGGAGGTCAAGTAAAGTGAGTAAGATGGAATAGAAGTGTCAATGCTATGACGAGAAATAAATGATTCGTGATGCTTACTGTCTTGATCTCATCAACTGGTTGAATGCCTGGCCTGGCTCTCTCTATCAAGTGCTCTGAGTCAGCTGATTGAGAATCCAATATTGCCGGAGTGCTTGTCGGAGCGGAACGAGCAGCGAGCACGGGCGCGGGTGTCCTGGTTGAAAATTCAGAAATCCAGACCTGTTAAAGGAGGAGCACTTGCCACCGGTCTTCAGTCTTCGTTCCATAACGAATCAGGTTAGAAGAAGCATGGAAACAGTGACAACTCAGACACAGCCAAGACCAAGGAAAAGGCGACCGGGACACCAGGCATTGAAAAGAAAATTTTATCCAGAAGTGATTGATGGAAACAACATTTTTTTTCTGTACAAATAACACCTCCTTACACCACCCGCTTCCCCCTATCCCAATCTCATACCGACAACTCCAGCTACTCACTAAACGCATCCACTATGCCTGTGTCTCTCTCTCTCTCTCCAGTACATGTTTTTTCTACACGACGAGCTCACAAAGACTTTGGAACTCAAGAATAGAACCATCTCTCTCGCTGACAGGAAAGATGACAGGCTCTTGATAGGACAGTGGTATCGCCTGCCTTTTTCCTTGGGCTGCTAGCCTCCTGGTTTCGTAGTCAAAACTGTACATCACCTTGGGGTTTGATCTGATCCTTGGTTTCCAGACGCGGGACCGGACGGCACACCGCTAGCCGCTCCGTTGTCTGCTGGTGGCCCTGTGCCCCATTTGCCCTCCGACTCTAGTGGCTCTATCACTTGCACGCCCCCGTCACTTAAGCCCAATGCGAACTGGTTAGGCTCTGCAGGATGTGCGGCAATCACCAAGGGGTACACTGTTGATCTGCAATAATCACATAGAAACCGTGTCAGCCACTCCTGAATAAACACCGTCCAAAAACTCGTGAATGAACTACTGTAGTTCAAAACCAGAGTGCGAATGTGTGTACCCGCTCACTCCCTGAGGTATGTGTACAGATGGAGCCAGTCGGCACCGCGGTCGTAAGGTTTCAGCATCGAAAACACCAACGGAACCATCCACAAAGCCCGTGTAAACGAGCTGGCTGTCGCAAGAGTACGTGGCGTTGGAAATCGCCGCGGCGAACGGACTTTGAGGAACCCACTGCAATTCATAGAAACATGGAATTCAGAGAAACATGGAATTCAGAGAAACATGGAATTCAGAGAAACATGGAATTCAGAGAAACATGGAATTCAGAGAAACATGAAACATAAAACATGGAATTCGGAGAAGAAATGGAGAAACAATCAAAACTACTACTATCCCAGATTGACCGACCTGGCGAATACGATCCAGCTTCGAGGCATCGTACACAGCCAATTGCGACTCATGCACCACGAGAAGGCGAACTTGGTCATTGTGAAACTGGACGCGCGTGTCTCCCGAGGATGGTGGTCTTCCTCCAGGCTGAGCTTGAACAAACTTGGACTTCCGTTTCTCCCAACCATCTGTTCCCCACATGCACAACTGCAGATAGAACTATGTGTCAGAATAGACCATTTGCACCAATGATAGGATGATAGGACCAACCCTTGCTTTTGCACATAAGAGGACTGCGTGTCAGAGCCAGCCTTGTGTACCTGAGCATCTGCCCCTGACGAGACGAGCACATTCAGAGAATTTGAGAACGCCAAGCCTGTGATTCTCTTCTGATGGCCCTTCAACTTACTCTTCACCTGAAAAGGTACCCGAATTAGTATCACAAATAATCTACAATCCATAATGGAGAAGAAGGAACTAGAAAAAGGAATCTATGGAAGTGAAATCATCCACACAGAGGGCGTATATAACACGTGGTAACGCACCTCATCCACACGAACATTGTAGATCTGAATCGTTGAATCTTCCATCCCAATAGCAATGATATTGTTGTCCTGGGGATGGAAAGCAAGAAAAGTGGCAGCTGGCGGTGGTGGCATGAACGTCGTCATAACCTGAATCAGCACCATTGGCATAAATATCAAACCGAACCTCTGAATCTTCGTAATAGAGAAAACTAACACTGCGAATAGCTGAAAGAAAAGGCTACCCAAAAGAACAGCTACTAGTTAGCCAACATAAACCTTTCGAAGTATATATCGTATATTTCATAAGCTGAACTTTGTAGTAGCCTTCTCATAAATCGTGCTCCCAAATTTCCTGCTGTTTACCTTAAACGTCATCATATTGAACAACGAAACTTTTCCTCCTGAAGCAGACATCACATAAGAGTCATTCTTGGAAAGTGCTATGCAGGGCACAGCTTCTTCAGGATTAGTCTCGCTGATGTCGTTTGTCATCAGAATACCACTGGCAGGCTGCCACAATGCAGGTGCAACGCTCGCAGTAGCCTGCCAACACAATTGCAGATGATTGATATCAGACTTGTCAAAGCCCACTAAAGGCTAACCTTGAAACATCACACACCCTAGAACCATGGCATATGAAACTAACGTTGGCAAAAATATCAACTGATGAGAATTTTGCCTGACTAAACTTGTGGCTAAAACTGCGTAAACTGACGGTGTGAGTGCCTCATCACACCTTTCCACTCGGGTTCCGCTCATTTCGTTGCCATTTCCAAAGCTTGTGCACAGCATTTGATGCTAGGGCCAACAGAGCAACTCCGGCATTAGTGTAAATAAGCCTCGCAACCTGTGAGCACAAAAATAATTTCTGTTAACAATCGCCTTCATTCAGAACAAACAACCAGAAGTCGTTTGCGCATTACAAATCAAGTCGCTACCAAAAATCGTGAAGAATGTTAAACATCAAGCATTCTCTCACGAAGGAACCGGACCTTGTTTGGTGGCAAGGTGTCTGGTAATCTTGTGGACCGGCATTGGTTTTGCTCGTTGATTTCCGTGAGCTTCCAGCTCTTGCTTCGATCTGGAATCTCATCAGGTATTCTTGGCTTCGTTTCAGGTGTGCGCCCTCCATCCATTCCAGTCTGCACAAAGACCAATACAAGAGTTATCAGATTCTGTTCCACCCAAGATTCAGCTAAAATGTTGCAAAGACCACATCCACTTGTTCACAGAATATTGTGTGGTTGTTTTGAAAATTTACATGGTCAATGCCGACCCTGTCTCGGGGTCGAACCCTTGAACCCCCCATATTCAGGGTTGGGCCATCCATCCCTGTCCCCGCCATTGACGAAGAATTGGGTCGATCCCCACCACCGCCACCACCTGGGGTGCTAACGACCCCCAGGGCATTTCCAACTGGCGGCTGCAGTAGATATTCAATTGACAAATTAGCTTAAACACTATCTAGACGTATGTTGACCATTAAATTCCCGTATGGCTTGCAGGTAAAATACTCACATATTTACTCTAATTGAGAACAGACTGTACTCACTTCAAAGAAGGCCTGCAGATGTGTTGGTCATTTGAAAGTAAAACGACTCACATACAACTATAAGCAGTCGGTCTCCACAAAAAATTAACGAGTGAGGACATAAACGCGTCGATTGTATGCTGGAGATATATTAGTGAAGTATTTAAGCTAACCTTGGAAACAGCAGGCTCTGCAGGTACTCGGTTGGCGTCGTAAGCACGGGCTTCTAACCCACGGAGCATCTGTATCCCATCGCGATTAGCCAAAATCTTAATGCCATTATCCGAGGCCGTAACAGCAAGCAGCGAACCTTCTTTGTTGAATCTCAGACGAGGACTTGCCTGCACATCAGAAATATAAATACTATCTCATCAACAAACCGCAATACCAACTACGAGACAATAATGAAGAGTGGAGAAGGGGGAAACCAAAAAAACTAAAACTAAATCCTCCTCACTTACTTAGAAAATGACTAAAGTCCAATATCACTCATCTAAGGATGTAAACGAATACATCTCATTACAAGAACTATAGTTCACAGACGGTACTCACCGGCAGGCCACCTTCTGCATCGATTGTGGTCAGCAGGTTTGTGTTATCCATGTCCCAGAACTTGATCAGGAACTCGTCACCGGCGGCGAGAAAACGATTGCGAGTTGTATCGAATTGTACAACACCAGAGGACCGCTTACGAAAGCCGGAATACGTACGCTTAATAGCACCCTCGCTCTCATTCCACTCCACCAAGTACGACTCCCCGTCTTTGCTTGTTCCGCAGGAAAAGAGCCTGAAATCCGTCCAGAAAAACCTTTTAATAACTATATATGCTTGAAAGCATAAAAATGTAAAATCAAATCGCCCCAAAGCAAACCCACCTACTTTAAAGTACGAGAATGCTCATCGTCACGATACCAATCATAGGTATATGGCAATAGCATCCTACGACCAGGTAAAAACTGCAAAAGTCATATCTGCATTACCAAGCTGATCTGGCAGGAATCTGTAGCTCACCTAGTGCCATCAGCACTGTAAGCCATTGTAGTGCACCAATGACCTGGCGCATCATAATCAACTCTAGATCCCAGAAGGTCATACAGCCAGGCTTTGATCTTTCCATCAATAGCCGTTGAAAATATAAACTGCATATCCACGTCATCCACGTGAGGTGAGCGGCTTTGCACATACCCAAACTAGAACCTCAGAACCATTCAAGTCATATTCATCAATTACTCATCTACAGATCAGACTCAAACTTGAAAACGATAGCCAGCCGAAACAAACACTCCTCTCACTTCCGATCAAAACTGGCTAGATACACTTGCATCACTGTCCAGGAGGAAAAATCCGTGAATGGTAACATCAGCAACGTCCCACCTGGATACTCTCCTTGTGATGAGGGCAGACTGAGTACACAGGCGCTTCATGTCCTTCAAAAGTGTATTGCTTCCGCCCTGTCGCAGCATCCCAGACCTGCAAATGCAAGACGTCAACTACTATAAGTTTCAAACAGAAACTTTCTGACCTAGTGCTTGTTTCCAATGCGGAGAACACTTCAAAATACGTTCTGAACTAGAGGAAATGACTTGATTTCGGAAAGAGCAGATATGAGTTCACCTTGATGGTCTTGTCATCACCACACGTGATAACACATAATTGTTTATTCGGGTGAGAGAAAGCCAAATCATTGACACCGCCAACATGTGCGTCAATCTGCCACCACAAATACCACCAATTAGAATCAAAGATTTATTAGAGAAGAAACGACCTCAAATGCCAGAAATCAGATGACAGGTCGAATCATACCTCCAAATGCTGCCGTAAATCACTTCCACTATTATAAGTGTAAATGTGCACAATATGTTTGGAAAACGCCACACCTGTCAGAAATCCATTGAGAATATTAGCACATGTAGGAGTTGTGAACCAATGCAGGCAATTGTCACCAACTGAAGCATCAAGGCAGCGAATTCTGTATATTCTATATAGATTGAACAGGCAATTGCACATTGTTCGATACATGCAGTCATTTTGCTGTGACAATCCATTTGTGCGGAAATAACACCAGAAATCAAGTAGAGTTGAATGTATTCACCCAATAATGTGCCGTCCGGACTCCACACAGTTCTGTTGACAGATACAGCTGGATCTTTGACCAATGCGGCCTGCGACAACCAGTACCTTAGCATTTAATAAAATGGTTCTCAAGAAAAAAAAATAACTGTGAAACCATGAGAAGAACCTCAAAGTGCCTTCCAAATACGATTCGCTTAATAACGATGGGACTTACTCTGCATTTAGTATCCAAAGCAAGCTATTCCTCCATTTTTAATCCTACTCACACATTCAATGAGCTAATACTAACTTTAGACAGAAAAAATATGCTAGCAGTCACAGAGCATAAAAGCAAACCAGGAGCAAGGGGCTGACCTGCATGGGCATGGATGCAACAGTAATGTCCCAGACTTTAAATGTTCTCTGTGCAAGCTTCTCGCGTGAACCCACTTCCCAAATTCCAATATCACCCACATTTGTACCCACTGCACACGCGTGCCCATACAGGAAACATTCAGAACAACGGTACTTGTATCCAACATTCAGGACTAACTCCCACTACAAGGTATTGCATGTCCTTATTCTGTTCTTATTTCAATAGTCGACCAACAATTGCACCATGTCACTTTGTGATATTGAGAATTCAAACCTTCACAAAGTAGGGAATGCAAAAACGTACCAAGGAGGACAGTTTGTTGGATTGGATGGAAATCCATACTCATGACGCATGATCCTTGGTTGAAGGACCGGGCCACATTCTTCGGCAAATCATCCGGCGATGCATTGTTCTGAGGATGACTAGGACCGCCAGCATAGTTCACCTGACAGCCAGGCAGTGTCAGGCAAGCATTACAGAGAGTGCAGAGCACAAAGCAGTTTGACACCTTCATCTCCATCTTCACAACACAGTAAGGTCGAGTAGAAGTGCCAATGCTATGACGAGTAATAAATGATTCGTGATGCTTACTGTCTTGACCTCATCAACTGGTTGAACGCCTGGTCTGGCTCTCTTCATCAGGTGCTCTGAGTCAGCTGACTGATAATCTAATATTGCCGCAGTGCTTGGTGGAGTACGAGGCCTTTTCAACAGAGTTGCTGAAAACATCATCCCCATGTCAGATTATCAGCATGGTATTTTTTACTTCAAAGAGATCGACTAAACCTCAGGCTCTGCTAAAAGCTGAGTTCACTTTATGCATGAAAAAGTAATTCAAACGAAGAGCCATGAACCTGGGTTTGGAGGTGCAGTAAGAGCAGCTGGTCCATTGGCAACTGGGACCTGTGGTGCGGGAGGATTGGGGTTTGCCATCCATCCAGCTAAGGCATTTGCAGAAGGCGGTGCCGGTTGGAATGGCTGAAGCCACAGAGTCACTAATTAGAAGAACGGACGTATATGTAACCACAAATTGAATGAGACCCTCGATGTCGCAGTAGGTCTGACAATTTTAATACAGAATAACTCCAAAACGTAACGACTAAACCTCTTTGAAACTGAGTAAGGATTGTCGCCCTAAACAACCTCAACGATAACTTCCGATATCTTATAGCTCAGCAACACACAACTATCAGACACGCACTATGCTCTGTTCTGCTTTCAGTGTTCACAAGAAATCAATCTTGAACCCCCAACCTTGCATTCGATAACTATGTAGATACCGACAGTATTTAAACACTTACACTGTGGGTACCAAGAGGAGGGAAGGTGCCCTGCTTCGGGAGACCACCCACCAAGGGATTAGTGGTTGGTGGGGCACGGGCCCCATTCGGTGGCCCACATGTATGATCGAGAAAGAGCGTCTTGATATCTGGATTTGGCCTTGGGTTTTTGCAAAGCTGATGCTGCCAGTTAAGACTGCGAAAAAGCACACAAACACACTAAGATAACATTCAGAGAAAGAACCTAAAAACTGTACAGGTTTCAGACATATGAATCTTGCATGCAAAACCAAAACCAAAACCAAAACTCAGAAACCATATTAACTGAGAAAACTGCGGGAAGTCCAGGACAAAAGGAGCACACAGGCTAAATTCTACCTTTGATTGATGAGAGTGCGAAGTCGGGATGCTTTCAACGATGGGAAAGCCAATTTGTCTCGGAAGAGGGGATTTGCTTCTATAAGCTTCTTGAGTTCTAGAAGCATGATATTTCTAGCGGATTTGGTGTCTCCGTACTTTGACAACTGCTCGTTTTCCCTGCAACGAAAACCAAGCACGAAGCCGAGCAACTTCAGGGAACAATTTCAATTTTGAAATGTTATTTCTTCGTGTCAGCCCCTGATAACAGTAGGGGTTGATCCCATTTGAAGACACAATAGAATGCTGGCAAAGACTTCTAACCTGAAATTTTCTAGGGTGAGAAGCTGAGTTATCTCCTTGTACAGTTCCTCATTGAAAGAAGAGAAAACCTTCAGATCCTTCACAAGTATGTCCACAGCCTTCGCCCGGTCTTGCCTGCACAAGAACACGTACTTCGATGAGAACGATTCTCCCTACATCTTGCCTCGGGGAAAAACGCTGCACTAAAGACCCAAAACCAGGTCATATCCTGCTTAATATTGCACGCTCCACAAAACCCCTCCATTCGCCATGACGTCTTAGTCAATAAGAGCGGTTCCAAGCACACGAAAAAACTGTATCTCTGAGTACAAACTGAAAACGAAATCTAGCACAAGGCGAAGACAAAGTGCTGCATACTTATCCAGCGCTTCCAGGTATTTCTGTTTCCGAATCTCGAAGAATATCTTCATTGAATAGCGGTTGTCGTCCACTTTAGTGAACCCTGATAAATATCGTTCCACCTCTTCCCATTCACCACCTTGGACTTGGTCCTCAAAATACTTCATATTGAAGAAGAATCCTGATTCCTGCTCCAACCTGGAGAACCAATGCATCTCAAACATCGTCAATTCCAAGATGTACAAGGATGCCGACTCGAGTGTTATCATCGCATGTATGTTAAAGACAAGTGCAAGGCTAGTATGTGTTAGTGAACAGAAAAATAATTACATCGCCCATTCACGCCTTGAAATCGTAAAGGTCCCATTCCCACTATATCCGGAAAAGGTCAATGGCGTCACTTTAGAACCAAAGCGCTAATTTCTAGTCTGGACTCGAGCAGAGACTAATAAGGGGGTCGTCTAAACTAAGTACAATCAAGAAAGGTGTAATATACTGCAACAGAAGCAGCATCCTGCAGCCAAATTATGACTCATGACATCACCATAACTGACCTAGTTCGCAATGACGCATCCAGTAAATTGTCATAGGGAGCCATGGACCGAGGTCATTGACTACCACTCAAATTACATTATCATGCCACATACTTTGAACAGACACTTTCACGACAACAGGTTCAACTGGCAAAAACAACTGAAAGATCGCGCAGATGATCGATTAAAGCTATCCCAATCCAAGGTGTGTTGCTACCGACGAGGCAAAACTAGAACGAGCGAAACCTACGAGGCACATTGCTAAGGGGCTGAATGACGGCGTAACTCACAGCACTTCGTCACAGCACCACAGTTAGATAATACAGAAGCTGGAGATAATCAGGACACTTACTTGTGCACGGTTTCCTTGAACTTCTCCTCATCCAAGAACTGCAGGATGAGAAACACGAGCTCCCTGCTCAAGGACGACATTGTTCCCCGCTCCTCCTCGGCTACCACGGTCCGCAACAATATTCCCCCTGCTGCTCCTAGAATACTGCCTTCATCTATCTACTAAACTCTCCCTTTCCCCGATGCTCCTCCCTCACACAAAAAAAAACCGAACCCCCGCTGATTCTTCACACCACACCTCAAAACCTCCTCCCAATTCCTGCATCCAAGCACACCTCAAAACCTCCACACCACAACGAACTCAAATCCAACCAAACAACGCTCAACCACTCCAGAGGAACAGATTCTCCACCCTCACCAAAACTCTAAAACCACGCGCTCCGGCAGTCTGAACAAACAATCGCCTCCTCCAAAACCCCCACCAAACCAAACCAAAAAAAAAAAAAAAAAAAAGAGAGACGAGTCTCCGCTCACCTTAACCTCCCATGGCGCGCCTGCGGCGTCGTCGTACGCGTCTCCCTTGCTCCGCCGCGCTCCGGGCTTCCTCACATCGATCTCCGCGGCTCCTGGCGCGCGGAAAGAGGCGTCGGAACAGCCGCCGCGCGGGTGTAGAAGTAGAGGTGGAAGCAGCGCGCGCACACCATAGCCGAGGCGACGAGGAGAGCGAGGGAGCCAAGCAAAGCAAGGTAAAGGGGCGGCGCATGTCCAGACGCGGCCTTTTCTACTCCCTGTTCCGACCTCCCTCTTTCTGCTACCTACCTACCCACCCACCCACCCGTTGCGACCCGCCCAACAAGTACACGCATCTCTGCGCTTATCATTGTCGTAAAGCGCATATGCACGACCACTTATCAGTGCAAGTTCGCTTATCAGGGTGCGGCTGCTTATCAGTGTTTTTTGCGCTAAGGTATCATTGATGGGGTGGGGGTTATAATTGGGGGCGTGGGTTTTGTGGTCTGGAGGGAAGTGGTCAGGAAATTCGGGGTGACTTGGCTTTTTGTGCGGGTGTTGGGGGAGCGGAGTGTGGAGGCGCTTGGGGTCTATCTTTAGGGGTTTGGGATAGGGGCTAGGGGCTAGGGGCTAGGGATATGCGGGTGCTTTTCTTGGGTGTTCTTGTGCAGTGGATACTTTACGTGGATTCTTTTTATTCAGTATTATTGTTGGCGTGATGTTCGCGTGGAATGTTTTGTGGGAACATTCAAGGGTTGGAACTTTCTTTTTCTTTTTCTTTTTTCTGGTACAAGAGGAAAGGGTTGGAGCTTTGTGATCAGAGTGCGGTTTTCTTTTGTGGGAGGAGGGGATATTCAGAAGATTGTTTTCTGTTCTGTTTTGTTTGTTTGTTTTTCTTGTTTTTTTTTCCTTTTTTTTTTTTTTTTTTTTTTCGTTTGGTGGTACGGGGGCTGCGTTTTTTCTTTGGATCCATAGTGGTCGTAGGGAGTGATTTGTTTGTTGAATTTCACACTCGTAACTATAAATACATTTTTGAAATAAAGTTTGAGAGTTTTCATGTGTAGACTTATTTCATTTTTTGATAAAGAAACCAAAGTTATTGTGATTTTGTGAAGGGGAAACCTAAGAAACTTTTGTTGAAAGATACGCTTCCACATAGATTGTTTTTCCACATACCCCTAGTTTAGTAGATAGATTATTGTGGTGAATGAAAATCATCTATGTTTTTGAAATTTGTCCCTGTGGTACTAGGTATTGAACTTGCGTTTGCTAGAATAAATCAATTCAGTACTTTAAAATATTGGAAAGTTGAATTCATAAAGTTTTATGTTGTTGGTAAAGCTCAAAGATAATATTTTTGGTTTAAACAAAGAATTAGTGAAAAAACCAAAAGTTTCAAAACACGCTACATGGAGATCCATTTTCATTGCAAACTTGTCTACCATGGCCCAAAACTAAGTCCTACATGGCTTAACCCCTAAATTTCTTTGACAATTTCACACCAAAAACACTTCAAAACTGCTCGTTATAGTGCAATGAGTAAGGATGAAACAAAAAAAACTCTTACTTCTAGTTTTAACCGTAGAATCTCAATTAAGAATTATTGAGTAACTTACACAAAAAATTTCAAAAAGTTTGACCGCACGGATTGTAATATTATAGTGTTTGAAGTAGGGAAAAGGGTCCATTTTCTTCCCTGCGTTTAGTAGATGAGCAGACTTTGACTTTATTTGGTGTCAAATTTTTTGCACTACACAAGGTCTAAATCCATTTCCATCATGTTAAGCATGATATTAGTTCCTTGTACTCCAATTTTTAGAGGTAGAAAAAAATGTGTAGCATATTCAAAAAATTATGCAAGGAATGGAGGTTCAAAAATTGTCAATTTGCATAGTATTTTTTTGTGAACTTAGTATGTTTTAGAATGAGAATCCAAATGGTCAATAAGAAGGTTTACACCACATAACACTGCAAAAAAAATTAAAAGTAAAAATATGATGATCTCAAAGTCTATGTGAAAAAGAAGAAGTTTTTTTGGTACCTTGCCCGACAATGTGCGAGAATGTGTGAAAATGTTTGACTTGGATTTATATGCTTTTTTTCACTATAGACAAGAGATCTTTTTTGACAATATTAAAGGAAAATAATATTATTAGCTGATACAGGGAATCTCACATTCTATAGAGTGTCCTAGCAAAAGTTTTTGGAGTTGCCCGACGTGCCCGCTCTCCCAATTTGAACTTCAAAACCCTATAACTTTTTCATAAAATGTCGGATTTAGGGAAAAAAAAATTGGACTCCCACGAAGCTTTTGGTAATGTCCATCTACATTAAAAATTCCAAAAAAGAATGTCACAAATTGACGTTGGAGGTACCTGGCCGAACCTTCTAGAGTCCCCTAAGGGGACTCTTGGAAATTTAGGGGTTCAAATAAAGTACATGTATTGACGACGATCATGAATCGCATCTACACACAATAAGGGATGAAAATAAGGATGTTTCTCATCCACTGGGAAACATTTAGACGAGATATTGGTGTTGCCGTCACTTATAAGTCATGAGGTAAGCATACGACTTCAAACATGATGATGACCCTACCCAGGGACAATAGAGATGCACATGGGACAGGCCCTTGACCTTTCCTTAGGAGTTGGGTGACGTATCACTATCTTATGACATACCCAACCTCCCCCAAGCACAAATGTTGTTTATGTGATTCCAACTAAAAAATTCAAACGGAAAGTATATATCCGCCTGTTGCCAGCATCAGATCAAGTTTCGGCATATAACTTCTCAGGGCACTGAAGCTGCAGTCAAAATTGATGTTCAAGGTGGAGAAGTCTCAAACCAATGTGTCACTGCCTCGTGTTTTGTGCAACGGTGGGTGAATCAACTAGACACCAAGCAATCCGCATGCACAAGTTATACCATCTTGGGAATAAAACCACTTACCTCATCTACTATTATTTTATGTATGGTATATGTGCTAGATATGATTTTGATTCCAATGTGAATGCTAGGTTAGGTTACTAGGAACATCTTTGCATTTGAATTTGGGGTAATTAACCCCTACTTGACCAAGTGCCCGTTTCGGAGACAATTCTTTCACTTTGACTGCGATTATCTTTTAATCCGTATGGTAAAAATTTAAAAAAGGTTTATCACATTACCTCATGTAAGTTTAGAAGAAGATCTCACGGTTACATTCTCAAAAAAATTATCTTGGCCATTTTTACTCAATGGAGTAGAGGTTTCTCTGAAATGTCTTTGTTCTTAGGGGGTTAACCTCAAAAGACATTTGTTACTTGGGGAAAACATTATATTTTAGACAAATTTTTACAATCTCAATTTTAATTGTGAATTTCTGATGTTTTCCATAAAAATGTAGTATACTAGTAATTTAGTGGAGTACTACACTGATTTTGATGTTTAGTTTCATGGGCAGTAAATGACTTGTAAATGTTGTAAGTTTTTACTTTTGATATAAATTTTTACTAAGAGCACAACAATCTACACTACTCAAAAAGGGGGATTACAGTGGACATGGTCGGTAAAAATATTCATCAAGAGTGAAAACTTATAGCATATACAAGTCATTTACTGCCCATGACACTAAACATCAAAATCAGTGTAGTGGTTGGCGCTTGCTTTGCAACACATTAGTTCAACTATTGTAATGTAGTTTTAATATCACAATATATAAAAATGTTGAATTTCAATTTGGATATTGATACATATTGAGATGTCATTATACATATTGAGATATCAAGTTCATTATAAAATGTCAAACTTGTAATCAAGAGTTTCAAATTTGTTTTGAATTAGCACAAAGTGTAACACACAATTAATACTTCACACACCCACAAACTCAACATTCAAATTTCTTTACTGCGCAGTAAAAAATGGTGCAATAAATTGCGAAGTTAATGTGCAGTAACCCGCACAATTAATGTGCAGTCAACTTTTCCAAGGAGCTTATGATTTTAGTAGTATGATTAACGGCACCATTTTTAAAATTATTCTATTCTAAGTGCAATTTACTCAACTCTTGGCAACTTCAAAAAAAATTGACAACTATTTTGTGAATATAAATCAATATTCCAATAAATAATATTGTTTGTTGTTGAGAGTGTCAAATAAATCTTGTCTTTAGTGTGAAAATTCCATATTTAACACAAGCCAGAGATTTTTACACACTATTGGGCAAGGTCCCTAAAAAAAAGAGTGGCTCTGAGTTTGTTCATTTTGAAGGATTGTCAACTTAGTAGATTTTTTAAACCACACTTGACCACTAAAATAATGTCCAACCTTAAAACTACTTAATGGATGTAACATATCATTTTTTTAAATTACCAAATAATATGAATGTGTGTGTGATAATTTCTACGTAGACTCCTAAGGCAACAATGCCCAATTAAATCTCAACACATCTTGTCTTTATTAATAACATTAGAATGACAAAAGGAAATTTTAACTTAGCTTTATTTCACTTCATATACTTTCATATATGGTACAAGGAAGGCAAATCAACACTTAGGTGTTGAAACAATAAAATTACAACATTTAAAGAATTCAACGTGCAACAAAACCATTTACAAGGTTTTAAAGCATTTGCTATTGAATGGATTACAAAGTCTAAAAAGTGCATTAATATTATTCTTAACCATCGTTTAATGAGATCTTCTGATAGTTTTTTTTGTATGTCGAGCACAAGCTCTATAGTTTGCTTGATTATTTATGAAATTGTCTTCTTAGAAGAATATTGCATATTTATTGAGTCTTCCATTTATACCAAAAACAATTATACTCAAAATTAATCCAAGGTAGGAAATTTAGGATAAGCTTGAAAGAACCTACTATGTGGATACAAAGTGATACAAATTATAAAATTTAAAAGTGAGTTGTTTTATTTAGGATGTGCATCATTATTCTATTCAAGATGTGCAACATTATTCTATTCATAATTCAATGGTTTATTCTTTCTTTTTAAATCTAGATTTATTCTTTGTAAAAAACTATGCATGAAGTTTATTTCTATTACATCATTGCAATTGAAAACACCTCCAAAATAAATAAAGATTGTCAATAATCATGTAACAATATCATCATGATTTGATCATCTAATAGAATAGCTAATCTTACCACGCTAGAATTCCATTACCACCATGTCATTTCCAATCATGACCAACATCTTATATCTAATATTCATTAGGCATCATCGTGGTTTGTCTAAATCATTTTCCAACTAGCGGTACAAGCCATTAGAGCATTGTAGAAATTTCTATGTAAATTCCATATCTTCATATTTGTTGATCTAATCCTCATGTCTTCAATATAAATGTAGAGTGTGTTTAAGATGATAAAAGAATTTCATATTTTTTAAAGTTAATTCATCATAATTCTTGAAATTTATATTGAAATTATTCCATGGAATCAATTTGAGAATAAGTAAATGAAATGAACAAAATTCATTCTACAAATCTATATAATTAGTTGTTTGGAGTTACACAATATTCATTCACGGAAGAAAATGAATGCTCGGATTAAATAGGAATTGGATACAAAATATTGATTTCATTAATTTGTATTGAAAATAATTTGTTCTCATATATTTTAAAATAAATAAGGTTATAATTATATTTTCTACTTTAAATGTTCAAATCAAATTTAGAATCAAGATTACGTCATTTGAGTTATCCGCAAAGTACTCCAAATCCTCAGTTTCTGACTTGTAAAATGGAAAAGCCAGGGTCGCCGAGTCCACGAGTAGGGTTTTACTGTAGACCTTGAATAGAACATTGGACATATTAGTTTTTGAGCCCCAGAATTCCCAAACTTCAGTTTGAGCCGGGCTTTTATTGAGCGCCGAGTGTTGTCACATGGTACACACTGTTCAAGTCAGCCATGTCAGCGACATTCTGCATTTGTATGCGCCAGACTTGTTCAATCAGCCATGTCAGCAACTTTGCTGAATATGCATACCACACTGGTCCAATGAGCCAACACTTTTCAACACTATTCTTGTTTGTTTTTGGGAGATTTGTGTCATTTGTGGTAACTGACACCTCCATAAAACCCTCAAATTCTGAATTTATTTCACAAGATTACTTTGCGGGTATACTCAAATACAGGTTAGATTTTAATTTCCATGAAAAAAGGAAGACAAAAGAGAGGTTCCCTTTACAAATAATTCTATTGTCCAACAACTTTTAATCGATTTTCAATAGTGTCAATAAAAAGAGCTATTGCTTTTAAATTTCCTTAGAAGGAAAAATGCTATCACGTTGTACCTTTGAAATGCAAAATATTTCTATCTTTTAGACATTGATTTCAAAAGTTTTGAAGTAGGCATTTTTTTAATTATTAATTTGAGTAACTATGTCTATTGAAGTAATAATTAAAACAATTGCAATATAACGTCAAGATGGTGAAGGAATAATAGTGTATATTAGAAAATTTCTAAATACACATGGAGAATTTTTTTTGATTTGAAGGTAAATTAAATCAAATGTCCATTGGGGTTATCAAAGTACCCATAAATTTGAATTAATCCTTTTAAACAACAATAAATTCATCAAAAATAATTTTATTTTATAAAAATACATGATATGATAAAATTTAGTCTACAATTTTTTGACTTACATGCTTCATGGTCATGTCCTAGAAAGGAACCGACAATAACATTGTACATTTTTTGTGAGTCAAGTACAAAATATTCATTGTCCTTTAACTGTAGCTTAAAAAACAAGTAGATAGTGATAGCTAATACCTTGAGAATGTAAGTACTTTCTTTGAGCAAAATGTTTTGACACTAACATGTGATTTTTATGTACGTGGATATTGATGGCTGACACCTAACACATCATTCAACAAATTGACACCTATTTCTACTGTAACTCAAATGTTAAATTTTTAAAAAAAAAACATTTGTGTCGATGTAGCTAGTTAATTTGTATTGTCATCGTCTATTCCAATAAAATTTGATTTGATTTTCAAATTCTAGAACTAATTCCGCTTGCAGAAATGGCCTCCACATGAAAGTACCTTGGATTTTGTAAAGCACATGCTGTAACAAGAGGTCTTTTTTTTACAAAATGTACTATGAAATATTCTCACATATGATTTAAAAAAAATCCAATGATATATATATTTTGGTAGATACACCAAATATTTATGATATACCATTTTTTAAAAAGAACTTTGAGCTTTCACTAGAGGTTGCAATAGATTGTATATTTGTTTTCTCATTAGCATGTCATGGCTCCATGCCAATTAGATGGGTATTATATATATACCAAAGATATTTGTAGAGCAAGGTAGAGGTATGATAAAGACATTTTTTAATTTAAAAAATTGAGATCAACCCTAGATAGATTGAAATGTCTATAAGAAGAAAAACTGAGTTAACCCCTAAAGGACCGGGCCTTGTGCTTCACCAAAGCCACCCCAAAACTGCCACTTTGACATGAGACTTTTATTGAGAATACAACTATCTATACTACTTTAAGAGGATGATCATTGTGAACATGGCTGATAAAGATATTCATCTAGAGTAAAAATTTATAGTATTTATAATCATATAGTGTGGCTACACTGAACATAAAATTTTGAGTAGTAGGCATACAATGTACCCTACGCGTTGGTCAAGTTTTTACATAATTATTCACAATGGAGAATGTCCAAGTTTTCTGGAAAATTTAAGAGATTTGTCTTGGTGATATTCATGTTATGCCAAGGTGATACCAGTGTAAATGCCAAGGTGATGCGCATTTCACCCCAAAGGACCGGGTCATGTGCTTCACCAAAACCACCCCAAAACTGCCACTTTGAAATGAGATATTATTAGACTTATTCAAACATTTTTTTCTATTTTCAACCGTTGGATCTCCAAGCTAACTACTATGAAAAGACACCTTGAAATTTTCTTAAACTTTGACCACATAGATTGAAAGATATGCATTTGAAGAGTGCAAAATTGTTTTTTTCTACTATGCCTGGACAAGTGTAGCGTACTTTGACTCAAGATAATGGCAATTTTTTCCATTACACATTGCATAAACTCAATGGACTATGTTCTACCTTGTGTTAATTCATTGCACGCCAAAAATCACAAGTGATGGAGGTGTTTACAATAAGAAAAATGGACCTGCAACGACTAAGGGTGTAGAAGTGGTTCTTGCTTAGGAAAGCAATTTTATTTTTTAAATAGAGAAATAATTGTTGGATCTAAAACCCAAACAGTGAATTGAATACTATGGCTTTATCTAATAATAGAAAAATTTTAAATTTTAAATTCCTTAATTTCTATGGGATTTATTAGTGAAAACAATGAAGGTAACCAAGAACTTTCCTTCAAGAAGAAGAAGAACGCCGGTCCCCGAAGGGGGCCGACGTGGATAAAGTGTCCGTTCATTCCACCACTAAGTCCATGCCCACCGGGCATGGGTTAGTAGTATGGAACTACTTCCCCCTTTCGAGGGTGGACACTATGTATCAGTAACAAGTGACCAATACCAAGGGACCCAAGGTCCCAAAAAGTCTCCAAGAAAGGGAGGGCGTGTGCGCTGAAGTACAAATGCAGGTCTATGGGGGGGGTTCGATGTGTCAGGAAGGGGTTGGTTGTTTTCAAGTTTCCGTTTATGCAGGAGTATTGACATAGCATGTTGAATTGCAATAGTGTTAATATTTGAGAAGGTGGTTTTGATTGAGGTGATGGGGATTTTAAATGTTTCTTCAAGGATTGTCATTGAGGGAATGAAGGTGGTGGCTCTGGCGCCCGCGGTGATGACAATGAGGGGGTCTACTTTCCATCCTAGTGCTTGAATATCATCAAGTAATGGTTGGTATTTGTTTGTTTTGTTAGCAATAGTGTCCGGAGAGAATCTATCATTGCAATATGTGAATTCAATAAACTGAATAGTGAGACTAGGGTCTATGTGATTTGGTGAGGGGTCTTTGTATGAAAGTCCTCTAACACATAGTAGATCCGGTTTGAATCTTGCATTACAGTGGCATCTTTGAGTGCAACATATGCATGGTAATAGCCAAGGGGGGACCGTATTTTCTTGTGGGTTGTCATTAAAGGTTCCGGCATTCATGAGAATGAAGCAACGGGATTTGGTTGATGATATAAGTAGTTTACGGATAGCCCATACGGCTTTGTTATGTCTTTTGACAATTAGTGAGTGTATATGTGGGTTTTGGCACTTGAGTAAGACATGTAGCCATGTGTCTGGGTCCGTGGTGTTGCAAATTGGACATGTAATTGTAGGAAATCTTTCTATTTCAAAGAAGAGTTGTTTGCGGGCATTGCCCATGTATTGTCCGGTACGGAATTTGATTAGGCATGTGATTTGTGGATCCGTTATAATGGGGTTTTTCCAAAAATTGTTGGACATTACATTGTGAATGTTTGGGTTGCCAGTCCATTTATCAATATTGGGGAAGTTTTCTGTAAGTTTTTCTAGGTTGTTTGTAAGATCATGTTTTTTGAGGTATTTGTCCAAGAATCGTATGGGGCCTTTATCGGGAGTTTCGCCCATAGAGGGCCATTCATATCTATGAAAGTAATATGCGGTGGCATGGGCGTGTTCGTATGGGTGTTCGGCATTCTTGTGGGTTTTTTCTCTTCCTTCCTTTGCTAGTTTGTCGGCTTGTTCATTGCCATCGATATTAGCATGAGCTCGGACTTTGTGGAGTGTAGTAATCTGTGTGCGTTTTTGGAGCATTGCAACCATAGATGTAAGGATAGTTTTGTCCGGATGACTGTTGTGTAAAGTGGGGTGTTTAATGTGTGTATTCAGGAGATGTAATACATTTACGCAATCTGTAAAAATGTGAGCCGGTTCGTTTGGGTATTGAGTGGTGATTATTTTAAGGGTTTTATGTATAGCCATCATTTCGGCTCTTAGAATATTTTGGAGTCCATGTAGTCTTTTGCCTAATTTAATTTGTTTAGTTGAATTGTATATCCCATAACCGGCTTTTTCTCCGTGCCAATGTCCCGGGCTTACTTCGGTTGGTTCTTTACAGGATCCGTCAGTGTAGTAGCTAAAGTTGGGGTCAAATTTAGGGTCTGTATTAATTTGGTAGTAGGAGAGGGGGAGGCTTAATTCAGTAATTGGTGTTGTGGAGATGATTGAGTGGGGGGTTCTGGACCATTTTTTGTTGCGGTTTACACGGGTTGAAATGGGTGTGGGAGAGGCAGTTGCGGTGTATACCTTGTTAATGTTTAGATTTTTTGCTATCAAAGTGAGGTGAGTGAGGTTATCTAGATTACCTATTTCTTGAGTTTGGTGATGTATACATAGGATACGTAGGGTTGCTGGTTCAAGGCGGGGTGTTTGTATATGCGGCGGTATAGTGGGTTCTTTGTAAGTCATAGAGTCGGCTTCAAATAGTACTATGATGTGTGAGTCCGGGAATGGGCCTAAGTGTGGGTTAGAGTTGTGGTACCAATGAGTGTCGGGGGTGATAATAATGGTGATGTTGTGGTCAGGATCATTGTTTGCCGCTAGGCGAGCCCAATGTGTTGCTTGTTGTGTTTCTTCTTCGTTGTGAGGGTGTGCAAGGCCTATTCCGCTCCATCTATAATCAAAAGCTTTTCCAAGAGAACCAAAAATCTTATCACGTTCGAATGGAGAGTAGAATTTTGAAATTTTTGTGGAGCATGTAATGGGGGATGAGAAGTATGAATGTGTTATATTCAGAGATGTAATAAGGTAGTCTAAGATAGGGTTGGGTAATGTGTAGTGTGCATTTTTAAGGGGGTCATTTTTGGGTATTTGGTAGTTATATCTTTGGTATAGCCAAACAATTTCGGTTTCAAATGATTGGGGTATTGGTTCAATGTTAATGGGGGTTTGTAGTGCGTTGTGATATTGGTTCCACAACCATTGTAGTCTAACAAGTGGTATGGTTATTAGATGTCTGCCATTATCTTCGTATATGTCGGCATTATCTTGTTGTATTTTGATTGTATTTGTTTGTGCGAGGATGTCTGTTTCGGGGTTGCATTTAGTTGTATAGATGTTAAGGAGGGGGATAATAAGAGGTGGCGTGACAAATCTTCTATCTCGAGGTTGTGCTTGAGGGTGGTGTAATTGTATGATATTTAGGTAATAATTGTTTTGAGTTCTAAGGTAGTATTGTGTGAGGATTTCGGTGTTATGTAAGGAAGTGTTTGGGTTGTGCCAAGGGAAAAGATTTCTTTGTGGGAGCCATTTGGCATAGGTGGTGTTATTGTGGGACCAATGGCATAGGTATGTCGTATATTGTTTGCTTATGTTGTAAGAGTCAGTATACTTTCTATGTTAGTGCGCGGTTATGTTGTTTATTGGGTGTATGGAAGGATTTTTTAATATATGTGGTGGGGGGTATATGGTCGTGAATGTGGTGGGTTTGGAGGGATTAATGGGAGGTTGTGGTGGGTGTCATTGTGATCGATGATGTATGAGTTTTTAAGTGTGTACGGTGTGGCGTGAGTGGTGCAAGAGTTGGGGCATATAGGGAGGCATGGGGGGTGACAAAATAATTGTTTAGCAATATTTAGTGCACTTTTTATTAATTTGTGAGGGGTGCCGTAGAATGTTTTGTAGCTCTTGTCGTCCATAAGGTGTGTTCCATTTGGTAGTGTGATTTGTTTTAGGTCGGTAATGTTTGCAGAAAAAAGTTTTTGTAGGAGTTTGTCGGATAATTGTCGGTCGAGCCGTGGGAGGTTATGTATTTCATTTGCCCAATTTTGTTCGAGCGGCGCGGGGCCTAGTAGGAAATCTTCTAGTGTGCTTTTTAGAAATGTTTGACCTTCTGTTTTGAGTAGAAAAAGTGTGCGGGTAATGGGAGACCAAAGACAATCAGTTTTTTTAAGTCTTTGGAGGTATTGTGCTCCTCCATAAATGGCAAGGATGTGCCGAAGGAGTCCACTATAGATTAGTCCTAGTCGTCCCTTGTCGTTAAGTGCATTCTGGAGCTGTTCTCCAATGCAATGTAGATAGGCATTTTTGAGGGAGAAAGCTTCTAATCCGAATAATTCGTGGGGGAGTTGTGTTATGACATTGGGAGTACAATTGGGGAGTCCGCATATTTTCTTTTGTATGGCTATGATTTTTTTATCAAGTTTGTTTATGTCGGGCATGGAATAAAGGACCGTATAGAAACTATATGAGATACCCAGACGTATGACGGTATCAATCATTTTTATTTTTTGTTGCAATGTGGCCGGACATAGTGTAAGTTCCTTGCATTGTTTAATAAGTTTTGTAGTAGTAGCGTGAGTTTGAATTTTCCATTTTAATGATGGGACTAGGTTTATTCCAAGGTATATGTAGGGTTGGTTTTGGTTGAGAACCGGAATTGGTTGGTTACGATATTGGATATTGGTGGCTTGAATGAGGGCTTTGAAGGCGGTCGGGTTAATTTTGGATTTGTTTGGGCATCCAGTTACGGCACATTTCTGGACCCCAAGTTCCATCCCGGTCCATAGACAGAATTTGTCTATTTTGTCTAATTGAATTTGGAGTGATTTAAGGCGACCGGAGATGACTGCTAGATCGTCGGCATATGCGGCTGAATTTATGGTGATTTTTGAGGTGCCAAATGTGTAGCCATTATTGCCTCTTTGAAGCCATCTCAATAGAGGCTCTAGAAAAATAATAAAGAGGTATGGGCTCAATGTATCGCCTTGGATGGTACCCCATTGGATGGGGATAGGGCGTGTTTTACCAAAGAATTCTCCGGTGTATATAGTGGTAGATTGAGAGTATATATTACCAACCAATGTGACTGCGTCTTCCGGATACCCAAGATCACTCATTATGGCTAGCAATCGAGGATGGTCAATGGAATCAAATGCGTTTTTAAAGTCGATGTAGAGTATGTAAATGTCTTTATTAGTGAATTTTGCATCTTCAAGTGCGGCAATGAGGGTTTGAAGTTGTCGTGTGGTACTTCTCTCGGCTCTAAACCCTTCTTGGCTTTCGTGTAATATTTGGTGTATTTCCCCGTAAGCCGATAATAATGATGTTAGTGTGCTAGTATATAATTTATAAATGGTGTTAGCTAAGGCAATAGGCCGGTGATTAGGTAGCTCGGATGGGTTTCCTTTTTTGTATAATAAGATAGTTAGACTTGTTTTCCAAGATGTGGGGATGGATTTTTGTTTGTAACAGTGAAGGAAGAATAGTGATAGGAGGTCGTGGAATCTTGGAGGCATGTTTTTTAGGATTGAGTTAGGTATATGGTCCGGGCCGGGGGCTTTGTTGGTTCCCAAATTTTTTAGGCACATGTTATATGTGTCTCTGTTCTAATATGTGTGGAGAGGTGTTGTTGGTACGCCTCTTTTATCAATAGTAAATCCGTCCAAATCATGCCAAGGGTATTGCCTAACACCGCACGTGCATGTTGGTGTATGTTGTGGTTGGGAGTGACATGGGGGGGTGGTTGGTCTGTTGTTTATGGATTGTTGAAAATGTATTTCATTTGCGATGTCATCTGGGCTGGTTAAAATGTTATTGTTTTGATCTAAAATGCAGTCTGGTGGCAAATTTGTGTTATTTTTAAAGACTTTTCTATTAATCTTTTTTGGACTAGTTTCGTATAATTGGCGGTATTTAGAAATGGCTTTTTTGACACATTCTCTTGCATATTTTGTAGTAATTTTCCGAGCTTCTTTGTTTGCGTTTTTTGCAATGCTTGCAATGTCTATTAACCAATCTTCGTGATGGATGTTGGGTGGTGGTACTTGTGGGATTTGGGGGTGTCGGAGGTTTTGTAGTTCGGAGAGTATAGGGTGGGTTCGCCAATTTTGGTTAGTTTTAGCAATATGAATTGTTTTACGAATCGTGTGGTATGTGACAAGATGTTGTTTCCACTTTTTGGCTAGTTTTCTTGGAAGATATCCCCCTTGTTTTGAGGTTCTAGGTGTGAGTTGTGGGATTGGAGGCGCTGTACGAGTCTTTTCTAGTGTACTAGAGATTTCATTAAGAATTTGGTCGAGAGTTGTGCAAGCTTCCTGCCATTGTATATGTGTGAGGTGTTGATGGTTAGAAAGAGTATTTGTAAGGGAGTCTATTAGTATTGAGTTTTTTTCAAAGAATATTGTGTTAAAGTTAGCAAGGTTTTCTTTTGGAATGGGGTTTAGTATTTTAATGTTATTTGAGTTGATGTTGGCGGGGGGTCTGCTTATAAGGGTGTTGTGAGGTATATTGAGTTGGATTGGGAAGTGGTTTGAGTTTAAGTTAGTTGTGGTATTGGTAAGGGATGTATATTGAGTATGGTCAGGTGTTTTAATGTAAAATCCATCAATTAGGCTAGTGTGTGTGTAATTAAGTCCACCTTGACGAGAGTATTGTGTATCAGTTGGGATTAAATATAGATCTAGATCATCCGTGTAACTTTGCCATTGATAGTCTATGTTAAGTGGAGGGGTAAGAATCCCTCCGTTTCGTCGTCCAATAAGGGCAATATCCCGGTTGAAGTCTCCACAGAGTATTATTGTGTGGTTAGTGTGTGTATTTATTTGTGAGGTGATGAAATTTTGGATTTCCGGAATGAGCCTAGAGTCTTCTGGGTGCGAAGGCATGTATAGGTGAAGGATGAGCCATGGTTGGAGGGGTCGGTTAGTAATTTCAATGATTTGAAGATATGGTGAAATATTAGCCGGGGTAGGGATTTTAGTAATATTCCCTGGGAAGGTATATGATTGGTGTATGAGCATGAGTAGACCTCCTCTTGCCGGTGTATATGGCCTTCGTTGTTGGATGCATCGTGTGAGAGAGTGAGTGTTGTTAAAAATAAGTTTATAGTTCGGGAATATCTTTTGTATGTATTTTGTGGATTTAGTGGCGGTTATTTTAGTTTCTTGTATGGCAATTATGGCGGGTGGTGTGTTGGAGTGGGTGGTTAGGTTGTGGATGCATGGTAGAGCAATGTTTAACGTTGAGGCGTTCCATGTAGTAATGTATGTTTTTCTATTGACTATATTTTCGTGGTTACAGAGTGGGGGGAAAATGTAAACGGGTGTTGGAGTAGGGTGCGTGTAATCATGAATAGGTTCAAAGCATCTAAGAGCTTTAAGGATAAGATTGTGCGGGAAGTAAGGAAATTTTAGTTGTAGTTCATCGGGAGAAGGGGGTGGGGTTTGGCTATGAATAAAATTATATAGATCATTGTGTAAAGAAGTTTTGTGTATAAGAAGGTGTTGGTTTTCTCCTAGGAATTTAGTGTAGGGGTGGGGTGTATCTATATGTCTTTCAGGGGGATTATGTAAAGAGGATAGGGTGTTTAATAATATATTTGTCCAATGTGTTGGGTTTGTGTTGGTAGAGTGTTGATTGGTGATATTGTTGCATTCATCTATTGAAGGGTGGAGGGTGGTAATTATGGCGAATAAGATATGTAGGGGTGGATGGTTGTTTTTTTGATGTATGTAATGGGAGATGTTGGGGTAAAGGGTGGAATAAGTATGGTGGAGTATGTGGTTGTTTTTTAGAAGTGGCGCAAACGAAGATGCTAGGTGTTGATATTCGGGGTGGAGTTTTATAGTATTCGGAATGAAGTAGATTTTGGATACTCTTTTATGTGTTTTTGGATGGTTGAGGAAGACATTTGGCATTGGGCCGGGGTTAGTTTCTATGTCTCCGCAACGTATAATTAGTAGTCTTAAATGAGTAATGTTAATGGTTATTAGAGGGAGAGGTGTAGAGTGTTGTTGTTGTTGTTGTCGTCTTTATTGTATATTATAGTATATAAGTATACTATGATTTTTTTTCTTTTCTTTTACATATATTTTTAAATATTTTTTGGTTTTTAATGTGTATTTTAGTATATATATATACTATAGTGTGTTTGGTTGTAGCGTTGTTTGACGCTATTAGTTTGACGTGTCCATTTTGTTTTCAATGGCGCGTTGTTCTCGTTCCGATGCTTGTGTTTCCGCCGCCATAATGGTTGCGATTAGTTGGGATCGAAGAGTCGACATTTCTCCTCTAAGGGATTTGACCGTGTTCACTTGCACCATGTCCGCATATTGTCTCGCTTCTTCCACGATTTCACCTTTCATGTTTTTCATTTCTCTTCGAAGTTGTTGTAGAGTGACCCCATTACCTTTGTTTGGGCCATTTTCCATGGCAATTACCGCGTTTGCTACAGCTGCGTTTACATCTGTAAACCCTAGTCTTCTCAATTCTTCAGCACTTGGTTTGTTACTCCTGTCCAAACTCTTAGGGTGGGGGGTAAACATGATGTATTTACCATGGAGTTTCTTACTTTGTTTGACAAATTTCTTATATACCGCTACGTTTAGACACTCGATATTGCAAGTGCCTACATGTCGACCATGCTCGAGTTTGAAGAATGTATTAACCACATTCTCTTCCCCAAGTATGGATTTGATTCCATCCACTAGTTCTTTTTCATTTTTTGTTTTGTTGAGGTTTTTTGCAATTAGGATTAGACAATTCTTTTTTGCAATCTCATCCTCATCCATCTTCCGGGTAGCAAGGATTGGCACAAAGATCTCATTGTTGAATGAGATTTTGTAATCCTTTACTTTGGCCGCTTGCTCCGGGGAGGGGGTTTTGATCCATGCAAATTCAGAAAATACTTTTTTTTCTACTCCAGTTACTTCAAAGTCATAACCCCTAGCAAAGCTATCTCTCACAATTTCGGCATGCAAGTCATATGCTTCTCTATTGGCTAGATTAGGGCCTGATATTTTTACTGACAAGAGATGTGAGAAAGCCAAGGCATCATATGACTTGCATACTTTGCCTATGTGTGGGATTCCCTCATTCAAAGTGAGAATGAAAGGTCTTGTCCCTTGCAATAATCCCTTGGCATCCACATCCGGATTTTGGAGGTGCAATTTAATAACTCCACTCCAATTTTCTGATTGGTGATAGCAAAAGATGGCTATCGGTTCACCAATGCGGGTCCTAGTAGAGATTTCCATGTCTTTAAGACGTGCTTTTGTCATGTTTGAAATCACATCTTTTGCCCATATTTGATCACCAAGTTCAAAGTGAATTGATACTTGGTAATCCAAGGCATAACCATCTTCATCTACCTCAACTTCACTTGGAAGTTGGGTGAGATTGAAGTGGTTGCCAATCTTTCCATCCGCCCTTTGTGATGACCATTCTTCTTGGGGGACGAATGGGAAAGAGGGCATCGATTCGATACTTTCAACAGCTTCTTTTCTATTTAGACCATTGTTCACTAAATCTTCTAAGGCAATCAAAGGTACTTTTGGGCTCCCATTTTTCTTAGCAAGTGTGTTCATTGTATGGAAGCCTAGCCAATATTTGGTGTAAGGCAAACTTGTTGCCTTAACCATTTTTGGGATGGCACTTGCAACAATCAAAGCATTTTTGTTGTCATTCATAGTGCGTGAACTTCCCTCTACTACTTCAACAAACAATCGCTTGGAAGGTGTCACCGCAGCTTGAGGTTGAGACATACTGTGGATAGCAAGAGTAAGGATGTTACTTAGAGGATTGTAAAAACTTCCTATAGCATTTCCCTTTATCACCTTGATTTTTACTTCTCCCCTCAACATGCATTGAGGGCTTGGTGAAGTTCAAATGATCAAGAAGTCGATTTTAACAAAGTAGATGACATACAAAAGATTTAACTGACCTCTAAATTCTAAGTGAGAGGGGTTGAGACCGTGATGATTAGTCACGTTTACACATACGCGCCCATGAGAGGTGCCATAAAAGTGGTCACCTCCCCAAATAAATATGCATAGTATTAAGCTTTGTTTGCATGTCCATAAGTTTTCATAATAAACCCAATGGTTACATACGATAATAGATTGTAAAAAGAGTGAAAAGGAGCTATGACCTGATTGTGTAGTCTTCACTTGGGTGAGGTAGAGCCAAGTCGTGGTTTGAACGTCCCTTATCTCCTTCGAGTTGTCGTTAGAACTCCGTGGGCTAGCTAGTTGTAGTGAGGGGCTGCCATGTTTGTCTCCAGTAGTAAGTGGGATTTCTCTACTGTGGTGTGGTAGTTGAACTGTCCTACACGCTCTTCTTTCTCCGGCGGCTGCAGGAATCCGCAGTATCACTGCCTTCAATCTCCAACTGTTGCAGACTATCTTCAACTCGTTACTTCTGTACCCGTTCTTCTCTCTTTTCAGATCCCGGGTTGGTGTAGGTCTGGGGGGCTTGCTGGGCTGCGGCTGACCACCAGGGTTTGGGCTTCTGCGCGCGTCTCCTTTACGTCCTCTGTGAACAGGGCTTGGCGCCTCCAACGGTCTTCGCGCTTCGAGCTTGGCTGTGACAGCCTTCCTCGTTCGGGCTGGGCTCCTACGGCCTTCTTCTTTGTTCCCGGCCGACTTAGGGTTTACTGGGCACCTCCTACGGTCTTGCTGGATTTCGATTGGAGGCTTGTTGCCTGCCTTCGGCTTCGCCCTCGTACTCTTCGTCTGAGTCAATCTCTTCGGCTTCACGGGCTTGGTCGCATCGCCTGCAGGTCTCCTGAGCGTGGGCTTTGTTGCAGTTCGCCGGGCTGTGGGTGCCGGAGCTGACAGTACGAGAGGGTTTCTGGGTGTTGGATCCGGCTGGGCGGTGAGTGCGTTCACTGCATGTGCTGAAAACGGCAGCGGTCGTGCTCCTCCTTCGTCTAACACTCTCTGTCTTGTGTGTGCGCAGGTTTCGGGTTCACCGGGAACTGTCTGGGCGAACTCCGAACTGTGACGACTTCGGAGCTGTGAACAACGGTCTCGTGCAGCGACTTCGAACAGCGGTCTCGTGCTACTACGTACCAGGCGCAAGCTGTAAGGACTTCGAGCTGTGGACTCGTACTAATGTTGACGTCTAGCGCTGGAGTGTAGCTCGTGGGGGTCGCGTCTTTCGTCGCCTGGTGTTGAAGTGAAGCTCTTGAAGGTCTCGTCCTTCCTCGCATGTCTTGTACGACCTGGGGGGAGTATACCGACAACAAGTCAGCCATGGCTAGTTTCATAATAATCAAATAACATGACAAGATATTCAGGAAGATAAAGGAGAGAGATTCTTCACAGATGCAGCGTGTCTTCGTCAGCTGTGAGGGTGTTCGTTCTCTCCTCCGCAGGTTCCCTCGCAGGTAAGCGTTCTCCCCGCTAGTTGTGTAGGCAAGTCTGTGTATTCCAGGAGCAGAGAGAGTGCGTCTGTGCGATAGAGCAAAGTGAGAGGGTTTGAGAGATAGGTAGGGGCGCTCTACATACCTTGTGGTGGGTTGCCGTTTGGTGGATGTCGTTGTGTTCGATGAACGTCGTTGTGTTTGATCTTGTGGTCGTTTAGAGTCGGCTCTTGCGTAGTGCCGTTTGAATGCATCTTGGCGGTTGTGATGTTGTGGCTGGAAGTTTAGATCTTGATCTTCCATAGATTTGACATTTTTGGAAATGTTCTGGCGGCTAGGGTTTTGTTGCAGTAGAAGTTGGTGGTGGTTTCGCGTGCGTTTCGCATTGTTCCTGTTACTTGGTAAAGACTTGCGAAGAAAGGAGGGCAAGAATAATGAGGTGGTGAGGAAACTTACTTGGATGTCTTCATACCTTTGTTTTGTATGTTGTCTGGAGGTCTTGTTTGTATGTTGATGTTGGTGTGTTTGGGCCTATAGTTGATGGTGGTGTTGTGACGATTGGTGTGTAAAGTTCGTTGAGGTGTGCCGCCTGTGGGTTCGCTCTCCCTTCCTTCCTGGTTCTGATGAGTCTTCATGCTCTTTTGTTGTGGTCTCTATCAGCTGCTGTTTTCTGGGTCCCTGGTTTGCTTTGTGGATTTGTTCTGCTTGGCTCCTGTACTTGCCTTCTCTGCTGCTAATAAGGCATTTAAATTGTAAGGAATTTGAGAGTAAGGTTAGAATGCTTACCTCAATGTGGGGAGATGTGGCGTCTTCTCTTGGGCCTTGTGATAGGTAGTCTATGATGGCTGAGTTGATCTTGTCTTGATATTGAAGTGGTGTTGATGTCTCAGGTGTCGTGTGAATATGTGATGGTGTGGGGTCGGAATTCCATCGACGGCTTCTCTTCTGGGACTTGCTTGGTGGTGCTGCTACTGATTCAGCTATCACGACTGCTGCTGATTTGTTGCTGCCGTCATTCTTTGTTTGGTCTTCATCACATGTAAATATGTGGCTGCAGTAGAGGTGTATTTTATTGCCCTTGTTGCTACGGAGAGAGTCTGCTACCTTATGATGAACTTGTGGTTGTTTGTCCTGCGGTGTTAGTCTTGCCACATGGATGCTACTATTTGGTACCTTGTATAGGGGGTTAGGTATGGATTCTATTGTCTCATCATTCACTAATGTGTGTGTACCGTTTCTACAAGCATTATATTGAAACATTGCAAAGGTGCAAAATTGCAGTAAATAACTTATCTGATTGGAGGTCGTTGGTCTTTGAAGGCAGATCTTGTGTCTTGGTGTTGGGCTTGAGTTTGATGTAGATGGTAATCACTTCTCTTGGTATGTGCTTGTATCCTGGATGGGGAGGGGTTTGGTGTATGGTAATTCTATGGAGTTGTGGTATCTCGTTCTAGATCTGATCTATTGAGAGGGGATATAGAGGGTGCAAAATCTAGATCTAAATCTGAGCCAACACAGAGTCCCGCAGCAGATCTACTCTCTCAATCTAGTGCTAGATTGTTGCATCTCCATTCAACCTTTGCAACAAAAGATCTAACACATCAATCCCTTCAACACTCTCTTCACCCATAGAAGTACCTTTCAGCAACAAGAGAGATACACACCGGGATTCACAATGAGCCCAGCAGCTCTCATTGTTGTGTGCCCTGCATTTGCACCTAACACCCAAAACCCCTCCTCACCAGGTTTTGCGGAGCTACTCCTCTCTCATCTCTTCCATACTCAAGCAATCCGAACTTTCCTTCACTACTATCTACCTCAAATAAATGCAATTGTCAACTCCATAGTAGCACTATTCATCTCTATAGTGCCATGCCCAATTGCGAAAAGAGTTGAGCTTTTTATGTTTGAAGCACGATAACTTTTTTTTGGAAGTCCAAAAAAAGAATGACAAAAATTCCCGCAAAGACAACCCGTATTCCTATTCACAGTAAAAATTTCAAGAAGTCATCTACAAGAATGGATTTTTAGGAACCTGCCCAAAATTGATTTATCCCCGCGGAGACAAATTGTCCTTTAGGGGTTAATATTGGGATATAACATACATTTTCATTCCTCATTGTCAAAGGTAGCTAAAACTTATTCTTAACTTGAATTTAGAGATCACCAAGCTCTTCCATACTCAATCCTTTAACGTCCAAGCAACTCCATCTTCCCCAACTACAAAGCAACTCTATCCTTGACATTCAACTTGCTCATTGCATATAGATGGATCATTCAAAGAACCATTAGAAACCAACTCCAAATACTGTGTAAGAGAAAAAAATTGACTATGGCATATACAAAGCCATGAAAAAAAATCGAGTTTGCCAAAGGGTTCTACCGATTGGAAAACAACCGTAGAGTAGAAATGATGGCCATTCACAAGATTCTTTATATTATTACTACAAAAAATGTGGGTCAACCGACACGCTACTCCTCTGTCTCTGGCAACCCCGGCTTGTGGTTCATTTGCCGCTTTTCTTCCTTTGGCGGTGGTTGTGTCGTCCTCCTCTTCAAGGGAGATGCTTGACTTAGTTAAGGTCGTGGATCTTCATTAGTGTCCCCGTTGAAGCACCCATGTTTGCATCAACCGCAACTTGTTGGCTCCTTAAATGTGTTCTTTGCCTCCCTATGACACTTCCATTTTCCCTTTGAACCTGATTAGGTTGACATGATTTTTCCGGCCTTCTTCATCTCCCCACTTTTTTATGGTGGTTGGAACTTTGTTTGTATCCACAAGTGTGGCTTTATGCTTCCTCTGTTTTGTTTTCCTATCCTTAGTTTTCTGCCTCTGTGGTGCATTTGCATCTTGGGCTTAGGGCCGATCTCCCTTGTGACGCTCATGTTGCATGTGTTTCCGATTTTTCTTTTAACCCATTAAGGTTGATCAGCCATATGTGGGTTTTTTTGGAACAAAAACCTTTACAAAAAGCGCTATAGGCCACCTCAAAGGAAAAAATAGACCATGACTTAGAGGTGAAGGAAGTCGAGGGCACCACGGCCTTCGTGTAGTGGTTTTAGTCATGACACACCGGTGAGGTGGTTGTGAGTACAAATCCCCATACCGGGGTGGTGCCTAACACCATAGTCCACCCAATTATGGTGGGGGATCTTAAGACCTTGTTGTATGAGTACCCAAAAAGCCCTTGGGGGGATGACATGTCGATTGTCTCCTAGGCACTTAATGTAGGAAAGCACTTAGTGTGGAAAAGTGTTTACATTCCAAAGGGGGAGTAGTTCTATTACACTATCCTATGTCACGTGGTCATGGGCTTAGTGAAGAGAATGAACAAACACTATATTCATGCGGTCCCTGACGAGAACTGGAGTTCTTCATCTTCTGGAGGAAGATGGGCATCTGTTGAGACCATCGCCACCGCAATAGGTGCAAGCATCGGCAAGCTATAGTGATTCCCGTTAAATAAGTTCGTAGATTTTTGTGCTTAAATGTATCCATTGCCTAGATGCCATTCTTGATGCTCACATGCCGAAAAAGCTCATCATCTTTAAAGAGTTAATTCATCTCAAATCGGGCCTTTCAACACACATCTTTACAAATTATCGGAAATTTGTTATACCTACTAAACACACATATCAAGCATCCAACTTTTCTCAAGAGTCACCTAGACTAAGCCACCTAGCTTCCATGGTACAACTGATGGATTTTTTATATTCAAACTATAATATCATTCAAAGTGCAAGTTCATGTAAACATCAATAGAGATGAACAAGCATATAACAAATGAACTCTAGAACAAAATCCACACAATTACATAACGTCCATATAAAAATGCACCTAATATTCCAAAAAGATAATTGGCACTCCATGCAAAGACATCCAAATAAGGGACCTTAAATTATTATTTGCTATGCGTGGCCCAAATAACAACCGAAAAATGATTGCCAATATATTCATTGAAATTGAAAAATGGTCAAAAAACAAAGACATAGAAAACACAATTTCTACTGATTTCTTAAACAACCTTATCATTATTACTTCACATAAATAAGTCTCATCAATTTTCTAGTAGTCAAGACATAATAAATGTCCATGATCAATTCTTTTTGGAATTGAAAAATACCCTTTCATAACATGGTCCATCTATAACACTATAATATCTCACATATGATTGCATGCACTATTTAAATGCCAACAATGTCATATATTCCTTGATTTTCAAAAGAAAAAAGAAAAATTACTTATATCCTTGAGTAAGTCTTGATGCTTTATCCTCATGAATGTTGAAAATATAAGTAATAACCAACAAGAAAACACGGTCCCCGCATGGCTACTACCTTGTACATGTGGTACGCAATTATCATCTATTCCATCAAATGTTGGATGTTATGCAAATTTCTCTAGAGTTGAGGTGAAACATTAAGTTTTAATTTCTGAGTTTAGCTATACTAAAAACAAACACTCTATTTCCATGGGAAGAATGTGATTGAAAAAAATCAATACAAATCCTAATGTTGTGGATACATGCCATGGGCACTGAAAGATTTCAATTGAGAGACCACCAAACTCTTCCATCTCTAATAGCTATTAAGAGTATAGAAATAGTAATATTAAAATAAGAATAAACTTTAACTTATCAAAACCTTTATTGACTTTGCAAAATAACTCAAATAATTTTTCTGCAAGTAATTATTAGTTTGTTTTCAATAACACAATGCACAATCATTTCTTCAAGGCAGTCCTATTTCTCTCCAAATTTGATGAAAAGTTTAAACATTTTGGCCACCTTTATTTCAATCACTCCTTGAGCATGTGATGAAGCAAAGGTGATGGGTATGGATTAATTAGAATGGCCACCTGTATAGATTTTTACAATCACATCTGTACCTTACTAGTAAAGGCATGGGCGTCCAGATATGGTGGCGGGTACCATCCTTGACACCATTAAATATGGCCCACCCATGCACCTTTTCGACCAAGGCGTGTACATTTTAAATAATTCATCATCTTGGGTTAATAAAAAAACAGTTAGAAAGGAACTGTTGCTATGTAATACGGTTTAGAAATGTACCGCATACCATTTACAATAGCCCACTTGATTTTTGGATGAAATAAGAGATGTTAAGGGGCACTGTATACTATGGACCATGGAGATTGACCACCACCCTCTAAAATCTGTGATTGGCCAAGGAAGTTGTCCCAGTCCAAGTTCGCTTTACACTACCTTGAAAAAAGGAAATTGACCACAAAGTTTGAGGTTACCTTAATATACTATTTTCTACCGAGTGGATAATGTTTCTTGGTCCAACGGGTTTTTTCGTCGAGTCAAGGCCAAGAGGTGGACTCGACAGAAATCAATAAGGCCGTTGGGCTGAAAATCAGTGATTGGCTGAAAATCAAAATTTATATTATTTTAAAATGATTTTTCCCGGTACTTTTTACATGTTACTGTAGGACGTTGGGACACTATTTTTTGACGTCGTTTTTTGAGACCGTTGGGTGTAAAGAAGTGAATAAAGGGTGTATGCCCCGTTTTCCTCCCTCTCTAATTTCTTGGGTATGCACTATTTTGTGTTGTTTTTTGCATGTTTTTTTGATGTTTTTGCCAAGATTTTTTTCCCTATCTTTTCTTTTAATGGAGGAATATAGTGTAGACGGAGAGTGTAGAGATTCCAAAGGGCACACATGGTCGCATAACTCCAAATAGATGAAATTTACAACACCATTTTCAATGCCCCCAAGTGATGCACCATCTGGAATTGCTTAAGTGCAAATTCAACATAGGCCAAATTTTGCTTGATTTTCATGCTAGTGCATTTCTCCCTACTTCTACACCTTTTTTGAAAAGACTCCCTCATAGTGAAAGAGAATTAAAAGAGATTGGCACCCAAATCCCAAATAGTAAGTTCATAAGAGGAAATGAGATTTTGGAGGTGAACAAGATAAAGGTGCAAGAAAGGTGTCCAAAGCGCCTTCAAAGAAGAAAGGTCGTCCAAGAAAGGAGAAGACTGCCGTGAAGGAAAAATCGAAGAAAAAGGCGAAGGCAACCGTGATTCAACTTGAAGAATCGGATGAGAAGGACGGAATTCCTACGAAATGGAAGGATTACGAAGTCAAAACCTTGATTGCAATAAGAGGCGAGATGGACGAGGAATTTGCAAGAACAACAAACAAACAATGTATGAAATTTTTAATTGTTTTTTGCAAAACAATGATTTTTTTGTGGCAAATGTTGGCGTATGTGGGCCATATGATGAGGCCGTCTGTGGCCTTGGCCTTAGCCAAAGGCCCATGCCCATGCCATGCCCCCCCAAAATTCCGTTGGCTGCTACCGCGACGGCTTTGCAAGTTTTGTGGTTCTACCATCTCTTCGCACGCGAGGGAATTTGAATACCGGTCTTTGGAGAGCAAGTAGATCCCTCCCATAGCCATCACTCCACCACAAGCTTTTTGATGTCCAAGATGTTTTGGAGTGTTAATTGTACTAAAAACTGTCCTAATTTCTTTGCTGGAATTTTCATTCAAGTTGGCTTTTCACCCCTTTTGAGCTTGTTTTTTTCCATAATTCTCCTAGTCTTTGTCATGTATTGTAGGAATGAATGCATCGGTGAAGTTATAAATCCTTATGGTTGCGGAAATCCAAGGATTCAACCGGACATGGCTATCTTGTAAGAAGAAGTATAAAGCTATCTTGACCGAATACCAAAATGACAAGAGGGCGAATGAAAATTTGGGGACGAATTGGAAACAAGAATGTCGTTGCTTTGAAGAGATGGACATATGGAATCGTAAACGTACAAGTGTTTACAACCAAATTCCGGCAAGTGCTATGGAAGAAAACGACACATTTGAAATGACTTCGGCAGAACTCAACCCTTCCATAGCATCAAATACACAAGAGAAAAAAAGAAGAATCAAGACAAAATTGAAAGGCTTTTGCAGTAAGTGGTAGGAAATTCTACCATTATGATTTCCACCTTCCAAGACTTATTGTAGTCCAGTAGTTTGTAATTCCCAAAGTTAACCAAAATTAACCTTAAACGAGCCCATCTAATGAGATCGTTTCCAAGGATTTTTATCGTGTGTCAAACTTTCTAAATCTAAAAACAATACATACTCAATACCTCAACACATCCGGGAGGATGGCTTCCCCGGTACCTTAAT
Source organism: Bryoerythrophyllum caledonicum (assembly GCA_963971425.1). Classification (NCBI taxonomy): domain Eukaryota; kingdom Viridiplantae; phylum Streptophyta; class Bryopsida; order Pottiales; family Pottiaceae; genus Bryoerythrophyllum; species Bryoerythrophyllum caledonicum. The sequence continues at coordinate 3,954,118 of OZ020524.1, forward strand.
GACCGGTAACAAGTAACCACAATTGTTTAAATTAAACTCTGCTGAGGGTCGAAGTAGTTTTCCGGTAAATTTTCATAGTGCCCGGAAAGTCACTACTCTCCGTTCTTGCAGTCCAGAGGCCACAATCTCCACAAACTAACTCTACACCATAAAAGAGTTAAAATGTTGCAGCTAATTTACCGGCCTTTACAATTTACCGGGAAATAGTCCTGGAAAACCGATCGCGCAAAGTTGGATTCCAACTACAACCACAACCAATAAAATCAAACAAAGAAGATATAAGAATCACAAAATCTAGTGCTCAGTAATTCACATAAACAAGACAATCTTCGACGGGGATAAAGGGATCTCATCCACTGTAAGGGTAGAAAACCGGAAGTACTCCAGACTCAAGCTTAGCCGGGGTCTTTCCCAGCGTACCAAGACAGAGGATGTCACCCCTCCTTTCCACCAATCCAAATACTTCCCACTTAAGGGATTCTATCATAAACTGCAGTGGGCTTCCCGGATCCCACCTGGTAAGCAATTCTACCCGGTCCAACCGGTCAAGGGTTTGAGATAGATCCCGGATCTTACTCCACCATCTAGCTTGGATATCCTACTCCCTCCGGAAGCCTTAGCTCACATTCAAGCACATAACATTCAACAAGCCAGAAGCTTGTACATCCTAGCAAAGACCCACTAAAAGGGCTCAACTCCCTCCCTACTCACACAAGCTCAACAATGACCCTAGACACAAGATATGAAGGGAAGACACAAGCAAAGCAATAGAGAGAAAAGTATTTAAACCAAAAGTCGAAGATTCCTTAAGTACACAAAAGTCACTAGCTACCTTCCAAAAACTAGATCCACGGAAGTTGGGCATCTAAATCCTAGAGTTGAGGGTAGCCTTGTCTCCGGTGGATTATCGGTAAGACCGATGAATCGGAAGACTCCCGATTCGAGACCGGTAAAAATCTACTTTAACAATAGTAGGTAGCTAGATAATTCACTCAAGTAGTAGTGATTGGGTGCATAATGGGGCCCCATCGACATCACTACTCTCACCCTAGCATTAATCTACCGCATCTAGCAACATCCTATCAACAGATAGGATAAATCTACAATAACATATAACATAGACTCATCCGAAAGACTTATCCAGAAGAGTGGACTTATCTTCCGGTAGATCCATGGGAAGTTTGACTAGAAGATTGGGAGTATCCACGGGTACACAGTCAAGAAAATCCATCGGAAGGTTAGAAGTCTCAACCCGGAGGTCTACAAGTAGATTGGGAGTATCTACAGGTATATTGAGAGTATCCACCAAAACATGGGAAGTCTCCACTGGATTAACAAGCATAGCTATCGGAGACTCAACTAAAGAATCCCTTTGTGAGAAGGAAATATCAAGTGGTTCCTTCCCGGGAGGATTGAGCGGAAGACCTTGTTGTCTCTTATAGACTTTCACACCCCTCCTTTGAAGATGGAGAATCTGCTCTGCTCATTAGACATTGAGTGGATGGATCATCATCTTCTAAAGAAAGATAACTGGTGTAGATAAACCTTCTCTTCTTCCGGGTTGGACTCCGATCTCGTATTGGTATAGTGGCATTTGTCTATCTAGCAAACAACTTGGTTAGTGCCACCATAGTCTCATGTACCTTGACCTTCGTGCCAAGGTGTTCCTTCTAGGATGTCCGAAGATCCCTTTTTACTTTGGTTAATTGTTCCCGGACTTTTCGGGTTGCAGCCAAAATATCTCCGGTGTTTTCTACTCCAAACGCCTTCCGGAGAGTTCTCTAAAGACTCCTTGCTTCCAGAAGCTCCATCTCTATCTGTTGGACATCTCGGGTCTCATGTAGATGGTGATGGAGATGGAGATGGAGCTTCTTACAATCCACACTTTCATATGATCTCAATTTTTTTAATACCTTTCTTCATTTTATATATTTCTAAGCTTTCTTTATATTCACTACTTACTTATTGACATTAATTTTTTCATATCTTATCTTTTAATTTCCTCTTAAAGCTTCATGAACATAAAAGTTAGCTTAAATGTTTATTTTTAATACAATAAAGAATTTGTCACATAGATTGCAATTTATAACACAAGTCAAAAAAATTGTCCATCAAAGTGATATTAATCGACAAAAATCCAACACACAAACACAACGTTAGTTTTCATGAATCTTAACTTTACAATCAATAATTCAATAAAATAAATCACTAATCAATAGAATTAGGAGATCAAAACAACCAAAATCTAACATAATGGGACAATCATTTTAGGGTATTCCATTTTATTTTCTTCTTCAAAAAATGATTTTGAATCTTTGAAAGCTTGTAACAATATTGAACACTTATAATTTGATTGAAATAACTCTGTAAACGTGTACAAAAAGAGTAAGCAAAATGTAATGAATCTATTGTAAGATCCAAAGCCTTCTATGGTCAAATTTATAAAATACATTTTATATGTAATATACTATTATTATACTTAGTTAGTTAATTATAATTAGACACATGAATCCAACAATCATGCCTCTTTGAGTACTACTTAACATCTTAATACCTTGAATTTTTATTGTATCTTAATAATCAAATTCAACAATTCTTCTTTATCTCAAATATTTCTACAAGGTATTAGAGCAAAGTTATGATTAATAAATGTAGGTAATTTCAAAATTTTGTAGTTATGTATGAATAATTGTTTATAAATTACATTTCTACGCATCATCAATCTAATTTAAAGATTATTGTAGGTATGTAAACTGTAAAATTCTACACTCGCAAAACATCCAAGACTCACACAAGTCTCCATATGATTCTAAATTCTTCCCGGGATGATCTTGCGTCTAGTGTTAAGGTAATTTAATCTAATTATGTCATAAAAAGTGTCTTCTATAATAAAACTTAAAGCTATAATGCGTTCTTAAAAGGTTTTTGGGTTAAACAATCTACACTCTTTAAGGATTGGGAACTCTCAATGTTAACCCAAGAAGAAAAGTGATTGCAACAAAGAGCCTTGTTGTTTGTCTTTTTTGTGTGTGTGCGCCCAACCTCCAACTAAGCCTTGCTAGGCTAATGGAAGCTTGTCCATTGCTATAGCTCATTGTTTTTGTGCATTTATTATTTGGTTGTTTATCAATTCATCACTTTCTTCAAGCAACTAATGCTCTTTTTTCAATCAGGTACGTCCACGGCTAAATTCTTAAGCTCCAAGTGGCTCATCAATCACACACAGTAACATAAACAATTCCATTTCTTAGAAATAAATTCAAAATATTTCTTTGAATTCTATACTCTAACACATTCACTTTCAATCAAATTTAAATTTATCATTTAATATTATTGAACTTACAGTAATTGCATTCTTCTAAAATAACTCTATTATTTTTAATGCAATCAATTCACTTCCACTAGTCACAAGAATTCTTATCTTACAATTTGATTGTTGTTACAAGAATTATTATTCACAAGTATAGTTAATTTTTAAATATGTTTTATTTTCTCTTAATGTCACTTATTCAATCAAATCTTCTTAAATTGCCTAACAATTTAAAGTATTATAATCAAATAAATTTGCACTTACTTAATTATTAAGAATCACTTACACAAGTCACATGTGCAATGTTTACTTAATCAATTAGAATCAATACAATTTACACAACACGATATATATTCACATAAATATTCTTACAACCATCGCAAGAATTACTAGCTCCAAGCTAGGACTCACAATTGCTTCTTCAATGTGGTAAATTCAAAAATGAATTCCTACTCCACTTCAGCTAAAACTATGAAGAGACACTATTTCTTAAAGGGTTTCTTCCTTACCCTTTACAACCTTTCAAGTTTCTTAAATCCTTTCAACTATTTAAAAGGTATGACTATTATTTTAAGTTTTTTCCTTAAGTCCTTTCATACTATCATTCTTTTTTGAAGCTATTTTAAGCTTTTCACCTATTTTTAAAGTTTCTCTTAATTTTTACTACTAACTAACTATTTTTTTAGTTATTTTAATTCTTCTAAGCTATAAGTTTTAGAAAAAAGCTAAAATTGACATTTAGACTCTACAAGGTATTAAATTTCTAGTCTTTCATTGCACTTTTTTCATCGCAAATAGCCTCAAATGGCTTATTATCTCACATGTTGAGCGAAGATAGAAAATTGTAGTTTTGGTTCAAAATATTTTCCATAGAATTGAGAGAAACTCATTGATAAAGTTATCTATGTTAGAGAGTACTAGAGATTTTTTAAATCAATTTTGAATCTAATAATTACACTAGTCACATAAATTTGCAAAATAATAAATTTTTGCAAGTGAATGTCTCAAAGTTAGAAGTTACGAATTTGTTTTGTAGAGTTGAAACTATGTCAATACTATAAGATGTTGAATGTAATGACATTCTCTTAGAGAACAATTCCCCTTAAGAGTTTGATTTTTTTATTCAATAAAAAATAATATTGTCATATGAACTTATAGTTGGATTAAGGACTTAAACTTCTATTCAATTAAGTCTTATAAGGAATTATATAATTGTAATCAAGTGAGGTGTGAGGTGAAACTTTAGAGTCTCTCAAAACAATCAAGAATATCCACAATGATAGATTTGTTTAGGAGAGGATCAAGTTCATTTAATGTTAGTTAATTTGTAGTTATTTGTTTATAGTTTTGACTCTTTATTGACAAATGCTTAATTTTCTTCACTATGTAAGGGAAATAGGTTTTTCTAGTATCACAATTACAAGAATTTGTTCCAAAGTAAAATCCAGGGTTTCTAAGTGCCTAGGACCCTTGCTCCTTTATAATTTGTGATAGTGCCCAAAAGATAAACACGTAGACCTAAGCCTTCTTAGGTTGATGGAATTTGTCTATATTTAATCTCATTGTTGGTTCTTGAAATGATTGTCAATCATTAATTCAAAGCTAACCTCAAGCAATCAAGCTTAGCCAATGACAAACATCATTCACGTACTTCTATTAATCACGTTAAAACTTTTAAAATCACACAAGTAGGTTTATTTTAAGAATTTATTTTCTTCTAAAGTCTTGACCTAACCCTAACATTCAAATGCATATGTAAACCGTTAAATCCACACTCGGAAAACACCCAAGATTCACTCTCAATTCCAAAGTTGCTCCCGGGATGGTCTAGCGTCTAATGTTGAGTAGTAGTACTCTAATTATGCATGAAAAGATGTCTTTTATTAAATTACTTGAGGTTTTGCACTTGTTTTAGGGATTCCAGTCTTATTATGCATCACTCTTAACATTACACTCTTAAGACTTATTTTCCAAGGATCTAAGTGCCTACAAAGAGCCTTGCTCTTTCATAGCTGTGAATGTGCTTGGTTAGACTCCTAGACCTAGCCATCTACGTCTAATGGATTCTATCCATTGCACTCATTGCCCGTTCCTTCATTAGTTTTTTTTAGAATTCATAGGCTTACCTCGTGCAATTTGCTCCACTTCTCACATAAGTCCATCGGCTCACATACTCATTACAAGTGCTAGTCTCAAACAACAAGCAAGTTGGATCAAGCTGAAATTAATTTATATGTAAGATTCTCATTTAATCAATTAATCTTCAACACTTGAATGTAGCAATAGTTCACACACTTACACTTGCATACCTTGAATTATTACTCAAAATAGATTCCAATTACTTATTTATTCATACATATCCCTCTCTCATGCCTTAATCAATTAATCATACATTAATTCACATGAGTCTCTCATACAATTATGATTATTTTATAAGCACACAATCTCTAAATTGATTCATGAAGATCTAATATTATTGCAATTATACATAGGACTCAAGACTCAAGTCACACGCAAGACTTTGACACATGCAAATCCAAGAATAAATATATATTAATATATAAATATTCTTACAACATTTGAAGAGTCATCAACTAGCTTTCTCTTCTAAAGCTAAGACACACTCCAATCTTCTTAATGGTAATGGCAATGGCAATGGCAACAAAGTAGTTACTCATGCTACCTATTTTCTAAAAGGAGCACCTCTTATCAAGAGGTTTTTCCCATTTCCTAACCAATAGGCTTCTTCTGATTGAATTCCCACATTTTTACATGAAAAGGTGGGTCCTATCAAAGGGTGTGAACTAAACTCTTTTCTCATTATGCTTTCATTTTTAGATATGAATAGGCACTTTCTAATTAGTTAGCTACTTAGTTTAAATATTACCACAGTTAGCTAATTCTTAACTTATCTACATCCCTTTTTATACTATTACATTGAAAAAACTATTTTTAATATTTTGGCTCTACAACATATGACACTATATGCTTTGTATTGAATAATAATCGGTTTAGTTCTCTAATGTAAATTGATTGTATAACAACAATTCTCACACCGTTGTTTTTATTCTCAATAAATTTAAACATACAAACTTGACAATTAATCACACAAACTTGACAATTAATCGCAATTGTGCATTCAACTCATAAATGCAATGAATTAATTCTACTTCAAGATCATAAGATTCACACTCTTATCATTGATCTTTTTAAGTTCTTTAGGTCACAAACATTTGACCTAAATAAGAATATTTTCCTAATTAATCCAATAAAGACCTAATTTATATTTTATGTATTAAGTGTTCTTGTGCATTTTCTTACTTCTGACAAGTAAAAATAATGTAGTTAAGACATAAACAATAACAAATAAAACAAATGCACAGAGAAACACAAATACAAGATAATCTTTCAACACTTGAAGATTTTTTTTGTACTCCAAATAGTTTTTGAAGCCAGGACTCATATTTTTGCATTAATCTTTGTGTGGTGTTAATATTAGATTTTGTAGCCTATCTTTACTACCAATTCATAAAGGAAATGTCTTTTGGTAAAGGATTTTCCTTGGAATCTTACCAATCATCTAATTCTAATTTATTCTTCATACCTCTTCACTAAAAGGTATGTCTTTACATAAGGTTGCATTTTAAACATTTTTACATACTTTCTTAATGTATTAGTGTAAATATTTCTCTTTTGAGGATTAAAGCTACTTAATGTGAAAGTTACATTATTTTATTTAGTTTTTAAAGTATCCACAACCTCTTTACACCACAAATTCTTTAAAAAGGTAAAACTAAGAAGATAACACTACATTGCCCCCTCTATGGCTTGGAGACGTTATCGTTGACTTCAAAAACCTTTGTCTTTGAATCTTAAGTCTTTTCCACTCTGTCTTTTCAATCTTCATTTGTTCTTTCTTTATTCATCTTACTCTTCATATAACTTTTCTTCCCTACCTTTTTATTCTTGCTAAGGATTGTTAACTTTATTTATTTTCCTTTCCATATTTTTTTTAATCTTCCAACAAATATGTCTTAATACGTATTTACATTATTTAATTACTTCTTTTTGTCTTCAACTTTTATATTTCATTTTATTGCATAGTTATGTAGCACATTCTATTGTCCAACTAAATAATTCAATTGGATGGTATATTCTAATGCACAACCATATAAGATCATTTATTGCACAATTACAAAAATATTTCTTATAACACAATTCTATTGTCCAACTAAATAATTCAATTGCATAGTATATTCTAATGCACAACCATATAAGATCATTTATTGCACAATTACAAAAAATATTTATTATAACACAATTCTATAGCATGTTCTATTGCATAATTATAATCACATTCTATTGCACATTTGCGTAACATATTCTATTGCATTAGATTGTACAACACCTACTTATTGCACAACCATACAGTGTCTTTTTAGCACAAACATATAGTGCACTAATTAATTGGCCAACTCTACAATACAAATTTTTATACAATTATATAATGCATTTTATTGCACATACATATAATGCATTTTATTGCATAACTACGTAATGCAATCCATTGCACAATTATATAGTAATTTACATTGCACTATTATTTTGCTGTATTTTTGGCATTTAAAAAATAAAAATATTCTAAATATCCATAATACATATTCAAATGCGGTAACATATTGGTTTCTTGACATTAAATATAAATCTTTAAAATGAATAATTGATTCATGAAATGAATAACTATTATAAATATTCTATAAAAAAAAATTGTAATATGAGTTCACAAAAGCTTATTTAAACAAATTTGGAACAAATTTATTGTTGTGGCAAATTTTAATTATTCAAGTCAAGTAAATATTTGTGATTATAGTGACAACCTTGCTACCAACCAACAATATTGTAGATAAAACCTCTTTGCTTCAATTGAATTATATAAATATTAAACAAGATTAACAATCTCAAATCATGGATTGTTTTGATTGTGATAATTTAAAAACCACGTATATGAGGTCTCTTTTCCACAAGCTTGGTATCTTGAAAAAGAAATGAAGCGGAGTGGTGCATGGACTTGGAAAATTTCTTACAAAATTGGATAATTGAGTTTAAAACACTGTGTAATGAAAAAAAAGAAATAATAACCTTTGTAGTAAATTATTAAATGAACAGAATGGATATATATATAGAATCACATGAATACCATGAAGACAAAGATTGCTCATTTGTACATATCATCAAATCTAAATCAAATCACAAAAGTTTTTAAGAAGGCCAGATTTCAATAAATTTTAGCCTAGTAGGATCATCTTTGGCAACTCCATGTCTAAAATCAAATAATGTATAATGTACTTGTTTCGCTTTTAAAAAGACAATAAAACTATACTTGGCAAGAAAACATAAACAACTATATTTAGCCTATTTGGACATCCAACATGGGTTGAAATTAAGACCTTAGTGCTCCAATTTGGATTCTTCATGCACATTATTTCAAAGGTAGAGGCTTTTTCAAGCTCTATTCCCGTTGATGTCATTTGAGGTCACAAATTTTGTATATTGATATTTTTTTCAATTTTAACATTTTCACTTAACAATTTTCCAAATATTTTGGCATGCCTTTTTAAAAATAATTAATGCCAAACTTGACCCCAACCTACAGCGTAAAAAAAAGATGCCTTATAGTGTGGAATAGTTTAAACCCATAGAAATATACTACTTTTACAATAGAACTGCCATTTCAATATTAGGAACCTGGAACAAAAAATCAGATCCAAAAATGTGCACAAAATAAATATAAACTACTATTTTCAACAAAGTAAAATCTCTTCAAAAAGAAAAATGAAAACAATTTGTAAATTTGATTTAAAAATTCGTACTATTCCTTTGTTTACCTTATAAATAATACAACACAATGTTGTTCCAAATCTAAGTAAGAAGAAGAAGAAGAAGAGCGCTAGTCTCCGAAGGAGGCCGATATGAATAAAGTGTCTGTTCATTCCACTACTAAGACCATGCCCACCGGATAAGGAATTAGTAAGCTGGAACTACTTCCCCCTCTCGAGGGTAGACACTATGTAATCCAAACCTAAGTATGAATATTCCCAAAAGAATAAATTCCATTTTCATATAAAATAACCGCACTTGTAATCAACAAAAACCCATAACCGACACCTATAAAATTAGGATATGTCCAATCCACTTCCATCCTATTACCATCCATTCATCCATCCAAAGAAAGGTTCACTATTACTCACAACCCCTTACTTTTGGTCGGCGCTTTTAAGGGCACCTATTGGTGACCACCACCCAAACATGGCAACACACTTGAAAATTCATAACTAATTCACATTTCATCAAAAAAAAAAAATGAAATCACTTGGATTTAAATTGTAATTCCTTAGGCTATCACTAAAAAAAAAAGAAGAATACGCGACGTATGGCATATGCTTAACTTGTCGGTTATGGGGGATCACCTTATACGGAGGCTCCATTGATACCATATACCGAAGCTCCATTAATACCGTATACCGAGTCTCCACTGATACAGTGTACCGCGTCGCGTTGGAGATGGTTTTAGCGTGGCTATAAATCCAGCCATGTAAGCAAAACCTAGATGTTCTTTCTCTCGCCTCAAAAAACTCCTCCAAAACAGGCACTCACAGGACGCATCAGGGTTTCGCGCTAGGGTTTCGCGGTAGGGTTTCGCCATAGCCAACGCCATGGATTCCCTCCTCGCAACCTACGCCAGCGACGACGAGGAGGAAGAGAATTGCGAGGAGGAGGAGGAGAAGAAGCCATCACCGCAGCCAGATTTGAAGCCATCGCTGTTCGGTCGTCTCCCCGCTCCGCGAAACCCTACCTCAAGCCCCTTCCTCTCGTCTCTACCTCCGCCGCGCTCAGAAGAGGTGACGCGGCCGGGGTTGTTTGCCAAGCTTCCTGCGCCGAAGGCTGAGGCAAGCACCAACGGCGAGGGTTTAGCGAAGGCGTCCTCGCTGTTTGCGGTGCTGCCGCCGCCGAAGGTGAAGGTGAAGGTGGAGGCGGGGGCGGAGGTGAAGGTGAAGAAGCAGGTGGTGGCGTTCAAGCCGCCGATTGACGTGACGGCGTTGGCCGATGACGACGACGACGGGTGGCGGCCCGCGCAGAAGCGGGTGAAGGCGGAGGCGGGGAACGGCGTGGCGAGCGGGGGCGGGGGCGGGCTGCAGGCGCTGCTGCCGGCGCCGAGGAACAGCCTGGGGTCGGGGTCGGCGCTCGGAAGCGGCGGGCGGCGCGCTGCCATGGACGTTTTTGCTACAAGGACGGAGGCCGTGAAGGAAGCCGTGAGTTCGGAGGTTAAGGCGGAGCCGCAGGAGCGTGCTGTGTATGATAATGCTGCGTATGCCGTGGACGAGAGCGCTGCGTTTGATCCTCAGGTAAGTAGAACGAGGCTAACAGTGTGAGTGTTTGTGTGCGCGGAGAGGCGGAGTTATGAATTTCGTGGACGTGGATTAGGGTTTGAGTCTTCGTCGCAACCTGTGGACAGTTCGTCTCTTTTGTCTGGGAATGAGAGCTCATATCAGGAGATACAGGATTTGACACAGTAGCGAAAGAAGGCAAACTCTGAGAATTCCACCAATAATCCTCCAGATTTGAAGTCTTGAATCTGGTGTTTGTCGGGTTAGCTGGAACGTCAAGGTAGAATTTCTGAAAGGAGAATGTCCGTCCCGAGAGGATATCGGATCAGGAGAGTTTGCATTGTTCGCCTGTTACTATGTGGACAAGGGTTCGTGGATAGGGTTTAAGTCTGTGGATAGGGTTTAAGTCTGTGGACAGTTCATCTCTCTAGTCTGGGAGCGGGAACTCATATCTTGAGGCAGAGGATGGGTACAGAGGTTTGATACCTTAGCAAAAGGAGGTGAACTCTTAGGATTTCGCCAACTATCTTGCAGATGTGAGGTCCTTAACTTGGTATTTGTTGGCGTAAATGGATAGTATGGTGGCTGGAAGGAAGTTGTTCTGACCTTTATTTTTGTTTTTGATTTTCTAACCAGGCGGCGTACTCAAATGAGGCGTATGGATGGGCAGCGCCCGCAGGGGAGATACCACAATCGGCGCATGATGTGAATAGTCACTATGAACAGTATCATACCGAAAACGCTTCTTATTCCAGTGAAGCTTCTTATGAACCTGCGCCAGTTAGTGATCCACTTGCACAAGTCTTGCAAGCTCAGAGACGAAGAGGCCGAGAGGACAAAATGGCGGCGCCGACTGTAATCGAGGTCAAACAAGCCGACTTGACTGGTGGAAGGGTGCGGGAAGACAAACTGCGAGCAACTGGGATTGCATTTGGGCCAGCTTACAAGGTAAACAGTGAATGCCAACTCTTTGCATGTTGTAACAGTAGAGTTATTCGTAAAGTCACCCGAAGTCTTGAACGAGATACTCCTCTTTTTTAGTAAAGCCACTTCTAAATAGTTCTTAATGAATCTAAAATCAGCTTAAAGGAGAGAAAGACTACACATGTCCTTGTGTTAAAACGAGATCATTTTCTTCGAACTAGACATTCTAATAGAGTGCTTGCCTTTTTTTTGCAGCCGGTCTCCTCAAGCAAGGACAAGGCATCCAAGTTGCAACGGAGGAAGCACCAAATAGGCACTCTCTTGCACGACGTGAAGGCGAGGGAGATGGAGTTCATGGACCGCCGTGCCAGAGGCAGCTTGACGAAAGCAGAGACGCAAGCCAAATACGGCTGGTAGCCCTGCCTGCCAGGTCCAACTCATGTACAGATTCCGTGTTGAAATGGTGGGAAAAGAAAAGAAAAGAAAACCATGAGGTAGGCAGGCACGATTTTTACTTCAGCTTGTCTAGTGTATTTTTTTCCTCAGAATGAGAGCGTTGCATGTAACACCTCAAGCATGCTTTAATCTTGTGCACCAAACCTTCTGTGGTTGTGTAGACACTTGTGTGCCGAATGTAGGGGTTATGCCACTTCTGCAAAACGTGTATTGTATTCTGTTTAGGGATTATTTTGAAACTTGTGAAGAAGGCTTGATGTTTACTAATTCGTTGCACAAGAATGGTGTCTTAAAGTTAATATAAGTAGTAGGAGATTGGGTTGATGAGCAACTATATATGGCAGAGTAGAAAAGCCCATGCGATGACGTTAGACGTGTGTCCTGAGCAGCTAATTTTGACTTCTGAGCATCAGAGTGGATCATTCATGACTTCTATAGGGCTACTATACTATAGATATGGTGTTGGTTCATCTAAAGTACTGATCACAACTTAACATCTAAAGGAACAAGGTATTTTAGAGGGAATCCCTATTCTATTGATTAAAACCTGTGGAGATGAGTTTTTTGAGAATGTAACTGTAGGGTCTTCTTCTATACTTATATGAGACAATGTGATAAAAGATTTTGTGAATTTTGACTGTACGGTTTGAAAGATAATTGAAAGTGAATTTTGACTGCAGATCAAAGAAAAAACTTCCTCCTCTGAATGGACACTTGGTCCTTTAGGGGATTTAGGCATCTCCAAGAATTCCTCACACCTACAAAATCAACCCTTAAATGTCAGAATGAGCCCCCTGGTAGCCACATTATTCTACATGTATAATGTTATTGAACATGACAAGGTTCAGATATTGAAATGACCTTCAAGTATCAAAGATGTTAATCCTTAAACGTCAGAGCCAGCCGGAGGGGCTTGGTTTCTACAGAATCTTCTCTGTAGCTCTTCCTGTACTCAACTTTTCACTTATTTTTTGATATCATTCTAATCACCTTCTTTTGATGCATTCACAAAGTGAAATTTTACAATTCAAATCACAATTTGTATGAGTGATTTGTGCTTTGAAAGGATTGTGGTAGGTAGGTTGATAACCTTGTAGGAGGTTGCAAGCTCATCATTGATTGGTTTATTCATGATGCCCAAGTTCAAAAAGTGCACTATTCATTGATGTCCAAGTACAGAAGATGCCGTGATCCAATTTCGGGTTGCCCGCCCAGGCCATGAATTGTTGTTTAAGGGTTAAGGTTGGATAACCTATCACCACCACCAACCCCAGAATCAACAGTCTTATGTGGGCCAAAACCGCCAGCCGCCCACCATTTCCGAAATTTTAGGAAAGTCAATTTGTAATGGGTGTCAGTTTATAATTGGTTAACAGCTCTTGGTTTTTAGTCTCTTGTGCTCACAGTGATGGGTGCTTTGACAAGTGGAAGTAGAGAGTTTTGTATGTCGAGGAATGGATCACATCTTACTATCCACTTAAAAAATTTGTAGCAATTTCAATATGAAGAAATAAATGGTCATGACAATTGCAATATTCATGAAATCCTATTTTGAATTCCCAAAACATTCTTACCATGTATAAAAACGCTATAAATAGTTCAGCAAGCTTAAGTTGGTGGTTATAGGTCATCCAACCTTAGTTGAAGAATCTTCAATCTAAAGGTGTAAGCTTTGCTGAACTTATATATTGATGTATTCTAGAGTGAAATATGTGCTTGTATCTATGGTTATATGAAGTTCTTGATTGATGTTTAATCCTTAAAGGTTTGAGAAGCCACATTTGGGCTGCAGTATGATGTTTTTTGTGTATTTGACATATAAGGTGTAAGAATTGATGTATACGATAGTTACAAAAGTTTGTATTTGTGTTGAGCTTGATCCAATGGCAGATGACCATTTTAATTTAGATCATTATTGCACCTACTACATGCTAGGGAAGTTGCAAAATGGTCATGTATTCTACATGTATGTTGTTGTATTTGAGCACAATAAGGTTTAGATATTGAAATGACCTCCAAACAAAAGTTGTTAGTTGAAGAATCTTCAATTGAAAGGTGAATGTCTTGGGAAATTTTAGTACATGTTTTGTATGTTAGAAGTCAAATATGTGACCATATATATGGTCCTCCATTGACCTTTAAGGGTTAAGGATGATCATGAAAAGTGCAAGAAAAAGAACATTAGATATGAGACTTCTATGAATAAAGTGTTTATTTGTTCCACCACTTGGCCTGTGTGTACATGGCATAGGTGTGTGTAATAAAACTACTTTTTTAAGTAACTCTTAATCCCTAAAGGACCACAACTATGTTCTTGAATAAGGAACTTCAAAACTACCATTTATAGTGCCAACGTAACAAATTTACGCTTGATGATCCCATTTTGCTTCTAATCGTAGGATTTTGTTATGTACTATTATAAGAACATATCAAGTCTTTATATAACTTTTGAGTGCACGGATCGGAAGATTATAAAATTAAGATTGGTTCATTGGTCTTTTTGCACCCTGATTTATAGGATCAACACTTTAAGTTCTTTGGATAAAATGATATTTTACACTATGCAAAGTTGTCACTCTTTACCATCGCAATTCATATGATGTAAGGTACTTGTGCAAATAGATTTAGGTATACCCTATGTGCAAGTTAGTTTCGTACATAATTAATTCACAAAAAAAAAATATCCAATTTTTTTGGAGAATTCAAGAGATTTGTCTAGGTAATGCCCATGTAATGCCTAGGTGATACTCATGTAATGCTTAGGTGGTATCCATTGTAGCCAAATGCCTGCAAAAGGGAGAAATAATTATTTTGGCAGCTAGGTGCCAAAACTGACCCAAACATACCATATTGAAGGTTTTGAGCATAATCAAAATAATTGTACAACAAGAAGAGGTCCAAAATCACACAATATACATTTCATTTTTTGTCATCTTTATGAAATCTTAACCCTTTAAGGCTGATGAGGTTTGGCCGGAGAGAATCTACAAAGTTCTAGATCACACAAAATGGCATCTATGCATTGGATACATTTTAGCACAAAAATCTACAATTCCACTTCACACAAATCACTATAACTTGGTGATGCTTGCACGGATTGTTGTGGCAATGGTATCAATAGATGCCCATCTTCCTCCACCTTGAAGTCATGGTGTATTTTATTTCCTTCGAGGTGGCTTGAAGCGCTTGCTACAAAGGTCCTTGTGTCAAAACGACCCATATATGGTCGTTAGGCCTTAAAGGGTTAATCCAAATGGTGAACATATAGATAATTATGTTTTCTTGAGGTAAGATAGAAGTAATGAAGAAAAGTGCAAAATCACAAAATGTTGTGCCTAGTTATGTTGAAGAATGAAAGGTTTTCTTTTATTTAGTGCTTGCAAACTTTGATCCTCTTGGTGTGACGTTTTTGCACCATAGAATTTTTTTTTGGTCAAATCTCAAATGAAGTTACATTGGTTAGCTGAATATAAAATCTCAAATTTTTTGAGGAACTTCGCGAACTACGGACATTTGGTTCTTTAGGAATTGAAGGACCATGACTATGTTTTTAAGCACACTTTGAGACCATCATTTCTAGTACCAATATAATTGACGATGCTACAAAGATACAACAAAAGGAAGTAAAGATTCGGCGCTATGGATACAATAATAGGTTACCATCAATGCACGAAATCGATAAATTACTTTGAATCAGTGGTTGGATGGCCTCCAAAAGCTCTACTTCTTTGAGGAAGGATGCCCTTTTGAAGAATGATGACAGAAAAATGTCAGAAAAAAGTTATGCATTTTATTGTTTTGGCTCTTTGCGTCAAAATAGCAGTATAAATTAATAAGTATAAATACTCATAAATATAAATAATAATAAATACTAATAAATAATAAATACTAATGAATAATAACATTTTTTCATATACAATTGTAGATGTCATCAAAAAAGATTCTAGAAGAAGACATGAGATTTTAATATGATTTTTGACTACATGGATTGGATTATTATAGCATCCAAAGCAAGTTGAAAAGCCTTTTTGCATCTTAATTTCATGGGGTCTATACTACTTTTTCTTATGGAAATGAAAAATTTCACTATGCAAAATTGGAGCTCTTTACCATTACAATCTTTATCATGCATGGTGTTTATTTATTAAATATTAAATATAGTAATGGTATCTAACATATAAAAAACAATTTTGCAAGAAGAAGGCGTCCAATATAAAATAGAATACATTTATTTTTTTAATATTTTAATTCTTGTAAATCTTAATCCAAATGGTGGACATAAAAAACACTTTTTTTGTCTTGAGAAAATAATAATATATAAATAAATAAAATCACGAAAACTTTGTGTCTAAAAATGTGGAAGATGAAACATGTTTTAGTTAGGAATATATGAAAACTGTGACGTTTATGAAAGTTAAACTTTTTGCGCTTTAGAATTTTTATTTTTTTGCACAATCATTAAACATGTTGGTCATTGTATACAAAATCTTAAAGTAATTGGAAGAATTTAAGATATGTGTTGGAATTTCCCCTCTTTTGGAAAAAATATTTTGATCAACATAACTTTCTCTTAAATCATTCTGTAATATTTGAGTGGTTGCCGCAAAGAATGACGTCATAGCCCCTATGAAAGTAATCACAATCAAAGCCCCTATTTCTTTCCCAGTGTCCTTGTGAATTAAATAAAGGCTTCGTTTGGCCAGGGGTCATTCTTCTCCCCCGTTGAATTGCTTCGCAAACCAAAAAGTGGCGAACCAAGCGTGTTTCTTAGAAAATAGGTGCAAAGAATAATTGTAGTTAGCCAAGGAAAGTTGTTCATACTAAAAATTAAAAAAAGATTTAAATAAAAATCTCATCAATGTTCAATGCATAAAAGATTCATACCCGCACAAAGTTCTTACATTTAACCATTATTTAATTATAATTTCATTGAAAGTTGAAATTATATGAGTTTATAGGAGAAAAAATCCATTTGTAGACACTTCATTCCATAGGAATTAACCCTTGAAGGTCATAAAGTGCCACTAGTGGCTACAATGTTCTACATATATGGTGTTGTATTTGAACATGATAAGGTTCACATAATGAAATGACCTACAAATGAAAGATGTTAGTTGAACAATCTTCAATCCAAAGGTGTAAGTCTAGCTAATTTATTTTTTGGTATTCTACAAAGTTAAATACGTGCCTATATACACAGTTCCCGGCTGACATTTAAGGGTTAACCCTTTAATGCGGGAGCAACCAATTTCTCATCACTAGGTGTATTGAATCCCAATTTGCATAAGATTCTAAAGTTCAAACTTGCACACACATCACATACATACATTGCAAAATTTTGATCATGATTTTGATATTATAGAACCCAAAGAAAACTTGGAAATACATTGTTATGTACATAAAATACAATGAATAAGTATAAATACAATGTCATATACTATGTTGTATTTCATACAGATGGAAAATTATATTAGTCTAAAACTTTGATTAAATTTACCATTAAAGGACTCTTCATTGTTTTGTAAGTGCTAATTTTTCTCATTGCATACAAAACTACTATTCCATAACTACTATTCTAATTCATAAAAACTGCATGTAATTTTTTAATCTTAGACTGTGTATGAAGATGGACATGGCACATTGGTTGATAGCAATGATGTTGATGTTTTTGAAGGAGTTTTTGACAGCGGTGTTCAATATTTAAGATTTTTGTTTAAGGTATTTATGGATGGTATGTGTGTTGTTGCTCTTGTACTTGTCCCTATGATATTAATGGAATCCATTGTTCATCCATTGGCAACTATGTTAGTTATGAGTGGTTGGTATTTGTCTATTTTGTTGTCAATTGTTTCCAAGGAGAATTTGTCATTATAGAATGTGAATTCGATGAATTGTATAGTGACAATTTTTTCCATAGAAGTACCTTGGTATAGTAGGCCTTTTACAGAGAAGATATTTGATTCAAATTTGTTATTCTAGCGACATCTTTGTTGTCAACATATCAATGAAAATAAGCATTTTGGTATTGTGTTGTGTTTTAAAGTATTATTGAAAGTTCTTGCATTCAGGAGGGTCTATCATTTGGAGTCGTTTGAGAAGATGAGTACCCTGAGGGTTTTCCATTCAATGTGGTTTGATTTGTTCAGTAGGAGATGTATAATTAAGGAAATGGGACTGTAATATTACTACCCATGGTTTAGTTCAATTCTGATCTAATTCAGGTATGAATGCTTCAATACTGCCACAAGAATGACACCACCAATCTCTTATTTTATCATGTACACTACCAATGGCTAACCTCCAATTGGTGTTAAAGGTCTTGAGCACTTATAATCTTCAATTCCAGTCTCCTGATAATACCTTCCCATTTGCCAGTACATGGTTGCCTGAAGCCTGCATGGTTCTTGAATTATCCCTGTTGAATTGTACTCTGCTTTGTTTTTAATCAACCATTAGTAATCTTCTTCCCTGAGCACTGCTCCAACTGGTGTCCCTTTGTTGGTTTTCAACAAAATATAAATCTCTTCTGAAATCTTCCGCTTGGTCCCTTCACTGACGTTGTTAACTCTTCTTTCCAAGTAGAGTAGTCTCCCATACTTTTGTCTTAATAAATCCCTTAGTTCACCTATCAACCGCCTATTGGATAATCTCACACCCGGCATAATCTCGAATTAAAGCCTCTCGGTATTGCTCCGTCATTGACAATTACTAATCCATTCTACAACAACACCCCCTTCTCAAAACTTAGCTCCAATTGGTGCTTCTTCTTCCATTCTTCTTATTTCTTTCAAATTCTTCTCATTCTTCAATTCTCACTTCTCTTATATGTATTTTTCCACATGTTTTTGTTGTTTTTATTTTAATTTTATTTTTTAATTTTATTTTTAAAATTTATGTCCTTTTTATCAAACGCAAGTTTAATTACTCTCCAATAGGTAATTTCTTTTCAATTGATTTCAATGCCAATGGATAGTGTACACACCTATTGGCTGCCATACCAATGGTCATCAAAGCCAGTGAACACACCTTCCTTCCCAAATAAGTTCAATCACATCCAACACAATCAACACCTATTGATAACATGGCCGTGGCATGCTTCCATGCTTGTTAGACTTCTCCAATTGGTTTCAAATCTCCATCAAGTACAATAACTCAAATACATTTAATTTTCAATTATCACACACACACTTACTTTCCAAAATTATATATTATTACTCTAATTGTATCACATCACAAATTCACGGTCACCAAAAAAGAAAATCTCCAAAAATTTCATAATCTCTAGGAAGGTGCTCCAGCACTACATACATAAAGAGCAATTTCTAATTGGGCTTTGTCTTGGCCTTGTACTTTCCAATCGGTTGAGTTGATTACCACCAGCCACTACCCATGTCTATTGGTATAAATCCAACTCACTACTCTCTAATTGGAGATATACGGTCACTAACAACCTAATTACATTGACTAACACTAACCAATTGGTAACTGGTTTAAACCAACCAAAATTTAATCAAAAAATATATTTGTAAATCAATTGGCTTACTACAATTAAGTTCAATTTTGTAAGATTAGATATTAAATTTAGAAAACCTATATTCATTAGAACCATTTCATAAAGAAAACAACACAAATTTTGATATTGTCGAGAAAGTCCCTAGGCACTTAATCCTTTGGAGCTCATGAGACCCAAAATGGGACTCTAGAGGTATTCAGTCTTAATTTGCATGACATCCATTGGGAATTAGGTTGTGAAATTTGAAGTTCAGATGTGTGTGCACACATTACATAAAAAGTCTACAAAAATCAAATCATAATTTGGAGTTATTGAACTCATGGAAAGTTAGGAATACAACACAAAACACATCAGATACAATAAAATACAATGAATACCATGCCGTATACTATGTTGTATTTCATACACATGCAAATTGATTTTGGTCTTAAATTTTGATTGGTATATGTCTTTAAGAGATTCTTTATTGTTTTGTGACTGTTGTCTCTCTCATCGCAACAAAACTTTCCTTTTAATTTGTATTTATTTGGAACACTTTTGTATACAATCAAGTAAACAAAAGTAAACAACTAATCAATAATCATGTATAAATGTTTTCTTCACATATGATATATCAATGCAAAGCTATCAACCTAGTGCACATGTGAACCTATTTTATTCAAAGTAAAAAAAAACTCTTGCAAGAATCTATTGATGGATAAAGTAGTATACCCTCCAAAGTCCACAATTTCATCACCAATATACGGTAAATTAAAACACTATTATCTAATCCATCATCTGTTGGATGTTGTGCAAATTTTCCCCAAAGTTCAAGTCATGGTTTAAATTCAACTTTTTTTGGTTGGGTACTAAAATTAGGCATTCTATTTCCATCAAAGTTTGCTCAAAGAAAAAAATCAGCACATATGTGGTTTGGATAAATATGAATTGAGCACGAAAGGGTTAAGAATTAAAGCTGAATTGACTATAAGCAATTACAAGTAACTTGCACTAAATATGAAGTGGATATTGATAGTTTGGAATAGATATTATAAGTTAACGCAACCCATTAACGCCATCTTCCTATCAATGCCACTCTATAGATGGTTCCATCTCCACCACATATTGCTCCATTTCCACCCATTTACTCTTTCACACTTCCAAATAAAGGCTTGATATTGATCAAGACCCTTTACTTATGGTTGGAGCTAATTGGAAGTATCTAGTGGCAGTAATACGCTAAAATATGACATATCACCTTGAAAATTTATAGCTAATTTACATTTTATTGGAAAAATATGGAATCATTTGGAATGAGATTGTACTCACAACTATCATTAAAAAACAATTACCACTATGAGTACCCTCCAAATATGCACATTGCTTATTGTGGCAGTAATAGGCTAGGTTACATAGGTGTTTCATTACGTATTATTTTGTTTCAATTCTTGTGTGTTTTGATAAACCTCAAAGAGTTCTACAAATATTTAGAAAACATTATATATTTCAAATTGTTAATCAAATTGTAGATTTTGCATATCATACCTAAAATTTATTCATTGAGGTATTTTGTTGAAACTTATCTTGTTGAGGATGTTTTAATTGAAGATATATAGACAATTTTAACCCCATATTATCTCAGAGCCCATATTTTAGATGATCAATGAAAATCCTCATATGATTTCATTCATTAAGCCACCTTTTATTGTTAAAGAATACCACAATTTTAATATATTATGAAAAGGAGATTTTCAGTTCCTTTGGTGATGTAAAACACTATCTTCTTAGTAGCTACCCAAAAACAAACAAACATTGTCAAATATACAATTTTATGCTATTACTATTGGATAGTGTAGTAGCTACGGTATCTTTATCCAATAAAGGCTAGTTTACTACTTCTACTCTAAATTGTTGTTCTATGAATTATCCAGGTGACAAATACTAAGCTTTGTTTATGTATGAATTTGTGAAAATGAAATGAATTGTGAATTTTTCATGCAACATTTCATGTTAATACAATTTGAATCTAATTTGAAAGATTTTAGTTCAAAAAATGTTTGTAAATTATTTAACCTGTAAAAATTTACAACAAATAATACCTCCAACTATGATGATGTACTTAAGGTGTTAAATCTGGTTCATTACAATAGATTTCACAAATGGATAATCAAAATTCATACTCTTTAATAAAGAAGCTAATTTCTAAATTTAATGTTCTATGTAAACATTGGTGATGGCAATCATAAATTAAATTGTGTTGATATGATCTTAAAAATGCAATCTACAAGTTCTTTACATACATCAAGTTCAATTTAATATCCTCAATTGTATCATATATCAAGTCTTTAGAGCTCATGTTTGAAAATGTATTGAACTTCAATTGAAGTTATAATAATTGATTTTTTACTCAATTATGTCAATTGCTCATGAGTAGTAGTAAAAGAAGTTAAATAATAAATTTACATTCCATACAAGTTATATCAAATTTGATTAAAAAAATAAAAAATTGATTGACAATGTCAAAAAGTATTCATGAGAAACGTATGCCACCAAAAAAACACAATAGACTTCCTCTTACAATTGTTTGCACGGAAAAGGTATTATAAGTCCTTCAAACTTTCTATATGTTTTTATAAATGATTGATTATTATGATAATTATAGATATCAATATATTCTACGGAATTAATTAAATTTTATTTATATGACATATATTATGCACTCATTCCATATAAATGCTAGGTATTGATGTATTATTGGATATTCAATATATGAAGTATAATTGAAATGTGTTGTATATATAATTAGAGTCAATATAAAAAGAATAGATTAAACTTCAATCTAACAATTTCTCATTTGATGTTTAGTTTAAACTTCAAGATGGAAAAATACTTTCAAAAATAAAGGGTAGAACAAATTCAAAAATAACAAGTTCACCTTATAATGTTGAAGTATTGAATGCGAAAGAGGCCTCTTCATTTAATAATATTGGGGTATTTTATAATAACCAATATTTCAATTGATTATAAAATTTGATGAATTTATTATAAAATCATAAAATTATACTTTGATTTATTTAAAACGAATAAAAGTCTAAAAATAGCTCATCTATCTTCTATATTATTATCAAAATTTGTACAAATTCAACATTCGTCTTTTAAAAAAAAATAAAAAATTTAATAACTTTTAATTGATATATATCGTTTGAAAAACTCAAAAAATTCTCATATGCATAGGTTTAATTTTTATCTTCAAAATTAGAATCAAATATTGGAAACTAAGAAAATTCATAACTGTCAATATCTTTGTCATACAATTTCAATAATGAAGTGAAACGTATGATGATAAAATAACATTGATTATCATTTCTATTCAAACACATCAAAACTATAAATTCTTGAATAAAAACAAGTCATTGGATATAAAACCAAGTATTGTGTAGATTTGAATTGCATTTTTGAAGCACCAAGTTAAGATGATTTTATGGATGATAATATAAATAAATATATGACATTAACAATATGTTAGAAAGTTGAATACACATGTCAAATTTTTATAACATAAACTTTGTATAGTTTCTGATAATTTATCATCACTAGGAATTAACCAACAATGGAACCGTAAAAATGGGGTTTGAAATTCCAAAAGAGATTATTGCTGTTGTAAGACCAAGGTTCACCGAATCACTTCAAATGAATGAATTAAATCAAAGAAATATAGTAGATAAGACTTTGAAAATGCATTTGGAAGTGAAGATATTAGACTTTGTACCAAGTGAAACTAGTGTCTTAAATGTTAGCAAAGAAGCTAGAGTCGTTTATAACGAAATTGCTAAAGCAAGCAACAAACAAAACATGCAAGGCTTGTATTGCTTTAACACCAAAGGCAATCAATTAGAACACTTATTTACTCAAATTGGAACTTATATGTTTCATTTTTCACTTGTAAGTACTCATTTAAAGATTGATGACAATTCTATCAAATTTAACTATACTGGAATCTAATAAGTTTTTTTTACTAAAAATCAAATCAACTAACTGAAGAAATCATCAACATATAATTGTAATATATAGATAGGTTCAAAATACAACAATATACCACCAAGTGTTCTTCGTGTAAATGTAGCTCCAAATAATGCTTTACTTCCTGGATGTCAAGCTTCTCATATTCAAAGAAAGAAACACCTTACAACAACAGGGTGATGATAAATCCTATCTAATGAAAACGGTATTATATAATGTATAAAATCATAACATTTACAAAATTCTGTTATTTAGATGAAGATAGTTTGAATTTTAGTTTTGAATAATTAATTACAATAAATTGTTTTACATTTCAGCCAAAATAATGTTCCACAAATCGTTGTAGATGATGTTGACAATGACGATGTTGATGTGCCACTTCATCCGGATAAAACAATCATTCATGTTACCACTCTTGATGAATTAGTACAGGTAAGAAATATTTCCAATTATTAAAATGATGTACAATCAGCTCTCTTTACAAGAACAATTGTCCCAACAACCACCAGCTCCCAGTCAGCTCCTTCTAGAACACGACTATTGTAACCAATGTTGTTTTAACAAACATGGGTGTTCTAGAGGGAGCGGATTGTACAAAGTTTTGTATTTATATTATAAATGATTAGGCTTGAATCATGCAAATATGAATCATTTTACAATATATCAATACAAGAGTCTCCTCTACCAATTTAATTCAAGTAATAATTTCAAGCTAATGTATGTTATTTGTGACGTTAAACAGATTGATATCCAAAAATTATCATTCAATACATTGTTCTTATAGGACTCAAAAAGGTCTTACTATATTGACAGCAAAGGTCTAAAATAATATCTTATCATTAAAATTTGAATCTCACTTATATGTCTAGATTTTTTAATTCATTCCTTACTAATTATGATTGTATAGGTTAATACGTGGTTTGCAATTGCTATATTTCTTGGCTATGCATTTAGTCCACCTCTTCCTTTTATGCAAGTATCCACATCGCTTGCTCCACCAAGAGCTGAATGTTATGTAAATATTGATTGTTATCGAAATGTTGTTTATTGGGAGATTGTATCTTTTGGTTTTTTCCTCTTCTCAACTATGGTGGCTCATGGTTTTAAACTACTTCTTGTATTGGGTATACAATCTAATTCTATTTAATTGCATATATATTATATTTTATGAATGATGTAATATGAATGAATGTGATATAGTCGACACCCTCTACAACAACCCTGTTTGTTATAACAATCATTTTAATGTAACAATCAACACCTTGTTACAACATAACAACCTTGTTTGTTTACATTATAACAACTAGCTTTCTCTAAACAACCCAAGCCAAAATTATACATGAAATGGTTGTTATAACATATGCTCTTGTAAAGAGAGTTGACTATAACATCAACCTTTTATTTTATAGGTTTTTCTAAATAATAAATGAAAAACGGTACTACATTATAGCTTCAAATTCAATCAATCAACCAAATTAGTTATAAATCATTTTTAGCAATAACTAAAATACGATATTTTATCAACATATAAATACAAAATTATACTTATATATTTAGAAGCATGAATAAAATATTTAAAAATATAAAAATAATTATAGAAATATAAAAAAATAAATTTGAGAATCGTATTGATGTTTACATGCAGGAAACGCTCAACAAAGTATTCAAAATTCAAAGACTACATTGGTGAATTTTAAATTTCTGCAATTTGGAATTTGGTCATGTTTGTTGGGAACATTGATTGGCTCAGTCTTTATGATAATTTCCATGAAATATTTTATGGAAGTGAGGTTGGGAAGTATCACTTGTGGAAATCCATGGGCATTATGGTCAGTTATTATTCCTAGTGTTTTGGGTTATTTGGGAGTTGCTTGTTTTGCTTATACTGTAATTTATGAATCTATTATGTAACTTTATGATAAAATTAGCTATGCAATGTTTCATACTGTTGTAGACTCTTGAATTCATCAAAATCGATGATTTATAAAAATAGCTCATTGAAATTTTGTATTATAGTAGTATTATATTTAGACATTCCTCAAAGGCTCAACAAAATTTAACATCATGAAAAACTTAAACAAGTACAATTCAGTAAATATTCTTACCATCAAAGGTATATTCTATTTGAGGGACTACCCTTGTATTGTTGATTTTAATGATTGAGAGCAAAAACAAAAACAAAAAAATGGATCCTTGATGGAATATTGACAATTATTCCATTTCTAAAGGGGAGAGGATAAGCCTAGTGATAACACATGGCAAATATTGGACATGGACTTAACTGAGAGATAACTAGAAGATATTTCTAAGGAGGACAGACTTAATTGGAGATTTGATTGGGAATTGTCCATGCCCGATTGGGGACAACAGTCTGCTAGTTTTGAGATAACATGCAAGACCATTTTATTTTCCAGATGCAAATTATAGGTACAAATTATAGGTACAAATAGTCCCCTTTCTTCTAATATCACACTTAAAAACATAATATTAGACTATTGCTTACACAAAAAAGAAATCACTACACGCTAAATTCCAAGTATTAAGAGATCCACTCTATAAATGGTTGCAAAAAGCGCACAATCCATCAATGTTTGTATCAACTCACATGAAACAGTATCAAAACTTCTCAAAATCCATCAACATTTCCCTCCCTATGACCACTAATAAATTTTAGCAAAAAAACAACATAATTTTCTTCAAACATACCAAACTCTTCTCCTCTACCAAACTTGAACGTGGAGCTAATTTAATTGCTTGAAAGCCTTCTTTGTAGCCTTCCGAATCCTATTATTGTAGAACAGAATCCACGCATACAACAACACAACCCTTGAGAAAGTGCTATTTACATAACCATACAAATGTATTCAAGCAATTTTCTTGGACGTCATACGCTGCAGCACATGTTTGCCTTGCCTCTTCATCTTGGACTTGATCTTCGCCTTGGTTATCAGTGTGGCCACCGTGTTCACAAAGTTGCCCACCGCCATCAGAATCAACAGCAGCCCACACACCACCATCTGGTCCAAAGTCACACTCAAAACATCAAAATCCATCCTCAAATCCAAGGCTTTCATCTTTTTTTTCTCTCTATTTTTCTCTGTATTTTATTTATTTATTCAGTACAATATTTTCCTTCTCAAAAGAGTAGATCATAACAAGGAATTTGGACCGACTCATATGACCTTAAGCTGTGACTTTTTACAAGGTTTCCGAATGACTTTAAGGTGATTATCTTTCTGATTTGAGATCGATCTGTCCATTTCCAAACTTGATGATGTTTTATAGATGCAGATAAGTGAAATCAATACCTGCCACTCAGATTCATCCTCCAATACAGCCGTCTTCAATAAGAGGATTCCGATGTAAAATTGGAATCCCTGCAATAGAACCAAAGAATGAACATATCAGCTGAAAAGTTGGAAACAACATCATTTTGTTCTCTGCAAACTAGTCTGAATAGAGATGTTTGTAGAGTTACCCAGAGCTTGAACAAGATACTCCCTCTTTTGGTTTATTATACTACCCTAAATAGCTAAAGCCTGGGTGGTCTTCCTTCTAATAAAAGGAGCTTAGTGGTCTCTAAATCATCAAAGTGGTTTTGGCCATGAAAGAGATTGCATGAATACTAACCACCATTTTCTCCTTCTTGAGTTGAATTGAGATATTTAAAGCTGATATGAATTATTCAAGATGAGAAAAGTAGGAGGGTATCTTGTTCAAACTCTGGGTGACCTTAGAAAGGATTTGTTTGTGCGGAACTCTCACCTGTAAGATGAAGAGAAGAGGATACAGAACCCAAAGTTGCCCCTTGACACCAGCTGTTTCTCCCCACACAACATCCATCCTTCCAGCCTGAACAGAAAAAGCAGCCAATCACTCCATCAACAAGGAGAGTTATCTGTACCCTGCATGCATATCCTATCATTACAGCCTCACAATACTCAATGCTGATTTTCTAGTCACAGTACATGATTGTATATTCTTTGTAGTGATGAATGAGTAAAGGGGAAACATACCTTGCCCAGAGCAATTCGAGTGTAGAGGCGTTGACGCTGATAACGGTTCTGGAGTAGCATCGCCACACCTTGCATCACCGCCCATCCCAGAAATAATCGGACTCCTTGCTGCACTTCACAATGAATCTTGTCAGTGAAGCCAATGAAGGTGACGTTCACAATGACATACAATCAGTTCTGGTATCTTCGGCTTTCATATATCCATGCTTTGTTTGGTTTCACAAACAATTGCTTGTGAGTTGTGTAGGCAAATACGGTGAAAAAGAATCATGAACCAAAGGAGTATGATGAAATTCAAATACCTGAAAGTAATAGTAAGTAGAGTTGATCATACCTGTTTGCGGATGCAACTAGGATGGCCTTGGATTCCCCATGTTAGACTCACGAGTGCCATCACCATTGCGCAGTAGTGATGATACACCCACCTGCCAGACCAATGCACTCTTTAACGCATGATGAGTTGGAAAAACTTGCATCAATGAGTAAGAAACTTTGTCCAAAGAGCGCAGAAATCACCGGGTAACGAAACGTACCATGGTCGGATGTCACTGCCATTCACTCTCAGAATGTTTTCCCGCAGCGCTAGACTAGTGTAGAAAAACAATAACCATGCCTGAAACCACCAAATGAGGGGAATTTTTAAACAAACCACGTGATAGAACAATGGAAGAAAGTACTCCTTCAAAGGAGAGCGAAAGCGGCATACCTGGTATACTTGGACTGGCAACGCGGGAAAGCATCCGTTCCATATCCTGTTCTTCAAAATCAGTAAAATGACCGGAAACGCAAGAAACATAACCGCTGTTCTATCCTGCACACGCAAGATTGCAGCATATTCGTTAGCAGAATGTCTTCATGTTCTTTGCAGGTAAGACCAACACATACCGTAAGACATGCAACCTACCCTGTAAGCATTGTACTCCTCTTTCACTTTGTAGCGACCATCCTTCCGTGTTGCCCTAACATTGGCAGGTCCAAGCAGCATCCTAAGAAAAAAACCTGCATCAAAAGTTTACTCAAACCACAAACAACTCAACAGCAATTGCAATCTCAAAGCAACAGCATCAAAGACAATCTAAGGTTACAAAGACTGATGCCATTCTTTTACTCACCATTAGCTTTGGCAGGAAGTAGAGAAGCAACATCTCCATCATAGAGCATGGTCCGCGCTCGGTAGAGCTCCTCCTCTAACTGCGAAAGCACATGAGCAAAACCTCAGACGAAAGGACAGGATGATGCGAAAGCCAATTAAGCTGTTGAGAAGGGCAGGCATCTACCTTTTCGGCAGTTTGCTGGTTGATTTCGTCCTTCTCGCTGGCGGAGTTGACGTCGCCTTGCAGCTTCTTCATGGTGTTGACGTGCGTCACGGCCTGCTTGCTGAGGGCGTCGGTCTCGTGCTGCCACCTCGAGGAATGGGAGGAGGCCGCTTCCTGCAACAGCCTGCAGCTCTCCACCAAGCTCGCCACGCGCTCCGCCACGCTCTCCTCACCACCACCTTTCGGCTCGCCATCTGGGGCACTCGCCATCACAGCTTCTTCAAAAAACTGCAACACCACCAAACCATTCAGACTCTTCCTGGAAGGCCTATCCATAGAAAGAAGAAGGTGTTGAAAGCAGACAAGGACAGATTCTCTGGTGGGGACAGAGGAGTGGGCCTGCTGACAGACCCTAATTGCTAACAGATTCTCTAATTCGATACAATTCATGATTCAATTCCCGGAAGACAACTAGCATCACCACCCAAATCGTGCGTTAAACCCTGATGCCCCACACGCGACCGAAAACCCTCTCCACCTGATGTGACCAGAGCCCTAAAAAACCACGAGAAAACTCCCAACCCTACTCACAAACGCTCTCTTCCAATCCAAAAAAAGAACCCCATCCGCTCACTCGAACTCCAAACCTCTGGATATACCACGACAATCTCAACCCATTCTCTCCACACAGAACAAACCCATCAATCCCGAGCAGAGATTCTAAAAGTGACATCCCAAAGGAAAGAGAATCGTGCAGATCGCGGAGAGGACAGGATGCGAGGAGTGACAGGACAAGACATACACCGGGAATGGCGATTCAAGGTGGGTTGACAGAAGATTGGGGGAGGAGCGGGATTTTTGGAGATGGTGGCGGTGGATTGGCGGTGGCTTACCTGAGGGAATTGGGAGCTCGCAGTGGAGGTGGTGCTATGGCTATGGCGATGCACGGCTGTGTCTGTGTCTGTGTTGTGGTCGCGCTCTCCGTGTGTCTGGTTTGCGAGAGAGAGAGAGAGCTGCGTTCCCGACGGCGACTGGTCGCGGTGCCACCTCGGCATGTATCGCGTGCCACGTCGGATGAGAGTGTACGTGGCATCTGGGCTTACGATGATTCCTATGTCTTACGAAGATTCATAATATTCAATATGGTATAACCCAGCCCATTACCGCCATGTTCCCATTACCGCCATGTTCCTCAGGGTTTACACTATAGACCCAGACCAAGGAAAATGGATTAACCCCTAAGGTACCAAGTGTCCAAAAAGGGCTTTTTGAAAGTTCGGTCAGGTTCCTATGGTGTCAATTTCCAACATTCTTCTTTGAAATTTTTACTATAGAAAGATATTACCAAGACCTTAGTGGGAATTTTTTTTTTTTCCTAAATTGGACATTTGATGATAAAGTTATAGGGTTTTGAATTTTAAATGGGGAGGGCGGGCACCTCCGGCACCTCCAAAAACTTTTGATAGGACACTCTATTGAAAGTGAGATTTTCAGTACTTGCAAGTAATATTATTTCCCTTCATACTGTCAAAAAAAAATTCTTGTCTTTAGTGAAAAATAGCATACCAACCCAAGTCAAACATTTTCACACATTGTCACTCATTGTCGGGCAAGGTACCAAAAAAACTCCTTCTTTTCCACATAAAACCTAGAGATCTTCATATTTTTCACTTTTTATTTTTTCCACATCAATATGTAATGTAAACCTTCATATTAACCATTCGGATTATCAATCAAAAACATATTAAGTTAAAAAAAAAATAAAGTGTGAATTAACAAATTTTGAGCCTCCACTCCTTGCACACTTGTTTTGAATATGCTACACCTGGTCTCTACCTCTAAAAATTGGTGTGTAAGGAGCTAACATCATGCTTAACAAGATGGTAATAGATTTAGACCTTTTGTAGTGAAATTTTTCGACACCAACTGAAGTCAAAGTCTGCTAATCCACTAAACGTAGGGAAGAAAATGAACCATTTGCTTGAATTCAAACACTATAATCTTTTAATCCGTGCGGTCAAAGTTTATGAAATTTTGTACATGTATTACTTAATAAGCCTTTATTGAGATCCTACGATCAGAACTAAAAATCGAAGTTTTTGTTACCTCCTTTATTTGTTGCACTAGAATCCATTTAGTTTGAAGTGTTTTTGGTGTAAAACTGTCATGGTACCTTAGGGGTTAATTCCATGGTCACACTTCATGGTCACACTTCCATGGTCACACTTCAGAAAAATGTAATTTTTAAAGCCCTTGGGCCTTTCACTAAGTGTAAACCAAACTTGGACTAGGAGGAATGACCATGTACTAAAAATGCCTAAAAAAGGCAGTGTTGCCTAAAATAACAAAGAAAATAAAACAAGCCAAAAAGAAAAAAAGGTGGCCGCCGTTGTATCTACAGTAACGTTGGTCCCCTCCAAAAAACCAACCAAAAAAAAAAAAAAAAACAATTTAAAAATAATAAAACGACATTTCAGGCCCATGGTCTCCTCGTTTCAGCAATGAGAGAACCCTTTTTGCCTCTCTCACCGCAAAATCTGGGGGACCCTTCAACATTATCCATTAGGCCTATTTCTAGGCCTTTTGAGGACCTCAAATCCTTCGGTCACTTTTCTTTTTTCCTCGTAGTGTAAACCCAAGTCATCCCGGGACGAGTTAATGGAGCCAATCACAGATTTTAGAGGTGCATGGGACGAGTTCTTGGTCCGTAGTGTAAACCACCCCTCATTATCGCCATCTTCCCATCACCGCCATGTTCCTCATTAGGGTTGCACACA
This sequence comes from Bryoerythrophyllum caledonicum, assembly GCA_963971425.1. NCBI lineage: Eukaryota > Viridiplantae > Streptophyta > Bryopsida > Pottiales > Pottiaceae > Bryoerythrophyllum > Bryoerythrophyllum caledonicum. The sequence continues at coordinate 3,985,754 of OZ020524.1, forward strand.
TGCTTACAGAATGAACCCGGTTTGGTCCATAACCTGCGTCTAATGGGTGTGGCTTGGGCTGAACTTGCCCCGACATACTGAACTGACAAGCACATCGGATTTGCCTCAAAATACTGTTCGGTGGCCTGTTGGGACCTATGTGCGTGACCTTACTATCACCGTCTTTCCATTACCGCCCTCTTCCCATTACCACCATCTTCCCATTATTGTCACTCTCTAAATGGTCCCATTTTTAAAAAAAATTAAATTTTGGCACACTCAAGTGCTATATTGACAACTTGTGGTGTGGTCCCCTAAAGAGGAGAGTAGGTTTCATTGCCACGGATTGAACCTGCAACCACTTGGGTAACTCACATTCATTATCTAGTAGTTTAGAGTCATCTCAAATTGTAGATGGTCCCATTTTGAGCCCATTACTTCCTATTCACTCTTTCATTGTTCCAAATGAACCCTTACTTGTGAGTTGGGAATTGTTTATAAATGCACAAATTTGGTCTGTAAAGTACAAAAAATGTATTAAAGTTTAGCAAGATTTACACCTTTGAATTGAAGATTCTTAGACTAACATCTTTTCACTTGGAGGTCATTTCAATGTTTGCGCATTATCATGTTCAAATATGACACCTTACATGTAGAATGTTGTAGCCATAAGCGGGTCGTTTTGACATTTAAGGATTATCGCTTGTTATTGGTCAAAATTTCTAACTTTTGATCGGTCTTTATTGTTGGTACTTAGTGGTAGTTATCGACTAAACATGGCAAGCCACTTGAAAAATTCATAAGTGATTTGCATTTTATTAGAAAGGTATGATATTGCTTGGGTTGAGATTGTACTATGGAGAATTATCTTTGAAAAATGATTTTATTTTGATAAGTCTCCTCCAAGTATGTATATTGCTTATTTTGGTGGTAATAGGTTGGATTACTTTAGAGGAAAGAGAAGAGCAATTGAGTGAGATTTCAATAGAAATTGAAATAGAGCATGAGAGATTTTATGCTCTTTCTTTGCACCAATGAAATGCATGAATACAAATGGCAATTGATGTTCTTGGTTCCTACCCAATGCAAGCTAAATCTTGTCCATAGTACCTCAAATTTCCAAAAAATTGACCATTGAAATCCCGATTTGGGGAATTAAAGACACCGAAAACAACGAGACCGAAGCCCTAGGAAAACCGGCACCAAGCGTCACACAACATCACATTGCAAGGCCAAGAACATCTAGTAATAAGCTAAACAGGGGAAGGAAACCCACATGCACACAACACACAAAGCAAACAAGAGTTCAATGAGGTTCCCGAGGGAAAGTTGTCTGTCCTTCAAGGGGAGCACGACTTAAAGGTGCAAAACCAATGCCTTCTACAAAAGAAGCTAAACCCCAACATGACTACCTCTAGAAGCCCTTTGTAGCTCCAGCTCCACGACGCTCTGTTCCAAAATCCCATCAAGAACCGAATTCTCCTAAGATTCTACCAGTGCCACAATAACCTCGTCTAATATTTCCACAATCTCCTTCTCCAAGGAACCCACGTTTGCTTCGAAACGAGCTTGATCATCCAAATCCTTAGCCGACTATAGAGACTCGGGAAGCAATTGCATCCCTTCAACATCCCTATGAATGGACACCGATGGCTCTGGATTACCAATGGCAACCACCTCGTCGTCCACCTCACGCTCCAAATCCTGAAGAATTACAACCAGCTAGACCTGTTTTGTGTAAGTCTCCGCGACATCAAGAGCTACATTTGACAGAGAGCCGGAACCCTCCTTACAAGAGGGAGGCACATCTACATGAGATCTAGAAGAAGTGCCCGTCTCCAACGAAGGAATGCTCAGCCGACTGCGGCCCTCTTTGAACGACTTGAATCTGTTCACCAAATCGCACGAGAGAAATTTGCGGTGTGAAACCACGTGTCACCTCACCTCAACATCAATGGAGAATGTTGCAAATTCCATTGTTGTTGAGAGTGCTTCTCCTTACGCGAAGCCGCGAGAGGTAATCCCCTTGCAAGTAAGCCAAATCATTGTTGAAACTTCTTAGAGATCCACAAATCCTATAACGCCTTGTAAAAGGCCTTAATTTGTCTTGTCGCAAAGCCACAATCTTGCATTTCCAAGGAAAACTTTGCCTAGTGTTGAGCATCTTATAATCATGCTTGGTGGTGTAGGAGAAGAAATCTCTTCCCTGAAGGTGCCCAACATGATCCCAATGCAATTTCAATAAATCCAAGTCTAAATCCAATACCCTCTTGTAAGACAGAGTGAAAAGGCGCCAATCACCCAAAACAAGGTTCTAAGGATAAAATTTGGAGAAACCATCTTCTTGGCTTTTTAGAATTGTGCAAGCCCTTACAAGCGGGCCTCGAAGCACCGCCACCAGAGCTCTTTCTGAAAATTGCTCTAATTGCTCAGATCCCTTCTAGCGCTTGTAGGCGTGAGCACAGATACTCCCGTCATCCTCGACCTTGACAATGTGATAGAATTCATGAGGACCTGCTGGATCTTTAGCAACCAATGTCAACCACTCTTGACACCTTACAAGCCCCATGGGAAGAGGAATCCAAGGAGTTGATTGAAGAATTTTGGTCTTGAGCAGCTCTATGTTTTGAGACCCTGTAAGGCGACAAATCTCTAAAGTTGACAACCATCTTTGATGGATTGGGTGCCAGAGATGTTTCAAACGGTCAATACCTCTCTCTGACAACCAGCAAAACACACTTGGCTTTGCTTCTCCCCACATCAGTCCATAAACATTCTTAAGGAGAGGGATTCTAAAAATTGGCAGACGGACGCCTTTGCAACCCCTAGTCTAACCTACATCCACACAACCGAGATTCCTCTCCAAAGTCAAAAGCCTTGATCAACAACTCTCTTTGTTGTCATCAGCCACTTCGCCAAGGATACCCAGACCTTGTGATGCTTGTTCTATGGCTGCCTGACGCGATATTGAAGAAGGACCTTCTACAGTTCTAGGCCGGGTTCAAGCCCCTGCTCTACTAGCTTGGCAAGTAAAGGTGAAGCTTGTGCAAAGGGATCAAAAAATTTCACTCGCCCAGAACTGTCAGCAGTACCACCAAATCTTAGGCCACCTTAGCTCGAGCATTCTTTTTTGAGTCCCCGCTCCAAGCGTAATTTCTCCAACGCTTGAGCCTTGTTGAAGATACTTTATCCACGTCCGCGCAACTCGCAATGTACCAAATAGCAGCAAAGATAACTTGATTCAAACCAAAAATGTGAGCCGCCAATGAGAGAGGTTTGTTCACCCATAGTGCTAGCTTGGAATGAACTTGATGCAACACCTTGTTATTCTTCCCCTTTGGTCCATATTGAAACTGATCAGAAACCCGAGGTTGATCGTGGTGGTGCCTGGCTCTAGCCATTTCAACCCTCGATCTTCACTGAATGACCAGAGACGTGGTCGCTCAGAAGCCCAAATCACAATAGACTTTGAGGTGTTGCCCAACCTCCTTGTGCCCCCGCTAAAGAGATCTAGAACCCTAAACATGTGCTTCATATTTAGCACGGTGTCCATCAAGTATACTGTCGAGTCGTCCGGAAAAAAAAGACTCTCTGAGTTTGGAATTGTTCGGCAGTGCATGGCCCTCGATGCCATTGTCGGGATCACAAATCATTAACCCAAGCACATCTTGAACAAATAAGTATAGGTAGGGTGCCATTGAACAACCATGCCTCACTCCCTGCTCCATTTCAAATTCCTCGCTAGCTTGTCCATTCACTAAAACGGAGGTGTGTGTGCCGCGATAGAACTTCGCCGTCCACTCCACCCATTGCGGGTCAAAGCCCATCTCGAGCATAGTTCCCTGTAGAAACGTCCAGTTGATCATGTCGTACGCCTTCTCAAAGTCAATCATACGTTTAACCAAGTCGTGCTTCAACTCTTTCGCATACTCCATGGCTTCATGTGCTAAAAAGACATTGTTGAGGATGAACCGGTCGCGAACAAACCCTGTTTGGGAGGTCTTGATCCACTGCGGCAAAAACTTTTGCATACTATTGGCCATCACCTTAGCCATCGCCTTAGCCATCGCCTTGTATAGGGACGACAACACGGAGATGGGCCTGAAATTGGATAAGAGTGTCAGGGATCCACCTTCAGGGAAGAGAGTAAGCCCGTGTCGTAGTTGCTGTGGAGCTCCCCTCCCGCCAAGGTGTCCTCCATCTGAAAAGTTTCCGCTATCTCATCCCAACAGGACTTGAGAACCTCAAAAGGGATCCCATCCCCACCTGCCGCCTTGAAGTTCTTCAGGAAAGAGTGGGCATGGTCTTAGTGGTGGAACGAATAGACACTTTATTCACGTCGGCCTCTTTGGGGACCGGTCTTCTTCTTCTTCTTCACGGAGATGGCCGCCTCCTCCAACTCTTCCTTGGAAAAGGGCTTCAGCAATGTCGCGTGTTGCTGCGGAGCCACCACTCTTTTGATGCTCTTTAAGCATGACTATCTAGCTCTTACCTTGAGCTTTTTCAAGGCGTCGAACTTGTAGAGCTTCTTATAGTACTCATTAGTATGTGCGAGCATTTCCTTCTGCGAACGAAGGAAGTGCCTCTTGTCTACCAGCTCTTGAATTCAGGTTTTAGGATGCATGGAATTGTGGAAACTGAAAAACTCTCTCGTGCATGTGTCTCCGAATTGGCACCAAGCAGCCCCAGTCTTCATCATTAGAGCCTCTAATTTCTCAGTACAAATGTCCTTTAACATCCAATATATTGACTAGTACTTCTCTTATACATTTCCCAAGCCATTTGATCTCTCCATGTAGTTTTGGATATTTACACAAGATCATAAAGTAGGGGTTGACATACAAGTTTTCTTCTCACTTTCATGAAAGCTTCACATCTATGATGGTGGCAAATCTAGAATATGATTGAGTCGTTTTCTAGACTCAATTTCTATTGTAGGTCATTCTTAGTTAAAATTAAACACATGATTACAAGGGATGATTAGTAGGTTATGCATTTTATTCTTTTTCATAGTACCTTTGTCCTTCCTCCTTTCTAATTTTATCTCCTACTATTGCATCGCCAAACTAAGTACAAATGGTAAATAATGTTCTATTCCTAGCAAGACCCTAGGTTTTGGAGATTTATGTGGTCAATTAGGGTATTCAAAAGTGCTTCCTTCTTCAACTAATGGTTGGTTCTCATCCAATAACTAAGCATCAAGTATGAAACTGAATGTATAAGTTCATCACTTTTCAATAGAAGGTAGTAGTCATGTCCCCAATATATATGTTGAGATGGAAATTGATATTAAATTCATGACAAATAGACGCTTCATTTATGCCACTCCATACAAGACATTAGTTCCTCTTCCTTTTGAATAAATTTGTCCATATATATCACGACTTATTGGCCCAAGCCCTACTTACGAAGGAACAAGGTAAGCTATTCTATGACCAACAAAATAAGCAATGTGTATATTTAAGGGGACTCATAATAACAAGTTTGTTTTAAATGATAATTCAATTTCAGTATGTAATCTCATATTTTTCTGATAAAATGTGAATTACATATTAAAGTTTGCAGTAGTCTACCATGTTTAGCCCATTTTTACAACTAGGTACCCTCCATAAGTACCACCAAAAGTAAGGAGTTATGACCAATAGCAAACCTTCAATTGGAGCTATGAAAGGGGTGGAAATAGGATAAAAATTGGGGTCAAAATGGAAATAGGAAGATGACAGGAATGAGCACAAGTACCTTACAACACGCCTCATGAAAATTGCCTTTCAGATATTGGGGATGAGCTTTTGTACAAGAATGAAAGAAGTTACTCATGTATGGATAGGAACCGTGGACATAGACTTAGTGGTGGAACGAACATACACTTTATTCACGCAAACCTCCTTTGGAGACCGGAGTGCTTCGTCTATTTGGATAGGAATTAAGGCATGGTATGAGTTCTGCCACATGGGACAGTACTTTTACTTTTGTAATCTGACTTGAATCTGGTTCAGGGATTCTGAGAAGATATGGATGGTTGCCATCATTTTTTTCCTAATATGAAAGATGTGGAATTGGGTTGTAGAGGAAAAAGTTAGCATGAAAATTATGCCTGCCATCATGGATCTCCTTTTTTCCTTTTTCTTTTCGGAAATTTCTTAGTATTACTTGTCTCACAATAAAGTTCACTCTAAGTATAAACTGTCAAAAAATATCAATAAATGTCACGTCAAGCCAAGCGAGGGGGTTGGGGAAACCTCACACTAATATACACGAGTAAATTTGTTTTCCCTCTACGCCAAATATTTCGTAAGAAAATGTTGGAAAATGAATGGGCATGACCAATGTGAAAAATATCATATCAAGAGTTATTTGCTGGGCTGAGGGCAAATTGACCCCTCGTTGGGAGTTACCCAAGGGGGCCACGAGGTGGTGGGGCCAAACCTACCCCTATTTTATTTTTGGATGGGGCCCTAATTACAGAAAGGGAGGGTCTTCTAGGGTACATGATGGCCATAGGCCCCAAATTTGTCCCAAAAAATCCAAAAATAAGAGGGCTAGAAAAATGACCCCTTGCAATCAAGACATGACCCACCTTGGGTAATTCCCAACGAGGAGGTCAATTTTCCCTGGGCTATTTGCTAGGGTCATTATATTCAATCAAAATCATCAATAACAAAATTGAAACAAAGTCCTCAACTTTGAGCACACTCTATGTGCTGCTCCTGTCATTGTTAGGCAAAAATCAATGCACATGTGCAAACACCCCAGCATTAGTCTTTACAACTCTACACTCTCATTCCAAAATCATGGCTTAAGTTCTGATTAGGTTACGGTTCAATGAATCAGGTCACCAGTCATCCTCAGTTGATGAAGAATTGAATCAAGAAAAGCTTAAGCAAAAGGTTTAAGAAACTCTTGTCTCTGAAAAGAAAAATTCCGTGAGGACATTGAGAGGCCCTCTGTTGCAAACCAAACAAATAATAAAAAAAACAAACAAACAAGGATCAAATTACAACACATACAAATTAGTCAATGACATGTCCACCTAACCTGAAATAATGCACATGAACCTCCACAAGATTAAGTTACTTCTTGGGAGGAGCTCCACCTTCCTTGCCCTTGCCCTTGCCCTTCTCACCTCCATCCTTCGTAATGGGCTCCCTCCTTTGGAAAGGGTTCCGGCCTTGGCTCCTGTAATAAGCATCCGCATACTCCGTAATCTCACATGTGCCCTTCGGGTACGTAAACAAGGGGTTTGTCTTCACCTGCACATCGATTACAACCTCTAAAACCACCTCTGTTTCAATGTCTGTCCTGGCTAATACTTAAGCAGACATCAATATATCAGGTGTAATTGGAGAATCATGTTGGTGCAGATCTTTTGACTACTCTTTCATCATAGGTACCATATTAACAGAGAGTGCGCTCTTTGTGAATATATAGACAAGGTTGATGAAGGGTATTATAAAGGTGACAGCTTAGCGAGAGTACGTTATTAGCAGACAACATTCTGTAACTACAGACAGCATTCTCTATCAACAGACAACATTCTGGACATGAAAGCAAGGAAGTAGATGATTTGAGATGAAGGATATATAGACAAGGTAGATGAAGGGTAATAAAAAGGTGACAGCTTAGTGTGAGTACGTTATTAACAGACAGCATTCTCTAGACATACAACATTCTGTACTAACAGACAACATTCTGTATTGATAGACAGCATTCCTTATTAACAGACAGCATTCTGGACGTGAAAGCAAGGAAGTAGTGATGTGAGCCTGGGAGTGATTTTACCAATGGTTTGCTGTACCAGCCATACTCCTGGGCGACTGTGAGGGGGAGGTTGTACTTCTCAGGTGGCACCTTCTCTCTTTGCTTGATCGGGTCCACCTTCTCCATCAGCTTAATGGCCGCCAGGTACTCTTTCGACGTCACTGGCCCCTTTGGAGTGTTATCCCAAGTTTAAACTAGGAATAACAGTTAAGGAGAGGGTGAAATAATTATGGTATGAGCCATAGCTAACTTGCCTTTCATATCTGGGGTTACGTGATTGGGCTTGTCGGGAAGAATAATCACTGCAAAAGAATCACAACGTCAGAACTCAAATGAGTTCGCTTCTGTAACCTGTAACCTAAACATGCCCTTCTATTCATGGTGCTAGAACAGACTTCCAAACAAAAGATTTCAGCTGCAGATTGAGGCTCCTGATCACATTGTATGTATCTCAAGCAGCTTAGGAATGGTTCTCAAGAATGGTTCTGGAGGTCTGTAAGAAGGTTTGTCTTGAGTAAATTCTCATTCATTCTGTTCCGATCCAGGGACTGCTCGTGTATCAGCAGGGAAACAGTCGGTGGATGCGCCTAAACCCTGAGCTAGAGACCATGATGCAGTTCTTTCCCTTTCTATGACATTGGGGGCAAGAACAAAGCGTAGAAAGCATAAGGGTAAGCATGGATGATACTCACACTTCCTGACATCAAGTTGGAAGGGGCCCGTCTTCCGCTCCATTCTCTCGCTCCTATTGCACACATCTGCCCAAATTTTGTTGGCGGAGATGGGGTCCGGGGGAGTGTTCTTCCGGTATTGCTTCATGGGCGATTTCGGAGGAGACCCTGACTTGGGCGCCATGGCCATGGCTGCTGCTCTCTTTCCTCTCCAATCTATCAATAAACAACATGAATAGACGATCTCAGGTGCACATGAGCCTCTCAGCCTTACATCACATGATCAGAGATACCCCATCTGACATACATGACCTAAGATCAGAGCGTTTTCTCACACATAGCAATAAAAATCTTTCATTTTGTGGGATCTCGGCTGCACATGAGCCTCTCAGCCTTACATTTCATGATCAGAGATACCCCATTTGACATACATGACCTAAGATCAGAGGATTTTCTTAATCTACCACTGACACGATCAATCCATGACAAGGTCAAGGTTCAAGCTTCACTTACATGAACCTGTTTTCAGCTTGATCTGCAATTTTACGTTACTTTGAGAGTTTCACCTTGTTTCTTGTCACGGAAGATGTGATCTTGAGAGCACCTATTTGTGAACTTTTTGGTCACTTCACAGATTGAATCATGGTTTGCATATCAAATATCTGTATCATGAAAGGAAAAGAAGTAGGTTGTCGTGTGACCTTTGGCATCTGACTCACGCATTAGGTCTTCACAATAACCATAAGATTAATCTTTATATGAAACACTTAAATGAGCACATCACATTCTCCGGTAATAGAGGAATGATTTTTATGTTATGTTATATGACTTCAGGTTAGTTATATGGTAATGGAAGAATGGGAACAGTGCAAACAGAATTTTGAACAATGGTACACTAAATTTTATGTTTAGTGTAGTGGTACTTTATGATTTGAAAGTGCTATAACTTTCTACTTTTGATGAAGATTTTTACAGAGAATACAACTATCTCTACTACTTAAAGAGGGTGATCATTGTGAGCATGGTTGGTAAAGATATTTGTAGAGAGTAAAAACTTTTAGTATTTATAATCATATAGTGTGCCTTCACTAAACATAAAATTTAGAGTAGTAGGTATACAATGTACCCTATGTGTTGGTTAGGTTCTTACATAACTAATTCAAAGTGGAGAATGTCTAAGTTTTCTAGAAAATTTAAGAGATTTGTCTTGATGATATTCATGTTATGCCAAGGTGATACCAATGTAATGCCAAGGTGATGCCCATTTCATACCTAGGTGATACACATTGTGTCCAAACCACTATGATTTGAAAAATAAATAATTTCCTAGGTTGGTGCCAAAACTACACCGTTCCTTATATATATACTATGGACCAGACTATTTCAAAATACCTGCACTAATTCGAGTAAACACAAATTACAATGGTCCGCCTCACTTTTCAATCCACATCAAATCATGTGCCTTAGAAAATAGTTTGGGATGAATCAAAACTGTTGACACAAGATCAATGTGGAGTCACGATTGCTATCTTGTGAGCGGTGAGCGGTGAGCGACGAGCATTGAGGATTGAGTTTTTGAATTTTTTTTGCAATAAATTTTTTCAAAATTTGAATGGAATGCCTATGGCCGTGGTTTATATTTAGATTGGTTTGACATATGCAAAATTCAATGTCAAAATTTACAATGACAAGATACTTGGAGATATGGAAGTCTTAATAGTTGAGGTTTTTATTGCATTAGGGTTTTCAAAAATTGGAAGGGGTTGCTCATGGCTGTGGATTTATGGTTTGGGATAATGTGGCATATCTTTATAAAAATAAATAGATAGAAGGAGAAAAATTTAAGGATTTTATGATAGACAATACCCATTTTATACCTAGGTCATACCCTTTTATTATACAAGTGATAACCTTGTAATACCTAGGTGATATCCATGTTATACCATGGTGATACCCTATATGTCTCAACTGCTTTGAATTGTAAAGTGTAAATATTGCAAGAAGGATTGTCAGAAATCGACCAATGCATACGATTAAGGATAGGTAAACAAGGGAGATATGTGATGAAATTGCAAAGATTATTCATAATGGATCAATATCACAATTGTTGGAACAAGGAGTTCTTCAATAATTTTGGCATCTCTTTACTGCAAAACTTCTACAACATTCAGATGATACTCTCATGAGGTTCTTCAAATGAAGGTATTTGTCATTTCCTATCTCGCGGACCTACGTAGCTTTAGTTTCCATCCACGCCAAAGATGAAGCGAGGATTTTGTGGCACGACTGTAACTATTCTTGAATTCCTTGGCCCTCGGTAGCTCCTATCCCTTCGCCGCTCAAATGCGACAGGTACTTGATACCACAACGCTATGTCATCCAAAGGCCATGGATTGGCAGCAGTATTGCGCCGTCGAAGTGTTGTGAGGTTATGGGATTTCTCAATGAGTCTATTCAAGGAATCGAGCTCCTCAGTCGTTAGAGTTTCAAGGCCACGTTCAAGGAGTGCGGCATCGCTTGGTTTGTAGTTGCGAATCCACTGTCTACGGCTAAGTCGATGTTGACTTCGTAAAAACGCGTGTAAGAGTGAATATTCCATTTACCCCGGTTGTTCCTCAGTGGTTCTTGCGATGTTTCCATCACGAAAGTCGGTCTCGACCCTCCGTAAAGCCAATTGCAAAGATGCTCCAACGATAGTGCTATCGACGAGTGACTCGATCATCTTAGATGTAACTCGAAATCGCATTGCTTGGAAGATATGTGGTAGAAGCGCATCAAATCGAAGTGGATTTACACTGGTCCCATCTAGTGGCAAAACGTACATCTTCTAAATCGCCGCTAGAAGAGTGCACTTGTCCATAAACTCGTGGAAGTCGCCAAGAAACAAAGCAGGCGGAGTCATGGTCCAGAGTGGGGCATCCATTTTGAAACCTAGGATAGACAACGCAACAAAACATGAGACAACGCAGCAAGAACCCCATAAAAAAGAGCAGTTCCAATAAGCTCAAGGTATACTGTATTGCACAACATACCTATAGAGAAACACTCCCCGTTCACCTTTGTGAATCGTCCTAAGCGACAACCACTACGACAATGAATACACCCTACCACTCCACTCGTACATACCAAAGTGCATTCCTTCCTTTGAATCCAGATGTGAATTCTCCCTCAATGACCCAACTTATATAGGTCATGAACAATATGTCCGTTCTCACTAATATTGGATTAATTCAAATGTGTAAGCTTAGCAACGGTGCAAAGTTATAATCATACTACTAAAATCATAATCTACGCAATGAATCACGCAAGGAGATTAACCGTGCGGTAAACCGTGTAGTGAATCATGTTATCTTTCTTTTTTAAATAGTTTGTTATATAAAAACTACATTAAAATCCGTTGCAAAGCAAGCGCCAACCGCTGATTGATTAATAAAAACCTAGTTGAACAACTACTGCGTTTCCTAGACGCAAAGATTGAACAATCCTTTAAAATCATGTTGTTCTAACAATAGAGCTTACTATTTAGCAAAATTGAAATTCAACCTCATAGGTAAAGCGTACTTAAGGAAATGGAATGAATTGTTCAAATAATTACAAGTTCTTTTAGTTTACTGTGTGTAGAAAGATTGAATGTAGAGTAAAACGGTGTAGTGACAATTGTATGGATCGAACAGAGGAATCAACTAGAACCTTGATTCACAAATTAACTTGGAATGACATACAAAGATAGAATGAGACCTTTGCATACAAAACAAATGACATAGAAGCTGACAGTGATGAAGACAACAAGCTGATAGTCTGAAGATAAAACAAGAAAACAAACATATACAAAGGAATCAAGACTCCTCTGTGGAAAACTAATCAGAGTTCACTTCTTCCAAAGAACAGTCACCACTATCCAAACCACTACCTTGCGCCTCACTGTCTATGAACAGACATGCGACGGACCTTTGTCGGGCTACCTTTGGAAGACGTGGAGGGGATGCAAGTGCAGCCATTGCATCTGCAACACCCGCATCCCAAGGTGCCAAATGATACGATGGAGGCGGACTCTTCACCTCCTTCGACAAATGAGACAACACCCCCACACGAGTCAAGAACGATGAAGTCATCAACGACGAAGACCGACTGCAAAAAGGAAAGTCACAAGCATGTTTTAGATCATGAATCAATTAGAATTTTTACACCACAATGCAAAACTATAATCTAAAAAGCGAAGAACTTACTTACAACGTCTCTTAGGAGCGGTCTTCACTTCCGGATCGTTGTCATCAACCTCCAATGGGCGCTTGTGAGAACCCACCTCCACCGCCGATGCCGGTGCCGACTCCACCTCCACAATACGAGGAATCAAAGGTCGAAGGATTTCCTCAACCAAATCCGTGTCCTCCTCCAATGCCAAGACGTGGCGCTTGAGGGCCTTGCAAGCCTTGATTGACGCCCCTTCAAAAAATAAGTATGTAAAATGAAATAAGCAACAGACGTGAGAGATAAACAAAAATAATACAAGTACAAAATATATTAACCAGTAGATGTTGTGATGTCTAGCACGATGTCGTCCTCCTGGGTGCAAAGATCAATAAGGGCCTCCATGAGGTTGTTGGACTTCTCTTGTGCACCACGCCATGGCTCGTTGCTCCCGGCCCTCATGGTCAGACTGTCATGTGTGATCAGATTGGTCAAGTGACCATCTGAAGACAACTGAATCCCTTCCAACTACAGCTCCATTCTATCATGGAAAGAGAAAGGAATCGCCGGCTCCAACAACCTAACGAAGCACTTCACTAGGAAGCACTTGTGAGTGCGTCCAAAGTGGCCATCGCTAGAGAGTGACAGCTCGTTGATGGCAAACCACTTCGTCTCCTCTACGAATCCCGCCCAATCTGCCCAGGCAAGAAGTTCATTGAAGATGAACTTCGAGTCCGGGTGGAACACAATAAGTGGCGCGCCGTCACGAATCAATGCCCCAGCCATCTCAAAAGCACGGTAAATCCAAGGAGATTTCTTCTTATCCCCCTCCGATAATTGGATTGGAAGCTTATTCTAAACCGGCACGTCGCGTCCATCACCTATGCCAGGGACAAGCAAATCCTCCGGGACGTCGAACAGTACCATGTCGGCCAAACCAAGTGAGCAACCCAATGACTCGTGGCGCCGCAGCTTTGATCCCGAGTGCTTCTTTAGAAATTCACGCATCTCAATCCAAACTGCCAGATCGTCACCCTCCACAACGACAGTGTCAAACAAAGGCATAATGGAGAGTGCACTCTCACACATCACCTTCATTGCAACAGATGACTCTACAAGCTCAATCACCGGGATGGAGTAGACCGTTTGTAAAGGCTTCGCGACAAAAGTATAGGGGCGGCTGCTAGCAGAGGGTGATACGCCTATGGTGAATGCCACTAGCGGAGGGACTACAAATCCATCGCGCACTCCAAGCTGAGTAAAGAGCTTCTCAGGCCCCTTCTTTGCCACCAACGCCGCAAGCTCCTTATACCTCTCTCTAGTCTCCTTCTCCTTCTTTGCCGTCTCCGTTTCCAGCGTGGCAGCCTCCCTCTCCTGCATCTTCATCGCCGCCTTCGCCGCCTTCTCAATAGCCTTGGCCTTGGCCTTCACAGAAAGCTCCTCGTGGAAGCTTGACCTCAGTCATGGGAACCATGCGGCACAACGGAATGTGGAGGTCACCAACGTAGGGGTTGATGGAACTCTGCAAAACATTGTAAGAGGTTCCACGAATAGACCTCCGCATTGCTTGCAATGTCAGCGACGCTATCTTGTGAGCGGTGAGCAGCGAGCGGCAAGCGGTGAGCATAAAAATCCTAAAATCTTGAATTTTTTTATCATTTTTTTGGAAAAAAAGTGAAATTTGAGGTTTTTTCAACAGATCATCAAATTTTTGTGACATATTTTTCAAAACTCCTAATTTTAGAAAATACCCTCTGGCCGTGGTATACTACGAAATTACGTGTTTTTCCTTTATTTTGGTCTTTTAGAGTTCCCTATTTTGGTTTAAAGGTGTGTCACATTTTTTTTTCGATAAGTGATACAACTGTGAAGTTTGGCCTTAAATGTTGCAAATTTTTTATAAATTAAGAAAGTACTCTATAGCCGTGGATACATTTACAATTGATAGTTTTTTTTTCCATGTTTTTATGCATGTCATGGAATTTTAATCGTTGTGCTTTTTTTTTCTTTTGAGGATTACATTTGTACTTTTATATAGGATGGCAATTTATAAAACATAACCTTCTAATGAAGTGCTAGAGTACTAGATGTGGAGTAAGATAATCTATTTTTTGAAGCAATAACATAAGATGTTTCTATAGAAATACCAACGGTCTATGAAAACCTTAAACTACCGGGTGATGGTGAGAGTTATCCAACTTCTCCAATAGAAAGGTGTAGGCTTCGAATCCCCGTTGTGGTATGCTGGCTCCATCTAATAGAACTGTCGGAAGTTGCCAACAAAACAACTCCTCTGCGGTTTGAAAAAAAAACAAAAATAAATAAACTACTACCTACAGTCACGCAGTTGGAATATTGACACCACATCAACTATCTAGATATAGAAAGAGTATTAAAATTTATGCCGTGACGCACATCATCATGCGATTTCTGCAATATTAGCAAGCTCTAGTATGCGTATAACTTCATTGAAGTTGTAGCTTGGAGCATGCATGAACAGGTCTTTTTTGTAGTCCAGTTTACACAAGTAACGTAAGATGTAGTACACATGCTTACAATATTTCCATTGCCCCTTCTTTCCCAACGCCTTTGCTGACATCTTCAAGAAATCTGGGCACGTACATGCGGGGTAGTCCGTGATGGGAGCGACGCTATCTTGTGAATGGTGAGCGGCGAGTGGCGAGTGGCGCATTTCTCATCAATGTGAGCATACAATGTTTGGCATATTTGCGTCAATTTCTTCGGCACGCGAACAATAAATCACTTTGATGGATTACACACCAATTCCACACTGAAGTTGTATGTAGAACTATTGAATCTAGTCCATTGAAGGCCTCTTCTATACTTGTTCGAGTCACTCTTGTTCCATCTTGTGGATTAGAGAAATTCACCGTATCCAATAAACGAAAATTGTGGCCTGACATGAGTGGCATGTCAAGCTTGGTTTTGGTAGACTTAAAGATCTCCGCAATGTTTTAGTCTGCATGTCTTGGAAGGGCCTAGGAAAGTGTTGAACAACTTTTGCAATAAATCTGGAGTCACCTAAACATTGTATGGATCGCTACCAAAGTGTACCTATGTTGTGACCTTTTTTATCATGCCACGTTTTAACCACGCTCAATATGAAGTGATTTTTGTGAAAGCTCGGATGATATTGTCCATGGTAGCCGCATACAAACACCTCATGGTGGTTTCAAATTTTACGAGGCAATGATAATAGAATGTATCTAAAAGGTTGAAAGATGGCATGCCTGCTCTTTCATCAAGCGTGAGATCTTGCGAGGACACAACAATTCTTATGTAAATTCTAATTAGATTTCTAAATAGTTTTTAATTCCAAAATGTACGAGGCATTAAGAGTACTTTCAAATTGCATTGTGCGGTCCCATTATCTATATTGCCATCCAATCCTCAAGAGCAAGACGCTTGCTCTCGGCAGAAGCGCCCAAAGATAACCACCACCTATATATAACTTAGTATTGTGCTTCAGCCTCCTCTTGTGTCTTGGACTCTTTCCATACCTTGCACATGGGAATGTGTTGACCCTGGGTACTTGAGAGAATGTTATTGTTGGTGCCTTGTTGCAGGCATATAGTTCAATGGAATAAAAATGTCCGTTTTTGATATTCTATAGGCACGTCCTTACTGCTACTATCATCAAACTGCTAGATGGCGTGCTAGCTAAGAAGCCTTAAATATGAAATTAAACCCAAAAAATTATTCAAAAATATCAACTACCTTAGTTATCATCAAGACACAAAATTTGTTTGCCTCTGTTGTTGCTATGTTCAGATAATCTGAGTCAATTTATCAATTTCATTTTTTGAATTTTTTTTTCCATAAGAGTATACATGTATTTTTAACTCTTTTCAACCTTTTAAGTGGCTCAAAGAAAGCCTTTGGATCCAAAACTCCCCTTTGAGCTAGTGAAAAACTTGGAAATTTTAGAAACATTATTTGATAAACAAAAATGAATATGAAAAGAAATCCAAAAAATTCTTCAAAAATGATATTCATCTTCACTTTCTTACCTTCAACCATCGAGTAAATTTTCTTTGTAAAATATAAATTATATTTTGGGATTTCCTTTTGTTGCTAGATTGAGATCTTTCAAGTTTTTTGGAATTTTTGAGGGCCTTCAAAATGGGCCTCGGATCCGAGGGCCATATTTGGGGCACTCCAAAACTTTTCAAAAGTTAAAAATCATGCCTTGATTTCCAAAACATAATTTAAAAAAATAAAAAATAAAAAACACAGAGTTTGTCTTGCTTCTGTTGTTGTTTCTTTTCAAGTAAATTAGTCAACCTCATAATTTGATTCTTGTTTTCATCATCCATAGGGAGGTCCAATTAGGTTAGACCGAGGTCAGGTGGTGTCGGGAGGGAGGGTTGGTGGTCAAGATGAGGGAGGTCAGCTGCACGTCCGAGTGAATGGTGAGGGAGTGCATGTCATGAACTAGGCTGTTGGTCGGGTGGGGTGATGTTTGTTAAGTGTGTGCTCGTGAATTATGAAGGGGTACTGAGTGAATGGTGAGGGAGATTTAGTGTCTAGAGATAAATGTGAGATGTGTCTACAGTAGTATATTGTTCTTATGGATTCAGAAAATGGCTTTGGTTTCTAATGAGTTCGTATTGAAGGTTGATTCAATGGAACCTACAAGTACTTCATCCCGCGAAGTCCTTGAGATTATGGAGGACGAGGCAACCATCCCTTAACTTGTTGATGAGTTTGGGCTAGCTTCTATACTTCAGTCTTTGCAGAGGTCCATCCGTGGGACCTCTTACGACATCCTACAAAGCAGCATCTGCTTCATCGCTGGTGATCTTCCCATTCCTCTTTGTCGTATGGTGCCCATGGCTGAGGTTAGATTACCTCTTTGGAGCAATGTCGAGAAACTGAAGGAGTAGTTTGTGAAGGGGTATCAGCCTAGATGCGCATGTTTTTATGTGTCAGTGAAGAGTTTCTCCCTTGCGGAGAAGCGGGTGCTACCAGCAGACCGGTCAACGTGGTCCGAGCTATGGCTAGAAGAAGACAGGAAGTTCAAGGAGTTGTTGAAGACTCGTCCGGAGTACTCAGCGTTTTCAAAGAAGTTTTTCTTCGTATGGGATGGCAATCATCGCCATATGGCTTGGACAGAGGCCATTTCCCAGCTACACCCATCCGATGTCACCTTCGACGTGCCCGTTAGAGCTGTGGTTATCGAGCCCACTATCGAGAACCGACACATTTTGCTCAACCTGATGACCGACTTGAATAGGTAAGTAGGATCAGTATTACTCCAAATTTTGTTTGTTTAAGTTGCTTCAACTATTGTACTTCATTTAACCTATATGAAATTTTTGTTTGTCGCAGGCAAAAAGAATCTGATCACGTTGTGCAACACCTCACACATGACATAAAGCGTGTTCAACATTTCGGCCTCTTAGAGTTTGAGCAGTTGAAGGGGCTCATCAGCGATGAAGATTACGAAGTCAGTGTCCTTGAGTGGGCAAAGAAGGGACAACGAAAGTAGTATCATAGGACTCTCAAAGCATTCGTTAAGCTCACGTATGAGGTACGTAATGATCTAAAAAGACCAGATAGCTCTTGCCATTCAGCTCCTTTGGATATTTGAGTTCAAAGTTTTAAAAATGTTCACGACCTCATGTTGTCCAGTGTCCACAGCGGGACCTGATTGTTGTTCAAGAGGAGCAGATCCAAAAGTTCAAGGATCACTTGGTCACGGGTGTTAGTGAAGATCGGCGTGGAAGTGCTGCAGATTTGGTGAGCTGTTGCACTGAAGCTGTGCAAAAGAAGAAGACGACTTGCTAGACCATACTCACTTGAATGTTGGCAATTGCCAACCCGGCAAACGGGGAGGGTTTCTTCAAAGAGGTAGGATAATTGTTATTTATTTTATCATTTTTCATAATGATTTCCTAACTTATGGCCTTCTAAACACTACTCTAATGATTGATATTGTGATTTAGGCGGATCGCCACTTTGATGTTTAGCAAGTGCGGCTCGAGATGACTCCCAAGAAACTCCAGCTCATCGCCACGGCTAGGGTAGCTGCAAAGTTCAAGTCGCGCTAGTGTAGGTGGTGGAACATGAGCAAGGGCAGCATGATGGAGTATAACTTCCCCGCGTCGCCAGCATCGGATAAGGTTTTTTGTGGCTGGATTGACAAGGCATCATTCTAGGCTGGGGTAAGGTCCAATCTTTCTTGACATTCACATATTTTTTGTATGATTGTTCTGTGATCATTTCCTAACTATGTGGATTTCGTTTTACAGCTAGAAGAAGAGTCTGAGAAGCTCAACGCATAGATTCTCCTTGAGGACAACATTGTCCTTAAGACTGAAGGGCTTCCGAATCCCATCGTCTCCATTGGAAAATGGATTGAGGCAAAGAGCATGACGTTGTGGACTAAGGTGTTTTCTACTCACATCGGAAAGGGGGGCTCCTACACGAAGAACGAGGAGTTTATGGCGCATGACAATTGCGAGAAGGTCGTGAAGCGAGCAATGATGCGATATTCTAGGAGAGTGCTCGTGGCCCATGGAGCCTTGTTAGCCGGAAATCTACCCATCCGTTTCACAAAGTGGATAGATACTTCTGCTCCCGAGTGTATCTTCACAGATACTCAGAGGCGTCGGTTTTTTGTGCACCACCTCCTCCAATGCCTGTGGTACTTGGAGATGCGGGAGGTGGATCCCACTCCTAGAGACGAGGTTCAGCTACGAGTGGCCTGCGAATCCATTGCGGTTCATCCTGTTTCCAACAGCGTACTTCCCTTCTTTGCGGCTCCGTCGGTAGCATCTGAAGAGCAATCCGAGAAGGCCAAAGCCAAGGCTGCTGAGAAAGCGGCTAAGGTAGTAATTAAGGAACATGAGAGGGAGGCTGCTAGGCTGGAGAAGGAGAGTTCAAAGAAGGAGAAGAAAGAGACGAAGGAGAGGTACAAGGAGTTCACGGCGTTGGTGGTGAAGGAGGGGCCTCAAAAGTTGTTTACTCAACTAGGGGGATTTGGAGGATTCGTAGTCCCTCCAGCAGTGACACTGACGATGGGCGTTTCACCCTCAGCTAGCATCCGACCTTCTACCTGTCCCATCGTGAGTCATCTTCATTCATGTCAAAATCCCATTCTTTTCACGTATGTCTATCAAAAAACATCGTATATCATGCTGCGTGATGAGAAGATTTTGTTCTATCTACGATTTAATATATGATTAATTATAAATATCCTTTGTAACCAAGCCGCATGTCCTCTGAGTTTACATGCTTTGTATCTTAGGCATTGCTTTTTTTTAAAAAACCGTAGTCAAAGAATTGGAATGTTTCAATTTAGAGTGGTTCGTACACAACGGGTATCTCCATGGTATCTAATTTTTATCCCCTAGGTATTACATGAATATCATCAAGGTATTATAAGGGTATGAACTAGGTATCACATGGATACCGCCTGCCACCCTAAACCATATAATACCTTTCAGTTTTTTCCATTGTATTTCCTAGTCTATTACCTTGTCGAAGTACCCTGAACTCTAAATCCTCACCCGTAAGTGTCCCTTCCAATTTCAATTGAATTGTTGCAATCAATCCTAAACTACTCATACTTCCATATGTCCAAGTCCATTGTCGTCGTAAATTTCTGTTTATTTTTCATATGTCAACACAGTTTAAATAGAACCCACGGCCATAGGCCACCCTTTCCAAATTCATCAAAAAACACTACAAAAAAAACTTCAAAAATTCAGTGCTCTACGCTCGCCGCTCGCCGCTCACAAGATAACAATCTTGCTTGCAATGTTGAGGCCAAGCCAAGCTCGTCGACAAGGTTTGTGACGCTAGCCTCTGTGCCCTCATCCACTAGCCCCATGCCTTCCTCCGTAGAAGGGGGTTCTGGCTCAATAGCCTTCATCTATAACAAGGGAAAGTAGTCAGCATATCCCACCACCTTCGAAAGTTGCACAACTATCAACACCCTAATCTAAAACCATGATTGTCTGATAAGCAGCAAAAACACGATGGTGATGCAATTTGAGATTTTAAAAAAAATCATGACCCCTACAAACGAGTTTCGGATCCGAAACTCGTTTGTAGGGGTCACAGTTTTATAAAAAAATTCAAATTTCACCACCATGCAACCGCACTTGAATTTAGGCATGATATCCCAGCTTGTGACCTTCCATGACCCCAAGTCGTACATCATTTCCCCTCTCACAGCTCATCCCTACCCAACCACCAAACTACATGTAGTCTGGTGATTTTATAATTTTTTTGTAAAACCGTATCCTTTGAAAATGGGTTTCAGATCCGAAACCCATTTCCAGGGGTCACGGTTTTGTAAATGATGACTAGAACACATTGCACCATCTCTAACATTGACACCCATCAAAACCATAACTTTGAAGTTTAAGAACACACCATGTTGAGGCTTGTTCCTATTGTGTGCTCGTCCCAATTGCTCCCTCCCTCACCAAGTCCACCGAAATGTATGATCTCCGTACCTACTAACACATGCACACACGGTTGATAGACATTAGATATCATTCATGATTTAACGACTTGAACCAAACTTTCAGCTGCATAGGGTTGCATTTTTTTTGAAAAATCCGTCATCCTCAGAATAGGTTTCGGATCCGAAACCCATTTCGGCGGTCACGGATTTTTCAAAATTTGTAATCTTTGAAACAAGTTTTGGACCCAAAACGCATTTCAAGGGTCAAACATTTTTCAAAATCTCTGACCTCCAAAACAAGTTCTGGATTCGAAACCCATTTCGAGGGTCAATTTTTTTTCAAAATTTGTGACCTTTAAAACGAGTTTCGGATATGAAACCTATTTCGAGGGTCAAATTTTTTTCAAAATCTGTGACCTTCGAAACGAGTTTTGGATCCGAAATCCATTTCGAGGGTCAGAAATTTTTCATAAAATCTGTGACTTGCTCATACTACAGCCCATATCTTCACTTTTATGAAAGAGTACAAGATTACGTTGACAAGTCTCACAAGACCCGAGTATGGAAGAAAAGAATACCTTCTTGGTTGTATTCTCCATCCTCTTCGTACGAAGCTCCATTTGCCCCACAAACTGTATTGAAGTTGTGATACGCTTTACCTCAATCTAGAATAACAAACAATCCTATTTCACTTATATTTGTTCGTCACATCGCAATACCCCAATGATGAATGAGTTCGGTCGACGTTGAAGCGACGGGCATAAATATGCGATTGCAAAATTCGGCCCGACCGTAGCCTGGTTGTTGCCTGGTTCTAACGACCAGCCCTAAGGCAGCCGGTCATCAAGCGTCTAGGGCGGCGACCGCGTATCCACCGAGCATCAACCGGGCCAGTCGTAGGACAACCACGCACCGACCAGGCAACAACCGGGCCCCACCCCGGCCGAAATTTTGCAATCGCCTACTTACCCCAATCCGAACTTTCTCCCATCTGGTGCCTTGGATTTGGAATTTAGGATAAGTTCCTCGTTTCGGTTAAACGCGATGAAAAAGATGAACACATATTGACAGAGTCACAGACGTACACATGACCTGAAAGCAACCATGATCATTATCTACAAAGAGCAGTCGTCAATATACACTTGCACATTATGGCATTTATTGAATTTTTATGAACGAGAGCTACTATGACGCCATAATGTTGACAGAGATAAGAAAAATAGAAGCACTGACTGAAACGTACATGTTTCAGTGGGCACCCCGCCATCTTAGCTTGTACAATCAAAAGGTCCTCCGCACTTCCATGATGATTCTTTGCTTTAGTGGTGGGTGTCTTAGAGAATTGATGTATTTTTATCCTCGACGACTCTAATGGATTACTTAGTATTCCTTGTGCCTCACTTCCATCGCTACTTAGGCATTCCAACTCATCAATTTTGTCTTCAGCATCCTCATTTCCATGCAATGAGCTCTCCGAGGAACTGGACCTAGCATACTCATTTGACATGTTGACTTGTATCGACTCTTCTTGGTCTCTACTCTCATGAGAATGCACGAAACTAGGGGTGATCTGAATAACAAATAGAGAGATAGAAGTGAAAGTCCAAAATTGATATGTGTAATTCAAACCTCAATAAAATGGCCAAAACAAGTCATGCAAAACAAAACATACCTCAACCCTTGATTGGATAGGATGTGGTCCTCCGTGAATACTTGACAAATCTCTAAATCGCTCAACCCATTCCGATGTCCCGACTTCTCTATTCTTGACAGCCAACAATGTCTGTTGTTGTTGTCGATATTTTTGCACCCGCGTCTGCTTCGGATTAGAGAAATTAGTTGTTTGTCTCATACGTCCGCCTCTCTTAGTCATCATCCGTACAAGTACCTATCTGCTCTCCACCTCTCTCACTCAACATCCCAGACTTGCTAACACGCTAAAGAACTATGGCCAGCGCTCCCTACACTCAGTTTTTGTATCATCAATCTATTTCTATTAATTTCAATTCTCAACACAACAGTAAGTACTATATCAATGATTGTTGTCAGACTTTATTTTGAATCTTGAACGTGGACTCGTATAATGACATACTTATTCTATTTATTGTTCGCGCCGATGCAAACTTTGGATTTTTGAACTTAAATATGGTATTGCATGAACAACGACAATAAACAAGGCTCAAAAATAGTACATGACTTTTAACCTTCAAAGGAAATTCTATAAATATTTTCTACTGTAATGTATGGCATTGCTATAAAAAGTTTACTTTCTTTTTGAATTTATCATATTTGACTCTGACGAGGCCAAAAGGCTACGGGATGATCATTTATTCTAAAAATATATGATTTCTCTGTATCCAAAATTATGACAACTACCTTATTTCAACGAAGGCAAACTATTTCTTCCTCTCTTTTATTAAACAATAGTCGTCACTTAGTAATCGCTCTCGCATCGATTTTGAAATCAAAATACATGGCGTCTTTAACTTCCTATCAAGAGGGCATCCCACTTGTCATGTCTGTAGGTGATGATGGCAGTGTCATTGTGCCCAAGTCCTTGCTTTCTATTCATTTTAGTTATCGGAGTGGTACGATTCATGTTGAGTAGGAGGTCTTTGATAGTGATGGTGTTCACCAACAGTCTATTTATCAAGTGAAAGATCAAGATGCAGACAACTTTGTCTGGAATTTGGGTCGCGGTTTGTTCAAAGTGTATGGTGTCACCGATGCTCAAATGTCCGGTCATGCGTCAACTGTCGTTATGTCTCCTCCGGACAATTCTGGTGATACGGTGTTGGTGCCTGGTTTAGGCACCAACTCTATCCCAAGTGTATATTCTTAGCGACACAGAGGATGAGGACCTGTCCGATATAAATATAGGATAGTCAAGGAACCCCTTCAAGTCTTAAGAATCGGTTCATCCTGCTCTTTCCTCCCCACTTCCTTTAAGATCCCAAATGTCTCCAGCTATTTCCACATGGAAACCTCCAGTCCATCCCAATTCGAGAAACGTCCGTAGCATACTGATGCATGACCGTCAAACATGTAATAGAAGAGGGTCCAAGTCCGAATTGTCAAAAATTGATATTAATAGTCTGGATTTGAACCACGTGAAGTATCTGCCACCAAAATATGATGGAGACATGATATTTGAACTACCACCGCTCCCAGAGGAAATTCCTGTACAGTTTGGAGGCGGCCTCCACGGTATGAGTAAACAATTTGACGGTCACATGTGGTGCAGAACAATGACTACAAATATCAAGAATGATTTTGGCCTCACGTATCGCAAATCAGTATGTACGGAGCATTTACAATGCCCAAACATCACTTGTGACTATAAATGCAGAAACGAAGGATGTACGAATCAAAGCGGGTGGAGGGAGTTTGCATTCACCCCATTTCCACTCAACGGAGCACCATCCAACAAATCTACACTGGCATGTAAGCTGTGTCAAAACCCTCCAATTTGTCTTGCTCTTTGTGATGCACAAATTTATTATGTGACCTCTAGTGATCCTGAGGGCACATGTGCTGCTATCAATTTGGGACATCATCATCATCCAATCTCCAAAGGCGTCGATCAAACGGCAATGGACCTCATGCACGACTGCGTTGCGAAGGAAGTTTAGCATACGCCCAAGGCTACTAACTCAGCAATTATCATGGTAGCAAGCAAAAATTTCCTATCCGACTACTTGATCCGCCCCATTTCCGCATCGTCGAACCTCGAAGTAGCATCTATGGATGTTGTCCTGGATCAGTTCGAGACTCTCTCGTCTCCAAACATAAGGAATTTAGTGCCAACGTGCAAGAGGTTCTACAGTGGAAGGAAAGGAGTAATGGACAACATCATGGAGTTGAAGGAGTCGTCAAAGTTTGTATTCATCCATGAAAACAAGTTCCCAAGACAATCCAAAGGTAAACTTTTTGTTTTTAAAATGTCCGTGGATCGTCCAGGGAGTGGTGTAGACCTTGTTAAACGTATGCAACTCGGGAATGACCTTGAAGATTGCTGGTTGATGTTTGATTATGTCAAACGGGTAAAGGACTGGACTACTAGAAGAAACCGTTTGTGGTGGATTGGCCAAGAGTTCCAATGACATGGCCTATAAAGCGTGGCACTCATTTAACAGTGAAGGAGGTACTAGCGTTGGAGAAAGCAGGTTTTCAATTGCAGCAACGTGGAGCTCTTTCTCCACGAAGACAATTTCAAGTGTCTATGGACATGCCACTTCCGCGATCAAACTTCCCCACTAAACCAAATCTGAATTCTTACCACACCTTTCATTATGGCTATGCAATTCGTAGAACGACGGATGCTCCCTCGATTGAGCAACGCAACAAGTGGTTAAGCGTTGCTCTTATGAATAATTGCTACGTCTCCAACCTCTTTGCGATACCGTACCCAGGATGGAGATGCATTATCACTCTTGTAACATGGAAGGAGAAGTCCTATTGCGTGAAATTCACGGACCTGCCAGGGTGTTCGTGCCTTGTTTTTTTGAAGATGCAATTGGAGGCGTTGGAGAAGAAGGGAAAATTGATGTATTGCAAGCATGTGTACTACGTCTTACAATACCTATGTAAGCTGGACTACCATGAAAACTTATTCATGCATGCTCCAAGCTACAACTTTAATGAAGTCATGCGCATTCTAGAGCTTGCCAACATTGCTGAAGAAGCGTGAGAAAAGCGAAGAAGTCATAGTTTTTTTGAATATCTACAATTCTAGATTGCTCATAGGTAGCGTCGCGAAGTACATATTAAATTACTATTGGATTTCATGACTATAATTAATACTCATTGAAACTCAATTAATATAATTATTGATATTGATATGAGCAGTAAATTGTCATACTCCACATCCACTATCATTTGCAATGGTGAATTTTGGGCTCAATTTTTTCAAAATAGACGGTATTATTTTCTTTGGAAAATTTCTAGGGATTTGTCTACGTCATACTATGAATTACCAATGTGATTCCCTAGTAATACATGGATGAGACCTATGTAATGTACTCGTAATACCCGTTTCATACCAATGAGATACCCATGTAATACCTATGCAATACCCGTTGTCTCTAAATCACTACGATTTATAAAAAAAAATTGTACATAGTGTACGAACTTGACCACATTGTACAATATCATAGTATGACGTTGTCATTCACTATGAAAAAAAACTCTTTTGAATTTTAATATGACTCCATACAAATGTAGAGGTTTCAAATTTTTTGAGTAAAAAACTTAAATTAGAATCCAAGCACGAGAAAAGAAGAAGGCCTACTTATTAGAAAAAAAAAGTATGGCAGGCGTGACCATGGCTATAGGCTACATTATTAAATTAGTAAATTTTCCAATCTATGTCTCCAAAATATGTAGTTCCACTGAAATTACCCAAATTTTCACATTTTTCGAGAAAAAATGACGTGGTTTTCCCCGATTTCGGACATTTTTATGCTCACTGCTCGCCGCTCGTTGCTCCGCTCACAAGATAGCGTCGCTGAACTTTGAGGCAAGAGATTTTCTAGCTCGTGCATGGCTTTGAAGTAAAATTTGTTGGAACATATGTGCCTTTGAGTCTTATTTCTAAGAACCTAAGGTTTAATATTGGGAAGTTCTTGATGAAGACATTGTGGTGGAATTAATGCAAGTGGATTGTTGTCCATACTTGGAAGGTGGTGGCTCTTAGTCTTTCCAACTCTTGAGATGTAACTTGGATGAATCATTTCAATTGGATGAATGTTTGGATGGATGATAAGTTGACTCATGGATGGATGTTATTGGATGAATATTGAATATATGAAAATGATATGATGGATGAAGAGAGAATTGGATGACAAGTGGATTAAGGAACATTTTGTCCTTACAATGAAATTTTTTTAAAAAAAAATATTGAAAAATTAATAGAAAAAAAAAAAAAACCAAATAATGTAGTAACAACAATAACAATTACAATCCTAAGAGACACATATTATTCCAAGTCCCACTCCCAATTGATGTCTTCCATGATAGTACACTTCTTTCATTTACATATTTTTTAATTTGGCATTTTTATTTAACCCTTTAACGACAAACAATACTAAATTAGACACAACATGGTATCTGCAACGCAACGATCAAGGCTTGTCCACATTTGCAAGCTGATTGCGCTTTCCCGATTGAATTGTACTTTTAGCATATATCAAACTCCCCGTAGAAACCATCATCGAAGTTAAGTTTTAACCCTTGGGCCTTAACCGCCTTGGAAGCCTGAAATGGGACTCCGGAGGTGCTAAAACTCAATTTGCATGAATCCATGAGGAATTAGGCTTCAAGATACACGGTTCAAATTTGCGCTCACATTACATGAACACTCTCCAACAATCGGATCATGATTTGGATTCATAGAACTCTTAGAAAAACTAGGAATACAAAACAACATACATCAAATACAACATATCATTGCATTTCCATCAAATCCGGTTCAAAGAAAAAAATCACCAGAAATCTGGGTTTCCCCAGAAACATAACTGGGCGGTAAAGGGTTAAAGGATAAATGATTATCTACTTAATTCAGCGTACCTTCTCTGAAATAATCAAACGCCGAACCTGGCCTCAGGGGCTACGGTAACGACAATCATTTTAACGTGTAACTTCGGCTTCCCAGTAAATAAGTTGCAAAAACTGGCGGGTATTGAGCAGACGAGTAAATGCAGACCGTTAAAATCCATGGAAAAGTTACCAAAATCTGAGCAGCCTGCGCAAAGGCACACATCCCAAGCTCTGTCAGTTCTCACAGACCACCAGCTGCTCATGCATTGTGCGACTTCCGAGTGAGTGGAGTAGTGCAGCTCACCAGTTATCTTAATGACGTAGTACGAGACGCCGACGTCTCTCGCAGTCGAAGAGAAAGTCTTTTGCATCAGGTTTTGTAACTGCAGTTACAGTGGAGAACTTCAAGTACCATGAGCGAGGGAGGGTCAGTTTTGTTTTCCATACCTGATCTTCCATTGGTAACTTCTCCTGCCATAGCTTGCTAAAAGCTGGGTCACTTCCAGGAACTTGTCAATGCTGTCTACATCACAGATTGAGATATTCATGCAATATACCTTAGACTCGACTCTCAGGGGAAGCAGTCTGAGCTCCTTTGGTGAGTTCTCCTGCCATTGCTTGCGAAAAGGGTCATGTCGAGGACCTTGTCAATGCTGAGAACTCCCAGCAATGTACCTTAGACTTGATCTCCGGGGGAGCAGTCTGAGCTCCATTGGTAAGTTTTCCTGCCATAGCTTGCAGAAAGGGTCACTTCCAGGAACTTGTCAATGCTGTCTAGATTACAGATTGAGAACTCCCAGCAATGTACCTTAGACTTGATCTCCGACGAAACTGTCTGAGCTTGAATTGTGTGATTGTGGATTACTTGCAGGAATGGAGAAGGGTGATGCTGCATGTGGGAGGTCCATGTTGCGTGCTCCGGCCTGGTTAGTTTGCTATCCACTTGTGAGTTGGTGAAGATGCGACTGATATCGTGGTTGAGGTTTGGGGCAGATTTTTGGAGGGTTTAGGGTGAGATTATGAGCAGGAGGTCGGGCAAGGCTGAAGAGCTCTCTACACACCTTGCGCGGCACCTGCACCTGGCTCAGAACGTCCACATGCACAGAAAGGATCACACTCGGATGCTGGACCCTCGGGAGCTCCCCCTTCGGAGGGAGCTGAGCGCCGTGAAGAAGGTGAAGTCGCTCCAGGACCCGTCCACAAGCAGCTCCTACTTGTTCAGCCCTGCCTCAGCCCGAGCAAGCAACGGCCATGGCGAGTTGGAGAGGGCACAGCGACAGAGCAGACGTAGAGAGGGAGTTGGCCATAGGGAGAATCTCAGAGGGGGAGAGAGGGAAGAGTACTTACCGAGGAGCGAGCTGTTCTCCAGAGGTGAGAGATGGCAGGGAGACGCAGCAGAGATTGCGAGGAGGCTGATTGCGGAGCAGAGGAGGGGAATCTCCTCACCTGGTGGACCTCGCGGGCTCTCGGTTCTAGACGATATTACGACCTCCGACAGCTTCCTGGAGAGCGAAGACGGGGAAGTGGGGTTGATCATGGCGTCGGAGCATCTCTCAAACTCGGCCGGGTCGCCGCTGATCCTCCGAGGGCACAGAAACAACCGACGAAGGTGGAAGGATACCAGCGGCACCTCAGCTCGAGCTGGTCGAAGGGCAGTGAAGGAATCAGCTGAAGAGCTCGAAATCAACTGTGGCATGCCGTGGTACAAGCCTACCTCAAGCGCCAACAAGTACAAGAGCAAGAGCCTCCTCAGCTACGCATGCGCAATCCCGGAACCTACGAAGAGTGCCACTGATGTATCTCAACGACATGGAGAGCTTCAACCCCCAGCTCGTGAAGTGAAGCTGAGCGAATGTGAAGGTGACGGTCCTCCGCAAGTTAAGAACTCCAGCATGAGCTACAAGTACCGGCCGAGGTCGTTCAAGGACATGGTGGGGCAAACCTTGGTGGTGAGATCTCTGGCGACCGCCATCACCAAAGGGAGACTCTCCCAAGTGTACTTGTTCGCTGGTCCTCGCGGCACAGGGAAGACGACTCTTGCACGCGTTTTCGCAGCAGCGTTGGTGTGCCTGAACGTGGAGCCGCACCGTCGACCGTGTGGGCTGTGTCGCGAATGCGCAACGCTGACTCTGAACCGGAGCAGAGACGTGAAGGAAATCTCAGACGTTGCGGGAATCCCAGACGCGCTGCTGAATCTGTCTCACGCTCGCCAGCAAGTCTTCATCGTCAAGGGATGCGAGTCGCTCGGGATGGAGCTTTGGACGAAGCTCTTTGATGAGCTGCCGATGAATGTCGTCGTCATCCTTATCGCCACTGATCTCGAACGCCTGCCATTGTCCGCCACTTCAAGGTAAATCCTCTCTGACGAACTCTCTGATCAATGGAATTCTCATTAATGGTTGTGTTCTGCAGATGCCAGAAGTACAATTTCGGGAAACTGAAAGAGGCAGAGATCTTACCTCGGTTGCGTTTCCTGGTGGAGAAAGAGAAGCTCAACGTTGAAGAGGCGGCGCTCGCCCTGATTGCTTCACGAGCAGATGGGTCACTCCGAGACGCAGAATCAATGCTGGATCAGCTCAGCCTCTTGGATCAGACTATTTCTCTGTCCATGGTCCAGGAACTTGTACGTCACAAAGCAATCTTATTCTTCTCATTCTCATGTCAATCGTTTCCCTACAACTGATCAATGTCATCTTTTGGGTTCAGTCAGGGTTGATCCCAGATGAGAAGCTGGTGGAGCTTCTGGACACGGCTCTGGCAGCCGACACGGTGAACACCGTGAAGACAATGCGCGCGCTTCTGGACGCGGGAGTGGACGCGTTGTCTCTCGTGACGCAGCTCGCGTCTCTCATCACCAACATCCTCGCTGGAACATTCGAGCTTCCCCGGGAGAAGCTGGGCGGCTTCTTTCATCGAAACTTACGTAAGTTGCTCGTACCTTCCTTGCACACATTGTCTTCAGGATTCTCTCTCATCTGCTTCTGGAACTCTCAGCGCGGAGGGAGGAGCAGCAACGGTTGCGGCAAGCCTTGAAGGTGCTGGCGGAGAGCGAGAAGCAGCTGCGAGTCTCCAAAGACAGGCCGACGTGGTTAACCGCCGCGCTCCTGCAGTTTGCTCCTGATAAATCCTACCTTCCGTCGTCTGTGGACACCAGTCCCATCGCCTTCGACACGCTCGAGAGGCTCGATGATCAGCCGTGCACTCCGCGGCTCCCACCTCCGCAACCCTCTGCCAGGAAACATTCACAGAAGAGCTCATCAAGCACTGATCAAGGCCAGAAAGTCGAAGAGAAGGTTTCATCTCCAGTTGGAGCCAAACTGGTGCAAGCAGATGACAGATTCGGCCCAGCTTCCCGGGGTGGCAACCGTGACTTCAAGGTGCTGTCTCTTCGTGACATGGAGCACATCTGGGACAAGGTGCTGGAAGGGTGCCGCTCCAACGTGCTGCGGCAGCTGCTGTCCTCGCACGGAATCTTGACTGCCCTCTCCATGACCACTGGTAAGTACGTGACAGAACTCTCAAAACTCTGTGCGAGCCTCTCTTCTTCCTGATCCAGAAACTTTTATAGCTTGTGCAGACGACACATTCGCGGTTGCGCATGTGGAGTTTCGGACGTCGGAGCACAAGGCGCGTGCGGAGCGTCTGCGGAGCAGCACTTGCCATGCGTTTCAGATGGCGCTCGGCTGCCCCGTGGACCTCAAGCTCAGCCTCCCAAATGGCGCGCCCAGCTCGTCCCAGGCTCCTCCCAACGCTTCATCTGAGTCCCCCAACTTGCACAACAACACGCGAACCAGAGCAAGCAGTAGACACGAGATGCTCACCGGCTTGGCGGCTCGGTCGCGTCGATTGGCGGATGCTGCTGCACCAGGGCCGCGCGTGAGCTCTGACAAGTACTGCTTCCCCGCGGCTCATGGGTCGTCTTGCAGGTACAGATCGGGCAGGTGGCCGCCGCTCACCCGAGCCAATAGTCTTGACGCACCTGTGGTCAAAGTCAGGTGGAAGCACCCCAAATTCAAGGGCACCACAAGGAAAACCAGGTTCCGAATCATACGTACTTGATATCTTGCATGTTCCTCGCAATGTAAAAACCAAACTTTGAAGATCTCTTGACATTGTATGGGCACCTTTCCAGGAATCTGAAGCCGCGGCGCAAACGAACTGGGGTCGCAGCGTTGTGTTGGCAATCGCCTCTCTCCGAACTAGTGAGCTCCTGCACCAAATCCTATTTGAGCAAGATAAGGATAACTGACAAGTCGGACTGTTGTTGTGTGAAAACCAGGAGCAGCCCGAAAACAGCCGGAACGTGAGGATTTTCCTTCGCTGGGTTCCCTGTGGAAGGTCAACGAAAACAATTGGGTCACCCAACGCACCATAAACCTACGGTCCAGTGCATACAGTATTAACCACTGAAATCTGTTAGTCAACCGTTTTGCAAATAGAAAGTAGACTGGTAAGTGGATTGTGCTCCATCGGCTGGTGCGTCGGTTTATTGCGGTTAAGACATAAACTGTCATTGCTCCGCTACCTCCTCTCCGCTTGTGCCATTCAGCCTCAGATCGGTTAGTTTGTTCCTCCAGGGCTTTGTTAGTAGCCCATGAAAAAACGTCACTGCTAGGTCGACAACCTGTAACTCAGTTGTGGTAACCAAACCGTTGCAGCACCATGAGAGAGATTCTTCACATCCAAGGTGGGCAATGCGGCAATCAGATCGGCGCCAAGTTTTGGGAGGTGCGTACCTCAGTTCATTGCACATTTGTCTTCGCGAGTATTGAGAGTGAGCATGCGTGAGATCATGGGTTGTTTTCTGACTGCAGGTGATTTGTGACGAGCACGGGATTGATCCGACGGGGACGTACCATGGCGACTCTGACCTACAACTGGAGCGCATCAACGTCTACTTCAACGAAGCAAGCGGGGGCCGCTACGTGCCGCGCGCGGTGCTCATGGACCTGGAGCCGGGCACCATGGACAGCGTGCGCTCCGGCCCTTACGGCCAGATTTTCAGGCCCGACAACTTCGTGTTCGGCCAAACAGGCGCCGGCAACAACTGGGCCAAAGGCCACTACACCGAAGGCGCGGAGCTCATCGACTCCGTCTTGGACGTCGTCCGCAAAGAAGCCGAAAGCTGCGACTGCTTACAAGGTCCGTATACTCAGATCACAACATCTTCAGATTACACATCAGACTTGCTCAAACTCTACACATGATCTTGCTCATCTAAACAGACTCTTTCACATCAGATTGCTCATGAATCTTGCACAAACTCTTGAACACGATCTTGTGAAAGATGAGCAAATTCTAAACCCTAGAGTTGCAGCAGAATGAGGAATGAAGAGATTGACGTTGTTTGCAGGGTTTCAAGTATGTCACTCGATGGGAGGCGGCACAGGGTCAGGGATGGGCACCTTGCTGATCTCCAAGATCCGGGAGGAGTATCCGGACCGCATGATGGTGACGTTCAGCATCGTGCCGTCGCCCAAAGTATCCGACACGGTGGTGGAGCCTTACAACGCAACTCTGTCGGTGCACCAGCTTGTGGAGAACGCCGACGAGTGCATGTGCCTGGACAACGAGGCGCTCTACGACATCTGCTTCCGCACCCTGAAGCTCACCACTCCAACTTGCAAGGCTCACGCAAAACCCCAAAACTCCGTCGTCCTAGCTCGTAGAGCGGTGAGAACACAATTCCTGACAGATGCTGCATGACTTTTCTCGCAGTTGGCGACCTGAATCATCTGATTTCGGCGACGATGAGCGGCGTGACGTGCTGTCTGCGCTTCCCGGGGCAGCTGAACTCGGACCTGCGCAAGCTGGCCGTGAATCTGATTCCGTTCCCGAGACTGCACTTCTTCATGATCGGATTCGCACCACTGACTTCTCGCGGCTCGCAGCAGTACCGCGCGCTGACGGTGCCCGAGCTCACGCAGCAGATGTGGGACGCGAAGAACATGATGTGCGCCGCGGACCCGCGCCACGGGCGCTACCTCACCGCGTCCGCCATGTTCCGGGGCCGAATGAGCACCAAAGAAGTCGACGAGCAGATGCTCAACGTGCAGAACAAAAACTCGTCGTATTTCGTGGAGTGGATCCCCAATAACGTCAAGTCCTCCGTCTGCGACATCCCGCCCAAAGGATTGAAGATGTCCGCCACCTTCATCGGCAACTCGACCGCCATCCAGGTACCCAACTCACTGCAAGTGAACCCCCCTACTACTGCAACTCCCCTACCTCTCATCTGACTCATTGCAAATTCAGGAGATGTTCAAGCGAGTCAGCGAGCAGTTCACGGCCATGTTTCGGAGGAAGGCGTTCTTGCACTGGTACACGGGCGAGGGGATGGACGAGATGGAGTTCACAGAGGCGGAGAGCAACATGAACGACCTGGTGTCGGAGTATCAGCAGTACCAGGACGCGTCTGCGGATGAGGAGGGCGAGTTTGATGAGAGTGAAGAGGCTTGTTAGTCATATTATTGTAGAATTCTTCCACAGGTGGTTAGGACCTCAGGTAATAGATTAAGGGCGCTCATCAACTTGATGAGCACCCAATTCATGTACTTCTCTTGCTTAGTTTTTGAGCAGATCCTGCAAACGTACACAATCTGCTCACAGTTAAGTCTCAGATGTAACTTTCACTGGATCGACTCGCAAGAGATCAACTGTGAGGGAACATGGTTATGGTGTCAGTTTCATCTCTCTACACGTAAACGCATCGTTCCACACAAAGCAGGAGATCATTTGGGTACTATCAAACTCGCAAGTTACAGATACGTTTCAAGCAGTAGCTAGATTGTATGTACAAGATGAGAGATACACCGACAGAGCTCTTCAGCTGTTTGCAGTAGTCTCATTGAACTCTAGTAGCAACTTCACCCTAATCTGACGACATGATTTTAGAAGCTGCAGATTGTGTGAGGAATTCTGATCGCATGGTACAAAATTTTCGTCGTCAACATGGTGACGTGAGAGATGGTCGCAATTCAAGACCCAATTTGATGTAGACTACCTTCCCTGAAATTTTAGGGTTAAGATGTCGAAGCGGAAGTCGGTGACGCGGAGGCGCGAATACTCCAACGTGAAGGCAGGGAAGCACGACCACGACAGCTCTGATCAGGACGAGAACGAGGGCGAGCACGAGCTGGACGCGGCCGAAATATGTAACCTTAATATATGAAAATGAATCACTCTCTCATTCCGCTTCCAGAAATTGATCTCTGGTTCTCTCTCTCATTCTGCTTCCAGAAATTCATCTCTGGTTTGCATGACAGTGCGGCATTGGGACGGGCAAGACTCATGGCAACCCAACGTGCCGGTGCGTCGGCGCTTCATCCTGCAGCTTGCGGTGGCGCTCCACTCGTACGGCAGCACCGCGTCGCGCACGGAGTTCCTCATCGACAAGGCGGCGCATCGGCTCGACATCGATACCTGTATCGCTGTGTTTCCGTCGCTGATTCTGCTGTCGTTTCCGGGGACGGCGGAGTCCGAATTGAGCAGGAATATCAAAGATCATTCCAGTAGTCGGAAGAAGCATTCGAGGTCCAAGTCGTTGCATCGAAATAGCCATATCAGTTATGTTAGCAGGTGAATGTTCATGTTGGACGATTTGTTGTCTGTCAACTTTTCATGAGGTTTTTCCACAAATTGATGATGTGAATTCGTAGGAAAGAGATGCACATGTTGACAGTGGAGAGTGACTTGGACGTGGACAAGCTGGGCCATGTGGACGAGCTCACGAACAGCGTGGGCAAGGCTGGAACGCCGTTCTACTTCGCTTACTGGCGCCTCAAAACCATTCTGAACTCGCCTCCGATTTTCGACAGGTGGGTCCGTCTCTTCGGATTCGCTATCTCCGGAGCTACATCAGCGCCTCTCTTCTTTGATGGTAAGATCGTTTCTAACCCTATTCTCACATTCGGGTCATGAGAGGATGCTCACTTTCAACGGTTGCTGCTGCAGGTGGTTTGTGGGATGCAGCTTTCTGCTTCGTTTTGGCGACGGTGGTGGGCATCCTTGACATAATTGCGTCTGACAATGCGAGGTTTGCCAGCATTTTGGAGTTCTGCGCTGCGGCGTTGATCGCCTTCCTTGCACGGTGTTGTTTGGTGCGCTTCGAGAGCCTTCGTCTCTGCTACATCGCATTAACAATGGGAGCTCTTACCCAACTACTTCCAGGTACCTATCCATCCGGCTCTACTACTTTCATGAGGATGGTTCACGCTCATGTTGCCTTGTGTGCTCAGGGATGTCCCTCACATTGGGAGCAAGTGAGATGATTTCCAAGTCTCGTGTGACTGGAACGGCAGACATCGTGCGTGGGCTTTACTCGTCTATGCAGCTGGGATTCGGGCTTGCCTTTGGTGAGAATCTAGTGTGGTGGGCTGGAGAGCCGCCTAAAAGTGACCCCTGCGGCGATTCAAACCTTCCCCTCTGGTGGAAACTCGTCTGGTACGTGTTCAAAATCCCAAAGTTTCACCCCCTCTTTTAACACCTCATTCTTCACCTGAGTTTCAGCGTCTAAGTAATGATGGTGAGGTGATCACTGTAGGTATCCAACTGGTCAGCCCTCTTGTTTCATGACCAACGTACCACCTAAATGTGGGAGACAGGTTCTTAGGTTACGCGGTTGGGTCCAATATTCTCATGATGGCTCGATTTGAGCAGTGGCCAGGCATGACGATCACCGCGTTCGCTGGATACTTGGTGTCTTCCATCACAGGCGACCGCCTCGCTTCCACCACCTCTTCCGCCATCTCGGCCTTCGCTGTGGGCATCACAGGTCTGTCAATCCACTTCCACACTGCTCTAGCTACTCGTCCAGTTTTCCTGTCTCATTCGTAAAGTCACCCAAACTTTCAAGTTCAAGGCACCCCTTCTTTCAACCACTATTTCCTCACTCTCAATAGTTCTCACATCAACAGAAGAGCTTGGTGGTCTGAGGTCTCTAAAATCTCTTTGAGAGCGAAGAAAGAGTATCTATCAGTGAACTCTTCAACCTCGTTTTCCAGTGTTTTTAGTCCTCAAGTTTGTTTGATTGTTGCATTGACTCATGTTTGGAATGCTGCATGCGGGGCAGGCAACACGTACTCGTACGTCACAGGGACGCTGCCGCTGGCGATGATCATCTCGGGGGTGAACTTGCTGGTGCCGGGGGGCATCGGGGTGCAGGGCGTGGCGTCGATGGTGAAGAACAACGGCGCGAGCGCGGGCGTGGGGTTCGTGTTCGAGATGATCGTGGTGGCGCTGTCGCTGACCATTGGGCTGCTGCTGGCGAAGCTGGCGATGCCGGCGGCCATCCAGGTGAGCCGCCCCATCAAGTTCCACAAGACCAACCTGCCGTCGCTCATGGTGGACGCGGAGCAGGTGGTGGTGCAGTCCAGCTCCAGTTCGTCGTCTGATTCCCGCGACACCGGCGACATGGCCCTCTAGCAGCAACAACGATGTAGGATGCCATCTGCTTATATGTTGATCAAAATTTTTTAGGTGTTGGTTATGGGTTTTTGTTGATTTCTATAGTGCTTGACTTAGAATTTTAAATGAAATTGTTGTAGTAATGAGTATTAAAAAAATCGTGTTATTTTGGACCCCTTTTTGTTGCAAAATTGATTTGAATATGCTAAACACCTTTAGCCCTTTAACGCCTAATTGGACCTCCAGGCCCTCGAGGGGCTAAGTGGACCTTGAGGGCCTAAGTGAATATGCCTGGAATTCACAAGTGTCATAGGTTATTTAAACAATGGATACCTTTCATCGCAACCCAAATCACGGAAATCACTATAGTTTGCCAATGCATGCATTGATTGGAGATCAAAGAAATCAATTGGAAAGATAACAACTTGCTCAAAGTGCATTTTGAAGATCACAACGACAACGGTTAATTGTTGAAATGCGAAGAGCACCAAAATCGACTCTCAGGGCCTCATTGGCATTAAAAGGTTAACTTATCTAATTATCTTTGGACAAGTACCTTATACCATATTATTGATTGTTGATGGTAAAGAATTGCAACTTTGCATACCTTGTAGAATCACGGTGCCAAAAGACCATTTAACCTATCTTATATGCTATAATCTTTCAATCCGTGTAGTCAAATATCTTATAATAAGGTATTCTAGTAGTACATAATGAAATGAGATCATTATTTGTAAATTTATCATGTTGGCACTATGAATAGTAGTTTTGAAGGTCTTTCATGGAAGCCATAGTTGTGGTCCTTTAGAGGTTGAGCCAACTCGAAAAGAAACTTATCACTATTAGGAGTCACTCAAGAGTGATTGCAACAATTGAAACTAAAGAGTAATTCCAACAATTGAAAATTATGAGTGATTACAACAATTGAAAAGCAAGAGTGATTCCAACAATTGAAGAGGCCCTTTAACATTGGATATAGAAAGTCACTGTAGACATTTGGGGCAATAAAATGACAAGTGGCTGACGGTAAAATATCCCTATAAAATATCTGACATGGACATGTTCACAAAAGGTTCATATATTACTTTCTGTGGACATACTAGAGTTTGTAATTAACCCCTAAACATCATAAGGTGTCACTGGTGGCCACAATATTCTACATGTATGGCATTGTATTTGAACATGATAAGGTTCAAATATTGAAATTATCTCCAAATGAAAGATGTAAGTTGAAGAATCTTCAATTTAAAGGTGTAAGTCATGCTAAACTTTAGTACACTTATTAAATTCTACAGAGTAAAATACGTGCGTGTATATATGGATCTCGACTAATGTTTAAGGGTTTACATAGAAATTGGTGTGTATACATAAAATTCATTAGCTGGATAAATATTCTCTTTTGCAATGGTGGCAAATTTGGAGCATGATCAAGTTATTTTTTAGATTTAGTTTTTACTGTAGATCATCTTCAACTAAAATTGAACATTAGTAATAGGAGCCATTTGATGGATTCCATAGGTTATTCTTTGGTAGGACCCTTATCCTTTTTCTCTCCTTTTTAACCCTAGAACGATGGATCCTATGATCGTGGCACCAATCCCAATTTCCATTCTACTATGTGCTCTAATTTTTTATAAAATATAAGTGGGAATTATTTTTCCTTCTTTTAGAAACATTCTAAAAAAATCCATCTTTTGGCACTATAATGTACAATATAATGCCAAACCTTGTGGTGTAAATGAAGCTTCCGTATTCAGCAAAAACTTAAAAATTGGTCAACCATGGTTAATTCAAAATTGGCCCAAAGTTCAAATTGCAATAACTTATTCGTTTTAATGTATTTTGGAGTGTAGTAAAAATTACTGGGTAAAATTCAATTTAGGTTTAGAGTGGTTATTTTGGATGAAATTTGGTTCCATAACAATTTCCATCCATAACATATCCAATATGCACCTCCAAGGACCTGGACACATGGCTACACGTACTCCTCAAATGCCAAAACCATCACACACACTCCCTTTCCGTCAAAAGGCACAATATTGAATAAAGCGGTATAGGAAATCCAAAAACTAATTATATCCTCGAACAAATCCCGGTGCTTTATACTTATGAACACCAAAACCTTCAACAACAACCCACAAGAAAACACCATCCCTCCATGGCTACTTCCATCCATATGTGGAACTCAAAAACGTCATTCTAATGCCAAATTTAAACTAGACATACTATGCGTCAAAGGACTACCATATAAAGACCCCCTACCGGACCACATAAATTCAAACCTTACTATGCAATTTCATTAGAAAACTTTTGGGCTCAACGAGAGCCTGGCCCTTTAAGGGACTTTTGGGCATGGTGCTTTTGGGAATACTTGAGCTTGGGCAGCTGGAATTTAGGGTGGGCATGCTTGTGGCCCTCACCATTGTCCCATTGAACAAAGGACCGGCCATGTGAGCAAAAGTAAATCATGAATTGAAAACAATATGTGATGTGGCATGCTGCATGTTGATGTGGCACGTTTAAATAATGGTAGACGACCAAGTACATGATGATGGCATGGTCTCGTTGGCAAATTTTTGATACAGGAGTCGTCCTTTTATTCTAAGGAGAAACAATTCAATATAACATGTACCATGTAATGAAATTAGTAAAATATGGAGACTAGGCGTTAGCGTACCAACTAACTAATACTATAAAATGCCAAGAAGGCACGGGTATACTAAGTAAGTATTAGTATAATATGCCAACAAGGCGTTAGTGTACTAAGTAATTTACATTAAAATATGCCAACAAAACGTTTGTAGGGCGGAAATGAGCAAAATAAAATGGCGGGAAGACTTGTGAGATATGGCATGTGGCATGTTTTGGCATGCTCTAAGTCTTTCTCAATTGTCTCCCTGAATTTTGGTGCAGCATTGTCTCTTTGCAAAAACATGTGATTTTACGTGGTATTACGTGTCCTAGGTTCACTCTCTATTGAAACTTTCCTGTGAGCACCCATGTAGTGCCCTCTTTTTTGTAGCGCAAATATAAAAAATTGAGGTATAAAATCTGACGCGCTAAATGATAGCGGAAGACCATGCTGGCCTTGCTGATGATGGATTTCAAAACATCTTGCCCTGCTTGAAACTTCTCATCCCATTGAGCGTCCATCAGATTGTTCAAAATTGCAATTGAGGGAGCATTGAAGATGTACACTGTGGCAGTGAAGCGTATGTTCTGTTCTACCGCAAACGAATCCACCATGACATGCACGAGCATGAACCACTTCATGTGGGCCGCTTTACTCCTTGTTCCACCGTTCATTGCTTCTACAAAATCTACTGCAAGCTTTGCTTTAAAAGCCTTTGATGTATGCATGTCCGGGAGGAGCCAATGAGGGTCGTCAAGAGCGGGCAGTGGCAACTCTTCAAGACTCCCGTACAAGCCAGAGCGAGAGTGGGGAACATACACAGCTTTCAAGAAAAAAGTGCCATTCTCTAGCAAATGCTTGTGACTACGGCCATTATGTGCGGCGTCTCCAACCTCATGGTGTAACACAAGAATGACGTCGAGCACAATTGATGGAGCAATCCAATCATCCCAATAGGAAAGATAAAGCAAGTTACATGCGTGTGGCTTCTTCGCACCGGCCATTGGGTCAAGCTGCAATTGTTGGCTCTGATATGCATGTCGCACCTTAATAGCATAAAAGTGAAGCACCTCTTTACCCCGCCGTGCCATCACTTTGAAACAAAACTCTAAAATTTGGGCTTTCCGTGCACCAGCAAAGGAGTCTACACCATGAATCCTAGCATCCCAAGACCATGGACCTCTCTCCGCCGCTCTCAATGTGACCACGATCCAATCTCCATCCGCTAGGGGATCCACTTTCCACCGGCATCTACATCATTGTAAAGCACAACACTATGCACCTACTCTAGTGGTTTAGACATCCTTACTACAGCAACGGAAGATGTCTCCTACTAGCTACAAAAATTAGCAAGATGTCTTTCTATTGACTAGAGCAAGCAAGACGTTAATAAAACGGTTAGATTGTGTCACTTGATGCTTGTCATCAATTTTTCTGCCATAGCAATATTCTTTGTTATATCGGTTTGGATAGGACAAGTTATAGTATTTTATTCAAGATAAGGTACGTCGGATGTCACTATAATATTCAAAGTACTCTCAATCAAGTATGCCAAATCACCGAGTACATGGTACATAAGCAGTTGACTAGTTCATGTGTGATTGGCGAATTTTGAGCATGATGGGGTACAGGATGCAATGTGGCACATTGCTTGCCAACACATTTTGCTTATGTGTCATGTACAATCCTTGGTACAACAGCTGCCCGGGAAGAGACTCCAAAAGGGC
Organism: Bryoerythrophyllum caledonicum; assembly: GCA_963971425.1. Lineage (NCBI taxonomy): Eukaryota > Viridiplantae > Streptophyta > Bryopsida > Pottiales > Pottiaceae > Bryoerythrophyllum > Bryoerythrophyllum caledonicum. Next base: position 4,027,091 of record OZ020524.1, read on the forward strand.
CTCTTGTTGAGCCCAAAAGTTTTCCAATGATTGAATTCAAATACTGTAATGACAAATTTTCCCCAAAAACAATCGATTTTTTTCATAGTAAATACCAACCACTTATTAATGACATTGCAACTCTTGGATGGAAAGTTGACCCCTTATTCATTATCGTTAGAGCTAGAGCTACTACCTTTATCTCCTCTATGCAAAGTCTCAAAAAACATTCAATATCTACATTGATCCAATTGAAAAGACATTCACAAAAATTAATACCATTGCTATCCAACATGCAATGTCCATACTTCTATTGTTCCACATAAACAAAAACTTGAAAATAACCAATCCCTTCCAAAATTATGTGATATCTCTTGAAACCTCCCCAAGACATACATTTAACCTTAACAAATCATTTCTTGGAACTGAGCCCTGTGGCTTTGATTCATCCCTGGTTCCTAGTTTTTTGTTGCATAGTGTCTACCCTCGTGAGGGGGGAGTAGTTCCATACTACTAAGCCTATGTCCAATAGACATGGATTTAGTGGTGGAACAAATATACACTTTATTTACTCCGGCTCCTTAAGGGACCAAAGTTTTTTCACTTCATCTTCTTGATTTTCCTGCTTTGGATCTGTAACATGTAAAGATTTTACTGTGGTTATGTGCATGGGGGTACATAAACGTGACAATGACTACAAAACTTAAGTGGTAATTTTACATATTTTGAGAATCCCAATGGTTCAAACTTGATATATTCTTTTCACTAATTTAGAAAAGAAATGGATGAAAATAATAAAATCTCTATTTTACTTCATTTATTTAACTATTCAAGCAATATTTGACAAGGTAGTGCTTGAAAATGGGATTTCTTCATTAAAGTTGGGCCACTCCATTTCATCATTAAAGGCCATATGAACTTCAAAGATTTGTTCACACGATAATTTCATTTAAAATGAAGTATCAATTTGAGCGCAAACAATTGGTACATGTGCATAGTGGAGCCTACAATGAAGCCTACAATAGGGCCCATTACACCTACATGGCGGTTCCTTTGGCAAATCCATCAGCGGGACTTGATCCTCCATCGCGCCCAGGTCCACCCGCCATGCGACCAATTGGTGGGGTCTTACTAGCCAACATCGAGTCTCCACCAACCACCTAATTGATCCTAGACCCTAGTCTTTACCATTTTTTAAAAAAAAATGGACTTCACATCAGGGGAAATCTTCCTTGCGTCCTCCTTCCACCTATGATTTAAATCGCCCCCTTCTTTCTCCACCCTTTGTGGCTCTCCTTACTACCAAGCTTTCCTCATAATTGTTGTCCATTGGTTTGAAGTGCTACCCTGCTATCCAACATCCCAATTTTGACTTTGAAGACTTATAACTTTTAAACCATTAGGCCAAATATATATATATATCTCTCTATCTCTGCAAAACTATTTTCATGGACAATCTAGTAAAACAATTCAATATTTTTATTTGATTTAAAAATCGTAGGAACTTGTTTAAAATGGAAAGTGTCTCCAAAGAAGGAAAATGATCTTGTAGGGGTTAATTGCTCCCCGCACATGCACCCAGAAAGCAGGTTTCAGGGACCTGACCCCTGCTTTTCGGAGCACTTTCTAGAAATTTGTCCCCTGCATGCTGACCATACCGTCATGTAAGTTTGGGATGAACCAAATTCTGAACCAAATTCTGAACCAAACTCTGAATCATGTGTGTCAACCAAATGTTATGTGCACTAAACCACCATTCACGGAATATTTGACCTTTGAATGTATCTCAAACTCCAAAATGAGCCTGAAATATTTACAGTATGTTTAACCACTAAAGGACCAAGTGTCGTTCAAGGGACTAAAATTTTCACTTTGACTGCAGTTTTCTTTCAATCCCTACGGTCAAAATTCACAAAATATTTACCACATCGTCTTATATGAGTTCAGAAGAAGATCCCACGGTTACACTCTCCATGGCAACCCTCACTGGTTCTAGAAAGGCCGCTTGCCATGACTTCGAAGGAAAAGCGTGATGAAGGTGAAGAGCTGGTCATAATTTCTGTGAGCAGGCTGGATTATGAAACGAGGGGAGGAGTTAATGAACTCGCACTCAGAAAAAGCCGGTTGGAAAACATCACGGATGGCAACCGTGACTAGTTCTCGCCATGATTTCGAAGGAAAAAGCAGAGCGCTGGATTGATGAAGGTGAAGCTGGTCATAATTTCTGTGAGCAGGCTTGATTATGGAACGAAAGGAGGAGTTCGTGAGCTCGCAGTACTACTAGATTCTTTCATGAAAGACGATGTTATCGGTGAGGTTTCGTGATCTGGTCTTGTTGGCGATCTCGCGATGCTTGAGCGCGTTGCCCTTGCAAAGCTCCACGGGGTACTTGGCGGCGTTCTTCTGGAGCTTCCGCAACGCCGACTCGCCCAGGTCCACGTCGCACACGTCGGCCAGGCGCACCAGGTACAGCAGCACGTCCGACAGCTCCTCGCCCAGGTGCTCCTTCTCCGCGTCCGCCCAGTCGCACAGCCCGCGCGGTACCTCGCCCTTCCACTGGAAAATCTCCGACAGCTCGCCCACCTCCCCAACCTGGGAAAAATTCCGGCATCACCTCATCAACTCGTCGTCTGGAAGTGGCAACAAAAGTACTCACGAACCAGAAGAATATATCATAACTTCAATCAGGAATCCAGGAGAGGAAACCTGACGTCTGGAGGTCGTAGATTACGAGAGCGGGGACAGTTTGAACAACTAAAAAGCATTAGAGGGGATCTTAAGTTGCTAGGTCTGGGATCGATTACCAGGGCGAGGAGGAGGTTGCGAGGGCTGTGGAATTGGTCCCACTCGCGATCGGCGGCGAATTCGGCCGTTTTGCGGCTCAGGTCCTTCAACGTCACCTCCGTATTCAGAGGACTTCCCAGCTTCTTCGCCTCCATCGCGGCCTGTCTCTCATCCTCTCTGGACCCCGTCATCTCGACACCACACGCGAAGATCGATCAGTATATCCTCGCCTAACAACGAATCGAGCAAAACCTCCCGTGATCGATGTGCACCGACACAACAGAATGTAAGTTCTGGCAACCGTCAGGCTGTGAAACAAAACCGTCTCAACCGCCAGCATAGCAAAACCAAACACCTCGATCATCAGCTTAATCAGAAGACACTCGGCTCATGAATCCGATCGACCAGTAACCAAAAAACTGCGTCGATTCTCTCTACAACAGAGAATCGTGGCCTCGTCCAACAACAAAAAACACCCTCCAGTGAAGTTTGATGTGCACCGACAAAATAAGTGCAAGTATTCAACTGACGATTCTCACTAAAGATGATCGAAGCTCCAACGCTCTCGGCTAACATCTACAACGTCCAAACCTTGGCTCGCCTCGCGCTACAACGTCACCTTATCAGATCTAGAGTACTCTCCCCAAGAAAGACGTAATACGCGGCGTCCACCGTTAAAACTAGAACTGGCGCTAGTTTCGTCGATCCTCGTGCCGCGTGATCTGGAGGAGCGCAGGTACAAGTACGGCGACCTGTGGCTAGCGTCACAATAGCGCCGCGATTTCGGCGCTGGATGTGCAGGGACACTGGCGAATTCGACGTACTAGACTACTGGTGCAGTTACTGGCGATCTCGACGTGCTAGACTAGCTGCTGCGACGGCGGCTGCTGCTGCAATTACGGGTGCTGCAGACGTCGGATTGGAGTTGCTCATGGGATGATGATTATGGTGGTGATTTGCGTGACGTCTCTGGCGATCGATCACTTCGGCCTGTGCACGTTGATGCTCTCTCTCTCTCTCTCTCTCTCTCTCTCTCTCTCTCTCTCTCTCTCTCTCTCTCTCTCTCTCTCTCTCTCTCTCTCTCTCTCTCTCTCTCTCTCTCTCTCTCTCTCTCTCTCTCTCTCTCTCTCTCTCTCTCTCTCTCTCTCTCTCTCTCTCTCTCTCTCTCTCTCAAATATGCAGACGTGAAAATATGCAGTTATCTGGTTTTTCCAGGCTCCCACGGAACTTGTGGTGATATTTCTTCGTATTTGTTTTGCCTTCGAAAGAGAGCCTGGGTTCAAAAGTATGTATGGCGAGGGCAAAAACACAATGGAGTGTATCAGGGCTTTTTTCTCTGGCAAAAAACTAACAAACAAGCGTTGTTGTCACACGTGGATTCGGTAATAGATTAGAGGGAAGTTCTGTGAATGGCCATTTGGCGAACGGAAAAAAAAAAAGGGGCTAGAGTGTATGCTTGGTACAAAGACATCTTTTCTAAGTTGCCTACACTTGTACTTTCAAAAGTGAAGTAGAACACGTGGAGAGAATACCGTGCTTGAGGGTTAGATTGGGCACAAATAATTCTTTCATTCTTAAATTAGGAGTTTGGCGAAAAAAATATTCCTCGAAAACCTTTTTTCCACCGAGTTCAAATATTGGTGTTATTAGTTAATATTTTTCCAAAAAATAACAACAATCTTTAGAAATATTTTTTTGTCAAATGTGACCTTTGGGCATGGTATGGAACAATTAGGCACATTAGACATATCTGTATTTGAGGTGGCTAGAACCAGGAGTTCAAATTAAACTGCCTTCAAACTCCCCCAAATCACAAACTTAGAGCATATCCACCCACCCACAAACCCGGCGATTGGTGTTGGAGGTGGGGCGAGAGTGCCTTATTTGGCAATGGCGCTCGTCAATGGGGACGTTAGCCCTCTCTGGCCGGGAGCTTCCTTGACCCGGCATGTGAATGCTCTTATTACAATCTAAGCTTTTTACAATGAATGAAAGTCTTTTGCACGAGCACCTTCATATTAGATCAAGTAGAAATTAAGCAACCAATAACAACTCAGAGTATATACAAGCAAAAATAGGACGTTGACATTGGTTGATCCACATAATTCTAGTTACGAATTGTACCTAGGCCATAACGCAATAGTTGAGGAGCAAATTAGGATAAAGAGAAGAAATACAAGGGCCTTGCTACAAACAATAAACTGTGAATTCCATCATACCATTCCTTGTACACAACTTTATCTAAAGATGATCTACAGTAGATTTAGAAGCACTTGAACAAACCAATTATGCCCAAATTTGCCACCATAAAAAAGGCATAATATCTTGGTACAAGCAAAAATAGGTAAAGTGTCATTTACAAGCCAAAGTGTCATTTACAAGACGGATACCTAACAAAATTTTGGAAAATATGATCATTTATGGAAAATTAGGAAAACTTAAACACCAAATTCATGTAGGCGGCCAATCAATGCTTCTTTTCATTTGCAAATTTTAAATGGCCATAACTCACTCAAATTTTGTTCAAATCAAACATGTAAGGTGTTTTTGACATCTAAAATTTCCTGTAGATGTCAAAAAAACACCTCATATGCCAAATTTGAATGATATACGAGTAAGCTATGCTCGTCAAAGATTTTTGATAAGATACTTTGACAGCTCTTGGCGGACTGCCAACCATTATTTGGGATTGTTGTTGAACGTGGGTTTGGTAATAAATTGGAGGGAAGGTCTACTAGTGGCCAATCAGGAATTTGGCAATTGAAAAAAAAAAAAAAAAAAAAACACTGATTGGGAGCCTCAAAGGTCAAGTTGGTGTGCACATGAGCTTCCAAAAGATTGGTGAGATGGCAAGTTTTCTCAGTCTGCCATGGAGTACAACAATTGGGTGGCTTGGAAAATTATGCACCAAGTCATTGACCAATTTATTGAGTCATTGTATAGTACAGCACATTGCGCAGCAGTGGTTATTGAGTCATGCCTCGTGAGTAAGGTGTGTCAACAGCAGTAAGGTGTGTCAACGCTTGAAACCTTGAAGGGGTGTAGAAGTGGATGGTAATGGAAAAGTGGGCGATTGTGGGCTGACACGCCTCACAACATATTGAGATTCCTTCTCTTGTCTGCAATCAGGGTCTTATAACATCGGCAATGGGCATGTTTCATGTGCCTCAACCTGATCTTATGAGGTCACCTTGACCCAGTTGGGCCTCTAAAAGACATCTTCATTATTCAAGACTTGCCAAACTCTACCTTCCATAAACCACATCTATAGATCTTTGAGAGTCCTTTATTGTCAAAGGTACTTTTGGCTCAAAGTTTTATCCATTGTCAAACTATGCATGGCTCATGCTCAAGATTCTTAGCGGTCTTCATGCCAGCAAAGAGAAAGTAATACCACGGTGGCGCACAAAGGGTGCACAAATCAAGGTTGGGGTTAACTTAAAGGGTAAGGATTGAGGTGGAAAGGCCTTCAAGTAGCCCATGGTACATCTGGTCTTGTTAATCAGTCTTTTTTTTATTAAGATCAAGGTCCAAATTTATAGCAATGACTGAGGATGTTTCCAAGAGAGTCATTCAAATTTTACTCATTGCAAGGTCATTGTAACATCAAACATGTGTTGTCTGTGGGAAGGGAGGATGGAGCAAACTTGGAAAGAAAAGGTTCCTGTATGAAATTAGACATTCTGAAATTCATCAAAATATCCTTTTTTTTGTGCTCAACTTTTGTTGAAGGGGCATAAGGCAAATATACTAAGGTGTATCACTTATGACTGATTAAAGTAAATTTGTTCTCAAAGTATGACACTATATCAAATTTTATATTATTTAACTTATCTTTGGAATAACTCTAAACATAAGTTTGGAATTTTTCTAGTTTCACAAAGTACCTCCTCTCAAGTTTAGCATTTCTAGAAATTTCCTTGTAGAATGGATTAAGCAAATATAAAAAAGGCCCACGTGCAGAATCTTCTGTAAATTGTGTAGGAAGTTAATGTTGTAATTACAAACTTTTCTACTATCCTATTCAAAATAATTTCAAAGAAATTTCAAGATACATGGATTAAATGACAAAGTACTTATCTTTTGCATTCTAAAATGAAAGGACAAATGGTATTATATCCGTAATTTATCTTTTCTTAAAATATGTTTTAGTCTTAACTTTCATGAAAATAAAGACAATTGATCTCAATATGTAATGAATTTGGTTGGATTTTTTTTTACTAGATTAATTTATCTTTCACATACTATTGCTTTTTATATGATTAATTTTGAATCCTGATCTTTTTAAATTATCGGCAAAATCAAGAAATTAACTTTGCATATTTAAGAAATGATCCTAGTGATAAAATAATTGAATATTACAATATACTAATAGTTAAACTTTATTGTTGTTGAACCAACATCGTGTATTTGCTTATAATTTTTTGAGAACCATATTTATCTTTTGTAAACTACTGAACTTATCGCATGTTATCATCATAAGCTTCATGTACAAAAGCTATTCGTCTTAATCAGTCTAAATCAAAACATTAGGTCATTTTAGTTATCTTTATGATTGTATATATAAGATTTTCCAAAAACAAATTGGATATTTAATTTGGTACCCTAGTATTGATGTAATTGCATACGTCAATGCCTTTCAAAGTTGATTTGTGCAATAATTAGTTGAGAGAAACCCTACCACATAGCTCTGTCACTTGTTGGCTCTTTGTATGTCAATGCTCTATCCAAACTCATTGATTATGCAAGGCCTTGGGATTATGGTTTTTTTGTTTTCTTCTTGGCCTTTGCATTGTACTTTTGATCTTCCCTTTGAACTCTAAATTGTTGTCTTCAAATTATTAATTATTTTAAAATTACTATTAACATTTCTATCTCAAAGAAAGATAATAATCTTTTTATCCATTTGATGGATTTCAAAAATTAAGATGAGAAAAGAAAATTGTGTTTTTTAAATATTTGGACCATAGAAACAATGTTTTAAATGTGCTAGTGACCTTTATTTTAAACAATGTACTCGCAAATAACACACTTGTACATTGAAAAGTGGACTTGATTCTTCTCTAGCTCTCTTTCCTAGAAGCCTGAAAAGTCGACTTCCTAGAGTCCGCTTTTTGCAAATAGATTCTTTTTACATCATATAGCATCTGATCATGAAAGGTTGTAGCTTCGTATGATATAATTTCATTTTTAAAGAAGCTGTGCATTGACTCCATTGGATTTGATAATCAATCATTAAAATAAAATTATGTGACGAGCCTTTATGGTATGGCTGGTGTAACTTGTTTCTATGTTCAATGATTTGATTGAGTACGTAAACAAGCAATACATGTTACACCTTGTGAGCATTATAAGTTGTACTCCAAACACGTGAACATGAATACAACTCATGGTGAAACTCAAGTCATATTGTTGCACTTGAAGTCTTTAAGACTAAGCCACTGAATGTCCCAGATGTTTGGTGGCATTATTGAAATACTATAGATATTATACTGAAGAATTTACAAGTATTCTTGAAATTAAATGATTACTAAATAATCATTACTTGTATAAAAAATACACTGACCCTTTAAAATCAAGGAGAAAAATGCTTATTCAATTCACCTTACATGCTATTATCTTCCAATCCATGTGGTTAAAAGTCCTATTTTAAAAATAAACACATTTTTGTAATAGTTTTCAACAAGGCCATACCATTAAAAATTAAAATTAGTCACTCATTTGAACATTTTATATTGACACCAAAAACACGACACTAACTATTATATCATGTGTGGCTTGACCTTTATTGATGGTTACCTCACTATGTAGCTCATTCTAATTGTTAACAAGTTGAAATTCAAAGTGTGCTATATAGTGAGGTTGATAGCAATAAATGTCAAGCCAAACTAATTTATCAAATCTACTCCAAAAATTTAGTAGAGCTGAAAAATATTATTAGATTTTAGCTACATGTAAGCCTATGTTGAAATTTGGAATTTGTGTTAATATCCAATGTTGTCAATACTAAATACCATAACTAGTGCAGTTTTGAAGTGACCTTTCCAAGATCATAAGATGGAGCCATCCATAACCCCTTTAACATGTCATGTAGGCTAGGTATAAAGAAGTGATTATTGGCATACAATTCAACCAAAAAAAATGTTAGAGATTTGTAATTGGAAATCTGTAGTGTTGATTTTGGATCATGGAAGGCTTCTTGTTGGATTGAAGACAAGTATGTATATTATTGTAAACACAACATTGGTGGCCTTGCTCAAATAGTATAATTTAGGGCCGGAGTAGCTTTAGCTTTAGATACCTAAAGAACCAAATGTCTCAAAACGGGCTTTTTAGAAAAACAAGGCAAGTTTTTATAGTGTCAATTTTCTACAATTTTCTACAATTCTCTTAAAGAATGTTAGAAGTGCAATCCTAAAAGTTTTATGGGAGTCTACTTTCATTTAAAATATAGCAATTGTTGAAAAAGTTATGGTTCTCAAAGCAATTTTTGTGAGAAGGCGGGCAGTTTGTCAAGTTACTAAAAAAAATCTAAGATTTTTTAATTCAACCAACCAGCTTCACTACCTCTAAGATTTTACAAAAAAAACTTTCTATTGTGCAAAAATTTCATACCAAGAGGTGTCAAACTTTCTAGGCAATGTGCAAATAATCTTTCATTCTTCCATATAAGTAGGCACAAAATTTTGAGGTTTTGCACTTTTTTCTTTTCTTTTCTTTTGTCTTACCTAAAGAAAAACATGATAATATATATATCTTCACCATATGGGTCAAGTTCTAATATGAAATTGAGACCAATTTTTTTAATTTTTTTTTGTGATTTCAGACTCCTCCTTGTTGCAAAATTGTTTTAGATATGCTATAACATATGAATATAACAAACTCTTCATCTTTCTACATTATTGACATAAAATGTGATTTTAGACCCCATTCACATTCAAAGAATAGTTTTGGGTCACTCCGCCTTAATCACGGTTGCTTTAGAGGTTAATCTCTAAAGCACCAAGTGTACGTGCGGGAAACAAAGTTTTTCACTTCAATTGCAATAATTTTCTAATCTGTGCGGTAAAATTCACAAAAAATTTAGGGCATCATCTCATATAAGTATAGAAGATCCTATGGTTAAATTCTCAAGAAGTTCATCTAGCAATTTTAACCCCTAAGAGCCCATGTAACCTTGGGGGGACGTTTTTCATTTCGGGCAAGAACCTACATTTTGAAAAAAATCCTTTTATTTATGAAATTATTATAATAGATTGTCTTTGAATGTGGAAATATATATTAAAATATATATTTATAGATATATATATATTTAGATTCATAATATGAAATTATTAGCCTTAAAAGTCAAAATGAGGACTCCGGGCAGCTCCAAAATTCTTGCTAGAAGTCTCTATTGACATTGAGATTATTCATACACGTAAAGAATATTACCTTCTTTGAAAATGTGAAAAAAAATCCTTGTCTTTAGTTATAAAAAACATTTTAACCCAAGCCAACCATTTTCACACATTGTCGGGCAAGGTACCAAAAAACTTCTTCTTTTCTACATAAAACCTAGAAATCTTCATATTTTTCACTTCTTATTTTTTTGACAACAACATGAGGTGAAAACTTTCTTTCTGAATGTTTGGATTATCATTCTTAAACATATTTAGTTCACAATAAAACAAAGCCTAAATTGGCAATTTTTGAACCTCCACTTCTTGCACACTTGTTTTGATTGTGCTACACCCCCTTTTTACCTCTAAATATTGGTGTATAGGGAATTGACATCATGCTTAACACAATGGTAAAAGATTTAGATCTTGTGTAGTGCAAAAATTTGACACCAAGTTAAGTCAAAGTTTGCTGATCCACTCAACGCAGGGAAGAAAATGAATCATTTGCTTGACTTCAAACACTATAATCTTTCAATCCGTGCGGTCAAAGTTGATTGAATTTCGTAGGATGTTACTCTGTAGGTCTTAATTAAGATCCTACAATCAAAACTACATATATAAGTTTTTGTTTCCCCCCTTACTCATTGCACCAGAATCGACAATTTTGAAGTGTTTTTGGTGTGAAATTGTCACAGGTCTTTAGGGGTTAACATAGTGGTAAAGGATTTAGACCTTGTATAGTGCAAAACTTTGACACGAGGTGAAGTCAAAGTCTACTGATCCACTCAAGACATGGAAGAAAAGAAGCATTTTCTTGACTTCAAACGCTATAATTTTCATATCTATGTGGTGGATTGTAGCCAAAACGACATGGTAAGTTCACATAAAATTCTTATTTAAGATCTTATGGTTGAATGTCCACAATTATACTTCAAAATTAGATTTCTTGCCACTTGTTGATACTGGCAGTTTTGGAGTGTTTCAACTTTCTTGAGGGAAAATGCCTTGCGCTCTTACGGGTTAATCAATGTGGTAGGGATTCCTCTAAAATGCTTTGGTCCTTTACGGGTTAAGAGTAAGTTGACTTTGAAGGTTCCAATGAAAAGGAGATTTGGGTGGTGTGCCTGGAATATTGATGTAATTTTTTTCTTGAAAGCTATGACACAGAGGTCCAGCATGTGCACATGTTTTTTTTACTGGGATGTTGCAATTTGGAATTGGACTGGATTGAGCGCGCACAATATTATCAACCTTAGTGCACATTTTCATGATGACCAAAATCATTGTTCAAAGTGTACAGGAACTTGTGTCGGAGTCATGCAAAGTGTTCTGCTTAGGGGCTTTCACACACAGACCGTGGACTGAACTATGTCGAGGACCGAACTATGTCGAGAGGCCAAGTTTTGGAATTAAAAAAATATTAAAATTTGTGATTTGCAGAGTTTGGGTCCTTGTAGTGTGAAAGCCTGAGGGACTAAGTTGAGAGACCGAGACCCATACCATTTGGCAAATTCCCAAGTCAAATTCTACTTCTTAAGGGTCTTACTTTTATGAAATTTTCCTCACATTCTCTAGCCATGGAGTCTACAAGGGAACATGTATTGGGTGAAAAAAAATCAAGAAAATGATCAAAACACTCATTAAACTAAAAATTATAGCATAAGCACCGGCACAGAAAAATTCAAGTAAAAGCATTTAGGTGAAGATTCTAATAAAAAATTCAGGTAAAAAAATTTGAATAAACAATCTAGATAAAGAATTTGGGTTAAATATTTCAGGGTAAAATAAGTTATTGTTTTAATCTAACGGTTGAGATCTTGTCAAATCTTAATATTTTAATAGAAAAAATGTTCTGCACCTCAGCAAGAGTTTGCTCCAAATGAGAATAGAAACCCAAACTTCTCTCAAGGGACCGACCTCTTGGCGCCAAAACCTCCAAAAAGTGTTGCCATGTAGGCATTTTAGACGCCCTTGGCCTCTAGACCCTTGGTCCGTGTGTGAAAGCCAAGAGGCCGACCAAGGCCAATTTTGAGGCTCTAGACCAATCAAATTTCAAGTAGCACTTTGCCTCTCGACCCTTGGTCCGCATGAGAAACCCCCCTTAGTTACTAATATGCCTCACACTGTCAAAGGTAAGTAGAAAACTTATTCCTTCAAGCCACGTTAAATTGTCGGCACATTAAACATTTGGTAAATAGGAGGATAAACATGGTCCTTTTTTATGGTGGCAAATATGAGGCATAATTGAGTTGTTCCAAAGATTCAACTTCTTTTGTAGTAGGTCGTTGGCAGCTACATTTAACCACCCATGGAGTTCATAGTTTATAGTCTTTACATGGTTGAGTCCTTGCCTTTCTTCTCCTTTTCTACTTTGTTCCCTCAATATTCCATTCTGAGGTGAGGAACAAGTGGTATTTGACCCTCTAAGAACAAAAGGCCCATAGGTGATTCTTTTTGGAGTAACTTGCAAAAGTTGGTGGACCAATACTTCATCTTTGTTTGACCCACGGCCTAAGTTAAGTTCTAAGGATCCGTGCGCTTCCAATGAATGCAGTGAAAGTGTGTGTCAAAGTCTGACGGACCAACTATAATGATTTTTTAGAGTGGGGTCGCAATGAAATATACCCATTGTGTAGATTATATTCTACATAATCTATTACACCGGTGGATTCTCCTAGGCATGTTCACCCTCGTATGTTTTAAAGGGTTAAACCAATACCAACCTTTATATCCTTGCTCCTACTCCGCTTGGAATCACTTATGGAAGAATCCAATTCCACTTGTAACACTAATTTCTAAACACTAATTTGTTTGTTGGTTCCCTCTATGTTGGCTTTAGAGCTTTTTTTTGGTGGCTTGTGGCCTAAAAGCAAAAAAAAATGACGTGGCGAATGGGCTTTTGTTAAAAAAGAGGAATTTTTGAAATACTAGCCAAATGCTTGGTATGGGACAGGTGACGGGTGCCTGATGACGATGCATGGGTTTCGCGTTGGGCCAACTTGAAGTGATTGGCAGCGCTGTAGCATCATTGGTCGTCGCCCCTTCGCGGTCTTTTTGAGGAAGTCTGCAACTAGGTGCACCAAAGAGCGTCATTCAGCATCTGACAATCGCCCACTTGTCCTCTTTTTAATATGGGGATTTGCCACCTCTTGTGCCAGATCTTGGTTTAGTAATTGCTTGACGTTGCTACCATTGTCCTGGCGATGGAACCAGAGTGTAATGTCCTCTTCTCTCTTGTCGCCTGACCTCTCTCTCAACACCTTGCAAAGTTCGGTGAACTTCTTTTGCCTAGGGTTTCTCTCTTTGATGCCTGCTTTCTGCTTTCAGAGTTTGCCACCTTCATGAGCCACCGGACACTCTGCTGATAGCTTTCAATCTAGAATCCATTGCATGTTTTGCTTGTGAAAATCTTGAGTGTAAGGTTTAGTTTTGGTGGATATGGGGTACTTTAGAAGAGACATCCTGGCAACGTGGGATCCTGAAGGAGCGGCCACTTGCAGACGGCGCTTCAAGAGGTTCTTCAGAATTCATACTCCACTCTCTAGATTTGTGCAGTATAGGTCCTACAACATTGCTTTTGATGTGTCTCAATCTCCGCGTTTGTTTTAGGTTGCTTTAGTTCTGTCAGGATTTATACGACACTCTCTAGATGTGTGCCGTATAGGTCCTTGGACGTTGCTTTGATGCATTTGTATTAGGTTTCTTTTGCGTAGACTGTGTAGAATTGTGCTTGCAATTACGTTGTGCACGGTCGTGATCTTCCTTTCTATGAGTCACTCATTCATATTTCTGTCGGGCTGGACCTCGCACTCATCCACATGCGTGATAGGGGGCTACTCGAACATGGAGCCTGCTATGTTTCCCGAACTCGTTCACGCTAGGAGAGACGACTCAATTCGGAGACAACCACCACGGAAGGACGATTTGCATCAGGAATCAACAAAGAAAATGGACGTTGAAGATCGACGGCCGGAAAAGTGTGGAGGTGTCTATCGAAGATGCTCACTTGAAGAACATGAAGGTGATCCACGTGAGGCGCTAGAAGACGCACTACAAGAAAACAGGGTGTTTAGCAACGTTTTGAAAAAATCCTAAGCAACGCCTAGAGGCTTGCTTTGTACATAAAACCACGCTATAGCTATTGCTTCTTTAAATAGCAAGCCCCTAGACATTGCTTAGAAATTTTTCAAAACTTTGCTAAACATTCTGTCTTCTTGTAGTGGCGGCGACGGTCAAGCAATGCGAGTTGTAGAAGTCAACGACGCTCTTTTAGACATGGATGTGGACAAATCTGCACCGGGCAGGTTGTGATTGCTGGTGGTGCATAGCAAAGAGGACCGTTGATTACCCCCGATGGTTTCAGCTGCGGAGTTGATGGAAGGAGAGTCTTGGACGTTGCGGATGTCTCGAGCAATGTAGCTGTTGGCGATGGAGACGTAGGCGCTGCTTATGTCGTGAGTGACGGTGATGAAGTTGAGGGAGGAGGACGCAAAGGCGGCGTTGATGTTGCGACCATTATCCGGTCCAATGCAAAGCACGAAAACGTTCTCGGTAGGGAGCAACGTCAAATCTACAAACGGTTGTTGAAGAAGGGCACTAACAAGAGAAGGTCGATGTGATTTCCTGATCAGGCAGCAAGGACGGCGGCCAAAGCCAGTTTCATGCTCAACATGTACTTCCAGCTGTCAAAAAACACATTAAGTAGCCAACGAGCTTCTTAGACGGGCATGGACAGGGCCATGGAACTAGACGGATCGACGTGGAACAATCATGCGCTGCGACTTGTGCAAGACCACTTGAGCGGAAAGGGGAAGCGGCCCCTACTTCTTGTGCCTGCAATGGTGAAGAAGAAGAAGGTGGCAGCTTCATCAGGAGGCTCCACGTCCGTGGTACAGCCTCCGATTGAGGTATGTTCACGCTTACACTTGTGCATGCATGTACGTCAAAAGAGAATTTTGATGGTGTTGTCTGCCACCATGACAATGGTAAATAACCTATTTTATTGTACCATGTTGCCCACATTAAGTGCACTCAGGCACCATATTTGTTGAGGCTGGTGAGCGGTCAACATATCTAGACAAAGTCCACCCCAGAATCCACCTCAATTAGATGTCCCTTCCTCCGCCATAATAGCACATAGTATCAGGGTTGTTGCCCTATACAACGTACTACTTCAAGTGTGGGATCCGACAACCAACCTTTTTAGTGAGGAGCAACCCTTTCAAACTCTAAACATGCCTCTTATCCCGCGCGCATTGCCCTTATGGGAGACCTGGGGCTGACACCCAACTCCAACACCACGCTCGACCATATTGTGCACAATGACCCTGCTTTGTTGGTGGTAGCGGGGTACATGTGCTATGCCTGACCATCGGTAAACGCGCACCGTGCTATGCTTCTGCCTCCCCCAACTCGCCTACAAGGGAGTCATTCCAACCTCATTTTCAAATGTGAAATTTTCAAATGTGAAGTTTTCAATGTGAATGATTAGTTTTTTGCCTAATTTTCTTAGAAGATTAAATTAAGATTAGAATGACGGCGTGAATTATGCCACCACTTGTGTAGATCTTTTTTTGTGAGAGGTTCACCTAGGAGAGAATTGGAATCAACTCTTGATTAGCATAGGAGCGAGTGGAATCAACTCTTTCTTGGTCCAGGTTGGTGTTGATTTCAAGGGTTTGGGTTTTAGTGGATTATGTTTTGTAGTTTCTTATGCAACTCCATTGTAATTTTCAGATTGCCAAACCATAGTATGTGTTGTTATGGTGTTGGGCAGTAGCTATAGGCGCAAGACTATTGTTAAGTGTTGGGCATGATGCTCGAGTTTAGAGTGAAGATGGAATTAACTTTCTCTATTGTGTTTTATTACGGGTTATTTTTGAGGACCACGGCAGCAAGTCTATTAACAGTGACTTTGAATGTGTTCTTTTAGTGGTCAGGCGGCACATGCTATAGTACGACAAAAGCCGCCATTACCATTGTGAATGGTTGGTGCGGTTTGCGTGGGCAAAGGGGATTGTTGAGGGAGATGTACATTTTGTGAGGTGCATAATTTGCTCACAATCAACGGACGGCCAAAGCTACTAGCACCAAAGATGGACATCGTCTTCAAGCATGCAACGCACTGCAAGGTAAGTTGCTATATTGTTCTATTTTTCCATTTCCTTTGGAGGAAGTCAACTCTATTTTCTCATATTCTCGGTGTCCTGCACAGGCTCAAAAGGATGATTTGTCTAAGGGGGTGAAGAAGGGTGACACCTTTCTTGCAAAAGATTGTCGGCATCAAAAGAATTCTATATTTTTTGCAAAACGCCAGCCAGAGACAACTCTACAACAGGTGAATTACATGAATGGAGCCATGCGTCAAAAGAAGAAAGTGCAATTTGCGATCATCTTTCAAGTTCTGCAAAATGGGAGGCCAATGCTAGAGTATGAGCAATGTAAAGCTTTGTATAATAATTTGGACTTTCCTAACATCCCGAGTATGCATTAGAGTGACTCCTTGGATTGGTGCATGGCGGCGTCTATGTATGACGTGGTGTGTTTGCCACATCCCTCTTTATAATGTTGTGTTATATACTTTCTTCCAACTTGGATTTGTGAACTTCACATGTTGGTTCAAGTCTCTTTGAGTTCAGGTCCCTTTGAGTTCATGTGTGTCGATATGAATGCCAAGTTTGTAAGTGTTTGCCATGTTGGTGGTGTTTTTTGCTTGCTAGGCTATGTAGAGGCTTGGATTGTGGCTTTGTGGGGGTCTTGGAATTTCCGGGATGAAGTGGGGCTATTAGAAGATGAACTACGGGTGCTTGTAGATGATTGTAGGTCAAGTCTATTGTACAATACTTTTGGATGTGTAATACGGCTGAGGTTATTGTCCTCAATGCACATCATGTTTCTGACTTTCCTCATATTGTGCAAATGATTTGTAGTTGAAAGACCACATGAAGTTGAAGGTAAAGTTGTCTAGCTTAGCAGCCCTAACTGCAATGAAGTTGCAGCCATAGACACAACCTCCTCAATCTCAATCCATGCTTATTTTATGCAAAATAAGAACGCATTCCATTGTTGTTGAAGGTCTACAAAGTTGTAGATGGAACAAAGACCGATGACCTCCTTGCCGTGTTGGTTGGGGTCTTGAAGTGTACCAGTCAAAGGAGTTTCTTCAAGACCCCAACCAACACGGTAACAAAAGTGTACCAGTCAAAGGAGTTTAAGGTAGCTGCACAAGTGCCCCTATTGTGTTCCCTTTTTCTTTTCTTTTTTGAATATAGTCTTTAGAGTGTTGTAACTGCATGGGCGGAATAGTGCCTTCGTGCCTTTTTTGTTTTCTTTTAAATTTTAATCTTTATGCAATGTTCTGTGGAGTACTACATGGGCTGAAGTGTGACTTGATGCCTTTATTGTGATTGTTTTTTTACAAAACTTTATGCATTGTCTTTAAAGAGTATTACATGGGTTGAATGGTGGTGTCTTGCTCTACTGATTTAGCTTCTGGCTTTCACTTGTACTTTGTCGGCTTGCTTTGTGAATATGGTTGACTCGAGCATCCTCTTGGTGATGGTTGCCATGATCCCAATGATTGAAACAATTGATGTTTTGATCTTGTTTGCTCAAAAATAGAACGTATACATTCTCGACTTTGTTGCGGCGCTAGGTGCTTGTGAGGCCCAACTCTTCACGTATTACATCGACACAACTACAACATTTTTCATGGACGAGTTCTCAAACTTTTGGGCGTTGATGAACTGGCGCACTTCAACATCTTTCTTTTGACAAGACGTTGACCTAACCAATCTGAGTGTTTAAAGTAGAAATTAGATCATATAGTCATTGTCGTGCACAACGGTATTGTGCAAAGATAACATCGTGTTAATCAGGTGAGAGCGCATAGTTAGAGACAAATCCGGAGTATTGAAGACAAAACCACCAACATTACCTCCGTTAAACAATAAAACAAAACACACTTACACACTATCAACAATCTAGACTTAGGAAAAAGAAATTAGTGACTAATAACCCCATACACTAAGAAGTAGTAAGCGGTCTACAAGTACCCCTTTACTCACCCCTTTGCCTGTACTGAAGCCCCTTTTACACCGGTGTTGTGTAGAGATGGGAGCGCCTTGAGAATTCACAGGGAATCTGGCTGCGATTGGAGATTGTTTGCTCGGGAATCCAATCGTATCTTCAAATCTTCAGGTCTTCAGTCTTCAGTCTTCAGTCTTCAAACTCCTCCCCGTTGGCCTATCCTGCGGTGGTTCAAAAGGGTTAAGGGTAAAGGTGGGTGATAAGAAACCACGGCCTCGGACGGGTAAAACGGGACGGCCAGACCACAAGCTGAAACCGTCCGAAAGATTGGCTCCTAAAATTCAAACCCACGGTGACCAGCAAACGTGCCTCACCGGTGGGAACGACATAAACACGACCGTGTGGGCAATTAACCCCACTTCGCCGCAACAGAGTTTACAAGAACAGAAATGAAATACAACTAGCCTCCAAAGCTGGCTTGGAATCACAAAAAAAGAAATCGGACCACAAACCACAACACACTTGTCTCCATCTTCTCTTCTCTTCAAGCCTCAAGTCTTCAATTCCTCCATCCTTCAACTCCAAAGTCTTCAAGTGTTCAAAAACACTAAGAAACTCGAAAGAAGTGTTCAAAAACACAATGGAAAAGTTTCACCAAGGCTGTAACCTTCAAATAAGTGACACAAATGACTCAAAACTTCAAATACTAAGTATAATAGCTCTCTGGAAATCTAATTTAGACAACTAACACTCCTCCAAATTTCAAGTCAATCTAAACTACTGTCCGAAAGATATACAAGTTCAAAGTTCTGTCCCTCCAGATATTCAATCGCTCATAACTTCTTCTTCAAAACTTCAAATCTCAATTGTAATAACTTTTTGAAGAGCTATGACTATGGTTAACGCACCTTCCAATTCTCAAACAATTCCAAACTACTGTCCAAAAGTTATGGACAATCAAAGTTCTGCCTACCCCTATTCATTCAGATCTCTATAAATTCTTGCTTACAACTCCAAATCTCAATTGTAATATCTTTCTAAAAAGCTAAGATAGAGATGCACAGTCCCTCAAAATCTCAGATAAAATTGAGAACTACAGAAAAAGTTGTGGCTCCTCGAAACCTCTGCCCCTCAATGGATGGCCTCGGGTTTTCACAGAATTTAAACCTCAATAACTTTTTCTCTACAACTCCGAATTCAAAATTTAAAACGAGTATGGAAAGCTCTTGAAACAAGAAACAAGATCACAAATTTTCAATTCCATAGCATTCAAGCTCAACGAGTTATACACAGTCAAAGTTCTGCTCCAAACCCTCGCTCTCTCATCCGCACACACACACACACACACTCACTCACTAAGGAATCTCTTTTCCAACTTTTCGACCTCAAGTGGACGTGGGCACTCCAGCCCATGTCACCCTACCCAAAGTACCCCACAAGGTACTTCATTACTTTCTTATCCTTTCCACTTTCAACCACAAAAAATCCCCTAGTCTTTTATTTATTGGAAGACTAAAAACTTAGACCTTCCAACCAACAAGATAAGTAAAATAAAAAAATAACTAAATAAAAATAAAAATAAAACTTATCGTAAGATAGTTGATGGTACGGACGTATAAAGGTGTTGATTCGCACAATCTGATCGCCAAGTCGTGGACTTGGTTGGCTGGAAAAGTCGTGGTCAGTGGCTGCCGCCGGTCCGGGTTCAAACTTGATCGAGCCCGTCGAGTGGTTCGGCGGTCCACGGCTTGGCTCACTAGTGAGGCAGAAAAAATACCAGTCAACCCGCTACCTACCCCCCTGAGCAGTGACAAAAGCGGTGCAGCACCTAAATGCTAACATTTGCCCAAATCCTCAAACCGTGGTTCTTACCACGACCAACCCCTTTTATCCCAATTCCTTACTTATTAAAATCCACACATATAAAGACTAATACTTGTATGTACATGATGGAAGAATTTCCATCAAGACACCGGCAAACCACACAGTTATATCAATCTGAATGATAACCGCAAATGAAAACCTCTCAAGACCATAGGAATCAGTGTAATCCACATGAAAAGATACTAAAAGACTCTATAAACAAAGGATAGGTCAGGTGCAAGTAGAGCCCCATTGTTAATCACCTCTAACACATTTTTAATGCTAGACTTTGTCTATTTAGACCCTTAATGTACTTAACACTCTAGACAAGACCATTGACCCATTGATACCTCCAACAAAGGTGAAGTTAAGCATTTTAAATGCCACCCCATAGAACATAAGTCATAAATAACCATTGTGGATGCTCGGTTTGCATTACCACATGACCGACAACGCAATCCAACAGAGATGTGAGAGAGGCCAGGGTGTACAGTCCTATCAATGTGTGGCAAGTGGCAAGGCGCGCAATTGCGCGTGTGATCCTTCTACATCTTACTATCAAAACCAGGGCTTTTTTTGTTTCACGGTTATAGCCAAAATGGCGACACAAATTTTTTGGAGACCACATATGTAATGACACAAAGTTTCTCCTGAAACTATATAAAATTAGATTTTCTCCATAAATATCTTTTTTGGAGAATCCATCCCTATTAATATAGATTTTGTACATCATTTTTGGCGACAGGATGAAGTCTTTGCTATTCACTAGTATGGAAATGGCCATCAATGTAATTTTGGGAATTTAAAATCATAATTTTCCAATTTTTTAGGAGAAAAAATTCGCCATTTGGCTCCAAATTGCCAAAATAAAAACCCTAATCTCAACTCTCCAACACTAACACACATGAGTTCGTCACCTCACAAACTCGCGAAATTACTCTCCCGGCTGTCACATCCTAGGTGGTGGGCATTGCTTGTTACAAATACACATAGTCTCCAAGCGTGAAACGCCGCACTTGCGGTGGGTAACCTCCTCTCCATATTGTAGCATAGCGCAACGTATCTTAATGTTGAGAAATAGAGACGTTCTCCAATGCCATAGGCATCATCTGCTTAAACAAATTTGTACATTGCTCACACACTTGAGCCCACGTGTTCGGATTGTCCATGTTAGCCAACACCATGTCATCATTTGCTTAAATGGCCTTCGGTAAAACTAGGTGCGTTTGAAGCAATAGATAGTAAGGTAAAAAAAAATGCCAAGGATGCTTGTTTGCTGAACCGATAGCCCGTTGCTATCCACAGTAAGTGCAAATCCCAATCCTGATGATGTCCCTTCTTCAAGCTGTACTTCCATAGCCCCCTCTTGACGGTTTGTACCATGCGCTCCGTCAATCCATCTACTTCGCGATGATCCCTCGAAGTAGTGCAATGATCAATCATTGCTTGCTCACACAACGTCTAAAACTCATCCAAGAATTCTCTCCCTTAGTCTGTGAGTACCTACGTTGGAGCTCCAAAGCGGCTCAAAAACACTATCAAAAAAAGAATAAGCGGCCCCTTCACTGAACTGATTAGGCAAGGCTACCAACTTTATCCATTTTGAGAAATGTTTGATGATCACCAACACATAGTTGTTGTATTCAGGTGTCATTGGCAATGAACCTAGAAAATCCAAGTTCCAAGTGTATCCTAAGCCCATAATTGGAAAAATTGCAATTGTGGCATCAGAGCGTTAAAAGACGCTTGCACGTAATCACGCGCCATACATCGGGCAACCAATGCTTGGACTTGTGGCTGCATTCCTCGCCACCAATAGTGAATCTGTAGCAAACTATAGATCCTCCGCTTCCCAAAGTGTCTAAGATCCACACATGTATGCTTTATCAGCTTCACCCTCTCCGTTGGAACGGGCACCACCTTCTTAGCACCATCCGGCCACACCGATCTGACTAGGTGAATTTATTTATCCTCCTATAATCACTACACATCATTTTTTCAGTCCAATTACCATTGATATCTTTCTTAGATGGCATAACCATCGTCGATGCATACTCTCAATCAGATAAAGCCAACTCCACTGCCCTGCAACCACCAATTCTTCTATATGAGAGCAAATCATCTTTCGTTCAACATTACTATACTTGTATGGCTTCCAATAAATTGGTGCTTCATTTCTCAAGATAATACGTACCTCCTGCTCCTTCAACACTCCTTAATTGTTCAAACTAAACCAAAAATAATCCATACACTCCTTGAAGGACTCATATTCCTCTGCCTCTACTACTCCATTTGCAAGGCCAACTATTGGTTTCTAAGTTTCCTTAGTTACCGCCTCCTTCGGTTTCTTTGGAGCAGGCTTCTTTTCCTTTGGTTGGTATTGAATGCCAACTGGAGGAGGCTCATCTTCCCCCACATTCATCATGCTTTCAAGTCCCTCCAATTGGCTAAGTTTGTCAATTTCCAAATTCCTCCTTTTGAGAGGTCGTGTCCACAAACATCTTCTCCACGACCTCCTCCAAATCCATCCTTTTGTGAGCCAATTTCATTCCTTGACTTAGATGCTCCACCCCTTGGTGAAGATCCTTTGCCTTGGACATTGCAAATATATTTGCAGTAACCCATATGTTCCATGGATGAAGTGCCAAGGCCCTCTTGCTCCCAACCACTTTGTTTGTGACCTTGACAGAGGCAAGTGGTTCATTGGCCGCTCGCAACTCAAAATACCCTATGTATCTAGTCAAGCTAGAAGCTAAACGCTTATAGTCGGCAACCACCAACAATACAATCCAAGTCAGAAAATTTAAATCCATTGCCTAACCAAGTAAAAACCGTCGTTGTTTCTCCAAAATCCCAGGCACATTGGTGGTGCTGGTAGGAAAGCCCATGGCTCTCACTTCCTCATCAGCATTAGGCTCTACCATCTCTTGTGACAATGAATCCCACACAAACCTAGGTCCATTATTTTTAAAAGCATAAAATCGGACAAAATCAACCAACGTAGGCAAGGCCCTACGTGGTTCCCCCTTGCGGTTCATTACCACCAGTGGTGTTTGGTCATCATGGTACACGCGCCATCGAGTCATGTGAGGATCCAAAATACCACTCACATACACATCCAATTGTTTAACATGACTCATTGTAAATTGTAGCAACCTTGTCGGTGCCAGGTTTGTCAAGCAGGTCAATGTGCTCGTGACACCATTGTAGCCGCATCAATCAAGACTAGCAAATTCAAAGTCTGATGAATGCGGTGCATACTCTTCAATGTCTTCGACCTTGAACTGCTCACCACCGGGACGTTCTCCATAATATAACTCAACGGTTGCTTTTGAGAAGTTTGAAGCAACCGTAGGAGTTGAATCATGGCAAAGAATGTGGAAGATTGGGAGTCCTTCAATCCCTTTTGGTTGCCTAGTACCATAGACATGTCTTGGTAAGGCCATCCTGCAATGACAAGGTTAACCTGACCCAAAGAGTGAATGTCATTGTCTTATAACAAAGAAATATTAGTCACAACTATAGAGAAGGAAATTTTGATGGCATTAGTGGCCAACAATTTTGGAAATTGTGTCTTCACTCTCCGTGAATGACGTTTGGCCACATGCCCTGCTGCTTCATCCACATCCACGTAAATATAGTGCTTGACCTTGATCCTTGCATAAGAAATAGCTGCCAATCTTGTACCAATTTCTCAAAAGAGCTCCAACAACACAATCCCATCCATTGTGCCTTTCAATGGATGATAGACGTATCCAAAAGAAGGCTTAAGTCTTTCTTAATTCCGAGATCATCTTCCATATGTGGTAGCATAGAATGTTGCCACGCATTGTCCATTGCCAACTCCGCGTCCTGCAACAACTGGATGGTGTTGCTTCACGCCGCCTCGATCTCAGGTTGATATCCTTTTACCTCTCCACCACTCGTATTACCAATATGGACATCCACTACCTTTGAATTGTGGTTATCAATAGAGGAATCTTCAATACCTGCCTGAAACCATGAAGGTTTCACATTCATACATCCAGAGAAGGCAAACACGTCAGCAAAGTGACTAGTGAGAACTCAAACAAATTGAGCTGATAGCTGAGCCTTCCGTCCATCTCCTACTCGCCATCATGGTCTATAACTTGTTGACTCCTCCTAGAATCTAAAGTGAATTCCATTGGGTACAGCTCCGTGCAAGGGCGTAGGCCTTTCGTGTGCCATCCTTGATGGCAAGTGCCATGCCACTCAACACAAAGTCCCCAAATTCATCATCCACAGAACTAAATTCATCATCTCTACAACTGTATCTTCCACAATGTTTGTGCCTTCTTCCTTCTTCCCCTTGGACAAGAGTGGTCACTGGTGGTGTCACCCTTGGTGCTCCACCAAACACGTCCACATAATTTGGAGCATAGAAATCTCTCCAGGCTATAATTTTTGGAAGGTGAGCCTTCTCAAATTCTCCATTATTCGCTAGTAGAGCTCCTTCCAGACACCCAAACAATGCCTTCCAAACCATGTACGGATTGAAGTCTAGACTTCACACCACATGGTGAACTCTCTCTTGAAGTCATCAACTTCAATGGTGCCCATGGCACTCAAAAATCTCCGTACCCCTTGTTCTCCACCTTCATATGGTGAAGCCATGTCTTCCCAATCAAAATATAATTGATGTTCCTCGAGGTTGAGAATTGAGTGGTTCACTCAAAAGAGCTCCATGCTTCATGGGTGCCCCATGCCTACCTCCTACTGTCATGTGGTGTGGAACAAAAAGCCCTCACTCTCAAACTCGGTCAAGATAAGAAAGAATGGGGGTAGCTTGATACCTCGGGAGAAATCTTCTATCTTCACAATGTACCTTGATCCAAAATTCCTCAACACAAGTGCCCTTCCAGCAATCACCAAGTCCTAAGTTTCCCCACAAAACAAATCAGCTCCGCGGGGTGATAGTCGACTAAGGTGGTACAAAATTCTGTCACAAAGGGTATAGGAACAAGTCACGAGCCTTCTTTTGCTACCTAGTGTCAATGTGGGTTTGATTTTGGAATTCTTCTGATGGAATGTAATTGCTTACCTCAATAGCAATATGAGAATCCTAAACAAATAGAGTTCCAGCTCATGGTTTAGCCAATAGAAGTATATCTTTCATTAGTACATACTTGTCACAAGTTTCTCAAATTTAACAAATATACTTCTTTTTAGAATTTCAGGAGGTAAAATACTTCAAAAAATTTGGAAGACATTTGTACCATAATTACATACTTGACTAAGGTGGTACATTATAATTGAAAATTTTAGATCCAAAACTTAATTTAACTTTTATTGGTAAAAAATAACTATTTTTTCAAGAGGCCTACATAAAAAATAAATGTTGATTTTTGCTCCAAACTCTTATCCAACCTTCTTTAGCATACAAAAATCTATCTTAATATATAAAGTGTTTTATAATTTTATTTTATTTTCCATCATTTTCTTCAAAACCTAGTTTTTGGTGCCTTGATTTAACATATATATTGCGTAGTTATTTTAGTATATTTTCAGTCTCTGTAGTATGCAATATACTCATCTCGGGAAAGGGTTGGGCCACTTATAGAACAACATGTGTTATCACAACACAAAGTCCAAAAAACCAGCACTTTGTTCAAGATATTTTGTGTTCACCTAACATTTTATTGGCCATGATTTCTTCACACCTAATCAATGGACGGTTGGCATTCAACAACAATTTAACAAAGGGCTTCAAAACAAATATATTATGCAGTATATGGTTTTTGCCCAAAAGTGAGCCCCCTTAGTCGACTTCTACCCCGCAGCTCCTCTTCTCATCTTTCACTTCTAGCTTTGATAATTCTACCAACAGCAGCAAGGAATCCATGAACGAGTGCATGCGCCATGCTCACAGTGTGCGTTGATTATGAGATCACGAGGACGAGTGAGCCGAAACTTTGTAAACTCCAGGAACAAGTGCATGCGCTTGTGAAACATGAAGGTGTGCTCGTGAGTCAAGAATCTGTGGATGCCAGAAACGTTGACGAGAACGAGTGCACGCCACGTGCGCCTGATGCAGCTTGGCACCCCTCGCTTACGATGCTCACCAACACTCTGCCCTGCCACAACCTTCGTGCTACAACAAACCCTTCCCCGCACTCGCAGAAAGTCTAGGCTCGCAGCGCAATTCACAGGCCATGAAGCATCATGCAAAAGAGCTCAAAGGTCAATGTCCACCTTCCTCCTCAGTCCACAGACTCTCAAGGAAGTAAATTTGGATGAAGACTCCTACTTTCTGTGGATGAGATAAGAGCCAACGAAATATCATCAACTCTATCTATGTTGTTTTTCTCTCCACCACCTCTTCTAACCATATCTCTGACTTTCATCCATTCCCTTCTAAGCAAGCTTCAGTTCTTGCAACAAAATCAGCATTCAAACATAGCTCTAAAAACACCCTACACACAAAATTTTGAGGGTTTTAAGTATTAAAAATCCACTAAGACTACACTCATGTCAAAGTGGTGATCTTTCTCAAGTAAGAAACAAGTGAAATTCACTCGTAAACATACAACAAAAGTCAAGTCAATGTCATTCTTAAAGAATAATTGCATAATAACAATGAAGCTAATGGAGTGCACGCATGCACGCACTTCGTAACTCCTTCATGTGGAAGACTCAACTTGAGAAAGATGAGTCTTCTCCAACTATAAGTGGAGGTCATTTGAAATCCAAGTCCCAAATGAGGTGTCAAAAGACACCACCAATGCCCTAAAAGTCAAAGACTCTAATACTAGCCCTAATTATCAACTAGAGCTAGAATCTAGGTCTTCACTTGGCCGCTTAACCTCCTAGTTGATTTATAACAAATTAACCAACCTCCACAAACCCTCCAACGCACCGAGCCTAACAAGGTTTATGCATTATACAATGGCAAGACCATTGACAGAGCAACTTTTTTAGCTATGGGGGCCTCCATTAAAGCTGATTGCAAAGGTATTTATTCTTATTGCTTACAGTTTTAAGTTTCCTTGTAGCTATTGTTGATTAATTTTCGACTCAAATGGTTCTCCGTTGTGTTGTGTGTAGGGCAGCAACACACCTGAGAAGCGAGTTGCGACGCCGCTTTCCTAGTGTGGATACACTGAATGCCTTGGGCATTGTGTGTCCACAATATTTGGCTGCGGATGACTGCCTTGACACTTTCTCCATGCATACTGAAGTCATCAAATGATTCTTTTGTGAGAGTAAAGAACTTAAAGGTGAAGGGGTAGCCTTAAAGGTCATTGTATCCACTCTGTTGAATAGATTTGACCTTGATGCGGAGCAAAGCCTCTTCAAGCTCTCCATGAGAAATAACATTTGCCCCGCCTTTGAGCATCCATTTGATTTGAACCGCTCACAAAGATACAGCGGATCGCCCAAGCCAACAGGCCTCTAGCAGGCCGTTTTCCACCTATGTGAAGTTGGGAAAAATTGTTGTAGTCATGGTGTTGGAGTTGGTGGAAGATGAGTGTGTCTTCAGCTCCCTCATGTTTTTGAAGACTAGAGTGCGGAGTTCCCTAGATAGAAACCTCGGCATCGTGGTGGGAATGTATTCGCAAAAATTGTATGACATACAAAACTTCCCGTACAACGCAGTGTTTGACCAGAGGTACCAAACCCCAGATAGGAGCCGTTATGGTTGTGAGGATGAGGTTTTTATGGTGCAAGCTTGATTTTGTTGAAGGTTTGTTGCCTTTACTCTTATGTTATGCAACTTATGTGCCTTCAATATTGACTTTGAAATTGGGGGCATTCTTTGAATTCTTATGTGCTTTGATTTGTAGATGATTTGTGGTTTACTATTTTTGCTGCAAGTGATGGTAGGCACTAGATAGTGGTTGATCCGGCATGGTACAATTTGGCTCAAGGTCTTTTCCCCTCTTTATTTACTGTCAATTTATGGATTACTAAGTTGTTTGCAGAGTGGGCTTTTCGCAAGTTGTAGGTGCATTTGTAAGATGTTATAACTTGGTTGATGTTATGCTTTCATTTAATCAAGTGTTTGCTCTTTGAAAGGGTTGTTTTGCATGTTATGGGGTGTTGATTCCGAGGGAATTTTGAATCTGTCGGATTGTTATAGGTGCAGGCGACACTAGTTAGTTTCGTAGCCAATTTGAGGCCTCATTTTCTTCTTTGTTGCGTGATCTAATATCTCAAACTAGCAGATGAAAGTTGTTTGTTTTGGAATTGACGGATGTTCCAGATAGATTTTTTTGTTATAGATATAGAAATATCAAATTTAGATATATAGAACAAGCTTTGGTATCTGTCGTTCCGACCGGGGAAGGATCTTTATTAGTGCTCCTCAGAATAAAATTTGTTTGACGTATTATATTTTAGATTGCAATTTGCATCCCTCCGAACGTCGTGCGTTGATCCGCGAAACGTTGTCATTCCGTGCGGCAAGGATGGCACAACCGCTGAAGTACTCATGCGCATTTGCTTCGACGTTAGCAATTCTTCCATAGACGGCATTGATCAAGCCGTTCAAGGTGTGATTGCCAACAATCATCGCCCGTGGACACCTAATCATGTCATCCTTCACCTTCTTCAGCCATGTTATCCTAAACCTCCCCCAGCGCCAAGAGCCACTCTGAAAATGTACGGTTGCCCAAATTCACACGGCGTTCATCAACAACAACGCGCATGTTCCGGCGAAGTCTTAGGTTTAGGGTTTAGGGTAGGATTAGAATTTAGGTTTAGATTTAGGTTCAGGTTTAGGTTTAGGGTTTAGAATTAGGGTTAGGGTTAGGGTTAGGGAGCGGCGGATAGACAGAGACGCCTTTTATATAGGTAGATATGTCACTGGAGCCAAATCGCACCGCGTTTCTACACTTCAGTTGCCAACATGGTGTTCCACCAAAAAAAATAATTGCCATTGAATTTTTTTACATTTCCCCTATGGAGCCAACTTGCTTCTTGTCCTTCGCAATGGAGGCCAACCACTTATGAACATAAGTAACCGTTAAAGGACCAAGGCATTCTAGAGGAATCTTTATTCCATTGATTAAAGATTGCCAAGATTAAATTTTTGAGAATATAACCGTTGGATCTTCTTCCAAACTTACACAAGATGATGTAGTAAACATTTTGTGAATTTTGACAAGATGCATATAATTGCAAGTCAAGGTGAAAAAAATTGTCCCCCAAACAGACACTTGGTCCTCTAGGGGCTAGGAACGACGCCTAAATAGGAAACTAGGGTTTGGGCATGAGTTAGACATCACTTTGCACAAGGAAATTTTGTATGAAATTGACAAACATAAATTACACATTGCAAATATTTGCAATCCTCATGATAACAAGGTTATATTCTGCATCATTCAATAAAAATAAACCAAAATAGACCAAAATGATTAAGTTGGTGGTTTGAGGCTATGACTCTAATTTTGAGTAACATGGCATGTTATCCTGGATAACCTGTGCTTTCAATTGTTTGAGAAGTAAGCATGGGTGGTGATGGCAAGAGTATGGGAATTTTTTTTTAAATTGAGAATTTGCATTCATGAATCTACAAATAATCACATGTGTGATAGGCCAATAGAGAATGGACAAGAGAATTGAGTAGGTGGACATCATGGAGGGAAAAAAGAAGGACTTTGCGGATATTGAGTTGGAGAATGAAATGGGATGCTTCAAGGAACCCACTTTGCGTCTCAAAAATGCGGAGATGGAGGTGGTCAAGTGCATAGAGGAAGGTGATATGGAGAAGGCACTTTACCTCGCCATGCAAGCAAGTGATTTTTTCAACAATTTTATAAAATTTATTTAGAGAATATATAGTATAATCTTTCATACATAATGTAAAAATAACCTTGATAAATATAGATTATAATAAAAATAAGAGGATCTACCTTTGAGGTGTACCTTCACTACTCTTACTTTGTTAATTTGTATTGTTGAAGCTAAAAATTAGTTAATATGTGGTTAATAAACATTTGAAATAATTTATGCTTAAGAAAATTTTGAAGAGAAAGTTGGGATTGGACAGCAATTGGCACTTGCAAAGCTATGCAATGAAGATGCGGCCAAAGGTGATAAGGATCCAATGTTGACAAAAGCACACCTTCGTCTTAGCAATATCTATCATGAAATGGTATATTGAACCTTGTAGGCTTCTATCAATCTTATAGTTTCAGAATTTGTTGAAATTTGTTATGCAATAAATACAAATGAAAGAAATCTCTTGGAATTAACATTCATTCAAAAAATTCAAATCTTGACTTGTATGTTATATGTGTCTAGTTAGATTCACTAATACTATAATAAAAATGATTGTATAAATTTCTACTTCATGTTTTTATTTTACAAATTTTGATAAACACATTGTTATAAAATCTAGAAAATCATTTAATATTGATTGAAAGATTTACCCTAAATACAAGTCTTGGTGAAAGTTTACCAGGAATGGTTTTAAGATTGGACACTTTGAATTTGAAGTTATTAAGTAAATTTGAATTAAATTGTCTTGAAAGCATTTATAATAAAGTAATAAAAAGTGCAAATATTCATCATACTCAAACTACTAAGTGTAGATAGACTTTAAAAGTGAAAAATTTGTTTTTCAAATCAATAATGACTTACTCAAATAAAATGCTTGTCAGTAATTTAATAGGGACTTGGAGACCAAGCTTATTTTCATGGTCAAAAGGTATTTTATTGAATTTTTCATGGTCAAAATATTTATTAAGCTTATTTAAAAAGAAATCAATTCAATACTTTGGTTTGAGTAAATTCACGTTAGATAGTGTTGTAGAACATATCTCAATTGTATATAAATTCAAATTGGAGTAGAACCTTTACAAGTTTCATTTCAATGTTTGTTGAAGGCAATAGAAGGAGTTGATCCACGGACAATACGGGAAGGCAACAATGACATGACTGTGACAATCATAATGGCTATTGCAAAGGCCATGATTCAACGTATGTTTGAAATATTTAGCAAAACCATTTAAATATATTGCAACCACATCTATACTAAGATGGAGTCTTCAATATATGGAATATTGCATAATAATAAAATAGTAAACTTCAAACTTTGTTACTACACTAAATTGGATAATTTTTTACTTGTTTTAGGTGGTGATCCAAAGTGTGTAAATTATCTCCAAAGAGCTCTTGTAATCAACCATAGACTTCATGGGCCTAATGTATAATTTCTTAGACAATTCATTTTGAACTCAAACAATTCCTTTGAAAATATATAAACACTAACATATACCCTATTTAATGTAGATAGTGACTCTTGTGTATTCTTTTTAATTACCATATTAAGGTTTTTGATGATGATACAATAATTTATTTTTTCTTTGTTGAGATTTTAGAAGTACTTAAAGCCTTTATAAAAATTAGACACAAGCATTGAAAATTTCATTCTTAGTACATAAGTCATTTAGAAAGTACCTAAAATTGTTAAATGTTGCAAAGATTCAATAGCATAATTAAATATTTTATGGATTAAAGAAGAAATCTATGTTCAACTTTAGTTTCACAATATAGGAAATTTGAAATAGAAGATAATTCATTGTATTTATTTTTCAATGATGAACATGAATTTTAGATGATTTAGTTATCTAATTGCATCTCAAATAAATGTGTGAAATGTTGTAGTCATAAAAAACTGACTTTATATCATTAAATTTTATATGATAAATTAAACAAGCTAATATATGATATATTTGAGCATTTCCAAAATAGATGTTCAATATTTTGTGATTTAACTTTTGATATATAATGAATTTATCTAGTATTGCTAAATATAATTTTTGACCACCATGTACAATAGCATGACTCAAACTTTCCCATTCATGAGGGATTTGGAGACTTCTATGTGAATCTTGGAGATAGTCGTGCAATTTACAAGGAAACACAAACATTGAAGTCAAAAGATTCTTCAATTGATGTGAATAAGATTAAAACTGAAAGGGAATTTGATGACTATCAAAAAGCAATGGAAGAGTATGCAACGGTGAAACATGCATATCTTGAAATATTTTCCAACATTTTGTATTGATTTCAAGTCACAAAGATAATAATAGATGTAAGATAACCCCTCTGGTAACCTACCAAAATCCATAACCGACACTTATAAAATTGGAGTATATCCAACCCACTTTCATCCCATTACCACCCATTAAGTTTATGATGAAGTTTTCTTATTGTCAAGACCCCTTACTTGTGGTTGGCGCTTCTAGGGGGTACCTTTTTGGGGGCCATTGGCTAAACATGGCAGCACACTTTGAGAATTCATAACTATTTCACAATTTATTGGAAAAATATGACACTACTTGGGTTGGAATTGCAATTTAATAAGGTATCGCTGAAAAATAAATGTGTTATTAATTTTTCTCTACATATATGCACATTGCTTAACTTGTCCGTTATTGGGGGATTTACCTTATTTTGCACTTGATAATCCTTTTATGTTTTTATTGGGAGAAGGCATATGAGAAGATAGCAGGAAGTGGACAAAAGACCAATGCATTTCAAAGAGGTGGCCTAACAGACTCTAGAATGGGTAACATGTTTGGCAAGGCTGCAAAGGTTTACCTAATTTTACCTTGTAACATGTTCTAAAATTTGATTCTTAATATGCACTTGCAAAAAAATCTATTTCAAGTTATAAGCTCGATTTCTATTTCATCATAATAAACCAAAACTATGGATAATATTTAGTTACTAGTGAAAATATGTGTTCTTTGAACACAATATGTAGAATGATGATTTTAGAATTGAATGTGTAGCAATTATATTTCTATGGAACAGAAACAACATAGAAATCAATTCTATTATATATAAACATAACTTGTTATCATTTTATGTTTTATGGAGCTCAAATCCCGCTTTGGGTTAAAAGTGATTTATGTTTAATAGAGCAGGTCCAAAGTAGACAAGGTAATGACAATGAAGCAACAATCATTTATGAAAAGGCTATTAAGTGCCTTGAATCCACTTCCAAATCAAATAAAGCTAAATTGGCACGATTGTATTATGAACTTGGTGTAACCTATCACAAAACTAAGGTTCCTTTTATAAACAAAACATCTTTTAGTTTCTTATCATTGCAAATCAATGTATAGTTGGCTTCCTTTACAACATCTATTACAACAATCATTTCTCAAGCCTTTTCATTATAACAGCCAGCTTGGACTGTTGTAGAGGAAGCTTACTCTTATTATGTAATCAAAAGAACTATTGTAGAGGGAGCTAATTGTTATAATGAAATGACCTTTATAACAAACACGGTTGTTGTAGAGGGAGGTGACTATAATTTTTTAGTAGACATTTAATACAATAAAAGGGCCTGAAATAAGCTGCAAAATGATGTTCAAATTACAGCAATATTCCAATTCAATCAATGCTTGCAAAAGTGCAATTACATACCTAGATGGAGAAGAAAGAAGTGGTGAAAATGATGGCCAAGAGCCACTTCTATTATTGATTAAGCAGCAACAAGCAATTTCATCATGTGATGGAAATGAGGTAGAAAATGCAAAGACAATTTTGGAAGAGCTCATGGCACTTCAAAAAAAGGAATATGGTGGCAGCAGCATCAGAATAGCAGAGGTAAAAATATCACTTTTTCATTTATTGTGAAGAATACGACTCACTTAAATATTGTTTGAATTGGGCATATGAGGTGTTTTTTGACTTTAACAAAAAATGTATATAGCAGAAAACACCTAATATTTTAATTTGGACAAAATTCAAGTGAGTTGTAGCCATTTGAAGTAGCAGAGAAGTAGCGGCTAAATGCTGAAATGAATTCTAAGTTTTAGTTTTTCTAAAATTGTCCAAAAAATTAACATTTTTTTGGATTTTGTGAAATATCTGTTATATATTTTGACTATGTATTTTTTATGATTAAAATACATCAAAGGAAAAATGAAATGAAGAAATTTAGTGGGTTATTAATTGCAGACTTTGAAGTATTTAGGTGATGTGTATGTTGTACTCAAGAATAAGCCACAAGCTGAAAAATACTACAATCATGCACTACACATTTTAAAGAACAGACTTGGTTCTCAAGACCAAACAGTGAAACAACTTGAACAATACATCGCGCAATTCAACCTCAAAGATTAGAATGACTTGAAACAAATATTAATCCTAATGACTTTAATATAGTCCTTTTGAATATTATAAATAGTTTAGAAATGCTGGAGGGTTTTGAAAGTAGCATGTGTCATTAGATTATGTTTTTGAACACCTATAAATAAGAAATAATGAATAAAGAAGCACTTTAAAAATAATTTGTCAAAATTGCCATGTACTTATTCCATACGTAACCTTATATTAGTGGTTTACATACCTCCATAAAAGGCCATTACTTATCAAATATCATAAAGTCACTAATCATCAAATATTATAGATAATCATAAAGTCTATCTAAAGGAGGAAGAGAGGTCAAAACTAGGTTTTAATGCTCAAAGGTAGCAAAAAACATCCAAAACTTATATTCTCTTTTTCAAGTCTTGAAAAGAAGGCATAAAAAAACATTAATCTTGTGGTTACCATATGTAGCATAAATACCAGTAATCAATCCATTGTATAAAAGTGCCCCTATATCTTGTTGTTTGACATTTTTAGCTGACGAACATTCAACTAAAAGGATATTAGGGACACATTTACATAGTGTACTAATTGTGGAAATTTTTACAATATTCTTCACTGATGCTGAATCTCCACATGTTCTTCCGTTTATTAATTTGTCCTTCCCTGATTCCATGGCTACTACAAATAACTTCATTGTATCAATAATTCACATAAGGTGATAGAGTACTTACTCATTTAATATAATACCTTGTAACAATAGGATTATCTCAAAGTTCTTACACAAAAAGGAAAGACAAAGTGAACTCAAAATGAGATATGATTATGGAAAAAATCATATGTAAACAAATATAAAAATCATAATTCATTTTTTTGCACCAAGGAAATGCATGCATAATAATGGAAATTAACTCCTAAAGGCCCATTTCACCACAACGGGACATTTTTCATTTCGGGCAAGTTTATATGATTTGGAGAAACATTCAATTTTTTGAAACTATTATACTAGATTGTCCTTAATGAAATGTTTGTGGAGATGTTTTACAAAATGTTTATTGACTCATGGTTGGGAAGTCATTAGCCTTCAAAGTTCAAATGAGGACTCTACGCAACTCCAAAGTTTCTATTGGCATTAAGATGTTTGTGCAGTATATACAGATAATATCATTTTCTTGGATATCCCCCAAAAAAGTTAGTGTAAAAAACTATCTTAACCCAAGTCAAACATTTTCACACATTTGAGTTATTTGTAAAGGGAACCGGTCTTTTGTCCTCCTTTTTTCATGCAAAAGGGAATCTAACCTGTATTTGAGTGTAGCCGCAAAGTAATCCTGTGAAAAAAATTCAGGGTTTGAGGGTTTTGAGGAGGTGTTATTTATGGCACAAGTGGCACAAATCTCCCAAAAAAAAAACAAGAACAATCATGAACGTCATGACACTCTGGCATGTATCCTACATCCTAGAGTTGTGCATGATGTGAAGGGTCAATGATTGCTTAAAATAAAAGCCAGGCACAAACTCGAGTTTGGGAATTCTAAGGCTCAAAAACTAGTCTATCCAGTGTTCTATTCTAGGTCTACAGTGAAACCCTGCCAGTGGACTCGGCGACCCTGGCTTTTCCATTTTACAGGTTAGAAACTGAGGATTTGGGGTACTTTGCGGATAACTCTGTTGTCAAGCAAGGTATCAAATAAACTTCTTCTTTTCCACATAAAAATTAGAGATCTTGATTGTTTTTACTTTTTAGTTTTCCTACTACAAGATGTGGTGTAAATCTTCTTATTGATTGTTTGGAGTCTTGTTCTAATGCATATTTGGCTTACCAAAAAAATATATAAAAATTGTAATGGCAAGTTTTGTACCTCCACTCCATGCACAATTTTTTTGAATTTGCTACGCTGTTGTTCTACTTTTAAAATTGGTGTCCATGGTACTAATATCATGTTCCACGTGATGGTATAAATCTTAGACCTTGTGTAGTGGAAAAATCTAACACCAAGTGAAGTCAAAGTCTCCTAATCCTCTCAACACAGGGAAGAAAATGAAGTTTTTTCTCTATTTCAAACACTATAATCTTTCAATATGTATGGTCAAATTTTATCAAAGTTTGTGAGCATGTTTTTAAGAATTCTATATTTAGATATTATTGTTCAAATCTATTCTATATTATAAAAGAGCAAGGCAATATCCGGTGGTTGAAACCTCCAATATCCGGTGGTTGAAACCTCCAAATTGCTCTAGGTGATACCCTCTTTTCTAGGAAGTTGACAAGTGGCATTTACTTTAATACTTTTACTTTATATACCTAAGCAACCTAGGTATCTAAAGTAAATAATGGAGATACGGTTACTTTATTTCAATTGTCCTTGGCCCGTTGGGAACAATGTTTTGAATTTCTTTTACACACTTTACAACAAAACCAACAAATTTGAATTGATTTTGGTGTGAGATTGTCTAGGAACTTTAGAAGTTAATATTCTTGAGCTAATATTAACCCCTAAAGTTCCTTTAAATATGAATATTAATGAGCTAATAATAACCACTAAAGTTCCCCTTAAGGCTAAAGCTCCCCATAAGTAATTTAAGTTCTCAAATAATTCCCCCACAGTCCTTCCAACCAAATCAACCTCTCTATGTGGTCCCACTTCTTATCCTAAGATCATAAAGTACAAGGTGATAAACAAGGTCACCCTCTATTACTTTCAGCATGGATCCATTGGCTTTCATGTCTATACAAAAGTAGAAAACACTATTCCCATCAATTTAAGCCATACACTATACTTATAATAATGATCTCCACAAAACAAAAATACCTACACTTGAAACTCTAAGTGAAAAGCTTAAATCTCTAAGTGAAACACTTAAATCTATGAAAAATGACATACTATGATTCTCTTATGAACTACAGAAGTAGTAGATCCTTACAGATCCCTATAATTGTGAAGAGTACTCCATCCTTGTACTCATAAAATCCACCAATCACTTGCCACCATTTTGGTAACATTTCAATCTAAAATCAAGTACAAGGTAACTAAATCAAAAGTTAAGACCCACTTCACAAGGGTTCCATAAAGAAAAGCGCAAAACAATCCTCAACAGAATAGCTGATAATACCGTAAAGCACACGTCAAAGTACAGATTATTAAATTAACATAATGTCAGTTCGCATCGCTGAGTAACTCCAACCATAAAGAAAAGAATATCCTCACTAAGTTCACAGAGTAACTTGTGAAAAGTGTGTAAAAGCTCCATATGAAAACCTCAAGGTCCAACAGAACTCCCACACAAAGCCCATCTAAAATGCCGCATTGTCTGTAGCTCAGTACCCTTCTCTACTGCTACGCATACACAACTTTAC
The DNA here is from genome assembly GCA_963971425.1 of Bryoerythrophyllum caledonicum. NCBI lineage: Eukaryota > Viridiplantae > Streptophyta > Bryopsida > Pottiales > Pottiaceae > Bryoerythrophyllum > Bryoerythrophyllum caledonicum. The sequence continues at coordinate 4,064,558 of OZ020524.1, forward strand.
TACTAATGGGGAACAATTTTTAGCAATCACAAAATTTGAGACCTCAAAGCGATGCAGTTGGCCACGCTCGCTGCTGCTTGTTCCATGTGAAAACCATCTTACATGTAGGCGGATCACTACTGAAACAGGACGTCTCAATAAGGACGGTAACGACGACCTCCCCCAGCTCCAGATGCAGCACCGCCGCCGCCGCCGCCACCACCACCACCACCACTGCTGCCGCCCTGTCTGTATGGCAGTAACCCATGGCCGCCCCTACCACCACGATAGGGAGCAGGCCCTCCCTGTAGTCCTCCACCAGATTGTTGCCTGCACCAACCCATGTTGGGATTAGCATTTTAACCAAGAGAAGAGGAAACTCAAGAATGAAGAGAAAGATGGAACACTCACAGGACATAGCCAACACGGCCGTCTGGTAGCATCATTGGTACCATAGTCATTCCTGCGGGTGCTGGACCACGCCCGTAGATTACCGGCTGCACAAGCCAATACAGACCAGGTTGTAGATTATAACCGCAGAGCTTCAGAAGGTATTAAACCCATTTAAGTTTGTGATTTCATACCTGATTGTAACCCCTGGCTTGGCCGTAACCACCACCAACATTGTTGTATACGTCACCGCCATAGCCATAGCCACCTCTATTTTGATACTGAGGCAGCAAACCAGCTCGCTGTTGAGGATAAGCAGGCTCCGAGCCCAGAGGTCTCTTCTCGGCTGGAGGCTTTGCTAGAGATGTCTCCAGTGTGCGGCCTGATTTGAAACAAAAAGATATCGTCCATGAAGAAACACTTCGATTCAAAAAAGTCGCGACTACTTGCAGGTACCAGTCTAAGCAGAACTACCAAAGGCTGGAGCATATGGGTCGAGACACAGAGCGGGTGGACTGTAGACATAAATACCTTCCAACTCATAGACTTGCTCTTTCTCAATAGCCTTGAGAGCCTGTGCTCGATCGGAGAAATGAACAAACCCAAAGTCGCGCTTGGCTTGCCCAGGTTTGGTTGCAGGTAAGACCACCTTAGTGACCTCACCATGGCGCTCAAACAACTTCTGCAACTGCTCTTCAGTCACACTGTCTGGTAAATTTCGCACATACACAACTTTGACCTGGAATAAAACAACTTACAACTTCAGTTTCGGCAAGCTACAAACGGAGAAGATACTATCCACTTCAGAGGCACTTCAATAGACCTTACGAACGGGCATGCAAGTTTAGCAAGAAGCCCTGTTGATTTTGCGCATATGTTGATAAGCAAGTGAAATAATATAAGAAGCCCAATAATACGAGGAAAAATACTAACTATAGTTGATTAGCCGGTTAGCAACTTCCAGTATATCACAGATACCAAGCTACCAGACTTGACATAGCAAAATTGCTCAGATACAGCTCTAATCTCCAGCGGAAAAAAGACAAACTGCAAAACAGCATAAAAGATCTATGATATAGCAAACCAAACGATGCCAGCTGCAACTTGAGATACCTGGGACATTGCACTGGCATCAGGCCCACTGCGTGGATCAGCCCAGCTTATTGTAGGAGCATTACTTCCCAATCGAAAACTTGGCTTGGACATCTCACGTCTTGCGTGTTCAGCACATGCATGATTGTAGTATTCTACAAAAGCAAATCCACGGTTCCTTCCAGGAGTCTTTGGATCCTGCAGAAAACAGGATATAGCATGTCATGGCTATATGTTCAGAACCAGAAGCTTCAATTAATGATGTCGCAGTATCTTGCGTATCTTTAATTTGTTAACTCCATTCATATAAAGCGCTACAGTCACTGCAATTGTATAAAAGAAAATGCTCAGTGGAATGTGATGGTAAACAATATCATACCTTAAGCAGCTCGACACTTTGTATGCCAGGTCCCTGTTCACCCAGTACTTTCTCAAGTTCCTCCTTTTCCCAGGCTTTGGGAATGTTCCCTACAAAGAGCCTATGCTTTGATTGGGATTGAGAGAACCTTAGTTTCCGTCCCTGCGCCACAATAAATCCAGATGCTGTTAGTTTTAATTAGCTCCAGCAGATTTTGGCTAGGAAACTGGAACAAGGTGAGTAGTCCGAATTAAATTGAAAGGTAAAACACTTTACTCAAGTCAAAGAAAGAAGGAAGGCAGTATTACCTTCACTTCTGAATCATTCAATGTCTCAATAGCTTTTTCCGCATTCTCCTCGTTCATGAAGGTCACGAAAGCATAACCTTTGTTTTGACCAGTATCTTTGTCCTTCAAGAGACGAACCTGGAAGGCATTACACATCAATACCAGATGTCATGACACAAACAGTTATATTTCAGAAACTACAACACTGACATGTCAACGAACTTACACTGTACATAAGCATTTCATCTTTTAGTTACTGCATGTCATGTATACTACGTACCTCATAAATGTCACCACAACTGGAGCAGAGTGTTCGTAGATCTTCCTCTGTTGTATCCCGAGTAATACCTCCGACAAAAATTTCTGAACCATGAGGAGGCCGTTTAAGAAGCTCTCCGCTCTTCTCAGCATCTTTTTCCTCCTTATCTTCCACTATCACATCATCGCCCTCCACATGCACGTCGGTCTCCTCTGCGGCAAACTCGACATCTATGCTCTGATGATCGTGATCTCCATTTAGAACATCGATGTCCTGGTCTTCGTGCCCATCTTCTCCTTCTTGACCTTCCCCATCCACATCCAGGTCTAAACCCTGACCTTTCTCCTCTTCATCCTCTTCCTCTTCTTCGTGGTCAGCACTAGCATCATCGATCTCCTCATCGAGATCTACAACCCCATCAATGTCAACCTGCTCTTCATCGTATACCTCCTCTGGCGATGCACTTGCGTCTGACATGCTCGCCTCCAAGGTTCCTCCAATGGCCGCGAATATTCACCTAGATAGGAGCTTGAAGTGCAGCTGAGGGATAGGAATTGAGACAGATTTTGAAGCAGAGAGAAGAGCCAGAGAAGGCAAGAGAGGACATCGGAAAGGCCACCACGAGGTGGAGTGTGAGAAATTTACAGAAAATACTGAGAGGACCATGCGCGAGAGGTGTGGTGTAAACATGGTGCTTTGTGCAATAAGGAGGAGGCTCTAGACAAGGAATCTGCTCACATAGGCTCTCAACGACCCAAGTGTAGAAATAGCCTTGAGACTAGTGAATAGTGACTATAATGTGCAGAATAATAGCCTTGAGAATAGTGAACGTAATCAAAGAGGATGCCCCAAAAGAAACACACAAAAAACACACTGCGTGACGAATAAGTAGAGTGCAAGTATATAACAAAATGTCAAACAATCCATCATATTCTTCCTACACCTTTCCTACAAACTTCTTGAAAACAACGACATCACTTCGCACGCAGTTCGCAATGCAACAACGGAGGCAGTTTCAAAAGCCATTCGCAAACACCAAGGACTTCAACACAAAGCCTTGCGGTCAATTCTGCATAACTAGGTGGTCTGCGAACAACAGACGCGGCTGAAAATCACTCGCCCTCTAACAGCCGAACGTACGCTCCTGAAGCCAAACAGGAAGGGGAAAAAAAAAAAAAAAAAAAAAAGGCTCTCTAAACATTAACCAACCACACCCGACAATATGGTCATTCCACAGCCCTACAGAGACCTAAAAACCGTCTTCAAACAGAAAGAACACGCAAAAAAGATCGAAAACTCCACAATTTCCACATTTCTAGCCACACCGTCCCACAATAACCTCACAGAAATGCAGCCGCAACCACGCTGTAGCTTGATCCAAACAACTGATCGACCTAACACCTCCCTAAACACAAAAACCTATCCCTCCACAGGAAGTTACAACTCCATAAACCTAAAAACCGCAACTAAACCGCTCAACTAAAGTCGCCATTCTTGAAACCGCTCAAACAGCAACTAAAAAAAAAACTAAACACCGCACGGAAACATCTCCGCCAACGCCTAACCTCGAAACCCCGAAAAAACCTCCAAAAACGGAAGAATAACTTTTTTTTTAAAACTAAAAACCTAAGAACTCCTCTAAACCTCAAAATTAAAACCGGAAACCCTCTCCCGGAGCGCAGACCACCATAGCAACAACGGCGAGAACGCGGACTCACCAGAAGAGGCGATACCGAGACGAAACCGCCACGAGAGAGCGCGAGGACAGGCTCCTTGGAATGGCGGAATGCAGGCAATTCCGGCGCGGAGGTGGATCATGGAGAGGGAGCAGCGATGGCGGATGTGCTCATCTCTCACTCTCTCCCTCGCTCGCTCGCTCGCTCGCTCTCTCTCTCTCTCTCTCCACTGCTGCTTTTCTCGCCGACTCTCTTCAGAGTCGTCTCTTTCGCTCGATGAGGACGACGTAAAGCCGTGGGTGGGCTCAAATGCCGCTGCCGTTTATCTTGCTCCTTTCTAGATTTCAGGGGGGGGTGTACACATTGGGAGGGTATTGGCGGCTTTGGGAGTTGGTTGTGACGGTTTTCGGGTCGGGAGTGAGTGGGGTGGAGAACCGCATTGTTCCCCTCCTGTTCCCCCGGCGTTCGAGTGGTTCCTGGGCGTTCTCTCGGTGTTCTCTTGGTGTTTCCTTTTTCTTGGGTGATCAATATTGGGGCTTTTTTTTTTTTGGGGTAAATGAGATGAGATTTATTTTCCCACCGAAAGCTAACACTACCAAAGTGCCTTTTACCACTTTGACTACTTACAAGCAAATTTAAATGCGATAAATGTAGTTTTTAGGCAAAATATAAGGTAGCAATTAAACATACATTATTGAAGAGAGCCAAGTATATTTTTTTAATTGATAAATATATTGATTTGAATGATAGTTATATGTACAAATTCTAATATAATTTTAGAACACATAGCAGTTCTTTTAAATTAATCTTCTCTACTTCTAGGATTAATTGTTGTATGTTTGTGCACTAATGTTTATACATATTGCAATAGAAATTGGAATATGAATTATGGAGCCGAAGTAGAAGTATGAATGTGAATCTAAAATGTAAAAAATAATTTAATGCTATCAATTAAAATTAAATAAAGGTAAATTAAATTTCAAAGGTACTTCATTTAAATTGGCACTTTTTATGGATGTTGTGTTGATATATCCAAATCAAACTAAATAAATTTGAACCGCATACAAAAAAACCTCTGTAATTAGGAACTTTTTGAAATAATGAAAATTTTAAAATAAATGGAAGGAATTTAATCCACTTCACTAGACAATTTCCAATTTTTGTGGCATATGCCATGACTATCAACAAGTCACAAGGACAAACACTTGCCAAAGTTGGTATTTACCTAACCAAGGACATTTTCTTGCATGGATAATTGTACGTTGCATTTTTAGGTGTAACAACTTCTGAATTTTTTTTTGATGCTTTTGAAAGGATAATCACATCAAGATGACAAAATATTGCGCGATAATGTATACAAAGTATTGGCAGTTTGGTAATGGCATTTCCTTTTCAATTTGATTTTTCAATGACTCCAATTTTTTGACAAGTTTTACATTACAAGTCCTCGGGTCAGTATTCCTTCGGAAGACACTCAATTGTTGTTAAATGTTTCAAAAGTAAACCGCTCCAGTGTCGTTCCCACAAAGACCTATTGTTTCTTTCTGAATAAACTACAAAAACTAGAGTATCAAACACTACTCCGTAGGTTTGCTTTCCTACTCATTCCTTTGCTTAATATCCGGATCCTTCCGGATTCCGGAGTTCTTACAATAGCTTCCGGAACTAATTCCGGACAGCTGGGAGGAGGTTTTATTTATCTATATTCCTCCTCAGAGAGTCTTTCGGACAATGTAAATGAGTGACCGGAAGGCCACCGATCATGTTTGTGTAAATGGCCGGATTCCCCACTGTCTTGTGACTTTAAGTGGCTAGACACCCACTGCCTCGTAACTTAAAGTGGCTAGACACCCACTCTCCCTACTCCGCTAACCGGTGGACGATTGTAGCTGTTGGACTCACGCTCCCATAACATCCGGATGGCCATCTGGACGCTGTCACGTAGAGGCAAATCCGGACTACAACGACATCCCGGATAGTACTCTGGTGGTTCTACGGAGTGAGCCTTACAGTCTGCAAGAGGATTTTTTTTCTAGATATACACATGAGGCTTTTTCTCTATCGTAGGAGGAAATTCCGGCCTCAACCGGAATCCGGGTTCACACGGAACTTCCGTGCCCTAGAGACTACCAGTCACACCTCTGCAATACATCACTTCCCCTCCTGGCTACCTCTAGACCCTGAAGAATGTCAGGGCTCTCCCTAAACTCTTCTCCAGCTCTTCCGAGCGTTCTCCCAATGCAAGTCCCAACCGCATACCTCAATTACAAACATTCTAACTCTCACCACAAGAGAAATCAATCACCATACCACAACCTCAATGGATCTGTTCCTCACAAGAAAACACTTAACACCACAACTTTGAGATAAACAACATAGTGATAGGTTGAAGAAAACGTTCTCAGCGAGAGAAACAAGATGATAAGCTTCCTAAAATTCATCTACTAAGTACTAGCTAAGTTTCATAAATTTAAAACTTTCTTATCCACAAAAAAATCGGAAAATCTTATTCTAATCAGCCAAAAGGTCTTATTCCTAGAAGTCCAAAAATTTTGGGCTCAGATCTGAAAACTTTGGATCTGAGATCCGGAATTGTTGTTCCTAAATCCTAAGATAGGTATAAAATTTCTTAGTCTAATGTTTGGTAGTCGGGTGCAATTCGGAGCCCCATTGTTAATTGCTACTAAACCAAAGTAAATAGGAATTTCCTAATGTTGAGCCTAAATCTAACTAGGGGGTCTTTTAGACACCCTTATTCCTGGCACTCCTATGCCTAGGGGATTCGTCCACGATTACCTTTGCCTTCTCTGCCTTCTCCGGAGACGATTCCAGCACCTAGCTCTTACTTCCGGAAGCTGGTGTAGTCCACGCGCAGTCTTCAGTTGGCGGCACCACATGTGTCGCCTTCTCTGCTATTCCGGTCGATGTTCCCTTCATGTCCCGGACACCTGAAGTCTCCTTTGGAAGCCCTCTGGAAAATGGAGAGGTCGTCTTTTGGAGGATGGAGGTGGGAGAGAAGGAAGGAAGCTAGAAGACTGGAAGAGTCTCTTAGAAGAGTGCTTCCAGAAGCGTATTCTTCCAAGCCTTGAGTGTCTTCGTGTTGAGCAAAGGGAGGTTACTCCAGCTTACGGGCAAAGATGCATCCGGAGTACCCAAAACCTCCTTGTCCTTTTCGAAGGCCTCCGGAACTCTAATTGATGGCCCGGCTTCATCCGGTGAGGAACCGATGTTGATTGGTGAGGTAGATGCCACGGTTTCCTCAAGGGCCATGTTGTTGACTAAGAGCTGTATTTGGCTCTAAGTCTTCTCCATCTTCCGTCCGTGATCCATGAGGAATCGGATGATCTGGCCCTGATTCATCTTTCCTTCCTTCTCCAATCGTTTGTTGAAGAGGAGGCTTCGATTGATCGTGTCGACCGGAAAACTCAACGCTGCCCGGACTTCCACTAGTGCTTGCACCGATGCGTTGGCCTTGTCCTCTACTTCTTTTTAGGCAACCCGTGCCTCTCCCAATGCCGCTTCCGTCACCGCCGATTCCTGTTGGAGTTTCGCACGCCCTTGGATTAACGAGGCCTGCTACTCCTCCAGCACGCTCAATTGAACTTCCTTGTATCGAAGGTCCTCCATCCGGGGAAGGATATCCTTCACCTCGTCGACCTTTAGCTCATCAAATATTTCCTTCACGAGGTGCATGTTGTCCTAGGTGAATTGGTTAAGCAGCGCAGTCCACCAGACTACGTGTGAAGCAACTCTAGGATGTCTTCTCCGGGATTTCTGTTGAGTTCCGGAGCCTCCGCCTGGAGTACTCGTTCCTGGTGGGTAGATGGGCCAGTAGGTTCCAGATCGGCTGATGCATTATCCAGCTAAGTCGGTTGACCTGCTTCCGGTTCTACCTCCGGCTGCGCTGACCGACTCTTCTTCCAAGTCCGAGGGGTTTCGCCCGGAGGGAGCTCCGTTGCATCAGGCTTGTCACTGAAGTCGGTCTCCGGTCCACCGTACTTCTGAATATTCAGAAGTTCTTCGTATCCGTCCTACTCTGTCGGTGTGAGCAACTTGTGCTTGGCGTAAAGGTGAGTCAGGTAGGACGGAAGCGGCAATCCGGTCTTCTTCGTCCGGTAGAGGCTCTTGACCAACCTTCCGATAAGGTCATTCATCAATAAGGCCAAGTCGATGGTGCTCTTCTCTCTCATTACTCCCAGGAAAGTGCATGCCCACTTGGACACCAGCCTTTTTGGCTTTTCTGGATGGAAGATAGGGTTCACAAACCCTTGAACTATCCGCACCTCAGAATCACTCAAGTCACTCGTGTTGTAGATGTCCTTCGAGTCAGTGGTGCGACAGAATTTCCCTTCTAGAAACTCGTCGTTTCTTTCCGGTACCTTCACTACCCCGTCCCGGAAGCCATACGTCCGCTTCCACTCTGCCGTTGTCCACCTCTCCGGATGAGCTTAGAGGTTGCCGTCATATTGGTTGTCTGGCTCCCCTATCGGCTCCGTCACTAAGCCCTCCTCCTTCGTACCTCACGCCACCTCCATGAGTCCGGCGCACCCCATTTCCTCCAGGAAATGGTAGAGGACATGGACATCCTTGTCTTCTATGGGGTATTCCGGCGTCACCTTCTGAATTGGTGGCCCTCCGACGGTAGTATTCTTCATCTTCAACGTCCTTTTGGCTCGCTCTCCACTCTCAGCCATGAATATCTCTCAACCTTACTTCTCTCCAATCACACCTACACGCACTGACCTTACAAAAGCACTCGCTACATGGAATACTTCCGAATTCTGAAAAGCAAATGAGATCAAAAGGCAAAAGAGAGCGAGAGAGAGAAAGAGAGAGAAAGTCGGAAACGGCAAATGGTGACGCTTCCCTTTTTCTGACCCCCTTTTATATATGACACGACATACGGACATCCATCAGTGTTGTCGAACTCATGATGTCGTTTCCGGATCCGAATGTCATCCAAAATATTCCGGACATTATTCGGCTGCTCCGGGCATCCGATTTCCGGAAAAAGTGCTATAGATAATGTCATTTAATGATTCCGGTGAGGCCCTGAATCCTTATTTCTTATTTCTACCCAGTTGTACTATTCTGCACTACGCTTATTCACTAATTTTGTTATTTTTCACTTTCGTTTACCAGATTTCAAGGTTATATCCAAAACCTTGTGGGAACGGATTTTCATAGCCGAATCATTCCCTATGGGCACGGAAAAGACCGGATCATATTTAGAAAGTCAAATACAAGAGCTGATTTATACCGACTCGGCTAAATGGACGAGCATGCTTATCCGGATTTGACCAGTGGGGCATCTGTATACCCTTAAGACAATCCGGCTACTACATAAGCAGAGGTCCGCTCCAAGTTTCAAAATGGGGATAGTCGGACACTATCGAGGTAAGTTCTCCATTCAACCAATTGATGCTTGTTGTAATCGGATGGCACAAAATTCTAGGAAATTTTAGCAACGAAATCAAATTAAACCGGACAAAAAGAAATTACTAGCCACTAGTAATGGACCATTGGAAGGCTGGACAATAACTAACGGACCAAATAAACATGAAAAATGGAAAATGTTTGTATATGTGATGGAAATAGAAGGGGAGTAATGAACCTAAAATAATAGAAAGAAGTTAGGGCAATGAATGGACCTAAAATCCATGGAAATTAGGTAAATTTTTGAAAGAGACTGAGAAAATGAGCCAAAATCTATCTTAATAAAAAGTTTAAAAGGAAAAATTTGGCTAGATCGGTATACCTATAATATGATTGTTTGCATCGGGACTTGTGGAAATAATATTGGTGAATAGAAGACCAATAGCAAGCAGTTGGGTCTAGGAGTAGTAACCAGACGGTCTTGGATAGTATGACCACAGTATGAGCAGTTACTATTGACTACCTAGAAGGGGAGTCAAACTTGTGTGTTAAGGGGAGTTGCAGGGACCATGACAATGAGCCGGCAACCAAGGGTGGACCAGAGGAGGACGGAAGACAAAGACAATCTTCAATACCTGTCCGGCAACCAATTGGAGAAAAAGACACAAAAGAGCTCAAGAAGAAAGCCTACTGTGTGAACATGATGGGACAACTACCTTGAATGGGTGTAGTAGGTGCCCTATGATGGAAGGATAGTATCTATAGTTGGACCAGGAGGCACTAGCCACGTTACAAGCAGCATAGAGGCGGACCTCATACATGTTCACGGAGCAAAGAGTGGAAGTGGAAAAAAAGATGGGTGGCTAGAGACCAACCTCGGTGGATAGCAGAGCAAAAAAGTCAGTCAAAGACGTGAAAGACATGAACGTGGTGGAGAAGAATTCATTACAAGAGATCCACACTGGTAATACCCAGAAAACCAAAGCACCGGGAGAAACAACCGGGTTGAGCTTCTGGACCTCGCAAGACAAAATATGGAGGTTTAGCAATTTAACCTGGGAGGCCAAAAGAGGGTTTTGAATTGGGGGAACTATTTAACAATAGTAGAGACTGAGTGGTGTAACTACAAACATGAATGTTTATTATCCGGACATGGAGGCGGCCCCAACTACAAGTTGGTTAGCTATCCCTTGACTTGGAGACCAAACCTCTACTCACCTAGAGGCTTGCATGGAGCAAAACTGACCAAGGAACTACAAACCTGGACTAGGGTACCCAATTTTTGAATCTAGTAGGTGGAACCAACCAATACCGCCTCGATCTGGATGACTAACGATCCATTTTTCAATGGCTGAATACTTAGAGGGCGAGTTTGAGGAATACAAGGGCCAAAAGGCTAGAGGCATTACGAGCCTGGTATAAAAAATGGAGATTATTGGAAGAATTCAATGCTGAACAAATAGCCAACAAAGAAGAGAAGCATAGATGGAAGGGAGACGAGCTCTACCGTAAACAACGAGAAGAGCTCGAACTTGAAGCACAACAGCTAGGTATTTTAGGAAGGTGGAGGATTATTCCTAAAGATGATTGCTCGGCTCATCTTAAAGGCAACCAAAGTCGCAAGCACTGGAAGAAAGACTGGAGGCATTAGAGGTTCCTAGACCCAAATACTAGTCAGGTGAAGGACCAACACAGGGGAATCGGGTGGATGCACATACAAAAGTTCATTTTAAGATCACGGGGCTCCCAGCTTAAGAAATTGCCATAAGACAAAAATCTCTAACGGATTGGTTTATTCCCATGTATGAAGCCAAGCCATCGAAGGCAACTGAGGAAGGAGCGCTGACACCCGAGGAAAGATCGAAGGCAACGGAGGAAGAAACTGAGGCAGCAGAGGAAGGACCGAAGGTATCAGAGGAAAGACACTAGAGGAAAGATTGAAGGCACCGGAGGCAGAACTCAAGACATCGGAGGAAAGACTCAAGCAATGGAAGAACAACTCGAAGCAACTCAAGGACCGGTGGGAGCGAAAGAAAGACCAGTGAAAGTGGAAGGATTAACATATAAGAAGCAAGGTGGCTGGAGGCGGATCCGGACTTGTTAGCTACAAACGATGACCCTGTCCCAATTCAACTCAAATGTCAACCCGAATTTTCACCAAGGCCCGGAAGACCCGGTACCTCCTCACGACCCATCATTACTTTTACAATTTTACTTACCTTACCGAAACTTACATTATCTGCTGGGAACAATAAGTCAGTATACTAGTATTTTTTGATAAGAGATAACAAGAGAAGATTAGTTCTTCCCAAACTCTATCTTTAGATTGGATTAAATATTTGGCATAAGAGTGCCGATCAGAAAGTGCCAAACCTAACCCTCAAAATAACAAAGAAAATCCCCTCTTCACCCACACCTTCAAACAAGGGAATAAAAACCATCCAAAACCTCAATAGTGGATGAAAAACTGGGACCCTAAACCCACATCCATCCCCGCCGCGAGCACCTTCTTCTTCCCTCGCTTTCCTATTCAAACGCACACTCTCGCCGCGGCCGCAACGGCACCTGAGCCCCCGACTTACACCATGATTCCTCAACCAAACCAGTAGCTCAAATCCCATGTCTAAGTCTTTTCTCGCGAATAAATCTTGTAGAGAAAACCATGGGTTGATAGAGTTCTCAGTTGAGAAAAACAATTTGGTTACTTGGAAGCTCAGCTCGAGGAAAAGTCTGGGTTGATAGAGATTTGTGTGAACTTTACGTGAGCAGAGGATGGAGAGCTTTCTCTTTGGCTTAGGTGTTTGTGAAGAGGGTTTTTTTTTCTGAGATAGGAGTGGTCAGAAGAGTGATGTTTGAGGTGGTTTTAAGAGAATGTGTAGTTGTTATGGCTGTGGGTTTTGCTGGAGTGGGTTGAGGTCTGTGTGTTTTTGGTTGCTAGTACATGACACCATGTTGTTTGAGCAGGCCTAAAATGGGTCCGGGAGCGCAAATCAAGGCAAGGAGGGGCAACGGGACGCCTCATCCGAAAGGAAGGAGGTCTTTAGTGCATGAGGAACTGTACGAGAATGAAACCAGAAGCTCTCTTGAGACCTTGCTTCATGTTCACAAACAAGTCACGCAAACTCTGCACCAGGTGAAGGAGAATGTAGAACTTTTATTCGTAAACCCACACGAAAGTTGAACGAGATACTCCCTTAATTAATATGCATGGTGAACTCTTTCTTCGCTCTGAAAGATGGGAAAACCTCCTTTGAGTTGAGTTATGTCAACCGCTTCCTATGTGTGTCGCTCTCAGTTAGTATGTTGTTTGCGTGCAGATTGACGCGATGGTGTTGCACATGCACAATCATCATGTTGCTGATGCCGAGGTCGGCTCCTTTGCCGCTGCCTTGGCCAACTTCGACGAAAATCTCCAGGTCAGAATGCCTCGAGCTGCAACGGAAGCTTTTCCTGTTTGTTTGTCCCAGATTTAACCAGTAGAGGTCACCCTGAGTTTAATGAGATACCCCCTCTTTTTGTTTATTATATTACTGTTTTCTTACTTCAATCATTATTAGATCAGTAGAAGAGCCGATTTTAATTCTTCAAAATGGGAAAAAGAGGAGATATCTTATTCAAACTTCTAGTAACGACTCCTGTGAAAATTTCTTCACTCTCTTCCAGGACTGGAATAGCCTCTTCAAAGCGGCGGCGGCTGCTGATGTCAAGCTTGATCAGGAGCTACCGAGAGCTACAGAATCTCTTGAATCGGCACCAGACGAATGTACGAGTCTGAGCCCACTGATCACTGACCTGGAGGACTGCACCATCAGCTACTCTCCACTGGTCTCCTCAGAAGTCTTTGAAAGTCCCTGCGACACTGAGTCTCTCATGCGCACTCCTCCAGGCAAGACACCATCACCAGAAACTCCCCACATGCTATCTCCGCTTCGTTCAATCCGGGTTCTCTCTTCTATCAGAGAGACAAGCCCACTGTCTTTATATCCAAGTAGTGATTGCCATCCCAGTCCGACTCCGGAGCGTTCCACTCGTCAGAGCCAGTTGGTGTTTGAGACCTCTTCGCCGCATCCCAGCGATGAGACATCTCTCTTGCGAACTCCAGAGTTCGGTGTCTCGCCGCCCAGGACTTGCAATCCGCTTCGCCATGCAGAGCATGTTCCAGCTGAAAGTGTGAATGTTCCAGTCACTCCTGCCATGCCCAGCCCCTTCAGGACGCCCGGTAAGCTTGCACTCCTTCTGCGATTCTTCTCCCAGATCATTGCATTCTCTGTTTCTAGCTTGGGCACTTGAGGATCAAAATCACGGATGCTGTTGTTGCCTTTATGTTTGGGAAAAACTAGGAAGGTATCCGTAAAGAGCCTTTGTTGTAGAGAATAACACACTGTGGTAAGTTTGCTGTTCGGAGGCACTTGTCTTTGAAGGCGGTTTTGATCCAGCTCTGAGTTCTCACTGTCTGACCCCAAACCTTCGTTGACTGTTTTCCATGTCATGGCAGGTATTTTGTTTGAATGCAGCGGTGAAACAAGTGAAAGCAGCTCACCAACTATAGTGGACGACCTGACCACCAGCACAGTGAAGCGTTTGGGGCAGAAGGGGCTTGAAGAGAGGCTCTGGCAGGAGCTTGCAACTCGCAAAGCCGACGTGCTTCGGTCGGTCCAGTTCAGGTAGTTTTGACTTGTAGCTTGAATGCTTGAGGAATAGATCAAGTTTCTTTGTTTCAATATTCCTCGTTCAGCTTCTTGGCGGATAGTCGTCCTTTGTAAATGGAAACTATTCTATGTACATTATAACAGACATGCCATATTGTACTGTACACTTGTAAAGGGTGACCATTGGTATTTTAAGTCTCCACTATTTCAAATGTATGCTGTGATCAGGTAGGTGTCATGTGGGCTATCAAGTAATCTGGATGCAGAAAGAAACGAAAATCTAGAAGGATGCAAGCAACGACATTGCAATCTCACAATCAAGGCTTCAACAATCATCTTTCATCAACCAAATTCAGGATGCGAGAACCACACGGAAAGCAGCAAAGGAAGAAGAAACTCGCTTGGGACGGAGATTGGTCTCATTCGCAGCAGCAAGACGGCATAGTCGTCTCGAATTCCTACCTAGCCTAACAGATACGTACAGCTTTTTCTCATGTCTAGATCAGTCTCTCTTTCTATATCCGGGGAAAATTGACACATACAAGGAAGAGATGTTCACCTGGAGATCAGGCGGCGTAGGGCGGGTCGATCATGGCCCACCCGAACACCTGCTCGTACTGCAGCGCGGACCGAGTCCACGACATGTCCTTCTCCAGGCCGCGGCGCTGCATGCGCGCCCAGCCTTGCTTGTCGTTCCGGTATGCGAACACGGCGCCCCAGAGGGCGCTCATCATGGCGTCCTTGGTGAGGGGCGAGAACGTCCAGCCGGTGCCGGTGCCCTGGCCGCCGTCGGCGTCGGGGTTGTAGTTCTCGATGGTGTCGCGGAGGCCGCCGGTGGCGTGCGCGACGGGGATGGTGCCGTAGCGCATGGCGTAGAGCTGGTTGAGGCCGCAGGGCTCGAAGCGCGACGGCATGATGAGGATGTCGCAGCCGGCGGTGATGCGGTGCGCGACGGGCACGCTGAAGCCCACCCAGCCGCGGAACTTGTCGCCGTGCTGCGTCTCCGCCCACTTCATCCACTTCTCCATCTCCGTGTCGCCGCTGCCGAGCATCACGAGCTGCAGGTCGTCCGTCATGAGCTCCGGGAGGCCTTCTTGGAGGATGTCGGGGCCCTTCTGGTAGTCCAGGCGGCCGATGAAGCCGATCAAGGGCACGTCGGCGCGGACCGGAAGGCCGAGCTCGCGCTGGAGTGCCGCTTTGCACGCGGCCTTGCCCGCCAGGTCGCCCGCGGTGAAAGTCGCCGCGATGTGGCGGTCCGCCGCGGGGCTCCAGTCGTCCACGTCCACGCCGTTGGTGATGCCGTTGATGACGCCCGCGCGGCTGCCCAGGAGCTTGTCGAGCCCGCAGCCGCCCTCAGGCGTGGTGATCTCCCACGCGTAGCCCTGGGAGACGGTCAGGATGCGGTCCGCCGTGACGACCGCGCCCTTGAGGTGGTTCACGGCCTCGCCCTTGTCGAGCGCGTGCAAACGCGCCCACTCGGGGAACACCCACTCCAGCGCGCCGTACCACTCGCTGGGGATGCCCAAGTTGGGATACGTCGTCGCGGGCTCCACGCCCTGGTGCGCGAGGTTGTGGATCGCGAGCACGCTGCGCGAGTTGAGGTACACGCCGTGGCGGCGGTACTTGGACGCGAGCAGGACCGGCACCAGGCCCGCATGCCAGTCGTTCGCCACGAACACGCACTTCTCCCCGTACGTGTACCCGCCGAGGGGCAGCACCAGCGGCGCCTCGCACGCCGCGTGACACAGGAGCGTGAAGCGGAACTGGTTGTCGCCGAAGGTTCCCCTCGTGTCGCCGTACGGCGTCCCCTGGCGATGGTACGAGGGGTGGTCCACAAACACCCAGTCCACCCCCGCGCGAAACTCATGAAAGAAGGCCACCTCATGCGTCGCTCCGAAGCAGGCCACAGGGATGCGGCACTGGCAATCGAACGCGCCCTCCAACACCTGGTCCGCCACGCCGTTCATGTACCGCGGCGACACCACCATCACGCGGTGCCCGCGCTGCGCGAGCGCCACCGGAAGCGACCCGCACACGTCGCCCAGCCCGCCCGTCTGCGAGTACGGTGCCACCTCCGCCGACACAAACACAATACTAAACAGCGTCTCGGCGCGATTGGTCTCGTCCGAGTTCGCCAGGTCCTCCAGCATCTGCTCCTGGGCCTCGTTCCGCTCCCCCGGATTCGACGAGAATGTGAGCGTGTTCTCCGCGGCGGGGCTCTGCGGCCACGCTCCAATGGACGACTCGCACCGGACGCCCTTACGCACCAGCAACGACGATGCCTCCACCCACCGGATCCGCAACCCAGAGCTCGTCCCCGCGTCAATCCTCCGGCAATACGAGGTCGTCGCCGCGACGTCCCTGCCGCCGCAGCAGCTCATCCGCTGCGCCAACGCCGCCATGGCCCCTCACAGCTTCCGCCCTTCCCTCACCCTCACCCCCACCATCAGCATCGCCCCAAAACCTAAACTCCGCATCCCCACACCGAAGCGGCACGAGCGCCACCCGAACCGGTGCACACAACGCACTGATCGCAAAACGCCAACAGACAACCCGCACACAAACAACACAATCAACTCAATCGCTACAAAATCCCCAAACTCCCATACCCGAATCCAACAAAACTGGGAAAAAAAAAACTCACCTCCAACTCTTCAACTCATGAAAATGATCCAAACACAATTAGCGCTAATTCAGACATTCTTAGGAATCAAGTGGCAATCAGGGCAGACGCTGCTTAGTGGGTGGCTTAGAATTTCCCCAAGCTGCAAAAGTGGCACCTTAGGTGTGGATTTGCTTCCCCAAACTCCAACATTCCCATTCCGTGCTACCCACCTGCCATGTCACAGACCTACCTACTCGCTATGTCACTGAGGGCCTTACCACACAGGAGGGGGAGGAAGTTTCACAACTTCCTCCAACATGGCACTAAGGTAGCGGTTGATATTTCCGTGCAGTTCCAATTGTCGCACCCTACATTCCAGGGCTGTGTGTCAGAAACCAACCAGCCTGGCTTCATAAAGTGTCCAAGCTTGTTCTAATTCCGCCCATGCTTGGGAAAATTGAGAACTTCTTATTGGTTCGAATTGGTGCACAAGTGCTCTATTTTCAGAATCCAACCTCTCATGAACACCATGACTCTATGAGCGGTTATTGGCCACTCTAGGCCTTCGTTCTTAAAAATTCATAGAAAATTGTAGAAATGCTCAAAAAATGTTTTTTTTTTGGGGATGCCTTTGCAATAGCTTTGCAAAGCATCCAAAAATCATAAATTTTTTCTTTCACAAGTCTAAATATGCAAACCTGGAATTCGCACGGGAATATCAACCTCTACCTTAGTGGCACAAAAAACATTCTTTTCCTCCAACATGGCACTAGTGCCTGTGGACTTCCAGGCACTAAGGTTGGATGACCCATAACCACCACGAACCCCATAATGGACAAGGTAAAGTGCACTAAAACCACCACAGACCCACCCCATTTCCGAAATTTTAGGAAGTCATATCTGATTGGGTGTCAGTTCATGATTGGTTCAAAGCTGCCGGTTTTTAGTCAATGCAGAAGTGGTTTTTAGTACAACTTAGTGTGGAAATAGAGAGTTGGGTAAGTCGAGGAATGGGTCACGGCTTACTATCCACTTTGAAAATTTGTAGCAATTTCAATATGAAGAAATAAATGGTCACGACAATTGCAATATTCATGAAATCCTATTTTGAATTCCCAAAAAATGTCTTACCACGTATACAAACGCTATAAATAGGTCAGCAAGCTTAAGTTGGTGGTTATAGGTCATCCAACCTTAGTGCCTAGTAGTTTTCAACGGCAATTATTGTGCCAAGTCATAGCCATGTAAATTCCAAAGCAACATCCAATGCAAATTCCAAAGCTACAAAGTAGGCACATGTCATTCTTGCCACTCCCCCTACTTCCTCTCATGTGGCAACCACTTGCTAATTTGAACCACTGTGAGTCATCCAACTCACTGCCTTTCCTCTCGTGTGGTTTGGCCCTGAGTAGATGCACATGACGACCATATGGGGCTTCCTCTCCTAGATATGGTCCCTAAAGGTCTGGTTTGGGCTCTTCATGCCTGCACCAGTTTCGTTGTAAAATCTGATGTGGTTCCTAACCAAACCATTTAGTTACCCTCCTCTGATTCACCTTTTTAACCATATTATTACCACAACATTCCCAATCCGTTCCCAATGCATTCCCATGTTGTTCCCTAGAGTTTCCAAGTGTATTCCTAGTGTTCCCCATCGGTCGCAACCCGTTCAGCCCGTTCCCGAAGAGATCCCAACGCGTTTACACTGGAAACCAATTTATACTTTTAAAATTTCTTCCAGATTTACCTTTGTTTAGTGGGGCTCATCACCAATCGTTGGGGCCCTAACATAGGCTCATCGGCATACATATACGTGAGCTTACTACCTACTTGTACTCCACTTGGTATTATTCCTTTGGGTTTGTGTTCATGTGAGGATTATGTTTAGGTTTAGGTTCATGATCTGATGGAGGTGATGTTGTAACCGATAGTGCAATGCGAAATCCGATTGGTGGAATCAAGAATATTTGCATAACCAAGAGTAGGGAGTTCTCTAATGATGAATCATAGGGTGCGATTGCAAGATCGGTGAAGCGTACTCTTCCGTAAACTGGGTTGTGGATGGCTCGCCGAATACACCCGTTCATCTACAACCCAGTCATTGTCAATTGTCAACAATTAACATCTGCCAACGCACAATGCAAAGATATTAGGATCTTGGTCAGCGCAACATGCCTTATGAACGTGTGCGCTGTTATGCATGCCAATTGGGAGCCACCAATCATCTTGTGAGCACAATCAATGAACTCCTGTAAACAATGTCGTATATGGATAGTACACGACACCTAGACCTCTTAGAGCATCTCCACTCCTGGCGTGGAATTTTCTATGCTAGGACGGAAAAAAAAATTCATGCCAGGAGTGGTTTAGGGTTTGGTGCTTGCTTGGCTCCACCCCAAGCTCCAAAAAAATTTACCCAAAAAAATGCTTTGACCTTTTACCTCCCGCCACCAATGACACGGCGCCACGTGTCGACATCAATGACATGGCACGACGTGTCGCGAGGGTATGGGTGTGTCACCAACATCAAAAAATGGCGCACTCCCCCCATCCAAGGAGATTTTGGTGTGCCATGCACCAAAACTTCTAAATTTTTATAAAGTTTCCCCGTTTTGAGGTGATGGGTGCAACTTTTTGACCTCACAAAACTCCAATTTGGTGGTTCTCCATCTTGGGGTGGAGATGCTCTTAGAGCTTGTGAAGATACCATGCTTCTGGATTTTCCCCTCTAGTCTAGCCATGGGAGCCAGGATACCATATGCTACACCCAGGCCAGAACCGTAGATGTCCACTAGTGGCATCTTTTGTCGTTTAAGGATTAAAGAACCGCCCTCCCCCTCTTACCGACAAGTTAAGCACTCTACAAAAATGGAGAGAGGAAAGAATTCTATCTAAAAAAAATTTAGTGGTAGCCAATATAATTAAATTTTTAATCCCTAAAGGACCGAGACTATGTTTCACCAAAACCAACCCAAAACTGCCTCTCTAAGATGAGACATTGCAAGATTAGTTTCAGTCTTTTTTTACTATTTTCAACCATGAGATCTTCAAGTTCGCTTCTACAAGAACACACTCCTAATCATACTACTAAAATCATAAACTACGCAGTGAACCACACAGCTATCAACAGCGCAGTTAACCATGCAATGAACTGTAGAAACGCTGCAGTCAACTACGTAGTTAATTGCGCGGTCAACCGTGCAGTGAATCATGTTTTTTTTCTTTTTCTTGTAAAATAAAAACTACATTGAAATGGTTGGACTGTTGCGTTGCAAAACAAGCGCCTATTGCTAATTATTGTGTGGTTTATTGCGCGGTTTTGAAATTTAGGGTCTTGAGTTTCTTGGTGTGTCAAATTTGCATTTGTGTGTTTGCAATTTGTGCGCTTGATTACAAATTTGACGTTCAAAATATTTTTTGAGTTAAGCACTTAAAGATTGAATTGTAAATTATGAGTTGTAAACTTGGAGTACAAAAGTTGTGAAGTTGGAGTTGTGATCTTGGAGGTTGGCATACAAAGTTGGAGTTGCAAAATTGCATATTTGAGTTGTGGAGATTGAAATTACAAGTTTTGAGGTGAGATTGCAAGTTTTGAGATTGTAATTGCAAGTTGAGTTCGTGGGAGTGTGAAATTTGCATTTGTGTGTTGCAATTTGTGCTTATCCAAAACAAATTTGAAACTCTTTATTACAAATTTGACATTCAAAACATTTTTGAAATTCCATGTTAAAATGCAAAAAATATAAAACATAATTTTTTTTTCTATTCTATTCTATTACATTATTAAAATCCATGCATAGGTTTCAAAGACATATTATATTTTATGTAGATTGTTGTTACCTTTTTTTAAAAATATTTTGTGATACAAAAACTACATTAAAATGGTTGAACTAATGCGTTGCAAAGCAAGCGCCAAGTGCTAGTTTTTTTTATAAATTTTGATTGCACGGATTGTAGAATACATGCGTTTGAGAGTGCAGTATACTGCGCGGAGAGGATCACCGTACTTTGACTCAAGATGATGGTATATGTATACACTACACATTCCATAAATTTTATAGATCCATGTTCTACCTTGTGTTAGGTCATTGCATGCCAAACATTACAAGTAATGGAGGTGTTTAGGATAAGAAAAATGGACTGGTAAGGACTAGGGGGTATAGAATGAGACCCTTTACTCGGAAAAGAAATTTTATTTTTAAATAGAGAAATAATTGTTGGATCTAAAACCCCTATTCTTCTCAGAACTAGAGCATAAGTTATGATTCAACAAGCTCATATCCTACTAAAAATCTTAATCACACTTTTTTAATAAATAAATAATTCAAATAGTCCTTTTAAAAGATTTCATGCAAAATCGAGATTTCTTCATGCAATCAATATCGGTTAAGGTAAGCACCCCCATAACCAACCAAAACCCATAGCCAATGCCTATAAAATTGGGGTATATCCAATCCTCTTCCATCCCATTACCACCAACTCATCTCCAAATGGAGGTTTCCTATTAGTCAACCTTACTTTTGGTCGTTGGTTATGGGGGTACCTACTGCTCGCCACCCACTAAACATGGCTGCACAGTTTGAAAATTCGTAACTAATTCAGTTTTCATTGAAAAAATATGAAATCACTTGTATTGGAATTCCAATCCTATTGGCTATCAATGAAAAATAATAGTATAATTATCCCCTCTCTCCATACATGCACATTCCTTAACTTGTCGGTTTTAGTCTTTCATGGAGGAAGATAGGCATCTATTGAGACAATTGCCACAAAAATCAGCGCAAGCATTGGTGAGCAACAATGATTTTCCATGAATAGGGGTTGTGATGAAATATACTCTGTATGTAGATGTTGTTTTGCATGATCTAAAATACTTACATATTCTCGCATGCTAAAAAAGCTCATCGGTCTTTAAGGGTTAAGGGTGAACGTCAATGAGGGAAGGGTTTGATGGACATACCAACTCAGCCCAGCTTCGTACTTTGTGAGTCTGACCACGCTAAAAAAAAAATGAAATGATGAATTCCTCGAGTTCTGAACACAATGCATTCCGTTATGACGTCACTTTTCAACCCAAAGATGAAACACTTCAAGCTCTTATTTTCAAATCCCCAAAACACCTAGAAAGCCAAACAAAAATATGAGCGAGATCAGAGAATGAGCTAATTACTTTCCAAACCTGGTCACCTGCATTTTCAACCCCTGTTTCTACAAAGACATCCGTTCTCCTCTCTGATAGAATACAAGACTTTGCAATATAGAATGACCATGCTTGGCTGCGGTTGATTATGGTTGTTCTCTGCAATGGATGTTATGAGGGGGTGTCTTTTGGCTTGAAGGATGTTGGTCTTATAAGCATATTGTTGTTGTAGAGAGCAGATATTTGTTATGGACCCAAGCCGGTTGGTGTAATGAAATGGAAGATGACTGTAGTGTGCTCATTGCTTATTTAAGAAGTGCACCATATCCTCCTTAAATGCAAGCTCATCTATTGAACATTGTAGAAAGGGATTGTCTTCTACACTACAGAAGAAACATAGCCATGAAAATGATAAAATTCAAGAATTCAATCCATCAAATTTTATTTGTATTTGACTACAACCTTATATATAGAGAGAGATAGATATTTATTTAATTAGATTGACATTGTCGCGCAACCAGTGTCACATTTCCATCCTGTTTTGTCATCCAAAGATCAACACTCTTGTATGCATGTGAGCTCCTATAAATGCTTTAAAAAATATTCCTAAATCCCATTGTGTTACAACAAGCTCCATTCTACTAAATATAGTTTCTTACCTAAAAACTGTGGTGACTTCTCAATGTTCAATTGTGGTGACTTCTTATCAAGTTCACAGACCATTGAAATATTCTTACAACTGAAACCAGTCCTCACAAAACACAAGCTCAATGCGGACGATACGCAAACGCAATTGTCTTGTAACATTCTTACAAGGATAATCATCATTATATACTACTATTTATTTGAACATGAAATTTGGACTCGGATATCTCCTTGTGCAGTTCAAATTGTTGAGGGTTTTATTGCAACAATTCTTCTAAAAAATCAAAAAGGACATTATGTTTTTCTGTGATCTCAATTTCACATAAAATCTCAATCCAACAGTAAACATGTAGGTTATTGTGTTTTCTCTATGTAGAAAATAAGAAATATAGAAAAGCACAAAATCCCAAAAATGTGTGCCTATTTATATAAAGTTAATTTTGCATAATGCCGAAAAACATTGACTCTTTTTGGTGAATATCCAAAGAAAGCAATGTACAAGAGTAAGAGCATTCTCGCAAAGCACGTTATGTTCAGAAGCTAATACATCTGAAAGAAAGTACTAATGGATTGCGAGATCATTTTTCAAACTCTGTAGCACAAAAGAGGACCAGGGGCACTCCTTTTCTGTATGAGTATGTGGAAGTTAACCCAGTTTGATCTTCCTTGCCAGTGGCGAGCTACCACGACCAGCTATCCGGGCGCCAACCTTGTGGAAGAGAAAGATAAATATAACCGCTGCTAGAGAGACTGTTATTGTGCCCTCTGGTTGTCGATTGGGCCTTATAAAAGGATGCGGAAAATCCTGCACAACACATCGTATGCCGATTCAAACACAACCAGATAACTTACAGAATATATCCTCACGTAACAGCACTGAAATGAAGAAAACAACTTTGTAGGTAGTATGTCTGAATCGTTACTTGCACATACAATTTGCTCGTGAATGCCAGATAAGGTTTTCCAAGGATAATAGCACACCTTGTTCCGATTTTCGCATAAATGCACCCAGAATACGTAGAAGGCCATAAACAAGGACGTGATGTAAAGAGATGATCTCCTGAGCCCACCACCCCCACACAACTCAGCATCAGGAACTGAGTACATGTATCACTTTGTATAAATATTGTGCAACTAGCACATCTCAATGACAGCACAACAGTAAGGTTTCTGTGAATTGAATAAGAACTCGTGACGCAAAATTGAACCCGGTTGAGATGGACGTCAAACTGAAGACAAAGCTGCAAATAAGACCAAATAGATATGTGCTGAAAAAATACTGGACAAAGAGCTACAGTCAGATACCTGAAAGTGCGCTCTGCTATGAAGAGGTCAGTCCAAGTGAGGAGAGCAGTCCCAACATTTATTAATAATGGTATCCACAAAGGAACCCCTGCAATCCTGCAACCGAAAAACAGATTCGTAAACTTGATCCTTTCGAGTGTCGTCTGCCCATTAAATACATTATTTCATGTTGCCTTCATGCTGTCAACAAAACTAGGGAGATGACTGACAGTATTCCAAATTTGGTCCCATGAGAAGCATACTCAGCCACCCTAGGGCATAAACCAGACAGGACTTTACTTGCAGGCTGAAAATGGAAAGTTAGGCACAGAGGTACAATACAGATGGCTCCAGACACGTACAATCCCATCTGCAGCGTCTTCCTTGCAGCCTCTTGCACACCCATCTTGAGAGGATTTGATGTCCAAAAGATGACAGTCCAGTACACAAGAGTGGCAGAATTGGAAATCTCAAAGCTCGCACAGGACATCTCATTTGATGTTCGCTTCAGCATTCTTTCCTATCATCAAATGGCAAAAATCATAATCATCAATACGAGGCAGAATGACTACTCTGGTTTCTTCACAATCCAAATTTTCATCGTCAATGCTGAAACGTATGATGCCAACCATACCGTCCTCGTTAACAAGGCAACTTCAAAAGTGAAGACAGAGTAGCTATGCAAACATTAGTAATAAAGACCACACATTCCCCTACTCGGTAAGGTTAATATTCTTCGACAGGTTGGTAGCAATTGGTGAGCCAGTATTATATGCTAATAATGTTGTGAATACCTCGGGAAAGAGATGAGAGAAAAGAGCGATCATCACAGTCACCATCTGAAATGAAAAGCTGCAGAACGTTAAAAACTGCACAGAACAGAGTGAATATAAGCAGCTTGGTAAGAAAGTATTACAAGAATCCAGAACATAAATAAAACTCGAACCTCAGGAAGAAAACATGTAAAAGCATACACGAGATTGCCTAACATCCAGACGAAGAAAAAATAAAAGAGCACACAGTCACTAACGCAATCAGTCGAGCTTATTAGCATATGAAAACAAGTTTCTCGAGGGAAAACATTTATTCCAGGTTGATTGCGGAAATCAACTTAAGAAAGTGATGCTTCAATGTAAGTGAAAAGCGAAGTACACACCTTGAAGAACCAGCCAAATTCCGACGCTTGAGGCATGTTCGAAGCATGTTTGCTGAAATGCCAGCAAAAGAAAAAAATATATCTGATTGAACAGGATATTTTCTCTGGTTAGCACTCTCCACAAAAACATGATAAAAAAAACTGCCGACTTGGAACAAATACGTGGTAAACTACGGTCCGTTCTTTGAGAATTTCAGCCACGTCTTACAGAAAACTTCTAAACGGGTTAAAGGATGCCTACATTTGAATGCGAAGGAGACGATCTAACATGGCAATGGTACATCGAAACAAACTATGGACACATCGTAACACAAGTGCCGCGCTTGATACTAGAGACCACTAGCCTAATTCTACAGAATAGGCCGCCACGAACATATGTAATCGTGGCTTTTGCTTTAATGAGGAAGTAACACGCCTAATCCAGAGTCATTGTCTATTTTCTTTCCAAGCTAATGCGAAGAATTGGCACAATGCTTTAATGAGGAAAAGCCTAAACATAAGTTTCCAGATGATTAGAAATCACTCTGCAGACTATCAGCATCCAACGCAAACACGGCCAAGGTTGAAAAACCTTCGAAGATTGTAATTAGAGTGAAATCTCTTCAAGTCCCCTTCAATCAAATCTAGGCTTGCAAACGCAGACTTACTGAAACTGTAACTGTAGATCGTCTCCTTATTCTACTCTCCATCGACGCATCAATCCCTACCTTCTACAAAAGGCAATAACATCATATCACCAAATGTATGATATCTCTCACCTCACTCTCGGAATCATTACACTAATCCCGGGCGAACGTGAAAGTAGGACACAATGTAGGAAACAAGCAACTACAAAGACAGAGCCAATTGGTATCCGGAATTCGAGATAAAAAAACAAGAGAAAACGAAGAAGAAACTGCAACTGCAACTGCAAAACATCTTCCTATTCAACTCCCGATCAACGCATCACTCTCGAAGGAATTAAAACGACAAAACCGAATGATTTGCATCTCTAACCTCACTCTCGGATTGCAAACCCTGTCCTCTTCACTAACGAGAGAAGCATCACAAATAAAGAAGCCTCCATTACACTAACCCCGGGCCAATGTGAAATAGGACGAAACAAGCGACATTCGGAATGCGAGATCAAGAAAAAGAAGGAAACGTAGCGAATCGCCTCCCTTTTTCTACTCTCGATCAACGTATCAATCCCGATTCCGATATCAACATATCTCTAAGCTCACTCTCGGATTGCAAGGATTTCTCTTCACGACGAGAAACCATCGCAAGGAAAAAACTCTCCATTACGGTAACGCCATGCGAAAGAAGCACGAGAGAAAATTTGACACGAGGAATGCAAGGCTTACACGAGGAAGGAGACGAGGTGGAAGAGGAAGCAGGCGTTGGAGGCAGGCGTGCTCGCGGTGCGGCCGCTGCTGGTGCTCGCCATGGCGATGGCGGTGGCTTTGTGTCTGTCTGTCTGTCTGCGCTCGGTTTCTGCTTTTAACTTAGTCTTCACTCTTCAGCTCAAGTCGCCTTCCAAGACGCGTCTTGGGTTCCTTCTGTTTGCCGTGACGATGGACGAACTTCGTCATCGGAGAGGCCGAGGGGCGACGGCGTTCGTCAAGTTCTGGGGAGGTCGTCGTGTTCGGAGACGATCGTGAGTGTTCGTCGTTCCAGGGGACGGTGATGGACGGTCGGTTCGTCAGTCTATTGCTGCGTTCACACTGGGTGAGGGATGATGCTGAAAATAAGCTAAGTGTTCAAGCGAAGAATAGAAATATCACTCTCAACCTTGATAAATGAATTAAAAATCATGAGAAGCGTCGTGTTGTAATGTAGAATGTCATGGTCCATTCTTGAATGATTTGGTAAATGATTTGCCCCATTCCTCGAAGACAAAGTTAAGAGAATTATTTCAAGTTGACTTTATATTAATCCCTTGTGCTTACTTAGAAAAGGTGAGTAATGTGGTAAGTAGGACCATAGTAAATTGCAAGTTTGATGGGATGTACAACTATCAAAACATCTAGGACCTTTCTGAAGGACATTTGATTTAGACCACTGTTAGTGAAGCTTTGAAGGATGTATATAGTTGTGTAGGAAACATTGTTAGTGAAGTTTTGAAGGATATATGTAGTTGTATAGGAAACATAATAGGAATGGACAACGATATAATGATGGGAACAGACAGACATTCTATTCGGATAGGCCTCTTGGAGGTCATAGTTCTTCTATCTTTCTTAAGAAGAAGAAGAACTCCGGTCTTCGAAGGAGACCGACATGAATATAGTGTTTGTTCATTCTTTTCACTAAGCATATGGCCACCGGACATAGGCTAGTGTAATAGAACTACTCCCCCCTCTCGAAGGTAAACACTTTTTTACACTAAGTGCTTCCCTATACTAATTGCCTTAAAGACAACCGACATGTCATCTCTCCCAAGGGCTTTGTGGGTCCCCATACAACGAGGCTATGGGACCCCCCACCATAATTGGGTGGACTATGGTGGTAGGCACCACGCCGGCAATAGGACTTGAACTCACAACCACCTCACCAGTGTGCCATGACCCAAACCACTACACCATGGCCGTGGTGCCTCTTTCTTTCTCACATAGTAGAGAAGGAAGTAATGTCATCTCCTTTTACAACATCCCTGTCCATCTTACCAAAATTCACCATCATCTACCGAGTCCCACTCCTTGTATCTACCATAGGAATAGATACTTGCTAACCCAGTCCAGTTTTATAATGAAATGGTCGTTTTAAAAAATGTTGTTGTAAAGAAAGTTGATTGTATAAGAAACTCTGAAAAAAGAAAGTTTTTGTACTACAAATTCATACGGTGCAAATATAATCATTTATATATGTCTGGTAAATGGAAGGTCACAAATAAATAACATATTACTAATATGTTTGTGAATAGGATGAATTTTTCATACAACTTATATTTTATTAATATTAATCATATAAAATTGTATATATTCAATAAAAGTGGCTTTGGCTAAATTTAAGGATAAGCTTGTCTAATTTTATTTATATTAATATGTTACCAATACACAAATATTATATGATTTAAAGTACAAATGTTGTAGAGAAACTATTGGGTTGTTGAATGTATTATCGACCTTTATTTTGAGTATCAACATATAGGCTCATTTCAAATATGTATAGTTCAAAATATACAAATAATTGTATTAGATATATACAATCATTTGCACACATATGATTTATGAAAACCATTTTCTTTCTAAAAATTTAGTTTGGTCCGTAAAGCACTAACTTAGCTCATAGCATCGCCGCTAAAATTATCCAATTTAGGAATTGCTGATCAAAACTTGATAGATGATAAAAGTTCCGATAGAGCAACAACAATCTCCCAATATCCATGTCTCAACACAATACTGTATCCCGGCAGCAATAATTCACCTCAAATATATAATCCAACTAATTTCATCCAAGGGATTCTGGCACAATAACGTCTGAGATCGTCGGACAAAAAATATTTTCAATTTAATATAGGGACAAGCTATCCCTACTTCTATACTTACTCAAAAATTTGTTTCATGAAAAACATAAATTCTGATATACTAAAGGCTCTTACGTCCTTCACATCCCATTATCATCCATGAAATATTCAATCCACACATTCAAAGACTAAAACACTCTTGGATACATTCTGACAGTAAAGGGCTCTGCCAAGTTTCTTACGAAAGCGAAGCATCTAAAACCAAGAATATACCTGAAACCGCTAACATGTACTCCTTTCCTTCAATTCAGAGGAAGAATGTAGCTTTGTAGTACATGCATGAACTGTTTGGCTCGGGAAGATAAGGCATGTACTGGGGAGCTACATCTCGGGCCTGAAATCAAAGAAATGATTACATATTAACGGTTTCAGGTACATTCTCGGTCTGAGTACGAAATCTATTATCCTGAAACAGATACGGTCTATCCATTCATTCAAGTGCTTTGTACGAATGGCATTTACTCCTCATATTTCCACAGACGCTTCAATAAATTTAGCTCCGTGCTAACATTTATGCAATGATTGGGTTAATGAGCCATTCAAATGCACCAACATTTTGAATAAATCTTTGTGTTCTTTAGTAATGAAATTAAACAATCAACCAATTTTTAACGGAATTAGACAATCCATTTTATATTTTAAAATATTAATATTCTTAGACTTGGTATAAATAGTGAACAATATTTAACCCCTACAAGACCAAGTGTTCCTTTGGAGGACTTTAACTGCAATTATCTTTTGAAAATTCACAAAAGTTTTACCACATCTAAACCTGTTATATGTTTAGAAGAAGATCCTCTGATCTCATTCTCTAAAATTTCACCTTGGTACCGGTAGTTTTTAATCAATGGAGTAAGTATTCCTCCAAAATGCTTGGGTCCTTTAGGGATTAATAGAAAAAAATTTGGTCTCCTTTTCAACTTATGATATCAATATTGGTGGAAGATAAAAGGAATAAAACTTTATGAACAACCTCACATGTTGTACTCAAAATGACGGTGTAAACTTTACATGATAGCAGCTCTTTTTTGTATTTATCAACTATTTATTTTTTATTTTTTTGTTAATGTTGTGATGTTAAGATTTATGTGGTTTACTCATTCATTATGTCCATTGTTTTACTCTCCATGTTGAACCATTTTCATAAGGTTGTAATTTAATTATATTATTTGTTGTAAAATTTCATCCTCTTTAATTATACTCAATGTCCATTCTTCGGTCTTCATAGATTTTTAGGCTTCTAAATTCACCATTCTAACCATCGACGTTATGATTTTTGCATGCTAAGAATTTACGCTACAAGAAAAAGACTAACTTTGCTCATTTTAAGATGTTGATCCAAGTGAATTGAATTTTTAATTATTCCATGTCTTGAGACATGGTCCATTCAACAGTAACTTGTTGCACCCCTTGTGAACTAAAAAAACATTAATGAACTTGCATAATCCATGGTGCACAATGAGTGCAATGAATTCACCCATCATTTTCTACTTTACTAATGTTTTCGAGTGTCTTTTTTTTTGAGTTTGGGCCTGGTGCTAGTGTAAAACAATTTTATTTACACTGTAAAAAAGAATTATCACGTTTCATAAAAACCACCATCCATTTCATCCCCATGGTCATCTTTCATCCATATACATCCGTTGTAGATGAAAGTTAATGATAAAACACATTTTTTGGGGATGAATTCTAAAAACAGCACTTTCAAAAATCAGATCCATACACCATATCACCTTCACCAAAATACAGACAAAGAATATTAAATTTCCATTTCAAATTTCAACATTTCCAAACTCTTTATCATGTCTTTCCACATGAAATTTTGATAGATTTTGGAGAACATTAACAACTAAAAATTCTTCTTGAATAATTAAATGAGTGCTAAAGTTATAAAAGTATTAGAAAGGAGGAGGGAAGGCGCTGCTACACTTACTATGGTATTAGATGTAGATCAACATCAAAAATTACTTACCTCACTATGTAAATCACTCTTTGAAAAACAAGTTAAAATTTAGTGTAATATGCTATACAATGAGGTAAATATCAAGCCCATATAGGAGGATGGGCAAACCTATCATAGAGAGTAAAATACATGCTTGAATATATGGTTCCCGACTGACGTTTAACCCTTAAACGTCAAAAGGTGCCGCTGGTGGGCACAATATTCTACATGTAACATGTTGTATTTGAACATGAAAAGGTTGAGATATTGAAATGACCTCCAAGTGAGATATATTGAAGAATTCTCAATCCAAAGATGTAAGTCTTGTTAAAATTGAGTACATGTTTTGTATTCTACATAGTAATATACGTCCTTAATATATATAGGATTCCCGATTGTCGTTTAACCGTACAGGGCCGATCGACCACATATGGGTCGATTCTAGACAAAAACCTTAGTAGAAAGCGCTACAAGTCACCTCAAAGGAAAAAATTGACCATGACTTAAACGTGGAGGAAGATGGCCATCTTTTGAGACTATCGCCACCGCAATCGGTGCAAGCATCAATGAGCTACAATGATTTCCAAGAAACAAGTTCGTAGATTTTTGTTCTGAAACGTAACCACTGCGTAGATGCCAATACGCATGATATAATTCACTCGTAGATCCTCTCAAGCAAAAAAAAAAAGGAAAAAAAAAGAAAATAAAGAAAAAGCTCATTGACCTTAAAGGGTTAAGGGTTAAGGGTAAAGGGTGAACAGCAAAAGTAACATCAAAGGTGCGAAAAAGCGAAGGGGGAGGGAAAAGGTGTTGCCACTCCGATCGAGATGAGAAAGCAAACGGAAGAGGAAAGTGGGAGCGTCATGAGGAGCGGCATCGCAAACATCCGCCAGAAGCGCGGACGCCCATCGTCACACAACCAAAATACTTCGCCACAACAACAAAACCACGCACGTCGAACAGGTTTCTCGCCAGATCAACTTAGCCAGATGCGCATTCGCGTCCCGCAGCGAGCGCGAGGGAGGGTTTCTGTCGCCGCTTCCTCCTCCATCTCTCGCAGGAGGAGCTTTGCTGCGTCGCATTGGTGACTAGATCGGGCTCCTCCTCATGGTGTGTGGATCCGGGGGTTTTGGCGTGGATCCGGGGGTTTTGGCGTGGATCCGGACGTGGTTGGAGGGTTTAGGGATGGATCTCGGCGGGGGATTGGTGCGGTGAGCGCGGCTCTTGCGTTGTTTTAGGGATTAGTGGAGTGCTGTTCGGGAGTCGCACGCACGGGAGGTTTGGTTTAGGTTGCGGCCGTTAGCAGGAGGAGGAGAATATGGCCTCGGACCTGTCTCACGTTAATGACGTGAGAGTGGAGTATATCCGGAGCAGGCGGCCGGCCAGCTCTTCCAATGGCGCCACGACGCCTGTTCGGGCGCCACCGTATGCCGCGCCCGACGACGACATGGATAGCGACAATGGCTCGTACGTGTGCTCTCTCCTTTTTTAAGTTTTTGAGATTTGCTGTTAGCTATGGATTCCGACGAAAGTACGCTGAGAGTCATCTTTGTTGTCACAGTAGTAGAGGCAATCGCGCAAACATCTATTCTGGCGATGTTCAGCCACAAGATCAGAGCGAAGGTGCCAGAGAGGCCAATGGAGGGTAGTGCTCTTGCTCCTTCCCCCCTGACGAGCGAATTTTGATCATGTTTGATTAAATGCTTCTCCCTCCTGTAGCACATGTCCTCCTGTAGAAGCACAGCTCACTTAAATGACGAGCGTAACACTTTCATAGCTTTTGACTGGAATGTAGGGCATCGGTTTGGGAGGCTCTATCATGACCTAGCAGGCCACTGTCGTAGCTTCATGCATGCACGCACCGTTTGATTTGAGTGTTTTTAAAAAAAAATTAATTTCATTTTTACAGTAGAAAAAGTGGCTGAGGAACACGTTGTACCAGGCTCCTGTATACGGTGGTAGTTGAAGATCTGACATTTTTGGAGTAATTAGGGTTTTCACGTTATAGCATTGACTGGCATCTTGGAACGATTGAAATTCTCTGCGGAATTCGTTGAAGCTGAGTATTGAAGAGCTTTGGGATTAGGCGTCTTCCACTTGCAGCGTTTAGATTCATGTAGCAGTTACTATTCGATTTTATATTCCTCTGAACGTCGGGAGTGACGACATTTGATTCTTTTAGCTCCAACTTTTATTGTCATATGGACTGTGCCTCATGAGATGGTGTGATGTGTGATCAGGCCTGGTTCACTGTCAACTTCCTTGGCTCCAGAGTTGGCAGGTGCCTCGCAGATTCTAGAGAAGTATCAGGTACGACATTGTCTCTGTAGTTATGAATTCAGTCAGATTGTTGCTAGTCAAGATGCTGTATTGTAGCAAGGTCATCAGGCGGCTTTGTACGAGGTTTCAGTGCCATGCCCTCAGGTGTTGATTGCTTCTGGCTCTGCGCAGGTGGAAGCCTTTCTGAAAGCAATGCACAGGCAGTTGCAGAACGGAGGGAAAAGGTCGTTCTTTGGAAAGAGGGCTGTTAACCCTCAAGGGCGCGACAAGTACACAGTTGAAGACATGCTATGTTTTCAGCGGGTACATCATCTTTTCACTATGCACATTAGAATGGTATTTCCACCGTCTTTTATGTGTTGCTGACGGGATAGTTGTTATTTCAGGAACCTATCCCCACGTCTCTCTTGCGCATTAACGCAGACCTGATGAGTCGTGCCATGAAGCTCTTCCAGGTAATTTTTGCTGGATCATAAACTGGTTTTCTCGCAGTTGAATGCACTGTGAGGAGTCATTTGTATTTTTCTCATTCTTTGTTGATGTGCTATCCCTTGTTGACGCTCTTTCTTTTCTCTCACTTGCAGGTTGTTCTCAAGTACACGGGTATAACCGATGTAGGACCTTCAAGTGCACCTACCGGACAGGAGCAGATTGATCTTCTCCGGAAGCTTTACAAGCACACCTTGAAGAGAACCGAGCTTCGTGATGAACTGTTTGCACAGTTGGCAAAACAGACACGGAACAATCCAGACAGGTGAGTGCGAATGTATTGCAGTTGCATGATGGTGGACATGTCCTCGTTTCTCTGGTGAGTTGATAGGTTTTAAGAAATGAAATGACACGAGTAAATTTTGAAAGATGTACTCTATACAGATGTCTATTATTGTGTCAACGTAAGTTACTGTCATCTGGCAGCGATTTGGAGTTGATTCAAGGAAACAAAGAAGACCACTTTCGGGCTTCATTCAACTAATTTTTGGGTAGCTTCAGATAATCACAGTTGTGTTTTGTAATCAACAGTATGCTCGAGTGTGCTAAAAGTGTTCATTCCAAGATCTCGTCCAAAGTCAACTTTTTGACTCAAATTTGCATCGGCTTCAAGTGGATTTGTTGCCATAATAATTTATTTGCGTGTGGATACTTTTTTGATGAAAATATCTCGCATTGTGATAGGTCAAGCCTTCTGAAGACATGGGAGCTTTTGTTCATGTGCTCTTCGGCGATGCCTCCTGGGAAGGAATTTGGCACATATTTATCAGAGTACGTTCACGAGGTGGCCAACTCACCATCAGTTGATCCTGCTTTGCAAATGCTTGCTCTAAATACATGGAATGCGTTGAAGCGGTCTGTCAAAGGTGGGCCCCGACGGGTGGATCCAACTCAAGAAGAGATAGAAGCATTGTTAGAAGGACGGAAACTTACTACAATTGCCTTCTTCTTGGATGAGACATTTGAAGACATTACCTACGACATGACAACAACTGTTTCAGATGCTGTAGAGGTAGTCATATTTCTTTTATTCAATGTTTCTTCCCGAGATGATTTCGTTTGTATGAAGGTTTTCGATTCAGATCTTGGGTGTTTGTCGACAATTATATTTGTGTGAAAGGGATAGGCTTTGGTATGGTTATGGCTATAACCGTTGGCTTTCATAATCAATATTTTGACATGAAGTGGGGTTATTTATTGACAGGAACTGGCAGGCATCATAAAATTGTCTTCTTATAATACTTTCAGTCTGTTTGAGTGCCGGAAAAGTTCGAACGGGTCGAGATCTCTGGATTCCACTATCGGTGAGTACCTCTGATCTCTTCCACTTGCTATTTCTGTCTGCAGATAAGTTTTCCTAATTACATACAAAATGCTACTAGTCTAGACTGGATACGTATGCTCGAGGATTTTAGCTGGAAGTTTGCATGGATTTCTGATTTAATCTAGTATGAGGTTGCGAAGCAGTTGTTCCATCGCCTGTTTCCAACTTGCTTTTCGTCTGTCAATGGTTTTTAGAGGAACATGTAGGATTGGATGACAACAAGTACATTGGAGACATCGTGGCCGAATTCAAGTTGTCTCGTGATCGTAGCAAGGGTGAGCTTTTTCAGAGCAAGCTGCTATTTAAGAAACGATTGTTTCGAGAATCTGACGAGGCGATCATTGAACCCATGTTCATTCAGTTGTCCTACATCCAGGTATTTCCTGTTGCTTTAATTTTCATGGCCCATTTTTTCATTTCCTATCACAGGGTACGTCACACTTAAAACAACATGCCGATTCTGACGAATTGAGTGATTTGGTGCAGTCCCAACACGACTACCTTCTTGGAAATTATCCAGTTGGTAGGGAAGATGCGGCACAACTGGCCGCATTGCAGATTATAGCCGATGTTGGATCTATACCCAATCCTGAAACGAGCACGTGAGTGTTGACCTTCCCTTCATCCAAAATAATGAGCAATAGAGGATATGTTATTTAAATCGACGATTTCGTCTCGAAACATTTGTTAACTGTTGACGTAAGATGTCGAAAAGGTTTAGGGTTTAGAGAGCTTTTGCAGATTTTTAAGTGCCCTGCGTAACTTTGTTGTCATTTTGCTTCTTATTTTTACACCTATTGCATTTTATAATTCTTTCGGTTTGCTTCCAGGGAGTGGAATGCAATGCTAGATCGCTGTCTGCCCAAGCAGGTGGCAGTAACTCGCAATAAACGAGATTGGGACCAGGACATTTTGACCCGCTATCGGGCATTGGTGAGTATATTCTGCCTTCGAGCTTCTGCATATTTATGGATCCGACATATCGATAGTTCGGAAAGCATCATGAATTCGAATTATGACACTGTCAATTTGAAGCAGGTTTGATGATGTTTCGGAGTTCAATCAAGTCGGAATCTAACAAATAGTACCTGTGATGGGATATTCCGATTTTGAGAAACAGGCACATTTGTCCAAGGATGACGCAAAACAACAACTGCTTCGTATTTTGCGGGGCTTACCGTATGGCAACTCGGTCTTTTTCAGCGTGCGGAGGATTGAAGATCCTATTGGACTGCTGCCAGGGAGGATTATTCTTGGAATTAATAAGCGAGGGGTAATTGTTGTTGCCCTTTGTCTGAGTGGTTTATCCTTTCTTACGCTTTAATTTCGGATTCTCTTATCTGCTCTCTCGATATTTTGTGTTCATGACTTAGTTCCTATTATCATGCTAACTGACTTCACCAATAATCCAGGTTTGCTGAAAAGCTTATATGTTCTGATTTTCTCATGTATTAATCATTATGTTGTTTCATTTATCATCACAGGTGCACTTTTTCAGGCCAGTGCCAAAGGAATACTTGCACTCTGCTGAGCTTCGTGATATTATGCAATTTGGAAGTAGTAACACTGCAGTCTTTTTCAAGATGAGAGTTGCGGGAGTCCTTCATATTTTTCAGTTTGAAACAAAGCAGGTAAGCATCTGGGTAATTAATTCTCATGGTCATATTCTAATTTCCAAGTGGGCTCTGTTTGGTCACCAATTAAGTTTTTGTGCGCTTCTTTGAATTGTAGTCTGAAAGTTTGAATCTTCTTACAGAGTGAAACATGCCTGCCCTGGCTGTATACGTAATGTGTTCCTATTACTTATTTACGTGTGGGAATTATCTTCAAACAGGGAGAGGACATATGTGTGGCATTACAAACACATATAAATGATGTAATGTTGCGGAGGTATTCGAGAACGCGCAATGTGCCTAATGGGCAGACTCAATCATCAGAGACGACTCCTGCACCAACTCCTAAACCTCCAGGCATCGAAGTGTACGAGAAGCACGTAAAAGAAATGTCCAAGTTACTCGAGGAATCTCAGAAGAAAATTGATCAGGCAATCCATCTTGTACCTATGCTTCTTATGCATTCAAATAGTTTTGGTATGTGACGTTCTTATTTTGATGAGATCTAATCGTATTTTGATACATGTCAGTGCGGGTCGGCTTGAGTTTTAATCTCCTAAATCCTAGCGTGCCTGACAGCAGATTTGAGGAGTAGACCAATGAACAGTTGTAAACGCTGCAGGCTAAGAATATAGGTTTGAGAGGCTTATATAACCTGTCTACACTGGTGCATACGGATCAGGACGGTCATGCATTGTGAATCTCCTACATTTAAGAAAATGTATTTTTAGGAGATTGTGACGGTCTTTCTGCTTGCACTTACAGCTTGCGGAAGAGCTTCGTTTGAAAGAGAAGAGAGAGACACAGGTGATGGAGGAACTGGCAGGACTGCGTGACTCACTGCGTTCAGAAGAGCAAATAAGATCAGAGCTTTCTGAAGAAAGAGAACGACTGTCCAAGCAGCTAGGGGACTTGGAAGCAGCTTTACAGGTCCTATTCGTTTTATAGTTATCATTATTTTATTTTGAACCTTCAATTTTGTACTTATTATGGTAATCGATACCTTATAAAGAACGGGATTGCCTTTGTGAATGTTTTCTGACATGATAACGTTGACGGACCTTGAATGACAGGCAGCACAATCTGAGAAGGCGATTTTGGCATCAGGTACAAGCAGCCAGGCGAGTGAAGATGCAGTATCTGATATTGGTACAGATGTGGATACACCTAGAAGAATAGGCACTCCTCGAGGAGTTCGAAGGGATCGAGATTTGCCACCTGCCGGACAAAAAGACAAATTCAACGAACAAGTTCGAAGTTTAGAGAATCAGGTATGTGTTTCGGTCAGGCAAACGTGCTGGTGAACACTCAGAAAGGAGCCATGTAAATTGACGTTCGGGTCATTGTTTTCTGTTTTTGTTCTGGAGAACTCGTCTTTTGAAACGTCGATTCTCTTGAAGTCGGTGCCCGTTTCTCCAGCTTTGGTTTTTCATATGAGTTTGTCACACGGATGTTGAAAGCCTTGATGCCTCTTAAATCTCGATTTAATCAAATTCTGCTATGGTGTTTTGTTTGATTCCAGGTAAAAGAACTGCGCAATGATCTGAGGGTTAAAACAGAGGAGTTGCGGAACAAAGAGGAAAGGGTGAAGAACCTTACGAGAGAAAAACAGCTTCTTGAGCAAAAAGTATCGCGTCTTGATAGAAACAAGACTGAAGAGGTAAGACTAAGCATTTTCAGGTTTCTGAAAAACGTCTCAACGATGTGCTAAAATGACTCCGCCTCTACGTGGTCCTGCTGTTGCTTTTGTAACATTCACGAGTCTTTTGAAATAGTTGCGGTGTAAATCTACACACTGTTTATTTCTTAACTCTATTATATTACAACTGTTCATGTGATTCGAGCTGCATTATGCTTCTTCTGAGGATTGATCTGCAAATTCAATCCACGTATCTACACTTGACGTGTGGAAGTTCTCATAGTTTCTTGTTGTCTGATATTAGACACGTCTAATGGAGGAGAAGTTTGAGTTTGAAAGGGACGATCTAAGGGGCCGTCTCGTAGATCTGGAGAAGAAATTAGCAGAACGAACACAAGATTTAAGTCTTGCAGAGACGACACTGGCCACCCGTGATACTGAATTTGAGTCACTACAAAGCAGTCTTCTGGAGCTGAATGAGCTTCGGGAGATGAAAGAGGTGGGGATACATTATGAACCTTGATGACTTCAAAGTCATAACTTCTCCGATATGCCTGTCATTTTCGTTTGTTCTGTAACTCGTATACCATAGAGAAGCATAGAACTCAATGATACTGCGATGTTATTCAAGTTATCATAGTCAATAGGCAGATAGAATGCCCAATCAAAACTTCAGGAAGTTTAGTCCAAAAGTGTTCTTTGAGTAACGATCTCGTAGATTTAGGAAACTCAACTTAGACTTCCACCGCAGTTGACATATAGCTCTCTCTGTCTGCAGGATATCGACCGAAAGAATGAGCAAACAGCAGCTATTTTGAAGCGACAAGCGGATCAGATAACTGAACTAGAATCATTATACAGAGAAGAACAAGTTCTCCGAAAACGATACTTTAACATGATGGAAGGTATACACTGTTCACTTTGTCGTTGTAAAGTTCTATTCTCTATCCCTTTACTGCACCTCTTTACTGTTAACATGACTACAACTGTAGCAACGATACTTTTTAGCTGACTCTTCACATGTGGTGGCTCCAGACATGAAGGGTAAGATCAGGGTGTATGCCCGGTGGAGACCTTTGAGCAGCAAGGAAGTCCGAGAGCGGCAACATAATGTGTTGATAGCGCCTGATGAATTCACTATTGAACATCCTTGGAAAGACGACAAACCGAAGCAACATCAGTTTGATCACGTTTTTGATCATCATGCGACCCAAGAAGAAGTCTTTGAAGATACGAAGGTACTTGCCTTAAATCTCAGGAAAATGTGGGATCCTGTTGCTTTTATTTAATGGTTTCTTGGAACATATTAAAAAAAACCGTATTAGAACTCTTGATTTCACTCTGTTTTAATGCTCATGATTTTTCTGTTGTTAATTATGCGCATCTAACATGAACGTTTTCTGTGCAGTATTTGGTCCAATCAGCGATTGATGGTTACAATGTCTGTATATTTGCATATGGACAAACTGGTTCTGGAAAAACTTTTACTATCTATGGATCGGAGAGTAATCCAGGCCTTACACCACGGGCTACGAAAGAGCTTTTCAGCTATCTTAAGCGGGACGCCAATAAGTTTTCGTTTGGTCTGAAGGTACTGCTTTTGCCTTGGGAGTGAAGCCATGAAGCTTGATTTATTGCAGTAACGGTATCTTCTTTCATTGGGAAACACCATTTGGTCTTAAAGTGGATCTGAAAAAGCCACTGAACACCAGAAAGTATTGAACTTGATTTACTCTACTTTTGCATTGGTGCAGGTTTACATGCTAGAAATATACCAAGACACGCTTATTGATCTGCTTTTGCCAAAGAATGCTGGAAAGCAACGAAAACTTGAGATTAAGAAGGACTCAAAGGTGACAAAAGTTCATTGCAATCATCAGTTTGGGTTTTATAACTCGTGTATTTAGCATCACCTGTTAGGCTCGAAATGATCTATATGCAATAAGGTGGGTATCTGGTTTATAATTAAAACATAGCAACTTGCTGACATCTTATACTCCGTAATTTGCAGGGGATGGTGGTAGTGGAGAATGCCACATTATTGCCAATATCATCCCATGATGAGCTGGAAGCGATTGTACACAAGGGTTTGGAGCGACGACATACATCAGGCACGCAAATGAATGCAGAAAGTTCCCGGTCACACCTCATTCTGTCAGTAATTGTTGAAAGCACCAATCGACAGTCTCAAGTTCTTGTCAAGGGCAAGGTTCGCTGCTCATCCTAAACTGAAGCCTACACATCTCTCATGATGGTTCAAATAGATTTCTTTTTTCAATTTGGAATATCTCGAGCTTTCACATAGTCGGCAATTATGTTTTGATAAAACCACGCAAATTGTGGTGCTCTACTTTCCAGTCACTTCCTGAGATGACCGAATGTACTTGCCATTAATGTTTCTGACTCTGAAATGGGCTGTGAGCAGTTGAGCTTCGTCGATCTTGCCGGCTCGGAAAGGGTGAAGAAATCGGGATCCAGCGGCGAACAATTGAAGGAGGCGCAGAGCATCAACAAGTCTTTGTCAGCACTGGGTGATGTGATCAGTGCTCTTGCCACAGAGGAGCAGCACATTCCTTACCGCAACCACAAGCTGACAATGCTGATGAGCGATTCCCTGGGTGGAAACGCAAAAACCCTCATGTTTGTAAATATCTCACCAGCAGAGTCAAATCTGGACGAGACCCACAACTCCCTCTGGTAAATTCCCATCTCTCCCGCTCCCTCCAGCTTTCTGTAGTGCCTTGGCTGTGGAGACAATCATGCATTTCTGGGCTCGCTGCCGTGCCTGATCTTCATTTTGGTGTACGCATTGGCAGCTACGCTACGAGGGTGAGATCTATCATCAACGAAGCCAGCAAGAACACAACGACGAAGGAGATCCTGCGGCTGAAGAAGCAGATCTCGTACTGGAAGGAGCAAGCAGGCAGGATGGGAGGGTCGGAGGATCTGGAAGAGGTCATGGACGAGCGTGCGATCAAAGCCGAATTGAACTGATTTCACTTACTTCGGCAAGGTAGATTGGAAGCATGGCGCTTGTGATGAGATCATGCGTAGTTTTGGGATGTGAATATTGCTCAACTCCCCAGCCAGGCGAACTCCTTTCGTCATGCCTGGCTGGCGGAGTTGAGAAAGTGTAAGGTAGAAATCAGTCGACTGTTAGGAAGGGTTACCTCTTCCCTCACTTTTATTTAGAGGGTCCCAGATTCCGAATTGTGAGAACTGCCTGTATGCGGGAGCTTCTCATGATGTATGCCTCAGTCTGTCATGAGAGGCTTTTTAGGTGGAAAGCCAGTACTCAGTTCCAGTTCGTCAATTCAATATTATCATAGAGTTATCCTGACTCATAGTGACACGCTGAAAGGCCATGTCTGTCATCTCGCATTTTATGGTCTGATGGTCCTGACTGGGTCTTATCCTCCTGGGCATATAGGATATCCTAATTGGCCATTCACTGAATCTTGTAGTGTATTCAATTTCGCACATGAAATTTTCTCATAGAACTTGAAGCAAAGGAGGAGGTGAGCAAATGTGAAACTACATATTGTAAAATTCATATGTAAAATCGGCTCCAATGGTACACCAACCCACATTGGGCTGTAAATGAATTCATGCTACCTAAACCTAAAGTAATGAGAGGAGAAAATGATCAGTCCAACGGCAAAACTTGGGGTAATTGCTTACTCATTAGTTCTCACTGAAAGTGCACTGCCGGATGGCGTCCTTCATGCTTTCCCGGTCAAGCGCCGTTTGCACCAACACCTGAACAATTGGCAAAAACCATTAAAAAGCTTCCAGAAGAAGAAGGGTTTCCTTCCTTTTTTTTTTTTTTACTCTAGAGGTGTTTGGAGTGTGGCACTTTGATAAACTGACAAAGGCAGGATAAGCGCAGACCTCTTGAACTTGGTTGCCAGATCTGGCGAGAAGCTTGTAGCCGTCGTCAAGCTGACCAGACAAGTAAACTTGGAATGTGGGCGCCAGGGCGTTTCCTTGGATCCGGCGTCCTAGTTGCACACCATCGATGCCCTTGTGAGCCTCCAACCTTTGGGTCACCCCAATCAGCTCTGGCATCACACTTGTCTGCATCAAAATCAGTTACGTGACATGATCAGACTCTCATGAAACTGCATCAAATTATAAGCAACGTAGATTATATGGAATAATTATGTACCTCATTGTCATCTGAAGCTCCAACGCTGACTTCAGGTCCTCTTAGGTCGAGTGACTCAAGTGTCTCCCGCAATGGATCCGGCTGCCACCCACTCATGCATTAATCAAAGAGTTTTTTTTGGTAAAGTTTTTCCTCATTTTGAATAGTTAAAATCCCCTCTGACGAGGTCTCCGGAAATCAGCTCAAAGAAGAGAGAGGCGGCTAATTGATGTCATGCAAACTATTTTTCTTCACTCTCAGTGACAGCTGAAACTACTTTGAGTTTAGTTTGGAGACCACCAAGCTCGTCCACTGATTTGGTTGAAGGATTCTATTGAAGACCTTCCGACTCTTCTATTGGCCTCAGAACTGTTTACAGTGAGGAAAGAATAGTATCTTGAGGTAACTCGATAGATAAACTGGCTGAAAGGAATATGGCAATGGCAGAGCTACTTACCTGCATTTGCTTGAGGGAAAGGCTGATGCGTTGCAGGTAACGGTCAAGTCTGCAAACCTTGACCTTTACTTCCTGTCCAACATCTAGGATTGCTGTAGGATCTGTGACTCGGTTCCATGAAAGCTCTGAGATGTGAATTAGAGCAGGAACGCCTTCCAACTGTTGTGCAAACACAAACACAGGAGTGTGAAAACAGACACATGGAATTCTCTTCAGAATTTTAAGCATAAGTTGATCCTTGTGATTATTACCAAACTTACACAGTAAAAAGTAATATGGACTTCCAAAACCGAGGACCTGGATGTTTTTTTTATTTACCTCTACAAATGCCCCGAAGTTTGTGACTTTCTTGATTGTGCACTTGACAACATCTCCAACGTTCAAACTTGTCTGCAAAGATAGACACTATCTGTTAGTTTCAATCTCATTTCAAGGGTAAACAGACTTTTCTGGAAAATATGACCAGGTCTTCACTAAAATCAATGAAGAAAGAACTGACCATGAGCTGCGCCTTCTTCTGGGCAAGCTCCTGACCTTCACCTTGTGCCTCTTTCTCTGAAAACCGCAGCTGATTGCGTTCACGCTCTACTGCAGCAACCACCACCTTCGCGCTCTGCAAATAAAAATTCAGGAGAATATGTAGGAGGAGTTATTGAATATATTTACTCACTGAAGCTATTTGTAAAGTGAGGCAAAGATACCAAGAGTTTGGCCTCTTTTCTCGTAATTAAAACCAGCCCTAAGAAATATAACTTTCAAAAGCAAGATTATGGAATTTGAAGCTAAGGTTAAGGAATGACCTCTCCAACAAGTGCAGACAAAATCTCAGTGCGTGCCTCTCTGTAAAGATCCAACAACCTCTTGTACTCTTCATCAGCACCACCTGTTTTTTCTGTGCTTTTAGAGTCGTTTGCCAGTTCTTCACTCTCAGATGCTGCAGCTGAAGACTTCAGCTTCCTGTTGATCACAAAACCATTTTCCTGTGCCCAAGCCGAAAATGAAGGCGGCCTCCTTCGACTAGAAAGCTCATACGAAGGCAAAAAGCCCACAAGTGACCCAAAGTTGGCCTGTGCATGACAATTATCAAAACAGAAAAATGAGTTTTGCAAATTGAAGAGAATGTAGAAGTTTTGTAGTTGGATAAAAAGATCCCACATTCAAGCAAGCTAGCCTTCCATGTTCTCTGATTGCAGCATTTATTGAATTGGTCGACAGGTTTGAAATGATATTTTACCAGCATGCCATTATCAATAGCCCGAGTGAAGAAAACTTCTTCAACTGTCCTGGATTCCCGTAATGCCTGTGCACGAGCCCAGTCCTGATCCTCACCTTCCTGCAGCAAAAATAATATTATACCAGGTTTATATATTTCCATATATAATCAAAGTGCCTATGAGAACATTACCGTAGCTCAAATGAAGGGGCCAAACTACAGAGAAGAGAATTTGTCCCACAACATGAAACAGTTTGTAGATACAATAGAAGTTCCTACTTGATATTGTATAGATGTTTTAGCCTGGGCATTTAAGGGTTTAATACCTAGGTTAAGACTGGTGGATTCTGGATAACTCACAAATTGTAGCTACTTCAACCAAAAGAACAGTGTTCAGTCGATAATTTTCAGCTACAGACAAATTCAATTATCAGCTTAAGAATTGCTTTTCATTACCTTAGATACATCTCGAGGAGGCTTCGGACTAGGTGCTGCTGGACGAGAAGCAGACCGTTGCTGAATGCTAGCTTCAGCAGGATCAGGTGAAGTTTCAGGAACTGGAGGTGGAACAGGCCGCTGCAGGAATCTACAAACAACGCATCCATTAAACACTCAGCTGAAGACATTTAGAAAATAACAGAAATCTTTATGAAAGCCTGCAAAGAGCCTTAACCTTCACATACATAAAGGTCATCCATCCAATTAAAAAAAACAAACACCTGGGAAAGGAGTGAGTGTACCGTCCAGATTTAATGTCATGAACCCTGAACCAAAACCAATGCAACATCCAGATCTAATTTCATGAAAAAGGTATGTAAAAATCCTCATGTGAGAAGCC
This sequence comes from Bryoerythrophyllum caledonicum, assembly GCA_963971425.1. NCBI lineage: Eukaryota > Viridiplantae > Streptophyta > Bryopsida > Pottiales > Pottiaceae > Bryoerythrophyllum > Bryoerythrophyllum caledonicum. The sequence continues at coordinate 4,108,904 of OZ020524.1, forward strand.
GACTTACTCGGCTTTTCTTCGTTGCAGCAACTGATCAAACTCTATCTCAGAGGGCGTTTCTGTGACCATGTTAGGCAAAGCAGCTTCACTCCGTCTGACCGCAGCTTTCACTTCATCCGACCACCCTGCCAACCTATCATCTGATGCAGGATCAATGATCTTCGCCTTGATTGTCTCCGGGACCGCCTGAGCGAACCGCTTCGGAGGCCTGATGGGAGAGATTCGGCTCGCTTTCTTCACAAGCCTCAAAATCGACTGCTCCGGGTCAGACTCTGCACTGTCTGGTTTTGCCAGACCCGGCGCTGGTTTCTCATCAGATCCACTCAAATCAACAGCCTCTGCAGCCATTTAGAACTCAGGATCAGCCTTATCTTCAGCATTACTACGTACAGCCTTTTTCTGTGAAAGATGGACATACCAGACTCATTTGGCTCCACATTGTCCTCCACCGTGGCAGTCTCTACATCATCTTTTGGTAGATCATCAGACATCAACCCTGCAACTTCTTTACTTTTCTCAGCCTCAAGAGGCGGTTTCGCAATCGGGATGGGCTTGAGGCCCAGCCTGGCTACCCTCTTGGGTTTGGTAAGATTATCTGATGGAATGGAGGGCTCAGAAGGCACATCCTGCACAGCCTGATGTAACAGAAAATCAGTGAGTACTTCCTCTTCCTTGAAGTAAAAACTATGCGAAATAAAGCATAAAGTAAGGCAAAGATACCATGCGCTTTGACCTCTTTTTCATAAATAAAATCAGCCCTAAATATCTATAATGAGCTCAAAGAGGAAAAAGGCAGCTAAGGCTCATGACCTCTCCTGCTTCATTCTCAAAGACAACAAAGACTAGTTCTGCAGAGAGTTTAGAGACCATCAAGCTCTTCCAAATGGAATAAGGATTCCAGTTGAAAGACCACCATATCTGATAGCTATCAAGAATGAGGAAGGAGTAGTATTGAATTTTCACCTGATCTTCTCCACCTGAGCCTGCAAGCTCCAGCAGCTTCGAAAACCGCTCCTCAGATATATCAGATGGCACCTTCGAATCCTCAACAACTACTTCACTCTCCAAAGATTTAGGCGCGGGTTTCCTCAACAAGCTCTCATCTACAGATTCTACTGCTTTCCTAGATTTACCTGTCAACGCAGGTTTGATAGACTCTGGAGGAGGAGTTGTTGGTCTCTGGACAAGACCCGAGTAATCTTCCTCCACTTTCTTGGCTTTGCCTATCAACATGGGCGGCACAGAGTCAATCTTAGGCCAAGAAGGCTTGAAGGAGTCTGGAGAAGGAACTGCTGGTTTCTGCACAAGGCTCATGTAATCGTCGTCCTTTGCTGAGGGCTTGTTAGTTTGTGCTGCAAATCCACCAGGTCCAAATGTCACCAACGGCACTGGCTTCTTTGCCGGGGTTGCTGACTTGGCTGAGCTCACTGGTCTTGAAACCTAAAACCAAACACCAAAATATGGCCAAATGTTAACATCGCCTTCAAAAGCAATGCATTAGAATCCTTTCCAAAGTCCCCCAAAGCTCCAAGCAGATACTCCCTCTTTTAAAAAATCATACTACTCTTTCCTCACTCTAAATAATTTGGAAGAGTTTGGTGGTCATGTTGTACCATGAATCTTAGCCGCCTTCGAACTGATTATAGATCTTTAGAGCTAGATTAAGTCATTCAAAATGAGAAAAGAGGTTCTAAACTCTTGGTCTCTTTGCCTCACTTGACAAATCAACATAGATCGTCTAAGATGCATAAACCTAACATAACCTACACCATAACCTACACCACGACCGAACCTAACATAACATGATATAGATGGATTAAGAGAGATAATGCAGATAAGTTGCACCTGAGGCAAGGGTTGTCCGGGCCGTGAGGGCGGTTTCACAAGCCCTGGAAGACTTTCAGTAGTTTCTGGTTTGGCTGGTTTGTGCACACCAAATGATGGTCTGCCCTCCTGGTTCAGCAACCTGGAGAATTCGGCCTCCGAGAGCTTGCTTGGGGCCGAGCTTTGCATCCTCTTCACAGGTTTCTTCTCAATGTCGACGTAGGATGCCTCTGGGTTCACTTTGCGGCCAATAACCTGAAGTGAAACAACACCTGCAAGTCAGACCACTATGTCCATGATTCCTTACATTCACTCACACAAGCCAAAATGAGTAGACAAAAGAGCACCTGCATTTCAACTACCACGTTACCATTCTTATATTAACACTGTTGGATTCATAGATGTCCATGATTCCTTACATTCACTCACACAAGGTGAGGATTCACAAGACAAAAGTGTAGAGGAAAAAAGCCACCTGCAATTCACTATTCATTGCATCAATCTTACATTCACACTGTTGGATGTTAGATTCACAGCATGGAGAGATTTTTGGACCTTGGCCAAAGTGGTTTGGCGAGATTCCCCGAGCAAGCGACCGAATTCGAGCTCCATGAGGTCGTTGCCGTCGAACTTGACCTCGGGGCGGTTGTCGCTCTCGCCATTGCCCTTCCCCTTCTTGCCTCGCGCCATGGCCTTCACAATGCATGTCCTCTGGGAGGACGGCCAGTGGGCGCAGCGTCTCCGCCATGACAGTAACCCTAAAGTCCTCCCCCCAAACCTGCTACCAGCGCCCACCTGAAATTGCAAACCCAAAACCAAAAATCCCCTCAAAACTCGTAGACAACTCAATGCCAAGGTTGGTGCTCAAAACTGAAAAAGAACTGCGAAGGGTTTAGGAGAGAACTGCCACAAATCTCAAGGGATTGAGCTCAGAAGAGCAAAGACCACCAGACGGTGCCCAAGCAGCACAAAACCTCAATCAACCGAATCCCACTCAACCCCAAGTCCAAATTCGCGACAAAGAGCATAAACCCACAACAGAAAGAAGCGAATTGTCGTACCTGAGAAGCAGCAGGGCGGAGAGCGAGGGCACGAGACGAGGAGCACTGCAGGCTGTAAGTGGGCAGCGCCATCGACAAGCGTGTCTACTCTTCAATTGGGCTGTGCAATCTTGTGGTGGCCCTCATGAAAGTGGACGTCCGCACTCGAAGCTGCAGCGATTGCAGCCTGCTCATGTGGTGTGAGTTGGATGATTAGATCGGCAATCTCTCTCGCTCTCTGTGTGTGTGTGTCTGTGAGTGTGTCTGTGTGTGTGTGTGTCTGTGTGTGTGTGTCTGTGTGTGTGTGTCTGTGTGTGTGTGATTCACGTGAGGGTCGTGGAATCCTCGGCGGAATTGAGGTGCGATGAATCTCTTACGGTACGCGCACAGCCTTCGACGACTCCTCTGGATTATCCTCTCCCTATCCTTTTCCTTTTCCTTTTCCTTACCTCCTCCTTTCTCCTCGCCTCTTCCTTTTTCCTTACTTTCCCCTAACCTTTTCCTCGTCTCTTCCTTTTTCCTTTACCTCTTCCAATCCTTTTCCTTACCTCTTCTCTCTTCCTAACCTTTTCCTCGCCTCTTCCTTTTTCTTTACTTTTTCCTAACCTTTTCCTTGTCTCTTCCTTTTTCCTAGCCTCTCCCCCCTTTTTCTAACCTTTCCTCGTTTCTACCTTTTTCCTTTACCTCTTCCAATCCTTTTCCTCGCCTCTTCCTTTTCCCTTGCCTCTTCCTTTTCCTTTTCCTCGCCTCTTCTGTTTCCTTACTTTCATAGATTGTGTCATAATTTTTCAGCTTTTAATGAATGAAGTTTATTCTTTCCCTCGGTTTTTGTGCACAAACGATACAATCCACGAGTCAAGTGTAGCACTACTTCTCGGCCAAAGAAGTTGCTACTTGATTGGACTCTTCATTCTATTTAACCCCTACATTTCTTTGACAAGTTCGCAGATAAAACACTTCGAAATGTGCTAGTTTTAGTGCATTGAGTAAGGAAGAAACGTAAAACTTTTATTTCCAATTTTAATCATAGGATCTCAATAAAGACTTACTAAATATCATGCTCATAGAATTTCATAAAATTTGACCGCATGGGTTGTAAGATTATAGTGTTTGAAGTAGAAAAAAGGTATAATTTCTTCCCTGGGTTTAGTGGATCAGCAGACTTTGACTTCACTTGGTGTCCAATATTCGCACGGCTCAAGGTCTAAATTCATTTCCATCATGTTAAGGATGATACAAGTTCCTTGTACACCAATTTTTAGAGGTAAAGGTGGGGTGTAGCATATACAATAAAATTGTGCAAGTAGTCGAGGTTCAAAATAATGTCAATTCATTTTATATTTTTTTGTGAACTTAATATGTTTTAGAATTGGAATCCGAATGGTCGCCGCATAATGAGAATATGAAGTTTCACACCACATAATGCTATGGAAAAAATAAGAATTGAAAAATAAAAAGATCTCTAAGTTTAATGTGAAAAGAAGAAGTTTTTTGGTACCTTGCTCGACAATGTGTGACAATGTGTGAAAATGATTGACTTAAATTTATATGTTTTTATTCAATAAAGACAAGAGATTTTTTTGGACAATATGAAAGGAAATATTATTATTTGCTAGCACTAAAAACATCACATTCAATAGAGTGTCCTAGCAAAAGTTTTGGAGTTGCCTGACGTGCCCGCTCTCCCCATTTGAACTTCAAAACCCTACAACTTTATCATTAAATGTTGGATTGAGGAAAATATTGGACTCACAGTAATGTCCATCTTCAAAAAAATATCAAAGAAAAATGTTATAAATTGAAACCACACGAACTTGCCCGAACCTTCTAGAGTCCCCGGAGTGGACTCTTGGAAATTTAGGGGTTAATGTGATATTGCTATTAATTATGATCTTCCCTTCAATCACTGGCACCAAGTCTACCAAAGTCGGTAAAAAAAATATATAGCCTAAATTTATACTCCCAAATATCCAATTGATACAAACAAGTTTAAAACAACACATAAGTCTATAATGTTTAATTGCCATATTAAAATCATATTATAGGTTTAAAATAGAAATGACATTGATTTCAAAACCAATGTAATGAATGCAAAACAAATTGAATGATAAGCAGGTGGTCTTGTAAAATTTTGAAATAAAGGTCATCTTTTATAATTAAAATCAAACATATTGTAAAATTGTGTTCCCCTTGGCACTGCTAGTGCCATTCATTTATGGTGACCTATTATATATAATCATAATAAATATATGATCTATATTCACACAAGTTTTCATATAATTAGATATAAATGTCCTAAATCTATTGACATAGAAGAAATACTTGGTTGAGAAGAATAATTTTTGAATCCTTTGCCAACGGACAACATTGTTTGTATATAAAAATAAAAAAACATTATTAAAATGTAATAAACTTAATCAATTTGAATGAACCGTTTACTTCTAGATATCATAATTACAATAAACTAAAAAAAAAATTATTATGAGATTTTATTTGATATTCCATTATATGTATATATATAAAGCGAGGTGATGAAAATTTATTAAACCATATATAGAGGGGGAGAAAAAAATAGAGGGGTTTAAATAATGAATAAGGTTCAAAACAACAATATGACATGGTTTGGTACATTCCTAAGAGTATAATATATGATATAGTACTTTTATACAAATATGATACTGATTTTGTATGATTTATATATGCGGAATGAACTATATACATCTTATATAGGAATACACATATATATTGAGTTTATTCTAAATGAATAAATTTGGATTGATACCATATTGTTTTTGTAAACCAAATACTATATATTACAATTTTTTTTTTTCACCATATATGTTATAATACAATTTTTTTCTCTTATTTAGCATACATATATAAATGTTGATTTAAGAAATATTGCATACAGTCTTCATAGAGTTTTTATGATATGAGTCAAAGACTAGTATCGGTACATGTTCCGACCAGGGAAGGTTTTTTATTAGTGCTCCTTAGAATAAAATTTGTTTGACGTATTATATATTAGATTGCAATTTGCATCCCTCGGAACGTCGTGCGTTAATCCGCAAAATGTCGTCATTCCGTGCGGCAAGGATGGCACGACCGCTAAAGTACTCGCGCGCAATTGCTTCGACATCCACAATTCCTTCATAGACGACATTGATCAAGCCGTTCAAGGTGTGATTGCCGACAATCATCGCTTGTAGACACCTAATCATGTCATCTTTCACCTTCTCCACCTGTCCTCCCCCAGGACCAGGAGCCACTCTGGAAATGTACGTTTGCCAAAATCCACGCGGCGTTCACCAACAACAATGTGCATGTTCCGGCCAAGTCTTAGGTCTAGGGTTTAAGGTTTAGAGTTAGGGTTTTAGAACTAGGTTTATGTTTTAGGTTTAGGATTTAGGTTTAGGGAGCGGCGGACATATAGACTGACACCTATTATATAGGTAGATACAATTTTTTTCTCTTGTATAGCATATATATAAATGTTGATTTAAGAAATATTGCATACAGTCTTCATAGTGTTTTCATGATATGAGTCAAAGACGGATTCAGTGGATATTGTTTTTATATATATGATATGGACTACTTTGTAATGAAAGTATATACTATCTTTATAGAATCTACAAAAGAATTTACTTCATGTTGTTTTTATAATGAGCCAATGGCTAGATATTTCATGATGAAATTGGTGCAGGCACGAACAAACTATAATAATTTTTGTAATGTGGGGTCGCAAAGTAATGTGCCTGTTGTATAAATGATATTCTGTATAATCTATTACTTTTGTAGATTCTCCCAAACCACGTAAGCCCTAACCTTTTGAGACCAAGTGACCCGATTCTGGTCACCTTCGAAATTCCTAGGATGTAGACAACAATAAGATTATGGCATCAAAATAAACCTGCCGGATACATCTCGGAAATTCTGGAGATGACAAGAATTGGGTTCCTCCGCCGTTTTGCCCATGACTATTTGCATTCTATTGATCTATAACACTCATCTTAGGGAACACATCAGAAAATCTCCCAAACAATTCTTCTTGGGTAAAAACTTGCCACGCTCAAAAGTTTGCCACTAACAAAAGCGCCCCACATTGAAAAACCTAATGAAAACCATTTAGTATCCTTGACATTTGAATTCACCTAAATTGTGCAATTGTTGTGCTCTTAGTAAATGACTTATAAATGCTGTAAGTTTTCACTTTTGATATAAATTTTTACTAAGAGCACAACAATCTATACTACTCAATGAGGGGGATCATAGTGGACATGGTCGGTAAAACTATTCATAATTTACAAGTCATTTTCTGCCCATGACACTAAACATCAAAATCTGTATAGTTACAGTGGACAAATTCCTATTAAATATGGAAGAGCTTGGTGGTCTCTAAACTCAAGTCAAAATTTGTTCTTACCATCTCCCAAAAAGAGGAAATAGTGACCATTTCTCTACACCGCCTTTTTCTCCTAAAAAGATTGAAGGGATTGCCATAAGAATGGGCACGTCAAGACATTGTAAGATGAACTAATTATAGAAATTCAAAACTAATTTAAACACTAAAGACAAGAATAGAGATCAAAACTCTTGGTATCTTTGCCAACCTTTACAAATAACTCTATTATCTGTACAAGAACAGAAATGAAGAATACTAAAACTCTTTGGTATCTTTACCTGACTTTACAAATAACTCTATTATCTCTACAAGACAAAACTGAAGAATATTAAATCCTCAAAGTATTTACATCATGTTCAAGCTGGACCGTGCAAAAAAGAAGCATGACATGTATGACTTTCTGCAAAAAAAAAAACTGATTATTTGCAAAAAAAAATTGAAACATCTGCAAAATATGCAAAAATCAAGTACAAAACGCTTGCCAGACAGAAAAGTAGAGTCCTTCAATTCAATGGAAGAGCTCACGTTAGAAGTAGTTTAAGCCGCCTTTAAGAGAGGTTATATCATAACATGAATCTTAGCTACCTTTGAGAAATTTAGAGGTGATTATAATGAATAAGAAGGAGAAGAGAGCTCAAAACTCTTGGTATCTTCGACACACTTTACAAAGAGAGCTCTATTACCTGATGCGGGCATGGAGAGGTACTTGCTAATCCTGGTGATTCCAGCGCTCATCATCGCCATGGGAGGCCTCCTCTTGATAGTGTTCATGAGGAGGAGAGGCGCTCCAGTCTCACAGAGCTCCGCCGCCACCCAGTCAGACGAGGAGGCGGTCCACGTCTGTGTCATCGACCACGAGATCCAAGGAAAAATAGTGGACGAGGCCATGGCAAAAGTGAAGACATTTCTCTCGGAAGAGTTTCAGAGAAAGCAAGAGGAATTTTACAAGACACGAAGACGAGCTGAGATGGAGTTTGAGTGCAACATGCGAGGAACCACACCCCTAACTGACAGCTCCTTCGCCTCACTCTGGGTGCAAAAACCAGGTGAGATACCTTCTCTTGAACTAGAGGCGAATCAAGAGATGGTGGAGGTGGAGCCATGCAGGATCAAAGACGTGTCCTCGAACCTGTGTCGGTCCATAATGACATACGCCATGCATTACAAGGCAGGAAGCAGCAATGAAGAGATGGTTTGTGATAGTTTGCCCACCACGAGCCATGTTGCGGCGCCGCAGCTGTTGAAGGGCGGTGCTGCTGCTGCTTCCAGTGGCCGCAAGGAACCGTTCGTGTGGCGCCTGGACATCGACGACAACGTCGCCGACCCGTCGCCTCCCAACACGCCTGTGCGTCATCCGAAGCATCTCTGTCGCGGTGTGCAGTTCGAGGTCGCGGAGCATCCGCGTGCCATGAACATCATTCAGCTGGACCCGGCCCAGGGGTACGGCTGGCGAGGGCCGAATTGGAAGACCACCTTCGGAAAACACCACATCTTCGAAGAAGAAGGACATGAAGGTCAGAAACACACAACTGGTGTCAACCAATTCACATGCAGTAGAGTCATTTGTAACGTCACCCAAGTGAGAAGTAGTTTTAGCCGCCTTTGGGAAGGAAAGAGAGGTCATGTTGTCCCATAGCCGCCCTTTTTCTATCTCCCCTTTGAGCTGCTTAGAGCTGTTTAGCCCTGATTGAAATGAGAAAAGTCAGAAGTAATGGTATATTGGACTCACTTTACAAATGACTTCATACAAACATGGTAAATGAGTGCACCGGCAGGTCCAAGTGAGTACCGGAAGAGGAAGAAGAACTTGGCGTCTGAAAAGAGCAAGGCGAATTACTACAAGTCACTGGAAGCGGACGCCAGGAGGAAGTGGAAGGGCGTGAAGGAGAGGTACAGGCGAGCAAAGGAAGTGGCGCTGCTCAAAGCTGCCATTCATGAGGACATTCACAGGTCGGCAGAGTGGAGGAAGCAGCTCCAAGAGAAAGCGGAGCTGGCGAGGGACCAGTCCAGCAGCAGCCCCGACACTGAGGAGCGCGAAGTCGAGAAGCGCAGTGGAAAGGTGAAGTCCATGTTGGCTACCTCGTCCTCGTCCAATGATAGCGACGACTCCATGCTCGCCAGGTTCAAAGATGTGCCCAAATGCAAGGGAAAGCGCCGACAGTGCTGCAAACCATGAAAAACTATTTGTCAGGGTTATGTCAACTCCTCGTTGACTACAGAAAGTAGAGCAAATGTAAGTCTTAGAAGCAATAAGGTGAAGGTCAAGGCTATGCTTACCAGGTCTGTCCGGGAATTCAACCTTCATGGTGCGCCAGGAATGTGTAAATATGACTCAAGTGGGTATGTCGCAAAACTACTCGTATTTATTGCATACCAAGCACTCCAGGTGTAACATTAGCATGCTCCATGTTATACATAGGCAGTACATGATGTGAGGTGACTGACCTTATACAACGTGATTTTTTAAAGAAAAAATACTAGAATATGTACCTCAACTTGCCTAACCCTCCTGGTAACAATTAAACCCCTCATCTCAGTATCAGAATATACATACGGAGACTAGAACTTCCTTCTCAGTGTCTCAAATATCTTGAGGATGCAAACAAAGAGTCATGGAGCGGTGTGATCCACGTCTGTAGTAGGCTCCCCAGGAACAGGAGAAGTTACCAGTGAGAACGCCTGCGTCTCACCAGACAAGGGAACACCTTGTCTGTCGCCTGTCGGAACCACTTCCTTGTCGTGACCATTCAAGCCCTGGCAAAGATTCAGATTGATTAAAGTGTATTAAACCAAAACGTTGATTGAAATAGACTGTATGATATCAGAGGACTTACCAATTTAGAGGAGCCGTTAGGAGATGCCTTTGCTTCCTCTAGTCTGTCTGTATTTTCCTTGCGTTGCTTGGAGATGACTCTGTCGTATCTTGAGAAGTTCGGTTGGTTCGTTGACGACATGAGCCGTGCCCACATCCGATCAGCAACGTTCACATTTCGAGGTCTTGCAACCACTCTCTGAGAAGAGATCATGCAAGTGTTAGGATCAGAACCAACTCCAAAAGAGAATCTGCTGTGGCTTGGAAACATTCTTGCGCCTAGTGCCATATGACGCATCTCGAAAAGAAAAAGAAGTGACTCATTTTTTTGGTGCGGAAAGAGCTTACTTTAATGGGGATATAGCAATGTCTGTTGTTGACAGGCCCAACAATGAAGCCGCAGTAACCAGCCATAGCCCCATGAATGGCGCTATGAGCGAGCAAAGTGCAATAGACGTTGTCGGATGCGTTGCTAGGAATAGCTCGGATCATGTATGTTGGATCTAAACCATCGGTCATTCCACTTTCATGTTAAAACCATGAGAATCACAACAAGGTTTACTCGTTATTAATGCCGTTAAAAAAGAGTAGTTGAGAAAAAGTTCCAGAAGAGAATGCTTTGGTCGTCAAAGCTTACCTATATACTTCAAGTTGAGCGACTCCGTAAACTCTTTCTGAAACGATTCCTGAAAATTAAACAAGAGGTTCAAGAATTCTTGGTGTAAAAGCTTTAAAAAGACACATGATTGAAATGAACCTTCAAAACTAGTTACCTTCAGAGTGGAACAAAGCCAGAGACCGACATCAAGGAGCAACTTATTTCCGGAGGCGTCCGTGTTTTTGTTGAGGTCAATGGCGGACTCAGCCATTATCTCTTGACCTGCACCTTCGGCCACAACAATAACAATGTGTCCATTCTCCCGGAGCCTCTGGCGCACATACTCTACCAGCCCGCCGGTTCCGTGCATGTAAAATGGCACTTCAGGAATCAAACACAGGTCCTGAATCCATCCAACGTCACAGCTCAATCGATTCTCACTCTACCAAAAAGTAAGTAGAAGGGTCGAATGATAGAATCACTTACAACATCACGACTCGCCAAAGTTGCATGCATTGCGATGTATCCTGCACCAGAAAAACATTCAGTGGAAGGTCCTAAACAAATGTTCCTTAACACGAAACTCTAAAACCTGGTCACAATGCTCACCACTATAGCGACCCATCAGCTTGACCAATCCAATGCCATTTTGAACACTCTGAGCCTCTACATGAGCTGCATTGATTGCACGCTGAGCCTCTTCCACAGCTGTGTCGAATCCGAACGACTTGTCTATGATCTGCCATTTCCATAACCACCAATCCAATTATAGCCTAATACTCCAATTAGCAAACAAAACACGAACATGTACATCAAGAGAGGGCGCCTTACATCAATATCATTGTCAATTGTTTTGGGAATGCCTGCAACAGCCACCTTCAAACCCCTCTTCCTGCACTCCTGTGAACAAAATGCGCTAGTTGTTACGGAATCCAGAACACTGTTAATATAATAGCCAGTGCAAGTAGATCTCAATATACCTCATATATCACGTTAGCTCCCTTCTGAGTGCCGTCACCGCCAATAATATAAACCTTCGCAGGTGCAGTCGACAGAAATATCAGAATATGTACAACATAATTGACAAGATGATGAAACAGATTATGACGAGTCTGCAGATGATTTCAGAAACTACACGGTTTGTTCACGTTCTTACCTCAAACCATGGAGTAGTGACTTCAAAACTGAAGAGCACACATGAGCCATTGGACGAAAACGAGGAGAGTTCTCTTCATTTCTCTTAAATATATACAAGGAGATGATGCTACTAACCTGGTTGATGCCACGGTCCTGAATAGAATCCACGATTTTGATGGTATCATGGCCGCCACGAGAGGTCTGCAGCACAGTGCCTCCGCGTTTATGGATGTCGTTCACCATTTTGGGAGTCAAATCAATGGTGTTCCTTGAGTAGAAGCCCCTGTATCCCCCCTGGTAAGCAAAAAAAACAACAATCAGTACCTAAACTACTTACACTGCTTCCAATAACCTAGACTACGGCACTTACGTCGATTCCAAAGATCTGGCGCACTCCGTATTGGAACCAGAGACCGCAAACAATCTCACGGATCACGGTGTTGAGACCGGGACAAAGGCCTCCGCATGTCACAATGCACGCTCGCACCTCATCTCCTTTGAAGAAAACCTGTCGGGAAAAAACTAGTCAGAAAATGATGTGATTCATGAGCGGTTAAATGGAGTTGGTGGAGTGAAAGAGGTTGGACCTTCTCGCGTGGCCCGGCACGTCTGAAGTGGACGCCAAGTCCGACATCGTTGATATTAGTCACCACCTGCCGATAATGATCAAATGACATGTTTAGAACTGAGTAAAGATATGAGGTTGTAGCAGCTGCTATGAAGCATGTCTTTTCTGGCCTTTGCTTGGAAAAAGTTTAACATTACGTCCAGTAATGTGCAAGCAGGCCTGGGTGTGGAAAATGCGCAATCTAGCAAGTAAATATATACTGATTTCGTAACACTTACGTCCTTCGCAACGACATCATCGTGATCAACGAAGTATTGCCTGCATCATCCATAGCAAAATCTACCATCTCAGCGAGGAATCTTCGAAAGAAACGAACAAACGCACTGACGATCCTCAGAAAACAACCCTAGATTACCTCACAGCTGAGTAGGCAGGGTTGTGCTTCAACGGATTCGAGAAGGTCTGCCATCAAAAACCCAAAAGCAATCAACGATCCGGCAAAAAAAACCCCAAAAAACTCCCAAGGTGACAACTCTCTTGGGAGAATTGCGCTTCCAATACGAAACCTCCAAGTGATCGCTCACCGGCAGATCGGGCAGCCAATCGGTCAAGTGGGGGACGTCTTCGAGCACGGCCCCGCCGCTCCCCGTGGAGATCTTCTTCTCGTCGAACATGGCCACGACGCGGGCCACCCCACTACTACCACCTCGCAAGACACTCTCGTCGCCCCTGAAGAACAGCGCCCCAGTAGTCCGCAAAGAGCCAATGCCGCAGCGCAGCGAGGAGCGACCGACTCCCCTGACACTAGTAACCGTCCCCCTCCTCCCCCTGCTGCCAGTGGAGTGCAAATCCGGCGACACCAGTGCGGCCCGCAAGCATGCCATGTCGCGAGGAAAAGGCGAGACTCCGAGCGCGGTGAGCGGCAGTGTGTGTGAGCTCGGTAATACGGCGATGATGGGCGATTGTGATGCTGTCAAGGCCGTTGGTAATGGGGAGGCGTGGGAGCGACGGCGTCGCGCATCGCGAGTAGCGCCATGTCCTTCCTCAAGGACTTGATGTCGGCGTCGAAGCTTCGGCTGAGAATCCGTCGCGGGTTCCGCGTAACGACAACAAAAAGCTCAAGCTCCCAAAAAATAGAAGCTCGGGATATTTCTCACAAAATAGAATATGCTTCAAGCTCCGGTTCTCCGCCATTTTGAGAATTGATGTTTTTGAAAATAATTTCCGGATTTTTTTTAATTTAAAAATTAATTAAATATGGTATTTTTTATTTTTTTATTTTTTGTTTTTTTTTTGTTTTTTTGGATTTTTTTGGATTTTTTATTTTTATTTTTATTTTTATTTTTTGTTGTTTTTGCCAATTTTGACCCTAGGGTATGGTATTACGCTCACCACTCTCGTATTTTTCCTACAATTTACTAATTTAGGGCTGCGTCACACCAAGACCTAGGTTGAGAGGCCATCGATTTTCAACGGCGAGATTGTGAGAATGGTTAAAGTTTGGCGTCTTGGTCTTCACATTGGAGGTTAGAGTTTAGAGGTTGTCGTCCTTCGTTGTGCCTACATGGTAGCTGTTTTAGAGAGTATTGGTGACAAAATGACGGGCTCGCAAGTTTTGGTCGCCGTTTTTAGCCGACCCAAACTTCCTCGAAGAGGTTATTAGCTTCCTTCAATTTGTATTATATAATGTATTTTTTAGCCTAAGAGTTTGGCCTTTCACCATTGTTTGGACTGACGGTCGGCCTCTCAACTTGGCCCGGTGTGAAGCGGCCTTTAGGTGATAGAGAAAAGTCACCTCAACTTTCAATAAGATATCCCCTCTTAATATTAGAGATAATGGTGAATTATGGCTAGAAGAGGGGAAATAATTTTGAAACATGGCATACAACTCCTTCACTCTTTCAAATTTCCTGTACTTGTAAACATATATCCCGAAATCTTAGTTCAATAAGAATGGAGACTGCATTATGAAAGTTCCACAAAGATGTGAGTTAATATAGGAAAATGAGCATGGGTCAAAGAAGAAGAAGGACGATCGGTCCAAGATGACCCTAAACTACCCGGGTGAGTGGGTGATACTCAAAGTCTTGTATCCCTAAGTAGAGTAGTTGTTGGTTTGATCCTTGGTTGTACAATCTTCACTCCACCTCACGGGTTGCCATAAATTGTCAATACAACAACTTATGTGTGCCACAAAAACCAAAAAAAAACTCTATTCACCAGTGGAGGCCAATGTAAATAGAGTCACCTAGAGCATGGACTACGTAATAAATAGCTCTAATTTCATCAATTAAAAAGTGGTTATGAAAAATTACAAACCTTAGTGATATGTTTTAACTACACCCTTTCTCAAGATAGGTGACGACCATCATTTTAAATGGTTAAGATTTTAAAAGGTGAAGGAGGTGAACAATAATTCAACAAAAAATCAATGAGCATTTATATCATTTATTTGAGAAAATGTAAAGTTCACTAGTTAAGTATGAACCTTTATCCTAGCCACTCAGCCATAAGTGTGTCCAAATGAGCAGGCAATCCCGAGCCCGTTTTTTTCTAGGTCGTAATAACAATCCATCCCAAATTCAAAGTAGATGCCTCTTCACTCTCAACAAACACTAAAAATAATACAAAAGTGAATTTCTCCGTAAGAAATAAACTTTAAATATTAAATTTAAGAGGTTGTGCTTAATTTTCTTAAGAAGACAATAAATTTTTGTTCAAAGAGTTTTAATATTGCTACAGTCTTACAAAAGTGATTTCATAAACCCAAGAGGCTACCCTGCCCTAACATTAGGTAGAAACAAACGACGGCCACATCGGGCTTCATCTCCCACATATGGTCCCTAAAAGACCCGGTTTGGCTCCTCATGCCCACACTGGTTTCATGGTAAAATCTAATATGGTTCCTAACCAAACCATTTGGTTACCTTCTTCTGATTTATCCTTTTAACCATATTATACCACAATGTTCCCAATGAGTTCTCATGTTGTTCCCCAAAGTTCCCAATGTGTTCCCCAACGTTCCCCTAGTAAACTCTTCGGAACGCTTTGGGAACGGGGAACGGGGAACTCTTCTGGGAACTCTTACAGTTCCCAAAGAGTTTACGCTGGGAACCAATTGATTCTCTTAAAATTACATCCATATTTACCTCCTGTTTAGTGCTATTTAGTGGGGCCCACCACCAATTGTTGGGCCCAAACGCAGGCTCATCCGCACATATGTGCATGAGTTTAATAAGTCTAAAATGTCATGGGAGGTGCCTACTCCCAAGTACTGTGCTTGCCCATTTGAAATACTGGCGGTCACTTGCACATGAGACTTGGAGACCAGTTCCTGAATTGGGTAGAAATGTTGACAAGTGGAACAACTGCAGATTATTATAAGGATGTTCTAATACATAGCATGCTCCTGGACTCTTGGAATGGCACCAGTGCTCCATGAGTGACAAGTCATCACAGTGCTTACTCAACTTGCACAACTCCTGAGCCAATGTGATACTGAGGTAGTAGCCATGTGATACTGAGATGGTGATACCTAGGTGATACCTAGGTGATACTAAGGTGGTAATGGCATAGTACTTATGAAGGAACCATTTGATGCGGATGAAGTACCTGGGTGATACTTGTTCAAAGCATGCAATTTGTTGAAAAAGAAGGATGAGCTTTAACGTAGAAACATCTTAAACCAACACGGGATAGTGAAGCAACACGTAGAGCTGCACTAAAACCGCATCAGAAGACCCTATGACCGTGGTGAGCATGAACGAACCCTGATTTGAGTGAACAGTGACTTGCGATTTGGGGTTTACAGTGCGGCTAGATTGTGAGGCGGCGGCAAATCAGTATTCAAAGTGAGCATGTGGGATTTGGTGGCTTCCTCAGAATTGTAATTGCGGTTGCTAAGTTTGGAGTTCCAAATAAAGAAACACGTTTTCGGTTGCGGCCAAGACAGTTGCAATCTAGTCGTTAACGCGGACAAGTGAGTATAGACACACGACGTCACTGTGCGGTAGTGGCAAAAATGGAAATTAAAAAACGCGGAGAGCCCAACAACAAGGTGCGATTTAAGATCAAGAGAGCGGTGGTCGGAAGGAGGTCTGGGGCGTACTTTCGACGACAGAGATTGAGATTCTAAAGTCGTCGTCTTACAGCTTGCTGCTTCTTCGTTGCACATGTCGCCCACTGTGGAGATCAAGAGCTTGTTTTGTGGAAAGTTCCACAACCTCCACAACTACAACTGTTTTTCTCATTTCATAGACAGCTAGGGTACAAAAAATACTATTGAAAACTACAACTTGTTTCCAATCACAACGGCGTACGTCCATTCAAACTTAAAAACAACGCTAACTCAGAGTGCTCTATGAAGTAATCTGCAACTCTCATGCCACGACGCGCATCGCCTACTTGACCTCTGCCTCATCTTTCGGAGCTTGCGCTTCAGCCTCCTCATACATTTCTCCTTCCACTTGGCCTTCACGGTGACTGTCTCTAGAACCCCGCTCTTCCGCTGCGAGTATAAAGTTGTGGAAAGAGTGGCTTGATCGAGAACTCATTTTGGGTGATCACGGAATCCTAGATTCGTCGGGGAATGTTGTCAAGGCTGTGCGGGACAAGGCACAACTTCTCTTGAATATATGGTATGAGTTATTGAATGTGTAAGCTTGCTCGACATGTTAGTAGAGAAATTGAGTCTGGTCCAGAGGAAAATCTATGTTGCTGGACATGAAATTAAGTTAAAAATGTTTTTTTCTTGACGTTATTCACTATTGACTTGCCCTTGTAGATCGATTAGTTCGTGCGACTAGCAGAAGTGTACAGTTTTGACGTGGTTACACTGCTGAGTAACGACAGCTGAGTATCGCAAATTAGTAACGACGTTGAGTGAAGACGCTGCAGTAATGCCCATTGTTGAGTGACGACGTTGTAGCAACGTTTCTGCTGCCGACATTCACAATAGCCCACTACCGAGTTTCTCTAGGTACTATCAGATCAGTATCGTACGAATTTCAGTCGACAAGTGTACCTTATAAACTAATGCGCATTTTTTTTGTCATTTTTGATATGAAAGTTCACTGCTGATCATTCATGAGTTTCATGTACACCACCTTTGCAAAACTATCGTTCTGTCTTCATGTGCATGTGACTATTGTAGTCTGTGTTTAAGGTGATCATAGTTCATATGCTGTTGGATTCTTGATGGTCTTGTACTATCAAAGAGCCTTAAAATCTTCCGTACTTGACTCTTCATTTACAGGCAGCCTTCACATATTTAGAGCGGTTTTTTTCCTGCGTCTATTACCGAATGAGCGCCTTAGTATTAACCCTCTTACAAGTACATTGAGATCGATCAATGCCAACTTTGAGTACACATGATGTCAACTTTGGTGCTAATTGGTTTTGTTTTCCATTTGCAAATAGGTATGCAAGGTGTTGTTGACTTAGCAAGTCACAATGGATTTCTTGAATCACCCTGGAGTGACAACCAAGGCGGTGCAGGTACAGATGACAATAATTCAAGCTCTGATGAGCAAGTTGACCATGCACATGTTCCAGTTGACTATGCAGAACTGGAGCGCGCACATGGTTGCGGTCGAGACCTCGGTGCAAGGAGATCAGTCCTCGTGGTTGGCGAGCTGCCCACACAGCCTTCGCAGCCCTTACATACTTCACAGCGACATGGTCCTACAACGTCCCGCAGAGATTGGCAGCCAAGGAGCAGGAGTGTTGCTACCATGCTTGGCCCTAGAATAGCCCACGATAGAGGATTGTGGACGTACTCCAATGTTTTGCCTCCGCAAGATCAATATGGCATGCCATCGGACTTCCCGGTATGTGAGGAGGAGCAAACCTTGTCACAATTTCCTCAAATTTTTGTGCAGCATGGCCAGCCAAATGTCAACCGAGGAGGCCGCTCGACGAAGGCGAGCCATCGACGAAATCGTGCAAATGGAAATTGGACTGGCGAGGCTCTTCGGAAGGCACTGGAGGACGTGGACGATGGCATTCTAGTGAAGACCGCCGCCAGGACGCACAACATTCCATATTCCAGTTTGCACGACTGATGCTACGGACATACACGAAGCCGTGTCTGTGGTGCAAAGACTATTCTCACGGCGGATGAAGAAGCCCAACTCGTGGATTATCTTCAAAAGATGTGTGATGCGGGGCATGGTCTTTCACCCTCTGCCCTAAAACTTAAAGTCTACGAAATTACTAACTCACGGTAGACCCCCTTTCGTGATGGAATTCCTGGTACCGGATGGATGCGTTGGTTTCGCATTCGCCACCCGGAGCTTGCACTGAGGGCATCCATGGCACTGGAGTCTGCTAGAGCATCTGCCTTATGTGAAGAAAATGTGGCTACCCTGTACGACAACTTGGAGAGTTTATATGACTTGCACCACTATCCGTCTCATCGCATATGGAATTGTGATGAGACGGGGGCACAAGCAGGTACCAATCACTTTGAATGACATATCATATTTTTGTTCAATTTATCATATTTTGCAAGATGGGAAATAGTACGTGCTTTGGAAATTGGAGGAGTACAATTTTAACAAGAATCAAATATGAATATTAAAAGTTACAATTAAATATGTTGGCAAAGAGTGGTTTTTTTTTTAACCCATGCAATGCCAAGTACGGTACCAAAAACATTCATAAACAAATAGAGATTTTTTGTCTTTTCCCATTTTCTTGTTTTAAACTTAGGGGGTAGCATAAATATATATTTTGACCAATAGGATTTGCATTTTATGAAGCATTTAGTTCACCTTTAAAGAAAATGTATTTTGGCAAATTTTGAACCTTCGTCCCTTCGATAATTTTTATGAGAATGCTACACCCTTATATTTAAATTACGGTCTCAGGGTTGGAATAGAAAATAAAGTTTTTTTGATTTGATTTATACTTCATTAACTAAAATGGGTAGTCCTAAAGTGTTTTTGATGAGAAATAGCCGAGGGATTTTAGGGGATAGCATTAAGTTCATCTCAACGTTATTAATATCCATGTCCATGGGAGCATACATTAAGAAGATAATCCACTTCAGTCTACACAATTCTGTATAGGCTATGGTGAATGTTGTCCAATCAGTCCTTGTTGAAGTTATACTTATGCCAATGATTGATAGTTTATTAAGCATTAAAGACATAGGCTACACTGATTACTCTAATTGATGTCGTCCACACTAATTCAGATGTCCGCAGTATTTGATTATCTTCTTAATGTAAGTTTGATTTGAAAAAAAAATCAGTAGTAAATTGGATGTACACATTTGTACAGAATCACTTTGTCACAAGTTATCCCATTGTATGTAATGCCACCTCATGCAGTTTAACATGGTCATTTTGTCAATCCCATCCACAATATTTCATATAGGGGTTATTATATGAGTGCTTTATTTTTCCCTCATTCCAGAGTAAGTTGTTCTGGACACTATGTTGAGGAAGCCAACATACTTGATCTGTAGCTGAGGTTGGACCACTTTCTTTTGTATTATTTAACACTAATGAATCATAATTAAATTTTTATTAAACATAATAAAAATAATAGAAATGATAATTATTACCATATTAATAATATTAAATAGATCAATATATAAAAAACATCTAATTCATCAAGCTTGCATGTGGGGATGGTTTGTCCAGGAAAGACTGATGGTGGCATGATAATTGCAAAGGCCGGCGCCCGGCGAGTACAATCAGTTGTACCAAACGAACGGGAATGGCTCTCTTGCCTAGCTGCGGTAAATGCGGCGGGTAAGAATATCCCTTCGTTTTACATTTTTCGTGGCAAACGATTCCGTGCAAATTATATTCAACATTGTGAACTGGGTGCAACTATGTCCATGCAACCTCGTGCATGGATGACCTCATATTTGTTCTCGGCCTGGATCACACATTTTGTGGAGTGCATCAAGCGGGAAGATGAGATTTCTCAGGAACACCGGCACTTATTGGTTTTGGACGGCCACAATAGTCATGTCACCCTCACGGTGGCAGGCTTTGCACGCAGCATCGGCTTGGATGTTGTGAGTTTGCCATCACACACTTCTCATTGCTTGCAACCCTTGGATGTTTCGGTTTTTAAACCATTCAAGCAATTCTTCCGGCAGTATAGAGACTATTGGATGTCAAGAAATTTAAATAAGCCTACATCAAAAGAAGTCCTGGCCCATTGGGTATCTTTGGGACTTCAGAAGGCCTTGACTTCTTCGAATATCCAAAGCGGTTTTATCGCTATTGGAATTTATCCTCTTAATCGCGAGGTCGTGCGACGATACATGGTTCTTTCTACAGTATATGCTCAGGCTTCGCAAGAGGGGGATATTGGAGGAGAGAGAGAGTCCATTGGCGAGCCCATTGAAGTACCGCCTACGGTGACCGAGGATCAAGTTGCTGCGGATTTTGAGCGACAACCTGACGCAACAAGCTCCCATTATTTTGTGCAACAATCACAACCAAGTGATGCCGATGTCGAGGATGTTGAAGAGGAGCTCGATGGCAACAATGATGATGAACCAGAGGCTAGTAACCATGAATCCATCACCCGATTTTTGAGACTGCCGTGCAATGCTCAATCTAATCGCCGCCAACGAGATTCAATTGTGGATTTTGCAAAATCCATAATCTTGACATCTCGTGAGTATGAAGAAGCGGCAGAGTTGGTGGAGCGAACGCGTAAGAATCTCCAAGAAGAGAAAGATCGACAAATGGAGGAGAGAGAAGAGAATCGGTAGCGCAAGGCAGTGGAGCGGGAAGAGAGCAACACACGAAGGGCGGCAGAAAGGCTACAACAACTCCAACCAAAAGAGCTTCGAGCCGCCGAGAAGGCGGCCCTCCAGGCTCGTCGCACGGCTGAGAAAGAGGCTGCTCAACGCGCCAAGGAGGTAAAAGCACAAAAAGTTGCCGCGGCACGAATTGCGAAGCCGCGGAACGTGCCAGAGTTGTGGCGGAGAGATCTGAAATTTGTGCACGGAGGGCGACACAAGTTGCGCTTGGATGCCAAACTAGAGCACCATGCGGGCCAATAGGGGCTTCTTCCTCTGACCCATATCACATCAATAACCTCGATCAAGGGCAATTCTCAACAATTGAGCCGCCTTCTGGATCTCACGTCCCATCCGGCAATGGCCAAATTTTTTTCCAGTCACACCCCAATGGCCCTCAGTTTTCTCCGTTTGACATCCATTCACAATCTATGCCGCCATCCGCACAATTCACTCCGCCCTTCAACATGCCTGGGAGGATGTTATCTACAAGCACACAAAGTCCCTAGGGTACCTCAAATCAAAATGCGAGAGAAGGAAATGGGCGACCATGGCGTGGTCCATGAGCGTTGGACTTTGTCCAAGTCCGGTGCGTACCCTAACCATAATTTTGTTGCTTCTTAACTCTTAAAAATCCTTGAGTATTTCTTACCAAAAACACTTCAAAATTGTCCATTCTAGTGCAAAGAGTAGAGAAGAAAACAAAAGTCCAATTGCCTAAGTTTGCAATTTTAAGACAACATACCTTACATAAGTTAACTTACTTGTAATTTTTAGCCTGGAAAATGCCCAGAGTCAGTGCTGAATACTGATCTGTTGTGGTTTGGGAAATGTTGGGTGCGGTTCTAGAGCAAGCAGGTGGTGATAGGGAAGACATTGGTGGAACTGTTCGAGGGAACACATTGGGGGGAGCTGCCAGATCACGGTGCCAGTTCACTCTTCCCTTCTCACAAAATGGTGCATGAACATGGTGGGGACAGAAAAATCAACTGAGGTGGCTCACAAGCATCGCATGTGCGGAGATCATGCACACGAGGCGAGCATTAATGCCATTTTTGGTGCGGTTTTGGAGAGAATCAGGGTGTGTCTTTGGACAGAAGTGAGGCACGGTTTAAGTGCACTCTACTGATTGGTTCACGGACTGAAAGTGCAAAGCCACCTTTTGATTTTTATCAATTAAACCACTATACTTTTTTCAAATTTTTCTCTTCCTAACCATCTGAACCTTATTTCCCCATCCAATTGTATTTTTTTATTAAAAAAACTACCCAGGAAAGCTGAAAATCCTTAAAGGTGCGGTTTAAGGTGTTTCTACGTTACTACATATGAAGCACTACCCTTCCAACAATCATTGTAACAATACTACCAAATCCGGTATACTACAAATCAAGGTAGAAGTAACCAAAACAAAAAGAACAAACGAGTTAATCGTAGCATCTTTTCCACGTTCAATTAGAATTTCATGGATTAGGAAGGTAGAGGTACTTTTTGTGAGTCAAGGACTAGACTCAAGACACATGTATATACATGTTTTTTCCCCTAAGATTACGAAGACGAAGAACTCAAGTCTCCAACGGGAGCCACTGCTAATGAAAGCGTCTATTTGTTCCACCACTAAACCTATGTATCATCATGCTCACATGACAAGAGCTATTTTTCCAGTGGAATGGCCATCAATACTACGAGCCCATGCCTCCCCCGCTTTCCCCAACGGGAAAGTGGAGTCCACAACGACCTTGAGCTTCCCCTCCTCCACCAAGTCCACGGCCATCTGCAAGAACATTGTGTTTTTGGCATCCAACACGAACGGCAGAAAGCTTTGCCTCGAGAGGGTGATCTTGTTGTACCAATTGCGCAGGACAGTCTTGAGAGTGGGTGTCATGTCGATGACCTTGCCCCAT
Source organism: Bryoerythrophyllum caledonicum (assembly GCA_963971425.1). Lineage (NCBI taxonomy): Eukaryota > Viridiplantae > Streptophyta > Bryopsida > Pottiales > Pottiaceae > Bryoerythrophyllum > Bryoerythrophyllum caledonicum. The sequence goes on from OZ020524.1 coordinate 4,131,956, forward strand.
TTCGTGAGCTGGGGCTTGAAGGCCTCGAGGGGCTGGTAGGGCGCGAGGTGCACCACCACATCGTACTTCTTCCCCGAGGGGCTCTTGAAGGTCGCGCCCTCGGGGGTCTTGTAGTCCAGGACCTCGTCCGCGCCCAAGGTGCGCACGAGGTCCATGTTCCGAGCGCCGCACGTCGCGGTCACAAAACAACCCGCCATCTTCGCAATCTGCACACAAAATAGTAGCACAAGCGATGCTTTTTGAATTAGAAGCTAGCAATGGATCACATGGGAACGCTAATCATCATAATCACGTGATGTCTAACCATGACACGCGTGATCATGAAAATGCTAGTTCATATTGCTAACCATACTTGCTAATTATTAGGTGCAAGCGCAGTTGTCAGGTCAACCACTTTTCTCGCACAACGGACATGTTATACTTTCCTCTCGAAGCGACTTTTCTTTTTGATTCAAAGACCGTGACAGTGCTAGCTACTCTCGTTCAATCAGAACATGTAACATGCGTCATCAGTAATTGTCAAGAGTTCGCTTCCAGTCGTTCATTATCCAAGTTTTTCACACCCGAATCCATTTCTGCAGATGAATAAATTGACTGATGACGCATACATTCACACTGATGACAGATACATTGACTTATGGTGCATGTGGGATGTATGCATCATCAGTCAATGTATTGAAAATCCTGTAATTAAAGGTACAATGGGTACCTGGGTCCAGAAGAGGCCGACACCTCCTGAGGCAGCCGTGATGAGAATGTTCAATTTAGGCCCTGATCCGTCGAGTTTGAGCTCAACCAGGTTGATCGCACTTTGGAGGGCGGTCATGGCAGCAACAGGAAGCGACGCCGCCTCCACCACTCCCACGGTCGAGGGCCGCTTCACAGTGGACGTCATTGGAGCTAGAGCGTACTCTGCATATCCGCCGCCTCTCTGATATCCATCCAACAACATAGAATACTCAAAAACATCATGACCATACTTTTTTTTGGCTATCACTTCACATAAGTGGGAGATATATGACACAACAACCGGTTTTAGAATGTCTTTGTAAAAGCTGCAATCAAGCAATGAAACTGTGAATATTTCAGTTACATTTAAGGATTTTGTCACCCTTTCACATGCAGTTTTTGATCCTCGTGTCCTCTTAAAAGCATAAAATAAATGTGCTTAGATCAGAAGATCATTGAGTGTGTGCAATAACTTTGGTAGCTAAACTGGCTGAGTTTTCACGGACAGCTTAAGTTTTTGTACCAGTAAATCTGTCCAACTGATGATCTTGTCGCCGGGTTCAAAGCCGACGACGCCTGGTCCAACACTCACCACCTCGCCGCTTATATCAGTACCTGAATGTAGTCACAAGCACATGTGTCACAAATGTACATGCCCTGGGAAGTGATATTTCTTAAGATCATAGTTGAAAGTGGAAGGAAATAACAAGACCTGGGATGTGGGGGAATTTGCGAGGGAGGACATGCTTGAGGAGGCCATTTTGAATCCTCCAATCGACGATATTGACACTGCTCGCTTCCACCTTCACCAACATGTTGCCCTCCTTTGGGATCGGCACAGGCACTTCCACATACTACATCCAAAAGAAGGAGAAAACTCTCATCATCTCATCACGTACAAGTTCAACGCAGCAACTGATCCACGCATGTACCTCAAGAGCCGACGGACCGCCATGGTACTTCGCGTATTGTACAGCGCGCATCATCTTCGCCATTTATCGAATCAAAGGACGCCCGAGATGGATTCTGCACTTGACTGAACGCGAATGCTCCCTGTTTTGTAGAACATGTATGGGTTTTATTAGCATCTCGCGGGGTCACTAGACACGTATATTACAGACACAAACCATGTCAATGCAACTGGACTTCTGTGGTACTACTAAAGGAGTCATCGTCGTCTCCTTTCTCCTCAGCATGGAATTGGCGCACCATAGTCGTGGGATGTGGAAAAGTTCACACAATAATGCACAAAGTTGGGGCATCATTAGAAGGTGGAAGGTGTCTAGTTAAGTTTGATGAAAGGTGATCATGCTTTCTTTCTCTAGAAGTGGACATGAGAATATCATCCTCACCGCAAAAAAAATGAACAAGAGAATGGTTTGTTGAGCTAATGCTCTTTGTCTCACATGACTACATTTTACCGGTCATGTAAAATAGTCCTTGAACTCACACTGTCCTCTCAAAAAAGTGCATTCAATACCCCAAAGTGTTCTAGTAAAAGGTTCACACAAGATAAAACTGCGGTCAACTGTTGTTGTGAGGGCGCTCTCACAACAACAGCTGAGAACGTCAACTTTGGAGTCTATTACTCTGTAGATTGTACACTTACAGATGCATGACAAGTCCCATATCATCTCACTGTATGCATCCCGTATTATGACAAACCACATTCTAACGCAACTAGACATGTGATGTGGTCCCAGCTTCAGCCCACGCGGTTGGTTTGCGAAAGTTCTAGAAACTTGGTAGTCAAAAACTGCACACAGAAGTCTATGCATCGGAGTCAAAACGTGCTTCTCACTGAGAGCCATATGTCAAAGAAAGAGTCGGTCCGTGAAGGGGACCGCTGTGAATATACACTCATACGTTATAGCCAAATCTAGTGCCGGTGGATGGAGGTGGTGAGAACTTAGTAGAGGTCAAAAGTTAGTGGTGGCTTTAGTATAGGATTTGGTAACTTCAGCACATTTTCATCTCCATCCACCTACTGTCATTTCCTAAAATTGGCCTAGCATCAAGCGCCACGTCAGATGGCATGTGAAAATATCATATGACTATGCCGACTTGAGTTGGCCCTCTTGTACCCTGTTCATAGGCTTCCATTGGATGGTTGAAAAGCTCAAAAAGTGTTTTTAAACCGTCTTGAAAGGAAGATGGCAGCACATGTGAAGATTGTTGAGTGATATAGTGATATGATAATTGATTGGTCTCATAAACATAAAACAACAGCATCATCTATGGATTTTGTACTTTAATTCTCAGACACGTCAACACTAGTCACATGGCAACACTAGTTAGAACTTTGTTGAGGTTATGGTTAGCTAAGGTTTTAAGTTAGTGGCATTTATAACTTAGCAGAGGTATAACTTATGGGAGGGATGAGTGTAGTGTCTGAGTTCGTCGTAGCCACTACAGTAACTGTAATGAATTTTATGTTTAGTATAGTGGTACTTTATGACTTGAAAGCGCTATAACTTTTACTTTTGATGAAGGTTTTCTTTTTTATTGAGAGTACAACTTAAAGAGGGTGATCATTGTCAACATGGTTGGTAAAAATATTCATCGAGAGTAAAAACTTATAGCATTTATAAATCATAGAGTATGCCTACACTAAACATAAAATTTGGAGTACCTTGGCATCGCTTTTGATTTCAAATGTGTCACCAAAAACCTAGGACAAGTCACTTTTATGTGTCTCTTTGTGATGAACTTCACTCACCCTCTTCGCAAAACGAAGTGAGTGTCATAATAGTAAGTGAAAAATGACAGGTTTGTTGCTAGTGTAGTATTCAAATGGTGTACTTGGATAACACCCAAAGTATTATATAGCGAACTTCTATTTATGCAAGAAAGTGAGGCTGACGAACCATAAGTGTAAGCCTCCATTCTAATCTTTAACTATAAAAATCAACCTAAAATACATTGTCGCTCAAAGAGAAGAAAAAAAAGGTGGCTAAGATTCATGGAACAACAAGACCTCTTCATCTTCCTTCTCAAAAACCATTTAAATGATTTCGAACTTGAACATAATGACCACAAAACCCTTCCAAACCTTATAAGGATTGACCATCACGCTCCTCTATATCTAATAGTTGGAGTATGAATCCTTCAAAGCCTACAAGCTCACGAGGCCTGGGAAGAATCTACGAGTGTAATAGATCATGAAGAACATTGGGTACATTTCATCGCAATCCCACTTCACGGAAACCACCAATCCCCGACACCGATTTATACACCAACAGTCTCATCAAAATCACCAAAACCTACTGCATGTCCACTATGAAGACTATTTCCAGACCCTATTTCCTCAATTCACTCCTACAGTGTGATTTTTACCCCCTAGAGGGTCAAAAGTGAGGAGAAGCCAGAAAAGGAAAGAAGAGGAAAGAAAAGGCAGAAGCGAAAAGAAAAGCTAGAAGGAAGACGTAAAAGTTGAGAGCGAGCAAGTGAGAAGAAGAAGAAGAAGAAGAGGATCATACTTTCCAGGTCCACCTCCGAAATTGAGCAAAAGAATCCACTCAAATTACACACACACAAACATACACACACACAAACAAACAAACATTCTCACACACATACAAACATTCACACACACACACACAAACATTCACACAAACACACACAAACATACACACACACACAAACATACACACAGACATTCACACACACATTCACATATTCTCACACATTCTCACGGATTATCGAAGCAAGTGATCGACACACCATCACATGTGACTGAAGCAGCGATGGCGCTGGCCACTTTGATGAGCGTGCAGTTCCCGTCTGCTCGTCAGGTGACGTGATTTGCTGCAGAGTTCAATTCCATCTCGCAGCTCTTCGATCTTGACAACCTAGGGCTCTCTTGGGATGTAGATTGCAGGAGCGAGGGAGCAGGTCGAGGTTGCGGTGCTGAGATGTGCGAGCAGCAGGAGGATGCGTGAATTGCCCGTGTGCGTGCGTGCGAGAGGACTGAAAGCGGTGTCGCGAGCTATTCGCGAGGACGGCGATGGAGGGGAGCCGCAGGATCCCTCGTTGCCGCTACTTGCCGCGGACGAAACTCTGCAGCGCATGGTGAGTTCGCCGGATGAGAGGCGCGGGCGAACCACGCGCGCTGGTTGATTTCGGGGCTTGAGATGCCGCGTTGGGTTCAGGGTTTGGGTTTAGGTTTCGTGGTAGGGTTTGGGGGACACAGGTTGAATGCAGGTCGCAGGAGCGTTTGGGTTTAAACCCCAAACCCTATGACGTGAATGAGGATCGATCCTGGTACTAGGGCATGGTGTTGAAGCGTGTGAGGATTACGAGGCTCACCTGATCGGTTTCTTTGCAGGGCATCAACGTGAACCTTGCGAATGACTTCGAGGAGGAGTACGAGCCTGTCGTCCACGACAAGACCTCCGGGTTCCGGCCCGGACTCGAAGTGGAGGGCGGCTACGTCGGCCTGTTCGTGCGCATGCTGGGCCTGGACAACCCCGCCGAGGACCGGGAGCGCGCCGTGCTCGCTCTGTGGCGTCACTCCGCCGCCGGAGGCGAAACCGTGAAAGAGATTGTCATGTTTCCCGGGTGCTTGAACCTCGTGGTGGCATTGTTGACGTCGAAGAGAGAGGATACCGCGGAAGCAGCCGCAGCCCTGCTGCGCAATATCTCTGCCATCGAGGATTTCAGGTAAGGTTCAGGGTTTCAAGGACCATTTGTTCTCTCGTCTGAAAGGTTCGTGAAGGGTTTAAGGTAAGGGTCAGGGTTAGGGTTCAAGGTTTTGTGAGCATTCATCAGGGGAATCCTTGGGAGGAAGGTCAGTATCGATTCAGTTTTTTTTTTAGTATGATTCTATATATGATATCTATTAGACTTCAGGCTCACCTTTTGAATCAATATTGGTCCTCTATTTAAGGATTATCCAGATGTATGATCTCTCGTATGGAGGGTCTAGGGTTTTAGGCTTTGTCTCTCGTATGGAGGAACTATGGCTCAAGGTTTTCGGTGACCATTTGACCTGAATATGGGGGTTAGTCTTTGGCAAACAGGTCTCAAGTTGCACAAGCAGGGGCGTTAGAAGAGATAGCAGGCCTGCTGACCCGCCATTCCATATCATCAGAGGTATGGTAAACCAGCCTCTTTCCTCAATTCCATGCTACTTAATTATTACAACTCAGAATGTGAGACTGGCAGGTCAGGAGACTGGGAAAACGTTTTTTTTCTAGGCTTTCATGGAATTGTTTTTTGGTACAGGTGAGGAAGCAGGCGTTGTGTGTGTTGTGGAATGTTTCGCTCAGTGAGGAGGAGAGGAAGAAAGTTGCCGGTCTTGAGCTTCTTCCGGCTCTGTTAGCCATAGTGGACTCTGAGGAGGTGGAAGAGAAGGATGCTGCACAGATGGAAGCAGCAGGGTTGCGAATTCGCGACTCCGAAGAAGAAACTGCAAAAGAAGCAGCTGTCGGTGTCCTGGCGAATTTCTCCTACAGCCCTTGCAATCACCTTCTTCTCATCGAAGCTGGCGTAATCCCAATACTGGTGAGTACTCCGTGAAGTTCATGATGATATTCTTTTTAAGAGGGGAAATCTTATGAAACTGTGGGTAGCTTTTCAAATAACTTTGCTGAACAGAAGGAAGCAACAGGCTTTCATTTGTTGCAATTTTTCTCGTCTGTTTTTGTGGCAGGCGAAGGTGCTCTTGGAGGAAACAAGCGGCTCCAAAGTAACTCGCCAAGAAGCGCGCACCTGCCTGCTAAACCTGGCCAAGGAGGACCCCATCCAAAAGTCGGCCATCGTGGAGGCAGGACTCGTGCCGGTCCCGCTCATCGGCGCCAGCGCCTTCCGCACCTTCAAGCCTGTCATGGAAGACACGTTCGCCATTCCGGAGGAGGACATCAGCTTCACACCGAACCCCACCTTGACCACCGTCTTCGGCGCCGACAAGCTCCTGCGAGGCCTCAAGATCGGCAACGCGGACGACGTTGACAAGACCACGGTTCTCCTGAACGAAGGCAAGGTGAGGCAGCAGTTTCTGGCGAGGATAGGCGTCATTGAGAAGAAGAGGGTTGGAGAAGAGAATAATGGTGAAGACAAGGTCATTTTGATGCCGTGGTGGGACGGGATTGCGAGGCTGGTGCTCATACTGGGGCTGCAGAACCCCAGTGTGGCCAAGAAAGCGGCCGAGTCGTTGGCGGAGATTTCTATCACTGAGGATTATAGACAAGCCATCCATAAAGCGGGCGCTGTGCCGCATTTAGTGAAGTGGCTTGGGTCTGGTGATGAAGCGGTGACTGAAGCGGCAGCTTTAGCTCTTGATAAGCTGGGGAAAAGGTGAGAGCCATGGATTAGCTTAAACCTTATGGTTATCTGATTGTGAATTAGGAGCAGTAGTGATGGCCTTGTCATTGATAGAGATGGTTTAGGTTCAGGGTTCAGGGTTTAGTCACCTTCAAACCTAAAACCCCGAACCCTAATGGTCGTTTTCTTCCCTCTGATTTTTCTACAATGTTGTGTTTTGTGGCGGAGTTTATAGTCAGAAAGTGAGGCGAGCAATTGAGGCGCATGGGGCTGTGCCGGCTCTGATTGAGATTCTTCGAGCCCCTGGTGCACCCCAATCGGCCAAAGAAAGGGTACTTTGATTCTGCACAAGCTTTTCAACTTCTACGAGAAAGTTGCACAACCATGTTTGTTTTGTAGAGTTAGCATGGAGTAAGAAAGTTTCTGACGGGTTTTTTTCCCCGGGATCAACAGGTGGTGAGCACGTTGCTTAGATTCTCGCAGGAAGGAGAGGGGAATGAAGAAGCCCTGGTTAGTTCTTGAAGCCACATGATTTAAGGATCAAAAACATTCGTTGCTTTCTGTATCATTGACAGATAAACCTCCATAATGCAGACTCAAGAGGGCGCAATCCCAGGGCTGATGGACATTGTGAGCTCCGACGGGTTCAGCGCAGAAGCGAAAGAAGAAGCAGAAGGAATATTAGAAGAACTTTCCTCCCGCAGACCGGACTCAAGGTTTGAACCCGAAGCCCCAATCCTAGTTTCTCTGGGAATTATCCTAGAAAAATCTCCTCTTCAAACCTTGGAGTCTCTGGGACTAATCCTAGAAAAGCTCTGAATTCAAGTCCTAGAAAAGATTCTAGTTTCTCTATCGTTTCAAGATGTCTTTCAACTAATCGTTTACAATTGTGTGTTTCAGGGTAAAGATTATAGCTGCAGGTGGTCTTTCTCCGCTAATTGAGATGCTCTCCACAGGTTCGCCCCTGCAAGCAGAGAAAGCCGCAAGTGTGCTTGAGAATCTCGCCACAGAGCAGAGAAACGCCGAGGCTATGGTCAAAGCCGGAGTGGAATCTGCACTCCTGTCTCGCCTCGACATAAACGTGCAAGAAGAAGGTAACTCCACTCTCTGTCTCATTTGCAACCGTCTCAAATTCCAGGCTAGTTCATGTCCCAATTCTGACCAACCTTTTCTTCAGGCGGCTTGCCAGATATGGACACATGGACCTCAACAATCGCCGCCTCAAAGCTTCTGGAGGCGCTAGTGAAGCACAAGAGCGCACTGGAGGCCAGCAAGTTCGCGTCTCTCCTGCTGCGCATCCTCCAAAACGCAACCACTCCTGCTGAAGTGAAGAACTGGGTGAGCCCATGTCTGCGGCGCCTCCAGCAACAAGGCGTCGACAGAGACAGCCTCCCAATCGGCCCAGAAATCACAATCCACGACCGGATCCCTCGCTTGGTGGAGCAGCTCGGCGTTTCATCCCAACAAGAGGCTGCGGTGACGGAGCTCCAGGAGCTGGCGTCGCAAGGAGTGGGCGCGTACTCGGCGGCCATTTCGTCCTCTGGAGGTATTTTCCCGCTTGTGAATCTGCTTGAGAATAGCACCACTCCTCAGGCTAGCTCCGCTGCTCTGGCGGTGCTCTACAACTTGGGCATGGACGAGGAGAATCACGTGGCCATGCTGGCTGCTGGCGTTGCGCCGCCTCTGCAAAGGTGGGTCAAGCGAGGAGCTCCCGACTGGAAACTTGCCTTGTACTTGTTGAGAACTCTTCCGACCTGAACTTCAGTTTTGTCGGATGGTTTCTGCTGCATATCTCTTGCAATGGAACTAACTTCCGTCCTACTTCAGTGGTCTTCTGATGTGCTATCTGCCTACCCTGCACATCTCAGGGTATGTTTTTCCATCCTGTGAATTTCAAGGGCAAGTATCTTTCATAGTGGAACTCAAGTTTCGTGTTTCTGTTTAGGAGCCAACCTTTCACATCTTAGGGTATGTTTTTTCATCATCCTGCAAATTTCTATGGCAATTACTTGTAAATTACAGTGGTAATCTGCAAATTCTTGTACCTTGGGATGTGAAAAGCCCTTGCCCGTTGTATATGACTATCCTTGTATGCCATGCTTCTGACTTGTATGTGTGTATGTACTATGGATGTAGGAATCAAAGAGTCAAGCAAGCATAAGTGTTGTTGAGTTGCACAGGTACTACCAAGTTGTGCTTCTATTGAAAGTTACCCTTTAATTCCAAATGTACGCTGGGATGTGAGAAAGGTTGTCATGAAATGAGGAATTGTGGCTCTTTAAGGGTTAAAACATACTTGCCTTGAGTATGGCAAGTATTTTTACCATATTCGCGCGTGCATATGGTTGTGCAAACGTTTATCCAGGCAGAACTCTTGGGTTTTGTGCTTTTTTGGGCATGATTACAGTGACTTGGACGATGACTTTGTACAATAATGTTCAATGATAAGCATCTCATGGAACTCACACCAACTTAATGCACATAATATTCAAGGTAAAAATTTGTGTGGGCTGTCACACCACATGACCTTCACTCACAATGCGTCCTTAAACATTTGTCAAACTACATCGATGTTTAGGTTTTAACCCTTAAATGTCAGTCGGGAACCGTATGAATAGGACTGTATTTTACTCTGTAGAATACATAACATGTATTAAAGTTTAGTAAGACTTACACCTTTGGATTGAAGAATCTTGGAAGGTGTAAGTCTTGGATTAAAGGTGTAAGTCATGCTAAATTTTAATACATATTCTGTATTCTACATAGTAAAATACGGTCTTGTACACACGGTTCCCAACTGACTTTTAAGGGTTAAACGTTGGTTGGGGATCGTATATAGAGGGCATGTGTTTTACTCTTTAGAATACAAGCATTGTATCAAAGTTTAGCAACACTTACACCTTTGGATTGAAGATTGTTCAACTAACATCTTTCATATGGAGGTCATTTCAATATCTGAACCTTATCATGTTCAAATACAACACGATGCCTGTGGAATATTGTGGCCACACACCTGATGACGATTAAGGGTCAAAAGGGGATTAGTCATGTTTGGATGAGGCTTTGGAGGATTTGGAATATTGAAGAAGAGGAGATGATGAACTGAGATCCGAATCCTCGACAATGGGTTGCTTTCACAAGCACATGAAACATAAATTGGAGCAAAAAGATTACTTGTTTTAACACACAAGTGTAGATCCCCGAGTCTTCAACACGGCAAAGGCACTACCGCCAAGTCCCACATTCCTTCAAATCCCCCAAGTCCCACCTTCCTTCAAGTCCTTCAAGTCCCCACTTCTCTTTGGAACAAAGCCTTTTAGAGGAATCACTTTGGCACAATACATTGACCCAATGCAATACTCGGGTACCCTAAGTTACAGCTTCATCGGACATATAACTCTCCATATAAAAGAAAGCAGGTATTACCATGTGAAGCTGAAACTCGGGACATTGTATCTCGCTAAGAGAGGGTCTTGCCCAAGACTGCCCTTGTGAATTGCAATTCCAAACCAAGTGGTTACATATTTTTCCGATGAAAACTAAATTAGTTATGAATTTTCAAACCGTGCAGCCATATTTAGTGGGTGGCCAGAAGTAGGTACACCCCATAACCAACGACAAGAAGTAAGGGTCTTGACCAATACCGAACCTCCATTTGGAGCTGAGTTGGTGGTAATGGGATGGAAGAGGGTTGGATATACCCCAATTTTACAGGCGTTGGCTACAGATTTTGGTTGGTTATGGGGGGCCTTACCTTCTACACTATTCTTGTTTTTTTCATGGGAATAAATTGGAACAACTACAAAACCCTTCAAGCATATGTTTCGAATATATTTTTAAAAAAATTATCTAGAGATTACCATGCACAATGCAATGAGCCCTGGCTTTAGAAGTTGATTATTGTTTGATTGGTTGATGGAAATTGGACCTTCGCTCAATATTGTGAAGGAATCTCTTTATCCTAAATTTTAAAAAATAAACAAATCTTGAGGGTTTTTATCTGCATCCTCAAGCCATCTACATAGCTTTGCAATTTTAGCACTAGACACATATGGTATACCATGACATTCATAACATATCAACATTGGGATTGCCATAGAGTTTGTTAGAATCATGGATGCTACAATTCAACTGTGTACACAGGGTTGTTGTAAATAGTAGTTGTATTGTACAGGCATGGGAATACACAAGCATTTACCCATGACACCTCCAAATAGCCAAATGGATGAGAGGATTGGGCAACTTGCCTATGGTAGTAGTTGAGGGCGCGGACAGGAAACCCCCGCCCGGACTTATCCGAGGTGGGGCCCCGTCTTAATTGCATGGGCTCATTTTTCTGGCCCTCCCATTTTGGGGGGGTCAGAGGCTTTTTTGGCTTTTTTTTTAACTAAATTGGGGCCTATGGCCGAAGTTTAGTGCAGGATACCCCCTTGCTAAATTTAGGGCCCCATCCAAAAACAAAATAAGGGCCAGGTTTTGGCCCCACCACCTCCTCCCCCACTTGGTAAGTCTGAGCGTGGGGGGTTTCCTGTCAAATCGGTAGTTGAGAAGCTACTATTTCTTCATGCCGGAATGTAGATGGCATCCCAATACCACCCTCGCTCAAAACCTTTCTGTATAAATTTTAGTTGAGATCTTTGTAGATTCTACACCATTACAATATAATAGTAGGGTTAGTCATTTTCCAACAAATACTTGAAACGCAAAGTTTGCTCCTAATAAAAAGAATTTCCATTTTTTTCATTACAACACCAAATAAAAGTTGTATACCATTACCAAAACCTTTTGTTCTTCTTTGTTTTGTTTCTTTTTTGGGGAAACCTTAACCCCTAAAAGACCAAGGCATTTAAGAGGAATCTCTTCTCCATTGATTAAAAACTGCCAAGATAAACTTTTTGAGAATGTAACCGTAGGATCCTCTTCTAAACTTATATGAGACGATGTGGTTGAAAATTTGTGATTGTTGACAGTACGGGTTGTAGCGAAAGTGACAAATTTTGTACCCCACAAGTACACTCGGTACTTCACAGGCTAATCTTGACAATCGCCAACTTTGACACCCTGAATAAATGACCCATAGTACCAACTTCCAAAAAGAGTCATCCTCGTTTAGCCCAAAATCTCTACAAACTAGATTGCCATAAATAACGTAGGCTACTCCCAATTTGAATTTCAGATTCTACCCTTCGCACAATTCAAGCGTGATAGTGAACTCCTTACAATCTTACACCCCCTTGCTTATTCATTCCCCGAGAAAGAAAAGTGCATGTATGTGTATGTTTAGCGCCCAAAGTGCAAATAATTCATTTTGTCACATGCGAGAAATTTCGGGACATTGAGCGACCGCGTCCATGTGGCTGTCAACAACTGGTCATCACTTTCAAAGATTGAACGCGGTTCCAATCCAAAGCCATGACCTGTATGCCAGCCAAATTTTAAAGGGTCCATCCAAAAAGTTTCCAATGATAGGAGAAAGAGAATCCATAAATAAAAGTTGTCTTGTTTGCTTGCTTGGAGTTGAATATATTATTGGAATCCTGTAATAAGCTCCTTTGGAAGCTTCCATGGTCATGGGCTTCTAGAGTATTAATGGATATTATGGTAAACATTATTCTATTATTGCACTTATGTTTTCTACCCTTATTGACTTTGAATGTGTCCAATTTTTTATTACACGTGTTGTATTGTTTTAGTGTATTTTTAATGGCTTAATAAAGGAAAGGAGAGCCGGAACTAGGGAGATGAGGTAGCATAGTCTGAGATTTTTTATATTACCCTTGTTATATTTGGGTGCAATCATTTTGAAAATTGTGGTAGGTGGATATGAGGAAATTATGTTTACTCCGTACAAGAAAAAGGACTCAAAGCCTGTAACAGAGAATCTTACAATCTAATACCTTCATTATCTTTAGAAAGAGGATTATATCAAGGTGATACCAATTTTCTATTTAGTGTAAGTCAACCCTTTAAGGACAAGAGGCTCATAGATGGTCACTTTGGAGTACAATAATCTGCAAATTTGGTGGACCAATACTTCATCTTTGTGTGATCCACGACCTTAGGATCTGCATGCTTCCAACAAATGTGGTGAGAACATGTCCGGGAGTCCGCGGGCAAGCTGTAGTGATTTCTCTGAAGTGGGGTTGCGATTGAATGTACATGTTGTGTAGATGATGATTCGCCTCTCTTCATCACATTTGCCTCTCTTTCATCACCTTTAAATTGTAATCTCCATTAGATTAAGCTACCCTCTTTGTTCACTCTATGACTTATTCGCTATAATCTATCCTTGTGTTTCACATGCAAGTGCAATTGAATGAACTCAAAATTGGAGCTATATCGCACATTGCACTAACCCCTAAATTTCCAAGAGTCCCCTAGGGGAACCCTAGAAGGTTTGGGCAGGTTCCTATAATGTAATTTTACAACATTATTTTTTGAAATTTTTACAATAGATGGACATTATTAAAAGCTTTGTGTGAGTCCATTTTTTTTACCTCCTAAATCTGACTTTTTATGAAAAAGTGTTAGGGTTTTATAGTTCAAATGGGGAGAGCGGGCACGTCGGGCAACTCCAAAAACTTTTTCTATAACACTCTATTGAATGTGAGATTTTCAATAATAGGTAATAGTATTTGTCATTTCATATTTTTTTTAAAATCTCTTGACTTTAGTGAAAAAAACATATAAATCCAAGTCAAACATTTTCACACAGTATCGCACATTGTCGGGCAAGGTACCCAAAAAGCTTATTCTTTTTCACATAAAACTTTGAGATCATCATATTTTTTACATTTTATTTTTTCCGCAGCATTGTGTGGTGAAAAGCTTCTTATTGACCATTCGGATTCTCATTCTAAAACACACTAAGTTCAAAAATATATATAACGCAAATTGACAATTTTTGAACCTCCACTCCTTGCACAATTTTTTTGAATATGCTACACCCTTTTTCTACCTCTTAAAATTGGAATTCAAGGAACCGATATCATGCTTAACATGATAGGAATGAATTTAGACCTTGTATAGTGCAAAAAATTGACACCAAGTGAAGTCAAAATCTGTTGATCCATGAAACACAGGGAAGAAAATGGACCCTTTTCTCTATTTCAAACACTATAATATTACAATCCATGCAGTCAAACTTTATGTAAGTTACTCAATAAGTCTTAATTGAGATCCTACGGTTAAAACTAGAAGTAAAAGTTTTTTGTTTCGTTCGTACTCATTGCACTAAAACAAGCAATTTTGAAGTGTTTTTGGTGTGAATTTGTCAAAGAAATTTAGGGGTTAAAGCGTTAATGCAATGTGGGACTTAGGGTTTGAAGTCAAAGGGTGGACAACATACAGTATTTGCTCTCAGTACACTAAAGATGACATTTAGTGTAACACCCAGTAAATGACTTGTAAATGCTATAAGTTTTTACTTTAAGTGAATATTTTTACCAACTATGTTTATAATGATCCTCTTATTTGAATACTATAGAGAGTTGTGCTCTTGGTAAAAATTGGCATCAAGAACAAAAACTTATCGCATTTACAAGTCATTTACTGGGTGTTACACTAATTGTCATCTTTAGTGTACCTTTTTATGTTTCCAAGTGCAAGTGGGCTTCTTGTGTGTATTTGTGGTGGCACGCACTCCATGAAACATATGCATTCTTTACAGCTGGTGTATGCTCCATAACAATGATCCCTTTGAACATAGGTTGCGGGGATGTTTCACATGCCCTCCCAAACTATCAGACTCCAAGTTTTAAAACTTTTCATCCAGTCGTGCAACAATACGAATGATTCAAGCTCCTCGAGATGCTGATTTGAACTTTGCATCACAGCCCGGAAAGTGCGATTCTGAGAATACCTGGGTCAAAAGTTGTCCATTGCATTCTCAACCGAAAGTCCACCATGATTAGGTGAATCAAAGTGAGTCCAAGCATGGTCCAAGATTACCCTAACCCTTTAGTACCCACGAGACCCGAAATGGGACTCTCGAGGAGTTAAAACTCAATTTGCATGAAACCCATGAGGAATTAGGTTGTGAAATGTAATGTTCAGATTTGCGCACACATGAACGATCTACAATAATCAGATCATGATTTGGAGTTATAGAATTCCTCACATATGATATGCTCTTTTTATTCAAAGTACAATTTTTTTGCAAGAATATATTGATGGATAGAGTAGTATACCCTCCAAAGTCCACAATTTTCATTACCAATATACAGTAACTTCAAGCTCTATAATCCAATCCATAAACCGTTGGATGTTGTGCAAATTTCCCCAAAGTTTAGGTCATGGTTTGAGTTCAATTTTGTAAGGCTGGATACTAAAAAATCAACACATATCTTGGTTTTGGATAGACATGACATGGGCGCTAAAGGGATTAAACTACCTAGGTGACGGTGGATATTACCCAAAGTCTTGTATCTCTAGATGGAGTGGTTGCGGGTTTGATCTTTGGCTGTAAAATCTTCACTCCACTTGACGGGATTGCCACAAGTTGCCAATATAGCAACTTGTATGTGCCAAAAAAAAATTAATTTAAAAAAATTAGTCCAAGCTTATTCACTTCCCATACATAACAAAGTAATAATTTTTTTGTCCAATTGAAAAGAAGTGGTAATGTAATGGAAGTTGTGAAAAGAGACCATCAATTCTTTATAAGCGTATGAAATCATAGTTCTATCTATCATTTGAAATTATTAGGAAAGAGTGAAATAATTTTTATAAAATTTTAAATTAAATTTTTGGGCACACACAAGTCATTATATTGGCAACTTGTGGCAGTCCCATCAGATAAAAGAAGATTTAACAACTAGGGATCAAACTTAGAGCCACTTTGTACTTTGGGTATCTCCCACCATCATCTGGGTAGGTTAGGATCACCTTGGACTAGTTTATAAGTTTTTTCCCATGACAGTGAGGGAGTGTGAGAAAATTCCAGACAATGAATGAAATCGTGTTAAAACCTTCATGGTCATGTGAAACCAATGATATCAAGTCATTTAATTCAATTTGTATATGAAGCCTATAAGAATAAGAGATAAAATAGAGTTCTAAATTTTTAATGATTAGTGTAGCTATACAATGCTATAAGTTTTTACTCTCAATGAATTTTTTACCCAATCATGTTGACAATGATCACCCTCTCCGAGTAATATTGATAGTTGTACTCTAAATAAAAATCTTCATCAAAAGAAAAAGTAATTGCGCTTCTAAATCATAAAGCTCTTGGTCCAAGATGACCCTAAACTTCCCGGGTGATAGTATGAGATACCCGGAGACATGAAGCTATAAAATCTTCTCTCATTTGACACGACCACCGCAAGCAGCCTATACAACAACTCGAGTGTCCCAATTTATATTTATATCTTTAAAAATAAAAAAATAAAAAAATAAAAATGTACCACAACACTAAACAATTTTTTTGTGTAGACTCCATACTAGATCCACATTATAATGTAGGTGATGATACTCTTTACTAAACACTTCAAAGAGAGAAAGAGGTAACTTGCACGCCATAAAGCATTTGATGAGGAGTGCATGTTCCTTCCCCCAAATCAACCCCACAAGATATGTATTTTCAGCTGTCAAGAACCCAAAAAGGAAACACAAACAGTTGCAAAAACCATAAAATATTCACCAGAAGTGAAATCCCATCATTTGAGCCTCATTCCTGACCAGTGACCATGCTCATAATTTAAAACACCATATGTTTTAAATTAGGAAAAACTCTCACTCTCATTTAACCGAATCATATGGTAAATTTTGAAATATTCATGTGATTGTTAACAACATCCAAGAGGCATTTTCCACGTCTCTTACAGTGTAAACCACTAAAATGTGCTCCCTCACATAAGTTATAGCTAAGTATGGCGCTAGTAGGTTTTGGAGGTAATACCTAGTAGCAGTTGAAATTTAGTAGGGGTTGGAGCTTAGTAGAGGTTATACGGCAAGAAGAAGAAGAACTCTGGTCCCCACGAGTAAGGGCCGGAGTGAATAAAGTGTCTGTTTGATCCACCACTCAACCAAATGTCCACCAAACATAGGTTTAGCAGTAAGGAACTATTCCCCCCTCTCGATGGTTATACGGCAAAAGAGGTTACTCATCAATGAAGGTTATAAGTTAGCGGTAATGATAACTTATCCAAGGAATGAGTGCAAATACCTCAGGTAACCTTCCTAGTAACCAACCAAAACATATAAGCAACATTTGAAAAATTGGATTACATGCAACCCACTTCCATCCCAATACCACCCATTTAGTTCCAAATGGAGGTTTGTTTTGAGTCACGATCCCTTACTTCTTATCAACGCTTATGGGAGATACCTATTGGCAGCCGCCGGCTAAACACGACAACACACATTCACGATTCATAACTAATTCACATTCGTTCGTCTCCCAATAGCTTAACCCTTTAACGCCTAAGAGGCCCTTACATGGTCGTTCTCTGTGCTTTTTCTCATGTAACTCCATTATCTCTCTCCTACTCTAAACACATTTTGAGCTCCTCATTAGCTATCCAGTCTCTAATCCATGCAAGCATCAACAAACTACAACAATTTCCATAAACTGGAGTCATACATTTCCATGCTAAATGTACCCATGATACAAATGATATTTTTGCCTCATCTACTACACTCGTAGATTATCTCTATCCACGTAGTCGTTAAAAGGGTTAACTTGCCGATGGAGGGGGGAATTTACCTTAGTTCCTTCTCCAACATGCACCTATAAAGTAGGCACATTTGAAGAGCATTTTCACCTTAGGCTAGAAAGAAGTTACCACAAGACCAATCGCAACAAGAGCGCCGTGATTACCCCAACGAACGAACCAACCAAACGAACCAACCAACCAACCAACCAAACGAACGAACGAAGCAGCCAACCGAACGAACGAATGAACGAACGAACCAAACGAACGAACCCAACGACCATCCAATTATTCGTAGTACATGGAAAGAGCGGCCGCGGTCGGTCTGTCTGTCTGTCTGCCTGCCAGTCTAGCAGCTGCAAGTCGTCGCCGCCGCAGCGACGCAACCACTCGGTGGCGTGGTGCCAATCAAACGCTCGCCCGCGAGCAGCACTAATAAAGGGAGCAGGAGGACTATCTTTCAGGTGATGATGGTGGAAATAATAATATGATGGTCTGTGCACTGGAACACACAGTACAACCGTGTTTGCTCCAATTCTTCCAGCGCAAGCCAGCGGCAGCGCTTGATGCGCAAGTCAGGAATGTGTGAGGCTCGTTGACTGGGTGAGCCTAGCGTCGTTGTGTGCAGCGAGTGAGTGGGTGGGTGTGTGTTGCGGTTTGAGGGAGACTAGTTCCAGTACGGAGCTAGCTAGATTGGCGAGCAAGCTGTGAAGGACCATCGGGGAGTTATATATTCTGTGGGACGGCTGTTGACGTTTTCCGTGTCTAGTCTTGTGAGCGCCGCTCGGTCGATCGGTACGTTTGCGTTTGATGAAGGGAGTTGAGGATCATCTTCGAAGTTGTTGTTTCTGCGACGTTGGTTGTGTCTGAGCATTTGAAGGTTTCCGTCTTCTCTTTCTTCGAGGGGAGAATGCGCAAGGAGAGATTCATGTGCATTCTAGAATCTGGTTCGAATCTGGGTTCGGTCGAGGGTATTCTGTGACGGTCGTTGTCTTCGCTGCCTGCTTCTAAAGCTTCGTCCCACAACTTGCCTGTGAAGATGAATGGTTACGTTCAGTGCGAGAAACTTCGAGGTCGTAGGTGTCCGGAACCAGTGCACTCTCTTTCTGATCGACGAAGGAGGCGAATCCGAAGCCGGTCGACATTCGACGCATTGAGCGTGAACGATAACTCAAACACGCAAGTGAGTCTCAACGAGAGTAATGTCTGTCGAGACGCGAGAGAAGCTGTTGTGACGCAGAGGTATCCTTTTCCTGGAAGCATCAGAGGGTTTATGAACGCTAGATTCGGAGCACGCCGTGGACGCGGAACTCGGCGTGAGAGCGAACTTGAAAGTACCACGGTGAAGTACTGTGGCGGCTCGGATTTCCCGTCGGTGCGAGTTTCGCCGCGCGCTCCTCGCCCCTCCTGCGCCGTGGAATCACCCGAAAGAAGCGCGCTCTGTCACAGAGCTCGACTTTTCATTACTATTTCGGTTTGTCGCCTAGTGTCCGCCGGGTTCTCCTAGAACCTCGGATCTCCTCGCCTCTCCATTGCGCTCGTCGACCGCTTGTCACGCATCTCCGGCATTGTGGCCCTCCTCACTCACCAGTGGGCATGCCTGGAAATCTTGCCGTTGGCCTTGTAGTGTTGTCGCGTGGCTCTTTTTCGGTTGCACTTCCGTCGTCGATTCCACTGCCTAGCTTTCCAGCCTCTAGATTTGGAAGGTCTCCATTCCTGCTTCGTTTCCTTATCGTGGTGCAACTCCGAAATAGCGCTCTGTGTCTGAAGTACTGACGTAATTTTCCAGGTGCCATATCCGAGCTGCACTGCAAGGAAATCCTCGAGAGGAACCGAAGAAGGAAATCCAGCAAGCTCCAGAAGAAGGAGGTGATGGAGGTCGTATACAGGATGATCATGTGGCGTGTCTGTGAGTATGAGTAGACAGGGGCGTTTCGCGGATGCGCTTGCTTCCGAAATGGCCCTGTGGGGCCACAACGCGAGCCTGGACTCGTCGCGAGATGTGACCCACGTGCTTCTGAGCCCGAGAATGGGAGGCCCCACGTCGCCGCTCAACCGCAAGATGTCGTTGTCCAAGCGCGGCGGCGACATGGAGCCGTCGTTCGACTTCGTCGAGCCCGAGCTGCTGGACGACGCCGTGGACGTTGGCGACTCCACCACTGGCGCCTTCCACAAGGTGCCCAGCCGCAGGAGCCTGGGCCTGGAGCTCCCCGTCATCGCCAACTCGTCCTACCTCGCTCGCCAGTTCAGCGTGCTGCACAAGAAGCCCTGCGCCAACCAATTCATCTTCTTCGTCTTCACCTCGCTCGTCTTCATCTTCCTCCTGCTCAAGATCTCCTCGGTCGGATGGATCGCGGTCCAAAACCAGTCCGCGGCTTCCCCTGCGGTAGGTTCATATTCTCAAGGAATCACTGTGACTTTCCTGTACATCAGAGAAAACTCTACCAACACTACTTGTTCCTGCAGGTGCCTGATGATACTAAGTTGTTACTCAAAGCCGTGAAAGTCGAGCCGAATGAAGCTCAAGCCGAGCCTGCATCGCAAGTCTTCAAGGACACCAACGAGTCATCTCAGGTAACTGACAGAAACATCAGTCTAAATCCTTGCAGTTTTCTTTAGTGTGGGATGTTTCCATCTCAGGCTCTGCGTTTTGTCGCAGAGCGGCGACACGGTGCACTTGTGGGCGAAGCCGAACAGCGAGAGCTACCGGCAATGCATCGACCGCCCGAAATCCTACACACGTACGTGCGCCCAAAACCCTAAAACCCGAAGCCGAAACTGTTACGTCTCATCTCCTTTCTAAACATCGCCCTTCGTCGCCATGTTGCAGGTCCTGGTAATCACACCAACGGGTACCTCTTAGTTAACGCCAATGGCGGCCTCAACCAAATGCGAGCAGGAGTACGTCATTTTCTGGAATTGAGATTGATCAGTTTCTTTCGTTAATCAATGGAACTAGGAGAAGCTTAGCTACTTTCTTATGGGTTTCTGGCAGATTTGCGACATGGTGGCGGTGGCCCGGCTGATGAATGCGACGCTGGTGGTGCCGGTGCTCGATCACAGCTCCTTCTGGGCAGATCCCAGGTACTGTTATTCCCACATGAGATCATGTCCGTGGTTGCAATGGATTAGGGATTGCGTTTCATCTGATCGTCGTGTATGAGCACGTCTCAATAAAAGCTTTCTCTCTAAGACTAGCTCTAGCCCTAATTTATTGACAGTTGCTGGTGTTTCATTGCGACGAGCTAAGTTATGTTGCGTCTTCCAACAGTGAGTTCAAGGACATCTTCGACTTGCGGCATTTCATCGACTCGCTCCGGGAAGACGTCCGCATTGTGGAGGCTCTGCCGGCTTCGGTGGCCGGAATCGAGCCCATGATGAAAGCGCCCATATCTTGGTCCAAGGTGAGAGCATCCCTGGAGTAGGGTTCCTGCTTCTTCCGGTCTTGATGCATTCGTCGTCCTGATTGTGCAGTAGCATATATACCATCTCTCATTGAAGCGCATAAAAACCCTATCAACAGAGAAACCCTAATTTTCATGAGGTTTAACTTATGAGTGGGATTTTTTAGGCATCGTATTACCAGGAGTTGGCTGGTGTTCTCAAGGAGCATCAGGTGCTGTCCTTCACTCACGCGGATTCCAGGTTAGCCAACAACGATCTGCCTGCGGAGGTTCAGCGGCTGCGTTGCCGGGCTAATTATGTGGCGCTCAAGTACGCGGAGCCCATTCGGAAGTTGGCCCACACGCTCATCAAGCGCTTGCGAGACGGCGGCCCCTACATCGCCCTCCACCTCCGGTAAGAATCCTCAGGCCTTCTTTTCCAATTCAACGTCCAACTTTGTGTAATAATTTCTCTAATTAGAGGAGTAGTGGTTAAGTACCCCATTGAAACTGAAACATGGCATTGGATTAAGGTTTCCGTCTCCCATGGTCTTTGTCTCGATTCTGCCCCCGTAATACCTCAGCGAAACAGAAACCATAATCTAGTGTCTCTTTCGGAAGTGCACTTGACCTGGATTTGAGTTTCTGGTTCATGCATTCCACTTCCTGACGACCTTGTTCAGGGAATGCAAGTATAACACAAAAACATGTCTCTGATTGAGGTAGTGCTAGCATACTCCAATGTAACAGGAACCCTAATTTAATGAGCTGTGTTTCGTTGAATCACATCGTCTAGACAATGACCCATATTGTTTGATCGGATTCTTACGAGGATGGTCGTCATGATATTCTATTCTGATTTGAACGTGAGAAACCCTAACGTGCTCTGTTTGGTGCAGATACGAGAAGGACATGTTGGCCTTCACCGGGTGCGCGCACGGGCTGTCCAAGC
Source organism: Bryoerythrophyllum caledonicum (assembly GCA_963971425.1). Taxonomy (NCBI): domain Eukaryota; kingdom Viridiplantae; phylum Streptophyta; class Bryopsida; order Pottiales; family Pottiaceae; genus Bryoerythrophyllum; species Bryoerythrophyllum caledonicum. Next base: position 4,153,939 of record OZ020524.1, read on the forward strand.
GCGAGGGCGAGGAGCTGCGCAGGATGCGGCTCGGGGTGCCGCACTGGAAGGAGAAGGAGATTGACGGCGAGCAGAAGCGGCGGCAGGGCGAGTGCCCGTCGACCCCGCGCGAGACCGCGCTGCTGCTGCACGCGCTCGGGTACCCGGCGCACACCAAGGTCTACATCGTGGCCGGGGAGATTTACGGCAACGGCACCATGGACGCGCTGCGCCGCAGCTTCCCCAACGTGTACGACCACACCACGCTCGCATCCGACGCCGAGCTCGCGCCGCTGCGGGGCTTCCAGAACCGCCTGGCCGCGCTGGACTACATGCTCGCGCTCGAGAGCGACGTGTTTGTGTACACGTACGACGGAAACATGGCCAAGGCTGTGCAGGGACATCGCCAGTTCGAGGGCTACCGGCGCACCATCCATCCTGACAAGGAGAGTCTTGTGAGACTCGTGGATGAATACGATGCCATGAACATCTCCTGGACCCAATTCCAAAGCCATGTCCGCAGCATCCATGCCGACCGGATCGGCACGCCGCACGCCCGCAAGGCCGGCGAGTTCCCCAAGCTCGAGGAGAATTTCTACGCCAACCCATTCCCAGGATGCATCTGTACGACCATGGACAAGCATCACCCCGGCCATCGCCACCTCCTCCGTGAAAACTAACACTCGCGTTCCGGATGTGAATGCTGGCTCCATAACATTTGGACCATGGGACCATACAAGCATGGGACCATGGGACCATGGACCATGGGACCATATGATCATGGGACTATGTGACCATGGGTCAGTCGAGGCATATGTGACCATGGTGCATTAACCATGGGTCAGTCGAGGCGTATGTGACCATGGTGCATTAAGGACTCGGGATCTAGATAGTGCATACTACCTTTGGATGATGTTTGCTATCACTTGTGACATGCTCACTTTGGTTGTGAACGTTATTCCTCCACACTTTAACCCATTTTTTTTTCCTAGTGTGCTAGATGAGAATAAGGAAAATTTTCAGGGCAAGCGATGTACAACATTGTACTAGTCTTCTGACAGTTACTCAGGTAAAGTTGTAGTTCAGCAACTTAATTTGGGGGGTGTAACCCTTGGACTCACTTGAACCACAAGCTAAGCTACTTGTATTATGATCTGGTCTTGTCCCCTCATGTGTAATTTGTATATGTCAATAAAGAGACTTGAACCATAATATTAGTGATTTGGAGTGGGTTGGATCATTCACAAGTGTTTGTGAAGTCACCCAGAGTTTTGAAAAGATATCCAGCTTTTGATTCTAATAGTATCATCTATTAGATGTGGGAAGCTTGAATCCTAAGTGGAATCCTTAATAATTATGAAGAGCTTGGTGGCCTTTAAAATCATGGTAGAACTAGTTTTAGGAGGATTGAGGGTTCATGTTGTAATATTAATCTTAGCCTCCTTTTGAGGGATTGGGCCAATTATATAAGGTAAGCCCCCCCTAAAACCGACAAGTTAAGGAATGAGCATATATGGATCGAGGAGATAATTATACTATTATTTTTCAATGATAGCCAGTAGAACTACAATTCCAACCTAAGTGATTTCATATTTTTCCAATGAAAACTGAATTAGTTATGAATTTTCAAAGTATGCAACCATGTTTAGTGGGTGGCCAAGCAATAGGTACCCCCCATAACCAACGACCAAAAGTAAGGGTCTTGACTATTAGCAAACCTCCATTTGGAGCTCACTTGGTGGTAATGGGATGGAAGAGGGTTGGATACACCCCAATTTTTTAGGCATTGGCTATGGGTTTTTGTTGGTTATCGGGGGGGGGGGCTTACCTTAAGTGATAAGATCATGGTCCCTTCCAGACTCTTGATAATGAAGAAGTGAACATTCCTATCCACATTCATCCCACTTCAATTACCTCAAACAAAAACCATGAAACCACGGATCTCCTTATTCACCCTCGTCGAGCATAGATCGGGAGCCAGGCTTGGGTGGGACCATTTTTCTGGCCCTGCCTGATTTAGGGTTCTAGAGGCTTTTTTTAGGTTTTTTTTTTTACAGAATTAAGGCCTGCGGCCCCAAATTACCCTCCGTGGCCCACCCTTGGATCAAATAAGGCCCCCCTCCAACATAAAAATAGGGGCCGGTTTTGTCCCTACCCTTCCCACCCTTCCAAGCCAGGCTTGCTGCAACGCTCGACCGGGGTATTTAGGCAAATCCTGAAACCACACTCCAAATCCTAAGCTCAGCATAAGATCAGACTCATTCCATCTCAAACCAAACACAAAAAACCTGAAAAAGAAATGGAGAGAACGTAAGTAGAAGATGGTGTTGAAAAAAAACACCAAAATACAACCTTGGTTTTGCGTTCCAAGCCCTGAATTCGGTACAAAGATTGTAGAAAACTAAACCCTAAACCCTAAACCCCAAACCCTAAATCCATATTTGTACAAGTTGAAAGTATACGCTTCTAATCCTGGAAGAATGTGAGTATGAACATGCGCCGTAACCAGGATGAATCAGCTGCGGATGCTATAATAATAATCCGCCCATCGCTTGCTCGAGCTCTCTCACTTTGGCGACCAAAAGGTCACGGTCTCTTTGCAGCTGCGAAATGGACATCTCGCGCTCGTCTTCGGCGCTTTCCAGCTCCTCCAACATTTGCCGGATGTCTTCCGTCTCCTCTTCTTCCTCGGCCAGCGCCATGGCTTTCCGAATCAATGACCGCACCTGTCAAAACCGCAATCAGAAACTGCATATATCCTCTCCCAAAAAAAAAAAAAACCTCATTAGCTGGAATTTAGTGTGCAATTCAACGAGGTGTTCTTCACATGATCACACATACCTTTCCCGAGTTCCGTTGCAATTTGCTAGCGCCGCTGGGAGCAGGCGGGACGCGAGGCAGGCGCGGCTGGGGCTCCTCGGACGAGCTGCCCTTTGACGCCGACTCCGGTTGCCTTCGGGTGAGCTGGATGTGGATCTCGCCCTTGTTCACGCCGCGCAGGGGGAGCCAGTGGTCCAGCGTCTGGTTGCGCGGGAGGGACTCGTATTCCACGTCGCAGTGGCCGATGCTGGAGGTGGGCAGAATCGTGTTGTAGTCCTTCACGTGCAGGGCCAGGGGGCTGCCGTCGTCCGGAAACTCCAACGTTTGGTTCCAAGACGGCATCAAAGTCTTGTACACAACCTGTGAACATCGCCCTTAGATTCTGGTACATGAAAACCGAATGTAACAAGAAGGAAATCGATACACAAAGAGTGCTTTATGACATGACCAGACAAACCATGACAGAACGAACATTATTGATACCAGTTTCATGTTCCTGTTTGTTGTGTATGTTAAAATTCAGTCCTTGTTTTGGAGAGGGGCTGTGTCCAAAAAGAGGGTGTGTTTTACCTTGTATTTGGATCGAAGAAAGAAGTAGAAGGGATTGTTACCTTGGTGCGTTTTTTGGTTTGGCCATAGCGAACACTGACATAAGGATCACTTGTTCCTCCCCAATCAGCCGCTACGAGATCCCGCGCCTCAACCAGCACAATCTCAAGCGTACATCCATCTCCAATTGCATGTGTTCCGCTATCATTGTTACCATTCTGCAATCAGGTCATGTAATAAATCAGTCTCTCAGATGGTAGAGGAAATCTAATGAGGTAGAGGAACCTAATATGCACAGGACCCTCCCCAAAGAACACGAGAACACCATTCATAATATTGAAGATAACAAGAGTTCATCCAGTTCAGAACGCCATCTAAAAGAAGATACATCTTATGCACAAGACAAGGAGAGATATGTCTAATGTACAAGGCAAGGAGAGTGACATAAACTTCGCACACAGATAGAAGAGGGTGAGAGGTCTTCACCTGGGAAGGAAGCGGGGAGAGTTCAGTGGCGACGACTTCGATTCTGAGGTGAATTTCGCCCTGCTTGATCTTCTCGAGCGGCACCCACACGTCCTTGGGCGCGGACTCCTCCAGCCCCTGCAGGTTCACGCGCGCGCTCCCCAGATTCTCGTCGCCGAACCGGTCCGCGTCGTAGCACTTGATCTTCAGGTACTCTCCTCCACCGACCTCCTGGAATATGAAGTCCTGGTTCCACACCGGGTTCAAATCCTGGTTCACAGTCTTCGTCTTGCGTATCAACTGGAAAACAAAACAAAACAAAACAAAACAAGTTAGTTCACGCAAACAAACAACTGGGATTGTGTTTTTGTTCTATGCATACCTTGCCATAGAATAGTTTGAGGTAGGGGTCACTTTTGCCAGTTCTGTCCATGGGAGCCAAGTTTCTGCCCTCAATGGCGGAGATCCGGAGCTTTCTGCCGGTGTAGGGACTTATGCTGGGCTGAGTCCCGAGCGCGGCCTGTTGCATGTGAATGACGTTTGAAGGTGTGTAATTTGCAACTGCTTTCGAGCCGTCGGAGAACTGCCATTCCTTGAGTACGAGCTTCAGTGTCACCTGCACACAGAATCACTGAACTGATCAGGAGGTATTATAACCATATGAATTGGTGCCCTGGAAACATCTTCTAAGGAGAAGTGTTCAGGTGAGCGCTGGAATCAAAGTTCAGTACAAGGATTAGCTTCTGTAGCGCACGCTCACAGTAAATTCTGGGATTGGAACAAGTGTGAGGCTTACGATGATTCACAGCATTGTGAACTGTTATCACAACCAAACACACGGTCATCGCACTAGTAGCAAATACAATAATCAGTGTAGAGACGAAGGATACCTCTCCACTTAATGCGCCTTCAAGTGGGATGGTGAGCTCAACCTCTTTCCCACAATGCTCCACTCTCGAAGCCAGAACACTTTGCTCTGGCCCCACAGCCCAAAAGATAGTAGAGTCGTCGTCTACATACTTCACCTGAAACACACAAAAAACAAGCCAGTGTCAGAAAGTAAAAAATACTCTTCCAGCTATCAAGAGTGAACAACTAGCAGACCATAGAATCCAGAAACAACTTACATGCAGGAAAGCAAGACAGTAAGGCTCACCTTGACCTCACAGCTCCCGAGAAAGTCATACTTGACGCTGTTGGCGCGCGGCTTCTCGTACGCATTGACGTGCAACACGCCCACATTATCGTGCAACACCATGTCATACGTCTCGTTCCACACATGTGGGTACGGGCCGCTCTGCATGCCCGTCTTGCGCGTCAGATCCTCGCACTGAACCTCCACGAACCGCTCCGGCCTCCGCGAGCCCTGGCCACTACTCCCATTGCTGCTGGCCCCACTATTGCTACTGTTGTTGTTTCCACCGTGGTAGGAGTCGCGGTGCTCCAGCTTGGCCAGGTCGCGCGCGGAGGCGATGGTGACGGAGAAGATGCCGCCCACCGCGCGCTTCTTGAGGTCCACGAAGGGCAGGCTGAAGCAGCGGCGCCGGGGCTCTACCATCGTCCGGTTCAGCGTGTCCACAAACAGCTTCTCCTGCAGTGCAAGTATCAGTTGAAATACTACAGAGCTAGAATCACTATTCTAACGCATGGAATAGGACATACATAATCAGAACAATGAAGGAACATAATGAATATTAGATAAAGAACATAAGCACTGACCAGCCACGATGAGAACATGGGAAGCTCCATTTGAGGGGTCGACTGGCTGCCTGTGCCAAAAGCCAATCCGATTCTGACTTCAGGTGTGTTAACAAAGGAGTAGAGCACAGCTTGGCCGTCTAGGATGGGCAGCAGGCGCAGCTGGGCATCCGAACAACCACCACGACATTTGTCAAGGAAAACACCAGAGATAGTTCTCTACTATACCCTCTCTTTTCTTCCTTGTTTGAATCTAATTAAAAATCAGCTCAAGGGAGAGAGAAGATGGCTAAAACCACTTCGACTTGAGTTTAGAGACCACCAAGCTCTTCTACTAACTATGTAGAGTGAGGAAAGTGTAGTAAAAAAGAGTATGACTTCAAAGAACCCAACCATGAGAGGCAGAGAGATCATACATCGCCCTTGATGTGGATGCTGTTGATGACGATTCGAGCAGTGTTTCCACGCAGTGGCCCTGCCAATTGAGCGGCGATGAGCACGCTCATCTCGTTGGTGTTCCATTCAAACCCCATGTTCAGCACCGCCTGCCAAAGCTTGTGTTACGCAAATACTATCCAGGGCAATGGAAATGTCGAGTGTGAGTTCGGAGAACCAACCTAGTGCTCACATCTCAAGTAAAAGATACAAAACATGCACCTGTTTGCCCTCCGTCGACCAGTAGCATCCCTGGAGCCCAAACATGGGCGGAGCAGTCCCCAGAGAAAACTCCTGCACCTCCATACTCAGCTGCAGCGAAACCAGAAACCGCCACAGTGAGTGCGCAAATTATCACCTCCAATTTTTTCCCCAGGTTGCATCTCAACACAGCAACAACAAACTAGTGGTTCGTTGGGACTTACAATCGGCCTTGGTCTCTTCTCCTTCAACCGCCGCTGCACCTCACAACAACCACAAAGAGTTTAGGTGTCTGTTTCTGAGGTGGCAAAAAATTGTTTCTGGTGGTAGTATGCGGAGAGAATTAGGAAACCTGAACACTGGAAAGCAGCCTGCGAACAAGTTTGGGCTCCGTGTAGTTGGGCCACACGTTCATCAACATCTTGTTGAGCCATTCGCACGGCTCAATCGGTGTACTCGGCTGTTCAAAACAAACCCGCAAAAGTCAGGATCGCAACCTATCTCGCAGCTGCAACGAACAGAGCTCCCATTCACTCACCGGGCTGCAAAGAATGTAGCGCCTCCACCGGCTATTCAGCTCCGCCACGGCACGCTCACGTCGGTGCTTGCCATACTAATCACACACAGACACAGAGGAATCAGACACAGAGAGTGCCGCATTAGGGCGCACGAGGTACCAACCTGGAGCGAGGCCCAGACGGCGACGAACACGGGAACCCAATTGGAGAAGGAGATGATCCACCGCTCCAGGATCCACGCCAGCAGGAACACGGGAATGAGGAAAGGCAGCGCCGGCTTCTCCTCCACGAAGTGCTCCCACACCTCCCTCGCCTCCCTCGACACCCCCGCCATCAAATTCTCCCGCCGCGGCATCTCGCACCAATCTAGCCCCAAAAAACAAAAACCAAAACAAAAAACTCTCTCTCCCCTCCCCTCACCCACTCAACCGCTCCACCTCCATGGAAAAAAACCAACGTGGAGAGCATCCAAACTACCAGCTTGTGACGCAGATCTTGCCTAGACACCACCTCGGAATGTGGAGCAGTACTAATAGCTTAGTTGGAGTATTAATCACACCGCTCATCCTAATGGCACATCAATCCTCCAGCTCCTTCTTCTTCTTCTTCTTCTTCTTCTTCTTCTTCTTCCTCAGTTCAACGCTTTTGCCTGATTCTCGGCAAACCCTGGCTGCAGGTCGTCGTTTCTAGACGTGATGGAGGTTCGCGATGTTTGTTTTTCGGGAGTTTTTTGCTTGCTCATTCGATGTCGTTCGGCAGTGACCGCATTTGCGACGCTTCTGGGGAGGTTGCGGGGATCCACCCGGCCCGAGTTGCCGATTCCCGGACGCAATCATCCTCTCGAACCTCTCGTTGGAGGCAAAAGTAAAGGTAAAAAGTAAAAGTAAAAGTAAATTGAGCGCAAAGTAAAAGTAAAAGTAAGCGCAATCTTAAAAGTAAAAGTAAAATGTTCAAGTGGGGTACTTTTGCTTTTACTTTACTTTTTCGTTGGGTGGTTTTTGCTTGTTTGCGTTTTTTGGTATTCTTGAAGTGAGCTTGGCTTATTGAGTTGGGGAGGTAAAAGTAAAAGTTAATTGTTAAGTTCTCTTTGAACTCAGCTCTTTAGCGATGAGCCCGTGGAAATCTATGACGTTTATAGATCACTTGTGAAAAGAGTGACCTGCATCTACATGGGGGGTACATTTTTTTGTTGACTTTTTTCATGGAATTCGTTGTAGTTTGTTAATGCCTTAACCCCTAAAGTTCCTTGACAATTTCCCTCAAAAACTATAAGTGGTACTAACTTTCAAACCACAAATCCACAAAATAAAATAAAAATATGTCCACGAAGCTCTTATCAAAGGCAATCTAGCTTAAAAATTTCAGAGAAAATTGATTTTTTTTCGAATTTTAGGAACCTGCCCAAAAATCAAGGAATCCCCCCGAAGGAGACTCTGGTCCTTTAGGGGTTAACCGATTGGAGATTGGGACGATGGGATAAATGGAAGGAAAGCAAAGTGCATGGCTGCTGGAATCGGTCTAATAGACCACTTTTTGGTCCTTTTGTCGTCAAAGGATAAAGTGAAGTACTTTTACTTTAAATTGACTTTTTTGTTGAAGTGCTTTTGCTTGTTCTCTGCGGTTTTAGGGGTTTGAGCCTTTGAGGTCTTTTGGTTTCACTTTTTACTTCTTCTTTTTCTCTTTTTCTGTACTTCTGCATTGGGTCGCTGGCGGTTTTGGGGGTTTGAGCCTCTATGGTTTCACTTTTTGCTTCTTCTTTTTCTCTTTATCTGTACTTTTACATTGGGTGGCTATCTGGAAATCTTTTTGGGGAAAGGTGGGGAGTTTGGAGTGTGAAGTACAGGGGACGGTTTTGACTGGGAAAGATTTGAAGGGGAGATGTAGATTTTGGAGTGTCGAGTACGGGCGGGTCATTGGGGATGCGGCGACGATTTAAACCCTTAAGGACCAAGTGGTTCACTTTGACTGCAATTTTCTTTCAATCCTTACGATCAAAAATCACAAAAATTTCACCATATTATCACATCTAAAATTTAGAAGAAGATCCTACGGTTACATTCTCAAAAAGTTCATCAATGGAGTAAAATGCCTTGGTTCTTTAGGGGTTAATGATAATTTAGATAACTTCTTTCTGTCATGCTTCAAGCTAAGGTTGCCAGCCACAAGGCACATGTTCCTTGGATGTGGGACATGTGATGACGTCGTCGTGACATCAGCAGCACTCCTGGTTAGGCGACACCTTTCATCCTCATAGGTTGAAGATGTGTTGTGGAGCACCATATTTTAACAATTCATATGGTATTTTGTGCCGGACTGCATGCATTTTTGACTTGCAACGTTGCACCTGTCATAACAGTTGATTTTTAACCCGAAAAAACATGATAGCTAGGGGGGATGCCATAGAGTAACTTAAAATTTCATGAAAGATAACTTAGGCTTACTTAAACCGCACTACTCTAAAAATCAATTGTTTTACTTCAAATCCATTAATCATCTTGACCTTTTATTAAACAAACAAAGTATGCCACAGAGGCATGTTATCATGGTTGAGCCTATCACCGCCATCCGCCAATCTCTTTCAGATAATTTTTAGTCCCAATATTGCCGAGTTTTCACAAGAATTGAAAAGGGTGGACTTTGATGTCATGAATAGCGGTTGTGGAAATTTGTGGACAGCTTCATGATACAACAACATACAGTATTGACTATTGGAAGTGATGTTCATGCATCTTTTTGAAAAAAATTCATGGTGCTCCATTAAATTACACGTGGCAGATATTTGTACATGGGATGGCCATATTTAAATAAGTGATGGGTGGTAATAGGCCTACCAAAACAGTAGTTTAACCCCTAAGGTACTGTGATAGTTTCACACAAAAAAACACTTCAAAATTGTTGGATACTAGTGCACTGAATAAAGAAGGAAGCAAATACTTTCATTTGTAGTTTGACCGTAGGATCTCAATTAAGACTTACTAAGTAACATACTCACTAAATTTCATAAATTTTGACCGCACGGATTGAAAGATTATTATGTTTGAAGCCGAGCGGATGGTTCATTTTCTTCCCAGCATTCAGTGTTGCATTCAGTGGATCAACAGACTTTGACTTCACTAGGTGTCAAGTTTTTGCACTACACAAGGTCTAGATCCATTACCATCTTGTTAAGCATGATATAAGTTCTTTACATACCAATTTTCAGAGGTAGAGGAGGGGTGCAAGGAATTGAGGTTCAAAATCTGCCAATTCACGCTTTAATTTTTTGTGAACTTAATATGTTTTGGATTGATAATCCCAATGGTCAACAACAAAACTTACACCACATATTTTTGTGGAGAAAATAAAAAGTCAAAAATATGAAAATCTCTAAGTTTTATGTGGAAAAGAAGAAGTTTTTTGGTACCTTGCTCGACAATGTGTGAAAATGTTTGACTTGAATAAAAATGCTATTTTTCACTAAAGACAAGAATTTTTGTTTGACAATATGAAGGGAAATAATATTACTTGCAAGTAATGAAAATCTCACATTCAATAGAGTGACCTAGCAAAAGTTTTTGGAGGTGCCCAAGGTGCCCGCCCTCCCCATTTGAAATTCAAAACCCTATAACTTTTTCATCAAGTGTCTAATTTAGAAAAGAAAAATGTTGTTCTCCCACTAAGGTCTCAGTAATGTCCTTCTAGAGTAAAAATTTCAAAGAGGAATGTTGGAAATTGACACCATAGGAACCTGACCGAACTTTCAAAAAGCTCATTTTTGAGACTTGGTCCTTTAGGGGTTAAGGAAGTAAATATGGCACTTTATCAACCAAGAAATAAGAAAATCAAACGGTTAGTGAGTTCGTCAAGTAAAGTGGACAGTGTTGATGTAATGCGTGATAGCTCCAATTTTGAGTTCATTCAATCGCATTTGTATATGAAACACAAGGGTAGCTTATGGTTAGTAAGTCACTGAGTGAACAAGGAGGGTAGCTAAATTTAACAGCAATAACAATTTGAAGTTCAATGGCAATGACAATTTGAAAGGTGATGAAGAGGGGCAAAGTTGATCAAACATGGTGAGGAGCTATGGGACAATCTGCGGATGAATGTGATGATCTCATATTTGGATACAAGGAATATAGTGGCAACAAATTATGGAAGCATTGCTAATGAAAATTTAGTGAAGATGAGCCCCTTTCTTTGTAGTACCTTAAAGTAATTTATGAACTCTTCTACTTGCCTTGCAATAGAAAAGGTGTTGTGGCAATTAGTTGCAATAGGAGAGGTAGCATGCACCAAATGATAAGGAGGGAGTAGTTGAAGAGTTGCCTCTTCAAGAAGAGAGGCATGACAAGTGCAATGGATAATTAGCTCATGGATAATTAACTCGAGAATCTAAAATTATGGAGAAGCAACAGGTATGAGAAGGTATTAGTGGCCTCACAGGCAAATGAAGTGGACATGGGATAGGCTCGAGATGCATCGCAGCCAAACTATAGTTGGGGATTAACCCTTTTAGGGCAAGTGACCCAAAATGGGTCGGTGCGACCACAAATAGCCGGTTAGGGTGGTCTGTAGTATTTTTTTTGGAAAACTTTCAACTATGGAAAATTCCGAGGATAGGTGCGCTTGCGATGAATGCGGTGACAATGTGCGTCGTAGTCCGAGGAGCAAACTATAGTGATTTCTGTGGAGTGGGGTCGCGATAAAATGTAGTTACTCTACAGATGATGTTCTACATGATCTATCACACTCGTAGATTCTTCCTAGGCCTCGTGAGCTTGTGGACCTTAATGGGTAAATAAGGCAAAGAGACAAATGGTGGGGCTTGTGCCAAAGTTGGCGCCATCACGGCCACGGAGGAGTCTTGGAGATCTTAGGCCAAGGCTCAAGTAAGGGCTTGGGTGAGTAAGGACCAACACTAATACATGGAGAATTTGGAATAGACATTGCGGCTAATAAGTCACATGACATTGTGGATTGAGATGAAGATGGAATCCTAATCTCCAAAGTTGTCTACAAATATTACAATGAGAATGACCTCATTTGCCGCATTGTGTTGAATGAGGAAGCAACCAAGGTAAAACTACACGGCCTCTATACCTCTAGCACCTCCACCACCAAGACCTCTATAGGAGGTACTTGGAAACTTGGGGACGTTACTAGTAGAAATGAGAAGAAAATATGCAAACATGAAGGGAGAATAAGGGCTAAATGGTTTGATGAAGCATCGCAACTTGTGTTTAAAGTTATTAAAAAGGGATTCAAAATAAGTAAAGTCAATCGATACTATGGCAAAATTCCTAGAACATCTTTTAAAGACCATGTTAATCCTTTACGGCTCATGAGCTTTTTTGGTTTGTGAGAATCTACGAGTGCTCTAGATCAAGCAAAACAACATCTAGGCATTGGTTACATTTTAGCATAAGAATCTACAAACCCACTTCATGGAAATCACTGTAGCTTGCTAATGCTTGCACCCATTGTTGATGGCAATGGTCTCAATAGATGCCCTTCTTCCTCCACCTCTAAGTCATGGTTTATTTTTTCTTTTGAGGTGGCGTGTAGCACTTGCTACAAAGATTCTTGTGGCAAACTACCCATATATGGTCGTTTTGTCTTAAGGGGTTAATGAAAGTCAAGAATTAGAAGAATAGGGTGCCAATAGTTGATGTTCAGAAAGCTTGCAAGATGAGAAGTTGTAAGATGTTTGTATTTGGTCAAATAGCTTGTAGAGTTGTTTTACTTGATTTTAACCTCATCACTAGCAAGTGACTTACATGCATCTATATGCACAATCTAGTATTAATAAAGAAAATTATCAACACTTAAATGCTTATATAGAGCTGCATATTCAACATCATTTCACGTAAATTAAAGTGGATTTCCAATTGAAATTCAATACATGTGCATATATATACATCAGGGCAAGAAATATTCAAAATCACATACTAAGAACAAGAGCTACTGCATAACACAAATTTGAGGGCTTAGATGCCAAATTTCTAAACTACGACCTTTTTTGTGGCCAAAGTACAAATTGTCACGGTACGCGGCATGAGGTGCATCAGTGCACTAAAGTAGTAGTTAAGTAGATAGTTTGAATGTTGCAATCTACTTTGTATTACAGGTGTTCACCGGTTGTTACACTTTTTAGTTGGTGGGTGAATTCTCCCACGTGATGTTTGAAAATATAGTGGTGCAACTTCCTTGGCTTGTCATTGTTATCAAGCCAAGTATTGTGAGTGCATTGGAGAGATAGTGATTGTTGGGTTTTGCTTGTAAGTGACAATTTTGTCATTATCAAAGCCTCAAGCTTTCCATTTTCATTTGCAGTATTTGATTCTTCTATTGTGGAGTGGAAGACGTCTTATCAAAGTGCAATTATTTGCTTCTTTTTTTTAGTGTGTACTAAGTGTGCACTTATTGTGGGTATGTTTTTCTTTTATTTGATGTTGGTTATGACACTCAATTTGTTGTATATGACAAGTACTATTTACACAACATGATGGTGGTGGTGGTGATCATGTTATTGCTATTGTTGGAGTACAAGTTAAAGGGCTCACGCTCACTAAAATTCCATCTTGCCGATGTCAAGAAGAAGCCTTCAAATCTCTTAACTACTCAATTTTGTTGTTGCACTTCTAATTGTGCCATACTAAATTAATATAATCATTCCCAATTACACAAATTAGCTTCTCTTGCATTGATTCAAATACGTCATTTTTCTTCAAGAGAGGAGAGACAACTTATTTTGTAGGTTGATTTTGTAGTGCAAAGCTTCCCGGTAGAAATCATTTGAAAATCTAGAGCGTCGATAACCTCTTCTTCAAACTTTTTTACAATAACAAAAATAATCCTTGGCAGAGAGCTCTATCGGGCAATGAGGAGGAACAATGATATGGGGAACAAAATCCGAACACAGAAAGAGAATGAAAATATATAGAAAGAAGAGTGTAGGGAAATACAGATATAGAAAAGAGTATTGGAAACTACCATCGAAGGCAAGGATCATTGAGCCATCACTATATGAAATAGGCCACGTTGATCATGGTAAAGGCCTAACAAAATAATATGGATAAGTGCTCATTTGGAACCAATATGGGGCGGTATCAAACCACATCATAGAGCTTTTATACCTAGGACATGTCCCCATTGTACTCTGCCATGGTTTGATTTCTTAAACCAAAATTGACACCCATACACGCTTGTTGAGTATGTAGATCATAGAATATAATATGAGCAGTTATTGAATTTTTTAAGATGAGCACATGGTCCCACCTCCTATTGTCTGATTTTTTTATATATATCAATACCAATTTAAGGTTCATAACTAACACATATTTCATCCAAAAAATATTTTTAAAACTACGTTCTCCTCAACATCTCAAACTCTTCCAAAAAAGGATTTCCTAAAGAACAACAGGGCTTCTAATCTACCCTACCCCTTATTGAAGCGGTAACATGCTGATAGTCCCTTATATATTAAAATATTGACATGCGAAATTTCTTTGCAAAATATTCCACTTTTAAATCTATAAACTTACCTTCTCCTCTATCTTATTCATTTTGGATGTCATACTTATCCATCGACTAGTTTGGCACTCACATGTCAAAATAAGCATCTTGGATCATTTGCCCAAAACAAGACAAGTTTACTAATAACTCGAATACAAAAGAAGTTTTCCATTGAGCAAGGGCTAACTAAGATGGTGAACGGCTCATTAGTTGCAACGAAGCAACAATAAAACTCACCCTTTACACTAGTAACTCACTACACTTGCAGTGCAATCTAAATCCAAAAATGTATAAATCCTAATTTCCTCCTTTGAAGTTTATCTCTACCAAACCAAAGGTTTCAAGTCTGAGTATTCAGGAGCCTTACCTCCTGCAAAATACCTTCTTTCCGGTCCTGCACGTCCGAAAAAAAAAAAGATTCAATATTGATGCAAGGTTTAAACAGTTTTAGGAACACAAAAGTGAAGTGTAAGAATACTAAAAAAAGTCTCAATTAATCCAACACAGACTTCGTTCTTATTCCAGAATTATGAGTCCATTTCTCAATACTAAACAAGGGAAATTAGAAAGGAGGAGTGACTGATGATCAACGTACCGTTTGTTGACACCCTTGAAGGCTCCGCAGCTTCAGATTCTTGCAAGGGCTCTGCTGGTACAGATTTTCCTTGTCAAATGCGAGGTGCTTCTGCTCTGATCGGTGCACAAAATGCACTGTGGGATGGCCGGCCTTCCACTGCTCAAACTTCTCAAGCATTCCAGTGGTGCGTTGAATCAGTGTGTCCACGTTCGCTGTGAGTCGAAGAAGAGGGCTCGTGAGGACATTACACATGATGGTCTGACAATCTGGGTACCATGAGCAGTTAAGTTATAGCATTTAGAGGAAAATATGAGCTTAAGATATGTTAAGTGTGAGTGTTAAAGTTTTGAGAATCCCCCCGTTTTCTCTACTCTTTTCTCACTCTTATTAGATCGATAGAAGAGGTTCTTGGCATAAGATATGAGCCTTTTCTCAAAAGAGGAAGCATCTAAGACTTTGGGTGACTTTACGAAAACCTTTAGTATGAAAAGCATTACAAGGAGTACCTTCAGAGGAGCTGGCGACAGTTTCTGATCCAGAAGATACTTCTTCGTGCTCCACCATTCCCATATGTTCCTGCTTTCTGGTTCTTGGAGGATCTGCAAACAACCTTTCTGGAAGTGAAACATGGTGGAAGTGCGACGACTCTTTCAAAAACAAGGTTCCTTTATACTGGTGAGCAAGAAGAAACGACATCATCATGGGCACTTACCTTGATCATCTGTGACCAAGACATGATCAGGTGCAAGTTCAGGCTCAGGAGACGAAGTCTTCTTCTCCTCCGCCAGAAGAAGCCTGAGGTTATCAGAAGAATCTGCAGAAACCATTGCAAAACCCTGATCGTAAGCAAGAGATATGACCAATGGAACATAATAGAACTATGTTTCCCGGTTCTTGGAGCACCTAGAAACACCCTTTCGAAGTGAAACATGACTAAACTATTCATCAGAATCAGAGCTTCTGAAGAGATTATGAGACATCAGCAGCAGCCCTATACCTTGATCATCTGTGATCAAGACAAGAGAATCGAGATGCGGTGGAAGTTGAGAGTTTCGACTGGTCATGTGCACTGACGTCTCCTCAGGTGGAAGCCTGAGATCTTTAGTAGAATCTGCAGAAACCATTGGCAAAACCCTAGTTAAAAGACAGAGAAAGCAAGACGATTGGCAGAACCCTAATCAAGCCCCAAGTGTGCTCCTTGTCCTCTTTGTCCATAGCCATACAACCTCAAAAAGGCCACCAGAAACTTCAAAAGAAGTCAAATCAGATATCAATGGAGAGAAGAAAGTTTATCCTACAACATGGGACAGTAGGACGATTCTATCCCTAACCTGGTGCACCATGATCTGCATCCTCAACACACACCAGGAGAGTCACTCATCTTCCTCCCAAACATGATCAATCATGGAAACATCCAAGGAACTGGTGCAGTACCATGCTCCCCGTCCTCATCACACACAGGAAGCGTCTCAACGACACTACTCTCCTTCTTGCTCCTCCTCCTCCTCCTCAGCGGAGTCGTCTTCAGCAGAAGCAGATTCTCACCTGCACACGGCGAGTCAACTGGCTTCCGCACCTGATCCTTGCATCTACTCAGGACCGCACCTTCCGACCCCAAAATGAGCGCAGCAAGCGACGTCGTCGACGCCTCCAGCTGCTGCTGCTGCTGCTTCTCACGAGCTAGTCTCGTCCTGGTCACCGTGCACGGCGTGCCGACTTGCGCATACGCCTGAGAAATAGTCTGCTGCTCCTGCAAAACGAAACCAACACGGCCCACAAATTCATTCTCACTCACATGAGCGCATGAATCTGCTGATAACATACATTCATGAAATCGACGTACCGAGGAGAAGGCTTGCAACGACGCGGCCATGACCGCGTTGCTCTTGTTGGCGGGCAATCCATGCTGCTTGCACAGCGCCTGAAGCTCCCTCCGAGAGAGCTCATGAAAGCTCATCACCGATCGAAAAGCCAGTGACCTGATGTCGAAGCTCTGATCGATCGACAAGGAATTCTCGGTGCTTCCTGAACCAAAAAAAAAAAAAAAAAAACGGAGATGAAGAAGGAGGAGCTTCACGAGTGCGAGGAATCGTTTGAGGTTTGGGCGGATTTAGCGATGCCGATTAAGTGCAGCTTTGACTCGTGACATTGAAGCTGATGCGTTTGAAATGGTGCCGTTGTTTGAAGCGGAGAGGTGGATGAAAAACGTCCAACGATGTGGATGAGAAACGTCAGTACTTGAAGACGAAAAACATCCACCTTGTGAAGGAAAACCATCCATCTATGTGGATGAAAATCATCCATCTTCGTGAATGATAAGTGCCCGTCTTTGTGGGTGAAAAGTAGTACCCGTCTTTGTGGATGAATGGGCAGTTTGGGTTTGGGAAGTGAATGGAAAGTTTAGATACTTTCAGCTTTTAGAAGCTCCTTTTTTTTTTGGGTCGATGAGCACATTTTGCATTTTCTCATCTTCTTGAATCAAAATTGTCACAGTGATGGAGGATGCTTAGAACCCAGGATCTTTATCATTAAGCTGAATTAGGTAGGTGGCTCTTAAACCGACCTGTTTCTTAAACCGTCCTCTAACTCAGAGGTACATTTTGCTTTGTTCAATGTACCTACAGTGTATATTTCAAGAGGGGTTCGGTTCTAGAAACAACTTCAAAAAAATTGTAACTAATTCCACGAAGGTCCAAAAAATATGAAACGACTTGGATCACATGCCAATTGCATTTCTCTTCCTACGAAAATTTACTGAAAATTGTTCTGAGGAGTTTAGCTCCTCCAAAAAGCAAATCAGCTCTTAAAGGGTCGGTTTAAGAGCCACCTACCTTAGTCAGAGTTTAACGCCTGCGTGGATCATGAGAGCTTGGGAGAATCTACGAGTGACATAGACTAAGGGGGACATCACCTACACAATAGGTGAATTTTAGCATGATCATACTAATTGATTTGTAAATGCTATAAGTTTTTACTCTTGATGAACATTTTTGCCAACTATGTCTACAATTATCCCCTTCTTTGAGTAGTATAGATAGATGTGCTCTTGGTAAAAATCTTCATCAAAAGTAAAAAAACTATAGCGCATCCAAATCATGTAGAGTGGATATACTAAACATCGTTTTTGGTGTAGTGGATGTACTTAATATTTTGAAATTTTATTACAAGCTTCAGTTTTGCAAAAGAAAAAACAAATGTTGGTAAGTTCACTATCCTCGGGAAACTTGTGTGAGAAAAGGACATAGACAACATTCAAACTATAAGGTTTGAAAATCTAATGTCAAATAAAATATTCTAAGAGCTCAAAACTCAAACCGCAAGCAGAACAAGATTGAATAAAAGCCCCCTTTGATTTGAAGGACTATATATACTTTACTTTTATTTTTATTGAACTTTAATTCTTGGTGGTGCCAAGGAAAGTGTGGCTTCCTCTTTCTAGTTTGCATTGCACTTTCCGGGCACCTTAAGGGATCAAACAACAACGGCCCGTGAAAGCAAGTAGGTACTAAAAATCTTCTTCATCGTCTGAATCATAAGGCCCTAGTAGTTTCACCTCTTCATCTATACTGTCATAATCGTCCTCATCAGGAGGCATGGTGGAACCTAGTTCATTCCCTTGTAAATGTAATGTGCCCCCTAAGCCATTCTCGCTATCTACATCTAAGTCCTTGATTGGTTCATGGGAAGGTAACTCTTGCTCTTCTTCTTCCTCCACAGTTGCTTCATCCGCTTCGGTGGCTGCTATTCCACCGCCGTTGTCATCTAAACCCATATTTGCATCAATTCCAAAAACTTTGAGGGACCTAGTTGCGGGGTCGGACGAAGTGAGAGCCATGCTTGGTGTCGTGGTGTTGACGTCCATAGTTTGAGACGTTGGGATCGTTGGATTACACATCGGGGTCATTAGTGAATGGGATGGGGACGGTTGAATATACTCCTTCAACTCTTCGGGAAGTGGGGAATACGATGGGCATGTTAGTGAGTATGAAGGGGATGTTGGAGAGTATGATGGGGAGGTTGGGGAATATGGTGGGGATGTTGGAGAATACGGTGGGGATGTTGGGATATACACCTCTGATTCTTCGGTAAGTTCCCCATTTGGAAATGGATGGGTTGTGGTGGTGTTGTCAACCTCAATGTTGTCCACATGAGAGGTCAACCTCCACAGTAGCACTCCCTGCTCGTGCGCAAGCTCCGCCCTCTGGCGCCACATCTCCGCTTCTTGGCACCACATTTCCGCCTGTTGGCGCCACATCTCCGCTTCTTGGCACCACATTTCCGCTTCTTGGCACCACATTTCCGCCTGTTGGCGCCACATCTCTGCCTCTTGGCGCCAATGGATGCCCATCCTTGTGTCGTGCTCAAAATACTCTTGGATCTCAAGTCCCATAATGCCTTGGTTCTAGTGGCGGATCTCGTAAAAAGTTACACAAGAAGATGATACGAAATAGTATGAGAATGGGTAGGCAAGTGGGGTAGATGGGGGGAGGAGGAGGGCAATGTGAGAGGGAGAAGGTAGGGCATATTAAGGAGAGATGAGGAACAGGGTGGTATTAGCTTGGTGTTATATAGAAATCTGTGGAAAGTAAAAGGAGAATAAGGTAAAAGGAGATAAAAAAATAAAAGGAGAAGCACATACCTCATTCCATACCACCAAATGTTTTTGTTGTAAGTCCATGTTTCTGTTGTCAGTTGACCCTTCTCAAATCATCAAAAAAGTTCTCAAACTGTTCGAGTGAATGCACAAAAACAGAACGCAATGCAATTAAGGCTTCTCATTCAACGTTCTGTTTTTGTGCATTCTCATTCAAGGCTTCTCTTCTAAGCTTTGATTCTTCGACTCAGATGATGATGTAGCAATGGTACTTGAGCTGTTTCCTTCTTTCAACTTTTCTTGCTAAATATGGATTTTTGAAGCCTTTCTATCCCACACAAAACCTCACAATCACCTCATTGCAGAACAACTTAACCCCTAAAGGACCAAACGTCCCCCGGGGTCATTTTGGATTTTGGGCATGTACCTACAATTCGAAAAAAAATCCTTTTTGATAGAACTTTTTTTTCAAGATAGGATCTGATAAGAGCTTCGTGGAGATTTTTTTATTTTTTTTTGGATTTGTGGTTTGAAAGTTAGTACCACTTAAAGCCAAGAGTGGGGACACCAGGCACCTCCAGAAATTTTGACAAAAGTTTCTATTGACATTGAGATTTTTCACACATATAAAGAATATTTCGTTCTTTGGAATTTTTTTTAAAAAAATCTTGTCTATAGTGTAAAAAGGCATTTTATTCCAAGTCAAACATTTTCACACATTGTCGGGCAACGGGGGAAAAAAACTTCATCTTTTCAACATAAAACCTAGAGATCTTCATACTTTTCACTTTTTATTTTTTCAACAACAATATGTGGTGAAAAACTTCTCATTGACCGTTTGGATTATCATTTGAATACATACATAGTTCACCAAAAAAAAAAAACGTGAAATGGCAATTTTTGAACCTCCACTCCTTGCACACTTGATTTGAATATGCTACACCCCTTTTTTACCTCTAAAAATTGGTGTGTTGGGAAATAACATCATGCTTAAGACAATGGTAAAAGATTTAGACCTTTTACAATGCTTAAATTTGATACAAAATGAAGTCAAAGTCAGCTGATCTATTCAACGCAGGGATGAAAATGAACCATTGTTTTGACTTTAAACACTAAAATCTATCAATCCGTGCGGTGGATTGCAACCAAAATTCAATGGCATGTTGACATGGAAGTGTATTTCAAGATCTTATGGTTGATAACCCAAAATTCACTTCAAAATGTGATTTTCATGTCTCTTTTTGACAGTGGCAGTTTTGGACTGGTTTTAGAGCGAAATAGGTCGTGGTCCTTTAGGGGTTAATTGTTACAAGCTCTTCACTCTTTCGCAGGAATAGTCGTGCCGCCCTATGGGCAAGGAGGACGGCAAGAGCTCAACTATCTCAAGCGGCAATGCCCCATTATAAAGCACGAGCAGGAATCGCATAATGCCTCCACCAAATATGATGACAATGTCAATGAAGAGGTGGAGGTGTGGCATAGATTTGGAAAAAAGGTTATACATAATTTAGAAAGGTTCTTCTCAAGAGACCAATAAGATCTTCCATGTGTCTAATAGCAATAAATTCCTGAAACATTACCCTTGACTATTTTTCACCAAAAACATTTCAAAAATGATTTGGCTTGTAGAAAAAATAGAAGAAATAAAATGATAAAAAGTAATCTAGATTAATTTCCATTGCTAAGGTACTTAATATACATATTATGTACATATGCTATAAATATATCATAACAGTTGATTGCATGAAGTGGAAGGATAAAATGTTTGAGTAAAGAAAATGTTTTTCCATCTACATAATTTTTTCAAAGAATTTTGACTTTCACTTCAAAAGGTCTAAACTTTATGCAATAAAGTAAGGTCTATGTACACTAACTTTTAGACGTAGATGAGGTATGAAACGTTTTTGCAAGATATTATGCAATGATGAAAGGTTCAAAATTGCCAAGTTATATATTATTTTGTCACAAATTTGATTTTTCATAAAATGACAATCACATGGTTGGAACAAAGGTTTGTGTGACTTGGTTTAAAAAGTTGAAGTAAATATTATATGAAAAAAAACATCTTTGATTTTGATGAGGGCATGAAAAAGTTTCAAAAGGGTGAAACTCCTTTGGCTTCTCTTAACCCCTAAAGAACCATGACCACTTTCGCTCTAAAACCAGTCCAAAACTGCCACTGCCAAAAAGAGACATGAAAATCACATTTTGAAGTGAATTTCGGATTTTCAACCGTAAGATCTTAAAATAGACTTCTATGTAAACATGCCACAAAATTTGGTTGCAGTCCACCGCACGGATTGATAGATTTTAGTGTTTAAAGTCAAAACAATGGTTCATTTTCTTCCCTGCCTTGAGTAGATCAGCTGACTTTCACTTCACTTTGTATCAAATTTTTGCATTGTACGAGGTCTAAATCTCTTACCATTGTCTTAAGCATGATGTTATTTCCCATCACACCAATTTTTAGAGGTAAAAAAGGGGTGTAGCATATTCAAAACAAGTGTGCAAGGAGTGGAGGTTCAAAAATTGCCATTTCAGGTTTTTTTTTTGTGAACTATGTATGTATTCAAATGATAATCCAAACGGTCAATGAGAAGTTTTTCACCACATATTGTTGTTGAAAAAATAAAAAGTGAAAAGTATGAAGATCTCTAGGTTTTATATAGAAAAGATGAAGTTTTTTTCCCCCGTTGCCCGACAATGTGTGAAAATGTTTGACTTGGAATAAAATGCCTTTTTACACTAAAGACAATAATTTCCTTTCGAAAATATCTAAAGAACGAAATATTCTTTATATGTGTGAAAAATCTCAATGTCAATAGAAACTTTTGTCAAAATTTCTGGAGGTGCCCAGAGTCCCCACTTTTAGCTATAAGTGGTACTAACTTTCAAACCACAAATCCAAAAAATATAATAAAAATATGTCCACAAAGCTCTTATCAGAGGCAATCTAGAATAAAAATTTCAGAGAAAAAGGATTTGTTTTAAATTTTAGGAACTTGCCCAATATCAAAAACCCCCCCGAAGGAGATTTGGTCCTTTAGGGGTTAAGCAAAAGTTTTACATTATAGAAGGAACCTTTTGGGATCTCAAGGGGATCAGCGTTATTACTTGCATTAAAAATTTCACATTCAATAGAAGAAGGTAGTGAAATGTTTAGAGGCGGTACTGCTTTCCAAAAATCATGAAAGATGGGTTTTTGAATTATAGGGTTAATGAAGAAGAAGATGTTTTCACTAAAAGCTTCTTGAAATTTATTTAACAATTTAGAATTGAAAATGTGAACTACAATCATAGAAACTTCCTTAAGATTTGCAAAAGTGGGTCTCAAGACTTTGGAGCTTTAGGGGTTTTGAAAGAACAAAAAATGCTATAAAAATAAACGAGGGAATATTACGATATTTTATTGGAGCTTTGGAGTACTTTCCATATAATTCAACTCAATTAAAACCACCCAAAAGCTTTCAACATTATTTAGGGCACTTGCACACGTCCGTCAATAAGACTTCATTATCCAAAAACATACATCAAATACATTAAATCACTTTCATATTATTGGCTTTTATCTTGTCAAATGGAAAATGAAATAAGATATTTTTGACAAAGAAATAAGTATTTGAAAATAAATGATTATGAATTTTGATTCAAAAAGCATTTCCACTAGTAAGTCCACTTCATCTAAAGGCATGATTTTCATCATCATTTGGAGAGAAAAAGGGCCTCATCAGTTGCCTCCTATTTGTTATAATTGGATACTTAATCTATTATGGTTGAATTCTTTTAAAGGTGAGAATCTATCACGATTGAATACTTTAGAGTTGTAATAATAGATCATTGTAGAAGATAGGAACACTTTTACACATTGGATTGATTGTGGATACTCATTTGCATTGTAGATATTTCTAGCGTTTGAAAGACTATCGAACGAGGGCTCTTTTCTTCCATGACAAAGACTTCCACTTTATCCATTTTAGTGTCACCTTCTATAATACCACCAAATCATTAATCCACAACATATCTTTAAAATTGTAACATTACTGATAGTTATAATTATTATTACAATTCAAAGACGTGTCCCCTAGAGTCTTTGGTTCTCAAGCTACACTAAAATTAAGAATTAGTGTTAAGCACAGTAAATGATCTAAAATGTTAATAAGTTTTTAATTGTGATGAATGTTTTTACCAACGATGTTTACAATGATTCCCCTCGTTGAATAGTATCAATAGTTGTGCTCATAGTAAAAACCTTCATCTAAAGTAAAAACTTATAGCATTTACAAATTAATTAACATGGATACTCTAATTCTCAATTTTAGTATAGTGATAATAAAGAGGTTTTGAAGTATTGAACAAACTGAGGGCTTGTTAGCTAATTAAATACAGGCCTCACTTCAAGGACATAATTGACACCTTTGAAACATTAAATCCTTGTAAATAGAATTCCATTTTTGAAATACATCCATCCCTCAAATAAATTATAGACAAGTATAGCACCAATGGATGGAACTATCCCCAAAGGAGCAAGGCATTTTAGATGAAGTTCTACACCATTGATCAAAATTGACAAGATTAACTACTTGCAAATATAACCATAGGATCTCCTTCTAAACTTGTGAGCCAATGTGGTAAACATTTTGTAAACTTTGGCTATACACATGGAAAGATAATTGTAGTCAAAGTAAAAGAACTAGTCACTTAGTCCATCAAGAATTAAAACTTAATAGAGGGCTTGATAAGTTTAGCCCAACCAACACCTCCATCCATGTCAACAAAGGTTATAAGTTAGCAGAAGTTACAACTAAATAGATTAAAACTTATTGGATGGATGAGTGTAAGGGAGTTACACGAGGGTTGTGGTACAAAGCTTCAGCCCAAATGCCAATAGGTGGACTCCAATTCATATCAATCCATAAAACTTTAAGAAACCTAAGGAACTAAATTAAGAGTCCTTGATGAAAATAAAATATACATGAACCATGTAAGCACTTCTGAGGCCCCTCGGTAATGTGGCCCAGGCCCCACACTAAGTAAAAATGAATAAAAAGTACAAGAGAGTTTGACCTTTGCAAGGTACCTTTTCCAAGAAATATCCCCAAGTGATTGACCTCCAGTAACACGTAAAAATCAATATTACCGAGTACCACGCAATTACTTCACAAGCTCAGAGGCACTGGAGCACAGCGACACTGGCAAATCGCATAGCAAAGCGGAGAAAGGCAGGAACAAACTAATTTGAGTGTCAGGAAAATCATGGCGGTTCTGAGAGTACCTTTCTCCTGCGCTGGATGGGACCCAGAGATGAGCTATAGCTGCCATAGCCAAAAGCCTACTACGTCTGCCACCTCCACTACCACCTCTTTATTAAGGCCCCTCGTCCACCTGCAACAGCCATGTGGCTCCTCATTTATCGCGCCACCAGCTTGCACACTTCCGCCACCGCCTCCAGATTTGCTACGGCTTCTTCTTCCCAAAAATTCACTGTCAGTTGTAGAGAATAGAGTAATACGAATCGGAAGCGTTATGAACAAAAAGAGTAGTCTACAAATATTTAGCCTATCCTTTGTCTCCATCGTTGGGTCTCGAGTCCTGGAAAGTCACACAAGTCAGTATCGCAAGCAAACACCATCCCAGACAATTTGACCTGAAGCAGGAGAGAGGCTCGGACTTGGGAGGACAAGGAAAATTATGGGATAATACATAGTAGGTAGGGAAAATGAATGATGGATGGGAAAACTCTCTTGTTGAGAAAAGCCCATCCGTCGTCATATGCTAGAAAAAATCGAAGTCCAGGTACGAGCCCCCGGACGACTGGGTCGACTTAGTGGCCGACCTGTTGCTATTGCTATTGCTTTTCTCACCAGCCTTGAGACTGCTTTCGCTATGTTGTACCGATACAAGGGGGTTGCTAGACGCGGTTTGGGTGTGATCTGGGCTAGCAACAACTTTAGTGACTCCTTTACTAACAGGTTTATCGTCTGACAAAGTTGAAGAACTGCTTAGTGATGTACCGGGTTCAAAAGGCCGAGGCACCTCTGGAGGCGTTGTGCACCGTATTAGCGCCCAGTTCACACCTGCGAAAAAAAAAAAAACCAGAGTATGAGATCAGTGAACCGGTAGTAATCCTATATTTCCTAAAAGTATCCGGTTCTGCTCACCAACCTATCCAGTTACTACATTAATATCATTTAAGGTAGGGTCGACATATCTCAAGTATCTAGTCGATTTCAAGTAAGAACCTCGAGGTTATATAATACCACTCAAATGAAAACTTTTTACCCTGAGCACATGGACAAGACCTACAACGTGATCACTTTCTTCACACTCAGGGAAGGAAAATTGATTTGAAAAGCATGCTAGAGCCTTGGGTAAATAAAAGGAAAACTACACAAATCGGAATATTTGGTGAAGCTGCCGGTTCTCCCCACTCAAGAGGAGATTTATAAACGGATATGGAGAGGATCCACTGCAAGTAATTTGAGACTTAACCTGGCTGCAAGTATGAAGATTACCTTCAAAGAAAGGATGGGCCTTGATTTCACCAGCTCCTCTTTTTGATGCCAGTCTGTGTGCCGGTTCCTTAACCAGGAGGCCGCGGATAAGATCCCGAGCTGCAAAACTGATTTGTCCGGTGGCTGACTCGGGAAACCTGAGCGGTTGTCCAACTACATTGAATAGAGTGGCTCGGTTTCCAGACCCCTTGAATGGGGTCTTTCCAAACATTAACTCGAACAAAAATATGCCAAATGTCCACCAGTCCACTGCACTCCCATGACCATCGCCTGCTCAGGGTACGAGGGGGAAAACGTTAGTAATTATCCAATCGCCGCATTACAATCGGATGACAAATTCAAACATTCCAAGCATTGACATACCACCATTCAAGATTTCTGTGGAGTAAATGGAGAACACATCCGCCATGCATAATTGTAAACAAGTTCTCACCCCTGATGATCTCAGGCGCCAGATACTCGTGAGTTCCAACAAAGGACATGGAGCGCGCACCCGTAGGTTCTGCAATAAGTTCTGGAAGTGAGGAGACCTGCAACAAAAAATATTGAAGACTATTAAAGTGATGGGTAACGTGAAACAAAACCATAGTGAAAGAAACAGATGGCAAACATGCATGCCCAGATAGTTTCCACATAATATACATGTGCAGGTGTCAGAAAAGCTCACCATGTGGCCACTCTCCGATTTGGACTTCAATTTTGACTTTCCTGGGCTTGGTTTTGGAATCTTGCCATCCTTTTTCTTCCTTGTAAAACTAGGAAATAAACTAGGCAACGATGATTTCACCACAAAACACGACGGTGTCACGCAAGATATTTGTGAAGGATGTGCGCAACCCTGCAATGACAGTCAAATCGTGAGTAAATTTCTTCCAATATGTCAGCCAATTCACAAAAAGTGCTTCGAGATCACTTACTTGAAAACCACCCGCACATGCCGGCTCAGCACAGGCTGGCTGTGCGCAGTATCCTCCAGAGCTTCTCCCATCCCCGGTTTCGTGTGCAGTTGATTTCACCAAAGTCGGATTCACCATACATTTTAGAGAAAGATCGAAATCTGAAAGCATGATGTGGCCGTCCTCCCGAACCAGCACATTCTCAGGCTTCAAATCACGGTACACCACTCCCATCATGTGCAGAT
The DNA here is from genome assembly GCA_963971425.1 of Bryoerythrophyllum caledonicum. NCBI lineage: Eukaryota > Viridiplantae > Streptophyta > Bryopsida > Pottiales > Pottiaceae > Bryoerythrophyllum > Bryoerythrophyllum caledonicum. The sequence continues at coordinate 4,180,925 of OZ020524.1, forward strand.
ACTCCAGCGCCAAAAGCACCTCCGCGGCATAGAACCTGAACAAAACAAACAAATAATGTAAATCATGACACTACCACCACGAAAACGTGAATCACTCTTCGCAACATCAGGCTCAACCAGAGACTCTCGAACAGTTGAAATAATCCAAGTTGATTTTAGATATTTATCACTAGTTAGGATTTTCTATTATTAATTAGAAAACGCTTCTCTATATCCTCTTCCCGTTTTTTTCTTTCTCTCTCCATATTGTTACTAGATAGACAAGTTTATATGTAGAGAGGGAGTGCCACAAACCTTGCTGCCTGCTCTGAGAAGTGCTTCCCTGCCTGGCGTTGCCTTAGAGTATGTAAATCTCCACCAGAGCAAAACTCCATGACAAGACACAGGAACTTCTCACTCTCGAAATGAGTGTAGAGCGTCGGCAAGAACGGATGGTCCAACAACTGCAGAATCTCCCTCTCTGTCTGCGCTCGGAGCAGCTTCTTCCGGCTAGCAAGCGATCCTTTGTCCATGACCTGAATTCAAACAATCAAGAATCAGTGAGCGAATTCGACTTTACAAGCTTCCAAACAAGAGATGCATTGATTACCTTCATGGCGAAGTGGCTATGGCTGCCACGAAGCTCAGCGAGGTACACGCTGCCGATATCGCCACAACCGAGCCGCTTCAGAAGCTTAAAATGCGACAAGCCGAGAGCGCCATCGCGCACTCGGATGGCTTGAATTCCTTCCCACCTGCAACGGCGAAAACATAATCTCAAACTCCTACTCTCAGGTTAAGGCAACGTACGTTGCAATGTGAGCGCGGTTCTGTACCTTTTGTCATTCGCTTTGTGCGGTTTGCTGCTCCCATAGCCAATGCTGCTGCACGAGCTCTCGTTCGAGTCGCTCCCTGCGCTCGCGCGGCTCATACTCTGCTTCGCCGACTCGGAGTCCATCTGCTTCCCTCTCTCGTCTTCTCCGCTGCTCTCTTTCCCCGCTCCATTCTCACTCCGCTTCCCAGCCTCCTCGCACTCTGCAGAATTCACCACTGCGCCCGGAGGATCCTCAGTCATGGCTAATTCCCGGCCAAGAATTCCCGCCTGATTACTAATCGCTTCCTCAACGCTGCTCGACTGAAACGACGACGAGGAGCGAGTCTGCAGCTCAGACGACGAGCCGCAGCTGCGGAAGTTGTCCTCCTGCACCTGCTCTACTCTCCTCTCCCCCGCTTCTTGCACCATCCTCTACTGCCATAGCCAGTGCGAGCGAGTTCCCGCAACCAGACCCTACTTCAAAAGCCCGGGCCTAGCGTCGGCGACACGGAACCATTCCCCGCGCGGAATGGCTCGTCGGACAGCCATCTCGGACGAGGAACGAGGAGCGTCATTCGCGAGAAGAAAAAGCGCCGGCAGTCGACGCCGCAGCGGGCGGAAGATGGCGCACTCGAGGGAGATGGCGGAACAAAATGGCTGCTGCTGCGACGACGACGATCGCTTCTGCTGCTACTTCCACTCACAAAAACAAATCTACGTCCCCAGAACATTCCCCTCCAAGCCTGTAACGAGGGCGTAGACTTGAAGTCCTTGTCCGACGTCCACAGACAAGATCTGCTTTTTTTTCTCTTGGAACCCGGTCTTCGAACTTCGAAGACCTGATCAGGCGATCTAGGAACGTCCGAGATTTCTCCGGAACGCTGGATTAATGTCAATATGCCTAATTTACCTGATTTCTCTAAATATTCCCTAAATAAACGCCCAAGTTTCGAGAGGTTTTCTTTTTCTGTCAGTGAAATCTCGACTAGAAAAGTCAGTGGATCGACTTTTTTAGTCGAGACTTTTTCTGTCAGTGGATCGACTTTTTTAGTCGAGATTTTGATGTGGTTTAATCACGCTCGGGTGGAATTTTATGTACATATATAATATCTCAGATTGGGAAGGATTGTGTTTCTCTTTTAGCCCCTAAAATACCATTTCTACTTGCGGGGTACAAATCGATTTTGGATAGGTTTCTAATAATCCAATTTTGAAGATAACTTCTTGAAATTTTTCGTGAGAGTAGGAACACAGGTTTAGATTTGTGGGGAAGTTTTCGTTTCTTTTTTTGGAATTACAGGGAAAAAGTTATGGTGAATAGTGGTGCTGTAGAGTTGAGAATTGTACTTTTTTAGGGGCGGGTAGTAGTGAAGGAAAATTCTTGGCAACCTTCATTGTTTTCATCTTAAAAACGCATAGAAATTAAGGATTTTTTTTTTTTTTCTTAGAAAAAATTTTGTTGTTAGAATACGTTATGATAATTCTATTCTAGTGAAGGATCACTTTCTACACCCGGGATTGTTGCAGGTTCATTTTTCTTCTTGTAAACACCTCCATTACTTGTGATTTTGGGCATGCGATGACCTAACATAAGGTAGAAGATAGATTCATTGAGTTTATGCAATGTGTAGTGGAAAATTATGCCATTATCTTGAGGCAAAGTACGTTGGCCATGTCTGGGCACGGTGAAAAAACATAATTTTTTACTCTTCAAATGCATGTATTTTACAATCCACATGGTCAAAGTTTCAAAATGTTTTGGGTGTCTTCTTGTAGTAGTTGGCTTGAAGATCCTACCGTTGAAAATAGTAAACGGTTGATTGAATTAGTCCTATTGTATCTCATTTCAAAGTGGCAGTTTTGGGTGGTTTTGGTGGAGCATAAGGCACGGTCCTTTAGGGGTTAGTAGTTGGTATGGATTGGAGGGTCTTTTCTTTAACCCTTTAACAACAATGGAGGAATTATTGCGTCCTTGCTTCTCGTTTGCATCTCCAAATTGCATAGAATTCAACCCAAATATCTCCAAAATTTGTAGAATGTGACTCCGTAGGATCTTCAGTTGTTAGCAATTCGGCACAATTTGCAGCTCCGATTGAGCAATGGATAGAAGCTTACACGTCGCTTCTATCCATTGCTCCAACCTTCAGCTGCCGGGAATCTTTGAAAAAATGCAAAATAGCAAAGGCCGCGGCCAGAAATGGCATGTTTGTCACTATAGTGTTAAAATTTTGAATTGAAGAAGAAGAAGAGCTATGGCTTCTGTACAAGGTCGGAGTGTCAGTTTGTTTCACCACAAAGAGGGTTTTCACACTTGGTCAAATGACCAAACTCCATCAAGGACCACACTATGTTGAGATGCCAAGATGCCAAGTTTTGAAGTTGGAAAAGAAATATTTATATCTGCAATTTGCGGAGTTTGAGTCTTTGTAGTCTAAAAGCCTAAGGAACCAAGTTGAAAGACCATAATCCAAACTATTTGGCAAATCCCAAGTCAGTTTTTACTTCTTAAATGCCCCTTTTTTTATAAAAAAATCCGCTCACATTCTTTAGTCATGAAGCCTAAAAGAGAACACATCTATGAAAATAGAAAATCAAGAAAATGGTCAACATGCTCATTACACATTAAAATTTGAGCACAACACCATTATAGAAAAATCATGTTCAAAATTTCAGGGTAAAAGAAATTATTGTTTTAATCTAATGGCTGGAATCTTGCCAAATTTTGAATATTTCAAAGAAAATATATTTGGCACCTTGGAAAAAGTTTAGGTTTCTATTATTGTTTGGACCAAACTTCCCTCGAGTTGAACTCTTGGTGCCAAAACCTTCAAAAATTGATGTCATGCACGCATTTTAGACACCTTAGCATCTCAACCCTTGGTCCAAGTGTGAAAGCCTAAAGGTTGACCAAAGCCAATATTGAGGCTCTAGAACAATCAAATTGCTAGTAGTACTCGACATTTCAACGCTTTAACCAAGTGCAAAACCCCCCTAAATTAATGCCCACAAGACATAGGTTTAGTAAGGTAGGACAACCTAAAAGTGACCGGCCATCTGATACCGCTCCTTTCTATATCATTGCTAGATTTTAGAGAGGAAATGTAGCCTACCATCACATCTCTTATAAATCCATTGGTCAATGCGTAAGTGATGTAAAGACATGCTACATTTCCTCTCTTGTATCTAGGACTAGTATGGAAGGGAGCGGTATGGGGTCGCCGGTCGCTTTAGGATTTTCATGTAGAAGAAGAAGAAGAATATCTTCAATTTCCAGAAGAGGCCTACATGAATAGAGTGTCTGTTTGTTCCACCACTAAATCAATGCCCACTCGACAAAAGTTTAGTAGTATGGAACTACTTCTCCCTCTTAAGGGTGGACATTCTAGAATGTGTACCTTAAAGAGCATTTTTTATTAATATTATGAGGAGATAATGGACATTATAATAGGTGATATTTTGGATGGAGGTAGCTATAGAATTTTTATTGTATCCTATATTTAATTCGTGTGTATCATATTTCTAGGACGGATCATGTGGTTTGGTTAGAGGTTGGTTGTTTTCCACGCTTATGAAGGAGGAGCGTTGTCCTACCTTAGTATGAAACTACACTTAGATTTAAGTTAAGTGCAGTGGTACCATATGATTTGAAAGTGCTGTAATGTTTTCTCTTTTGATGAAGGTTTCTACTGAGAGTACAACTATCTACACTACTCAAAGAGGGTGATCATTGTCGACCTTCTTGGTAAAAATCATTTCATTGTGAGTACAAATTCACAATATTTATAAATCATACAGTGTGACTACACTAAACTTAAAATTTAGTGTACTCCCCCCTCTTGAGTGTGGACTCTATCATATGCCATTTCCATCCACATCCTATTCACCAAACAATTGTTGGCAAATACAATTTTACAGGGATGTTAACCACCTTAAATTCACAGAATAGGTGTTATTGCCATGAGCCATGATGCACATGATCAGCTATTATGGGTCACAGAGAACTCCATTAATTATCCAATATATTACTCAGTTGATATTAGCCTCGTCGCAAAGTTGAGTGATTGTAACATCTGTCAATAACTTCCTCCAAAGCCATAACTTTCACACTTCAAAAGTTCAGTTACCTAAACGCAGAGTTCAAATGCGTACTACTCTTTCTCAGGGAAATGGGCAACTTGTGATGTCATTTATGATTTTTCAAAAATGTGGTCAGTGTTCATCCTCCAATGTCACGAAAAGTTATTACAGGTCCATGCAGTAGTTACTCTGGGAGTTTTCCAAGACAATTGGTACACTAAAAGTTTCATTTAGCGTAGTGGACACTAAATACGAACCCATACACTAATTGTCAACTACGCAATTAGTGTAGTGACAAAAGAGTACACTAAATGTGAACTACTACACTATTTGTGAACTTTTGTAAAGATTGGAATAGTAACTTTTTGTACTCGTGCACGTTTAGTGTATTGAAAGTAGAAGAGAATTATGTGTACAGTACAAAAAGGTGAAGAAGAGAAAAAATAAAACTCACAAAGAAAAATTTGGAAAAAACAACAATTGGGAAAAAACAACAATTAGGAAAAAACAACAATTTGGGAAAACAACAAATAGGAAAAAACAACATTTTTGCGAAAACAACTATTAGGAAAAAACAACATTTTTGAAAAAAACAAGAACTAGGGAGAAACATCAATTCGGGAAAAAAAGAGAACTTACGTTTTGAAAAGGTAAACTTTTGTAAAAATAAGCTTTTCCAAATGTAAACATTTGAAAAAGTAAAGATTTTAAAAAGTAAATGTTTGCAAAAGAAAATTTCGAAAACATAAACTTTTTAAGAAGTAAAACTTGAAAAAGTAATCCCTTGAAAAAGTAACTTTTAAAAAATTAAATTTCCATAAAGTGTACTCTGATAAAGTAATCTTTGATAAGGTAAATTTTGATCGAAAAATCTTTTGAGAAAGTACACTTGTTTGCAATTAGTACACTATTTGTCAACTTGTTCGCAATTAGTGTACTATGGTAAGTACACTATTCGTGCCATTACACTAAATGAAACTTTTAGTGTAGTCATCTTATGTATTTCAAAAATGAGCATTTGAAGACGCAAGTTCATCTTCATTTTATACTACGATAGGTAGGACGAGGGATTCAAGCAGCCCTTTTTCTTTTCTTTTTGTATTAGTGGGATAGCCATAGTGGCTACAGAGGCCAGGGAGTTGTAGCACTTCTAGCTTTCTCCTGAAACCATACAAAACCAAAATTTCTCCATTAACCCCTAAAGGACCAAGTGTCCAAAACGGGCTTTTTGAAAATTTGGTCAGGTTCCTATGCTGTCAATTTCCAACATTCATCTTTGAAATTCTTACCATAGAAGGGCATTACCAAGACCTTAGTGGGAAAACATTTTTTTCCCTAAATTGGACATTTGATGAAAAAGTTATTGGGTTTTTAATTTCAAATGGGGAGGGCGGGCACCTCGGGCACCTCCAAAAACTTTTGATAGGACACTCTATTGAAAGTGAGATTTTCAGTACTCGCAAGTAATATTATTTCCCTTCATGTTGTCAAAAACAAGTTCTTGTCTTTAGTGAAAAATAGCATACCAACCCAAGTCAAACATTTTCACACATTGTCACTCATTGTTGGGCAAGGTACCAAAAAAACTTCTTCTTTTCCACATTAAACCTAGAGATCTTCATATTTTTCACTTTTTATTTTTTCCACAACAATATGTAATGTAAACCTTCTTATTAACCATTCGGATTATCAATCAAAAACATATTAAGTTCAAAAAAATTTAAAGTGTGAATTTTCAAATTTTGAGCCTCCACTCCTTGCACACTTGTTTTGAATATGCTACACCCTGTCTCTACCTCTAAAAATTGGTGTGTAAGGAGCTAACATCATGCTTAACAAGATGGTAATAGATTTAGACCTTGTGTAGTGAAATTTTTTGACACCAAGTGAAGTCAAAGTCTGCTGATCCACTAAACGCAGGGAAGAAAATGAACCATTTGCTTGACTTCAAACACTATAATCTTTCAATCCGTGCGGTCAAAGTTTATGAAATTTTGTACATGTATTACTTAATAAGCCTTTATTGAGATCCTACGGTCAGAACTGAAAATAAAAGTTTTTGTTACCTTCTTTATTCATTGCACTAGAATCCATTAATTTTGAAGTGTTTTTGGTGTAAAACTGCCTTGGTACCTTAGGGGTTAATATCCATTTTGGAGAATTCATCTCCTTAAACATAAAATTGTATATCCTTTTTGGCGTTAAGAAGGATACCCGCCTGTTCATTCGTGGCTATATGGCAATATGGCAACTTTTCACTTTTTCCAAGAGTAATCTTTTTTTTGGGAATTTTTTCTGCCAATTCTGGCTGCAGATTGCCATAAAAGGAAGGGTTGGATCCAAGTATTCCAGGTTTCATTTAATATTAGCTTGAACAAAAGTATACAAATTTGTACTTTTCTCATTCACTTTGGCTACCTTTACATAAATCAAACCTTAACCCTTTAGCGCCTAGGAAGCCCGAAATGGGACTTCGGAGGTGCTAAAACTCAATTTTCATGAAATCCATGAGGAACTAGGCTTTGAGATACGAGGTTCGGATTTGCGCACTCAATACACAAACACTCTCCAACATTCAGATCATGATTTGGATTTATAGAACTCTTGGAAAAGCTAGGAATACAACACAAAATACACCAAATACACTCAAATACAGTGAATACAGTGAATACTATGCCACATACTATGTTGTATTTCACACACATGCACATTGATATTGGTCTTAAATTTTGATTGAACTTTGTCTTTGAGACATTCTTCATTGTTTTTTGATTGTTGATCTCTCTCCTCACATATGAAACTTCCGTTTTTATTCGTATAAGGTTGGAACGTTTTTGTATACAATCAAGTAGAAAAAAGCAAAAAAATCACCAATAATTGTGTATAAATATTTTCCTTGCATATGATAAGTCAATGTGAAGCTATCAACGTAGTGCACATGTGAACCGCTCTAATTCAAAGTAAAAAAATTCTTGCAAGAATCCATTGATGGTTAAAGTAGTGCACCCTCCAAAATCCACAATTTTCACTACCAATATACGGTAACTTTAACCCCTAAAGGACCAAGGCAATTTTTCCTCAAAAACACTCCAAAACTGCCATTTTCAGCGCATTCAACACAAAATGATACAAAATCATTTTTTTGAAAATTTAACCGTAGGATCTTGTACTAGACTTGTATGAGAGTGTGTGGTGAAATTTTTGGTAAGTTTAACCGCACGGATTGAAATATATTAGCCTTTGAAGTGCAACATAATCTCTTTTTCAGGTCATACTATACACCTTCAACAAACTTCGACCACCTTCTATGGCAACTTTTTGCACTACGGGCCGTGATTTTATTGTCTTAACTTGAAAAAGATCATGTTAGGCACATGTGCACCAAATTTTAGAAGTAGAAGAGGTGTAGAAGATGTTATAAAAAATCCTGCAATGCACCTATGTGCCGAGAATCAACAATACACTTTATATTTTGCATATATCATATCCTTCTCAAATATTTGAAATTCACAAATCCGTGCGGTAGATGCAAAGATCTCAATTTCCTTTCCAAGAGGACATTTTCAGTCTTTTAAATGGACAAAAACTCGAATTTCTATTGAATTTAGAAGTTATTAAAGTTTGGTGACAATATTTGTGATATGTAACACTAAACTGCTGCACTATTTGTATATGTAAGTGAAAATAAATTGTAACTTTTGAACCGTAAGTCGGAATTCTACGAAATTTGTGTCTACGCAAAGCTAATCTAAAGTTGGCCATTAAATGAAAAATTTCAGAAAATAATGCCTAGAATTGAGATCGTGGTACCTTACCCAAACTCAAAACGTCCCCCGAGGGGACATCGGTCCTTTAGGGGTTAAACTCTATAATCTATTCCATCAACGGTTGGATGTTGTGCAAAATTTCCCCAAAGTTTAGGTCATGGGTTAAGTTCAATTTTGTAAGGTTAGATATCAATATTAGGCATTGTATTTCCATAAAATCCGGTGCAACGAAAAAAATCAGCAAAAATCTTGGTATTTCCATGAACATCCCTGGGCGGTAAAGGGTTAACCCTGAAACGCCAATTGGAAATCGTAGTTACATGCTCATGTTTTACTTTGTAGAATACAAAAATTGTAGTAAAGTTTAGGAAGACTTACACCTTTGGATTGAAGTTTCTTCAAGTAACATCTTTCATTTGGAGGTCATTTCAATATCTATACTTTATCATGTCCAAACACGACATTATACATGTAGAATGTTGTGGCCACCAGGGGCTCGTTCTGACGGTTAAAGGTCAATCAATTCTCTTGTGCATTGACCTAGGGTTGGTATTCACGTCTTTGTAAACAAATGGATGCTAACAAAGTGAAAAGTAATAGTGATTCTATATTTTCAAAAGTAATGGGTTTTACACTCTACTACACCTAGTTGTTACAAGAATGGTAGGTTGTAAATATTATTTGAATTTCAGGAATTTAAACTATCCATTTCTTCTGAATTCTCCTTCTTATGAAAATCCACCCAATGTTCTGCAAGTTCCATTTTGATTGGAATGTATTGAAATTCAATTGAATGTCTATAGAATGCAATCACACCATAGCGTCATTTTAACCCCTAAGGTACCGTGACAGTTTTACACCAAAAACACTTCAAAATTAATGGATTCTAGTGCAATGAATAAAGAGGGTAACAAAAACTTTGATTTTTAGTTCTGACCATAGGATCTCAATAAAGGCTTATTAAGTAATACATGTACAAAATTTCATAAACTTTGACCGCACGGATTGAAAGATTATAGTGTTTGAAGTCAAGCAAATGGTTCATTTTCTTCCCTGCGTTTAGTGGATCAGCAGACTTTGACTTCACTTGGTGTCAAAAAATTTCACTACACAAGGTCTAAATCTATTACCATCTTATTAAGCATGATGTTAGCTCCTTACACACCAATTTTTAGAGGTAGAGACGGGGTGTAGCATATTCAAAACAAGTGTGCAAAGAGTGGAGGCTCGAAATTTATAAATTCACACTTTAATTTTTTTGGAACTTAACATGTTTTTGATTGATAATCCAAATGGTTAATAAGAAGGTTTACATTACATATTGTTGTGGAAAAAATAAAAAGTGAAAAATATGAAGATCTCTAGGTTTAATGTGGAAAAGAAGAAGTTTTTTGGTAACTTGCCCGACAATGAGTGACAATGTGTGAAAATGTTTGACTTGGGTTGGTATGCTATTTTTCACTAAAGACAAGAACTTTTTTTTGACAACATGAAGGGAAATAATATTACTTGCGAGTACTGTAAATCTCACTTTCAATAGAGTGTCCTATCAAAAGTTTTTGGAGGTGCCCGAGGTGCCCGCCCTCCCCATTTAAAATTCAAAACCCTATAACTTTTTCATCAAATGTCCAATTTAGGAAAAATTTGTTTTCTCACTAAGCTCTTAGTAACGTCTTTCTATAGTAAAAATTTCAAAGAAGAATGTTGGAAATTGACACCGTAGGAACCTAACCAAACTTTCAAAAAGCCCATTTTTGACACTTGGTACCTTAGGGGTTAAAAAAATCTATCTTTACCATCCTTGGGATAATCTGTGGTTATTCTCGAACATAAAATTTATTTGTAGCCAAACTCATGAAACTTGGTAGAGACTTGAGTATTTATTTAAAGTGCAGCAATTGCATTTGACTCTTTGTAAATAATAAAAATCATTATCTGTTCCCTTCAGAAAAGTAAATTATCTTTTGGAGAAAAAATCTCTTTCTTTTTTGGTAAAACTTGCTATTTGTCTTACATAACATAACAATAGATTACATCTTCTACCTTTGAGTTCGTGGCCCAAATGGATGAAAATTGTTGGGATAATCACGCCTTTGGACGAGTGATTTTCACAAATGCAGATGGCATCACTGGAAAATAATAGTTGCCAATTTGGCTAGCACATGAGAAAAACGTAAAAAGGGGCTGATGTAGAACAATTTGGAGGGTACACTTGTTAGTGGAATGTCTAAAGAAAGAAATTGTACAACCTACGGTTGAAAATGTGAATAAATAGTACAGAAGAGTCCATGATCAATAACCGGCGATGCATGAGTATGTACTTATTGCAAAGTTTGCTATAGTGTACTACAGTACATGGTTGAAACACTACACTATATATGGCTTTAAAAGTTAACCCCCCATGACAAGTTTATATATAGATATATATAGAGAATATATAAATGAAGAGAGAAAATAAAATTACTTTGTCTTTTTTTAGTGATAGCTAAAGGAGTAACAATTTCAACTCAAGTGATTTCATGCTTTTCCAATGAAATGTGATTTAGTTATGAATTTCCAGAATGTACTTTCATGTTTTGCCGGTGGCTGCCAGTATATACTTCCTAAGCGCCTACCAAACGTATGGGGTCATAACTAATAAAAAATCTCCATTTGGAGGTCAATGGATGGTAATGGGATGGAAGTGGGTTGGATATACCTCAATTTTATATGGGATGGAAGTGGGTTGGATATACCTCAATTTATAAGTGTTGATTATGGGTTTTGGTTGGTTATCAAAGACGTAACCTGATGGTATCAGATGTGGCTTGACATTGCGAGTTACTTCCTCACTATGTGACTCACTCTAACAACGAGTTGAAATTTAGAGTGTGCTATTGAGTGAGGTATATAGCAATAAATGTCAAACCTAGCTAAAGCCTTATACATCAACTGTACATATGTACCTATTTTTACTCCAAATGATTACTGAAGTTGTCAAATAGTGCTAGTTTTACATTTAGTGTTAACAACGTTTACCCCTTTGTTGACATTCAATATTTGTGTTTGTAATTAGTGTTGCCATAGCTTAAAACCATAATTATATATTGGTTTGTGGCATGGAGCATTTCTTTATAAAGTTAATATTAAAACAAGGATCATTTTTTCAAGTTGAGCAACCAAGAGATATTCAAAACCAAAGAAAGAGAAATTGTGGTTTCTTTTATAAGAATACAACACTATCAAAAACAAAAAAAAAACAAATGCTTTGTGAGAAGAATAATTCTTTGAAAAACAATAATGGCCCAAAACCAACATAGAAAATTTCTTATTTTTGGTAATACTTTTATATTTGTAAACTATTATATTTTATTTTATGGCTAATTGATTTTATTTACAGGTTATTTTATTGCTAATCATAATTATTTATAGGTTATTTTACAGCTAGTAAGTTATATTATAACTATTAGATTATAACTATTAGATTTTTTTTGCAAATAATTTTTCTTAAAGCACGAGCATTGTTTTCTCCCAAAAGTTTTCACATGGATTAAATATTGCTCCATCATTCTATCTATCGTCTTTGAGGACAATAGCACAAGAAGGGATCTATATCTACAATACAATTATTACTTATTATATTTGCATGTCTACAAAAATGCATCAAATTTACTATTCTTTTTCAGACTACTTTTTTTGCTGGCCCTTTGACTTGACCTATTTGATGGTTTAGCCTCCAATGTGTCTTCATCCATTTGTGCTAGAAGTAGGAGCTGTAAAAAATAAATAAAAATCAGCTTAGACAAAGTGAGTAATTCATGTAAAAATATTTACCATATTCTCAATTCAAGCATACCTTGCGCATTGGTTGGGTTTGCACAAATTAATTCAAAATAGAAGGTGTCTAAATTTTTTGGAAAATACAAAAGATTTGTCTAAGGTGATACCCATGTAATGCCAAGGTCATACCCTTGTAATATCTAGGCAATACTAATGTAATACCTAGGTGATACCCATTGTGTCCGAACCACTGTGATAAAATAAATTGGTTCGTACATGGGGTGTCTGAACTAGACAATATACAACTATTTGTAAAATTTCTCTTCACAACGTGTAGATCCTCTACTCTTCCAAGAATGCATGGTAATTTTCTATTCTCAAATCCTTTAAAAACTTTTGTATTGGAAGTCAAAGTTGTTTAGTTTGATGGAATATCGATATTAAGATAATCGGAAAAAGAATAATTCATAATATTGTATTATCTGCTGACCTATGTTATATAAACGTAGACTTAGTGGTGGAATGAACCAACACTTTATTCATGCCTGCCTCCTTCAAGGAGATTGGAATTCTTCTTATCTTTATTTACCTGTTCACAAGCCTCTGAGTATTGTTTTTGGAGGTTATCGAATTTGGTTTGCAATTCTTCTTTCTCCTTTTTCAATTCGTCAAACTCTGCAATTGTAGGTCCTGCCAACGCTTTGCGAATGAATCTATCGGAAAACATAGATTTTGCAAATGTTGTAAGAGTTGTAGACAATAGCAAGTTCATTTAAAAGTCATCAAAAAATTAGAGATGAAAACATTGGAAAATAGTTGTATCCACAAATTTAATTATTTACAAAAAAAATCAATATTCTCAATGAAGAACTAAATGCAATTCTTGCATTTTAGTTAAATATTTGAATCTACTGCTGAGTGACAATGTTCAAATGGGTATGATGTATAAGTGGAGTGCCTTTCAAATGAAATATAATTTCAAAATCAAGAAAATGTGGTAATTTAATGACATATTTACAATGAGTAAATTAATGCAAAGAAGTGCATGTAGAACATGGTACAATCCTGTTGTAAGATAAACCATCAAATTTGTGTCCTATCTAAAATATTAGCTCATCTCAAATTATTTATATGGCATCTGACGAAGAGAATACATGCCATTATAAATAAACTTTATCTACACTCTCTGATTCAAATATTGTATAGGTCAACATGACAACAATTATTTCCAAAATGACTAACTAAAATGGCCCACAAAAGATGAGAAACAAAATTACATTAATATGGCCAAAACCATATGATTTCTACACTTTTTATTTGTTTGTTGTAAGTTCAACTTTGAACATTAAAGATTAGGGCAATTTAGTGCTTTAGAGCTTACTCTAGAGCATTTTCTGGTTTGTCATGAGTTTCATAGAGCATTACTAACACTGCAAATTTATCAATTTCATAGACTCAGCCTTTAGTTAAATTGTTGTTCAACAAAGGCCAGGAAAATCAATAAGTGCTTAAATCAATACTATTATCAGATTAGAAAATTGCTAATTTTCAACTTTTGTTTTATAATGTTATCATGGAAAAAAATGTAGATTGTTGATATAAACAAGAACTAAAGTTTATATCACCATAAATCACAACCAATTTGATGATTTTGTTTGACAACACAAGAAAACAATCCAAAATTGTAAAGTCATGGTTTAAAAAAAATTAGAAGACTAGAATGCTTGAAGTTAAGGTTTAAGATCATTTAAATTTAGGTCACCATAAGAAAATTATATATTACCTTGTGTCAAAGACTCAATAGTTCCGCTAGAATACAAATATTTCCTGTAAGCTTCTTTTTTGAATTCACTTGCCTAATTACATTCACTTGGGTTAATTCCAAATTTTTAAAAATATGGTTTGAGATAAAGTATCTCAAAAATTCATAACCAAATTTGTTGGAAAAAATGAAATTATATTCTCAATTACCCATTTTTAGTACACTTTCACAAATGAGAAAATATCTATTTTTATAAAGCATGTTATATTTCCTACAATTGGTTTTGTTATCCACTTTATGAAAACATACCATTGTTCCAAAAACGTCAAAGGGTCCACTCCAATATTTTTTCACTTCTTTCTCCTTGAGAACCTTTGGTAATTGCTAGTAAAATATTTAAACATTTTGTGGAACTAAAATTAGGTAAAATTTTGAAATGTTTTGTGATGGGGTTTTTCTTTTGGGTGTGAAAAGGTTGGAGTATGTCCAAAAGATGTAGCCAATAGACTCAACATGCGTAATTTTTTTTGAAAATAAACTTAATGCACATCTATAACTTTTTCTACTTTGAAAGTTTACTAAAGTTGATAAGTAGTGTTAGATTTACATTTAAGTTAGCCACGTTCAAGCCACATTTAGGCCTCTCTTGATATATAGTGTTTGTGTTTGTGTTGGTATTTGGTATTTCTTTCTCGATGATTCAAAAAACATCACCTAAAACTTAGAGCGGTTCAAAAAATTACAATAAAAGATCAAGAATCCAAGTGTTATGTCAAGAAAAAAAAGATCAAATCTAGATTCCCTTCTTGTAAAATGTTTATAAAGTAGGAAATATCACACCCAAAAACTCAGGGAGATTCTTTGAAGGCTGAGAATGTCACTCTGTCTCTAAAGTAGGATGACGGTGCAATCGGGCTGAAGTTATCCACTACAAGCTTTTAACCTTTACTAAGTTCTTACCACCTCCATCCACCAACGTCATATTTGACTATAACTTGTGGGAGGAATGAGTGTAATTTGATTTATATCTCATGATATCCTGTTATTCTATCTTTAATGTGATTTGGAATTGCTTTAGCTGTTGTCCCATTGGAGTAATGATAAAAAGCTCATTGTGATAACCTCAAATCCTGTTGCTTCAATACCCAGGAAATGTGGGATGGCAATGTCTTGTGCAACCTTTAAAATTCCAAATCACATTCCACACAGCAATCATTGAAGTACTACATTATCCCAAACCTCCTTCTTTGACTCCGCATCGTCAACCATTGACTTCTCACAATCAATTGCATTCCTTCCGACATGCTAAACTCTTAACCCTTTATGGCATACGAGCTCACAAGCCTTGGAAGAGTCTACAAGCATGATACATAACATCGTCACAACGGGTACATTGTCTGTTCCGGTAAATGCTCATCTTGCTCCACCTCTAAATTTTCTTTGAAGATGGTATGTAGTGCTTGCTGCACAAGTTAACGTGTCCAAACAACCCAGGAATGGACTTTAGGCCTTAATCTTTAAACGTCAATATATGCCATTGGTGGCCACCGTATTTTACATGTATGGTGTCGTATTTGAACATAATAAGGTTGAGATGTTGAAATGACCTCCAAATGAAACATGTTAGTTGGAGAATCTTCAATCCAAAGGTGCAAGTCTTGCTAAACTTCAATACATATTTTGTATCATGTAGAGTAAAATACGTGCCTGTATGTACGGTTACCGACTGATGCTTAAGGCTAACAAACATTTTTCATACCTCAAAGTTGGCGCCAATAGGTCAATCTAGTAAGGTAGCCCTCATGGTAACTAACCAAAACCCAACATTGATAGTTATAAAATTGGGGCATATCCAACCCAATTCCATCCCATTACCACCCATTCACCCATCCAAACAGAGATTCACTCTTACTCACAACCCCTTATTTTTCTTCAACGCTTTTAGGTGGTACCTTTTGGCGGCCACCAGCTAATTTACATAGCATCACACTTTGAAAATTTACATTTCATCATAAAAATATGAAATCACTTGGGTTGAAATTGTAATTCTATCAAAATTGTAATTTTGTTGGCTATCACTGAATGATAAATGTATTATTAACCCCTAAAGGACCAAATGTCATAAAATGGCATTCTAAAGGTTTGGTCAGGTTCCTATAGTGTCAATTTCTAACATTTCTCTTTGAGAATTTTAGTGTAGAAGGGCATTACTACGACCTTAGTGGGAGAACACTTTTTTCCAAATCCGACATTTGATGAAAATGTTATAGGGTTTTGAATTTCAAATGGGGAGAGCGGGCACATCAGGCACCTCCAAAAACTTTTGCTAGGACACTCTATTGAATGTGAGATTTTCAATACTCGCAAGCAATATTATTTCCCTTCTAATTGTCAAAAAAAATTCTTGTCTTTAGTGAAAAATTGCACATCAATCCAAGTCAAACAATTTCACACATTGTCACACATTGTCGGGCAAGGTACCAAAAAAGCTTCTTTGTTTCCATATAAAACTTAGAGATCTTCATATTTTTCACTTTTTATTTTTTCCGTAACAAGCAGCTGTATAAACCTTCTTGTTGACCATTCGGATCATCAATCCAAAACATATTAAATTCACAAAAAATTAAAATGTGAACTGGCAGTTTTTGAACCTCTAGTCCTTGCACAATTGTTTTGGATATGCTACACCCCTCCTTTACCTCTAAAAATTGGTGTACAAGGAACTAACATCATGCTTAACATGATGGTAAACATGATGGTAATGGATCTAGACCTTGTGTAGTGCAAAAACTTGACACCAAGTGAAGTCAAAGACTGCTGATCCACTCAACACAGGGAAGAAAATGAACGGTGTTCTCTACTTCAAACACTATATCTTTCAATCTCTGTAGTCAAAGTTTATGAAATTTTGTGAGAACATTACTTTATAAGTTGTTATTGAGATCCTACGGTTAGATGTAGAAGTAAAAGTATTTATTTTCCTCCTTACTCATTGCACTAGAACGAGCAGTTTTGAAGTGTTTTTGGTTTGAAAATGCCTTGAGGTTAATCGTTCTCTCCATACATGAACAATGCAAGACCCATCGAACCGAGGGTCAACATGCACAGCAAAGCAATTCCTACAAATCAACACAACCTACAACGTTTCATCATGTTTCATCTTCTGTCAATGTGCACAGCAAGCGACAGAAAGAGTAACCATTCGAAGAAACATCATCTCACTTTCTCCACCAACACCTCTACAAAGTGGAAAAAGAGGTCAGTTCTTCTACAACCTACAACGTTTCATCATGTGTTTCATCTTCTGTCAATGTGCACAGCAAAGCAATTCCTACAAATGAACACAACCTACAACGTTTCATCATGTTTCATCTTCTGTCAATGTGCACAGCAAAGCAATTCCTACAAATGAACACAACCTACAACGTTTCATCATGTTTCATCTTCTGTCAATGTGCACAGCAAAGCAATTCCTACAAATGGACACAGCCAACAACGTTTCATCATGTTTCATCTTCTGACATTGTGCACAGCAAGCGACGGAAAGAGTAACCATTCGATGGAACATCATCTCACTTTCTCCACCAACACCTCTACAAAGTGGAAAAAGAGGTCAGTTCTTCTACAACCTACAAGGGAGCTGATGAGCATCACCTCGGTTTCTCCACCATCAGTGGGGAGAAGAGGTCAGTTCTTCTGCTCCGACCTCTCGTAGAAGAGAATGTAGCCGTGATCGGTGTTATTCCCATACTCCTGCGCGGACCCGAAGAACGTCTGCACCACGCCCTCGTCGATGATCTCCACGTTCTCATCGTCGAAGAACAGCCAGTGGCTCCAGCTCTTCACCAGGCTCACGTAGTGGCCGTGGTTGGGCCCGCTCCCCACGTGCACCACCACGGCGAACAGCGAGTACTCCGCCTCGGACCCGGGCGAGTCGTCGGTGGTGTTGCACAGCTTGAGCTCCAAGGGGAACACCACTCGGTAGGAGAGCTTCTTGTACCGCCCGAGCTGCTCGATGTACTTGAAGCGCTTCAGGTGCAGCGCCAGGATGCGCGGCGGAGACTTGATCTTCATCCGCTTCTGGGCCTCCTGCAAACTGTCGGAAACCAAATGTCACGAGAGATATTACCCCTCAAGACATGTCAATGGAGAAGAACTCACTCACCTGCAGCATTTGTCGCAGAAGAACTTGTCCTCCGCGTTCAACGTCTCCGTGGAGCTGAAGTTGCGGAGGCAGCTCGTGATGGAGCTGTTTTGCTCAATGTCCAGGCTGAGGTCCAGAAACGTCTCGTCACGAGCAGTGATGGTTTCGCATCGCAAGCATCTGGTTTCGTTTGTCAATGTGCCCTGAGAACAACCAACAGCAACTGACCTCATGAGCAAATGGAAAAGGTGGGTTCCTTCGTTGTAAACTCTACCTGTTTCTGATTTACTATACTACTCTTTCCTCACTCGAAGTAGTAGTCATTGAATCATAAGAAAATCTTGATGGTCTTTCAATTAAAATCCCTGCAATTAAGTGTGGAAGAGCTTGCCGAACTCTAAATTCATGTCAGAAAAGTTTTAGTTGTGAAGATAGAGTTTAGTGGTCCTTCAATAGGATACTCCCTCTGTTGATTTATAATACTACTCTTTCCTCGAGCTTGGTGGTCTTATCCTCCAATTCAGTCAATGGAACAGCTCTATCAAAGTAGTTTTAATCGCCTTTTAAGAGTGAAGAAAGAGTTTTCATGAGATAACTCGCCAATGAGCTGATAATTTTAGGTTAATTAGAGGTGATTTTGAGAGGTATTTTATTCAAGGTTCGACTTTTCAAATGGCTCTAATATCCATAACCTGAACACTGGTAACATCATACCTGAAAGATCTTGTGCACCCAAGTGACAATGGGCTCCTTATTATGGTTCCCATTGGCCACCCCATTCACTGAGCCATTGGCAGGCTTCTCCGGAGAACTCTGGGCCCCTGAATTGCTCTTAGCCTCCTTTTCAAGAATGTCCACCAGTTCATTCAAGAGAAAATTCAGAAACTCATGAGCATCCTGTCCAAGATAAAAAAAAAGAAATGAAAATTAGGGTTTAAGCTCAACAAACTGTACCATCGTTTCACCACTTCACCTGAAGTGCCGGGGAAGAAAAATGTTTCATTAAACCCTCATTAGAGCGGCCAAATGAAAGACGAAAGATCACCCTGAAGTCAATACCTGATGCATGTAACTCCGGAAAAGCTCATTCTGCTTCTTAACCCTCTGCACAAACCGCTTCGGCGAAATCACACCCGTCTTCTTCTTCTGAGAGTTAATCTACTCACACCAAACACAAAAATCTTCAACCAACCCAGTCATGAAAAAAAAAAAAAAACCCTAAAAACCCTAAAATCCCTAAAGCTGGGTGTTCTTTAATAAGAAAACACTCTCACTCTCTCTATTTTTTACCTGTGAAAACAACTCCGACAAGCACGTCAAGAGATTCTCGTCTGATTCCGCTACCGTCTTGTTCTGCCCACAATACTCCAGCAACTGATCCCTGAACGGCACACAAAAGTAAAGCGCCTACAAAACCACCACCACCTCGGATCAACAAAGTGTTCCACAAACCCAAAAAAACCCACCAACCAACGCAGCACAGACAGGAATTGAATTACCTGTAAGACACTATTGCAGTAGCAGGTGTTGCCGAAATTCTCCAGGCCAAAGTACCGCTCGCCCTCCGGAAACCGGTCGCCCAATGCCTTCTCCAGCTTCGAACCTGAAGCTCCCATGACCATAAAATGTGCCCAAAATTCCCCCTCAAACACCCACCGCCATCGTCTCTCCCTCTCCAACCTCCAACATGGTTTTTGGTTTTCGCGGTGATTACCCAACAAACATCTGTTTCAACATTTACGTGATTTTTTAGAGGTTTTGTGTCAAACTGTCTTGGAAGGCGCTCCCTCTCCTTCGTCTTGGGAGAGGGCCTTTGTCATTGCGGTCGTTGAAAGAAGTGTGGCGGTACTGTACGGTATTTTCGTTGTGTAACTAAAATTGGAATATTCGTGATCTACTATAACAATTTAGGATACAATTTATCCTTTTTTTCATATAATTTTAATCTTGCATAAATATATAAAAATATATATAATATATAAATATTGTGATGTTTGTTTGAAAATAAAGTATTCATGTATTATACTCTTAGGAATGTACCAGAAAAATTAAACGTTTTTTGAATTATTTAAGTGCCTCTAAATTTTTTCTCCACCGCTCATTATAGTTTAATTACGTTTCTTCACTTCTCTATATGTAAATGTAATGGAACAAAAAATAGAATCTTGTTATAATGTAAGTATTTGAATTTATTGTAACTATTATACATTGAAGTAAACTGTTCATTTTATTTGATTAGATGAAAATTGGTTGGTTGGTTTTTATATGCACAAGTTATTATCTCTTGGCCACGGATTTAAGGTTGTACTTCTTAGGCAACTCTCTGATTAGATTTAAGACATTTATGTCTGATTATATTTGTGTGAATAAAGACTATATAGCTATTTTGTAAAAGAGTTGTCTTTTTGTCACCATAAATCAATGGCACTTGCGGTGCCAAGGCAAACGCAATTTTAAAATATGTTTGGATTTGATTAAAAAAAATCTCCTGTTTAAAAAATTACAACACCCTCTTTTTTTATCATTTTACAAATTTCTTTATGTAAGATGCTTGACAGAGATTGAGGTGAATGTGGTTGGTTTTGTGGGAGTAGGAGATGGTGTTGCTGTAGACACAAAAAGAGAAGAAGGGGGATTTCATTGTGTGCCAGCAGACATGTGTTTATTAGATATTGAGACTTTTATGTGCCATGCACACAACGATTTGGACTATGACACAGTCCACAAAATTAAAGTGTTGCACCATGCGGACCGTGTATTTCTTGATTGTCTTTGTTTTTGTTGCAGTGATGATCACTCTTGGGATAAAGGTGTATACTATTTACCAATTGCAACTTGGCGTGTGGTTGGATGGACTATGGTGTGAGGTGCAACGTTTTTTCACGTCATTTTTGTTTTTTGTGATTTTGTTTATGAACTACAATGCTTTAATGTGTGTGTTTTATTGTAGAATTTTGAGCAGCACAATCATGAATTGAGAGGGTGGTCAAGAGGACCAACTTCCACAAACTTGGCCAGTTTAACATAAAACCTCTAAAACCTCAAAGTCACATAAATAAAGTAACTAATTTAAATAAATAACTCACAGAATTCACATGTATATCAATTTATTTATATTTATCAAATTTTACATCCTAAAACACTATTATTAAAAAAAAGTAAATATCTAATTAGTGCCTTGTGACTAGAAAAAAGACTACAAATCATTATATACTAACAAATATCCAATTGGTACAAGCCAATTTAAAACAACACATAAATGTATAATGTATAATGTATAGTAAGAAGCATGTCCTCAAAGGTCATGCTCAAGGATTAATTCGACACAAAGGCCAAGGGTAGCTCGGCCCATTAAAGAGGGTATCTCATAGAGCATGTGGCCTAAGAGGGAAAGACCTCTTACCGCGTAATAGTAGCTTAGTTTGGTTGATTACCCGGGAATATTTCCATAAGGGATTTTTCTCATGAGGGTTTTTTTTTAGAGACTCGCACGCAGAAAGGTTAATATGTAGAAGGAGGTGTTCTAAAATGAACGAGCCAGAAAACCAAGCGGGCGTTACATTTAATTACAGTATGAATATCAGATTATAGTTAAAGAATAAAAAGACATTGATTTGAAACCAATGTAAAATATGCAAAAAGAATAAAATGATAAGTAAAGGGTGTAATTTTAAAATAAAAGTAAAATCTTATAATTGAATTTAAGCATAATTCAAAATTGTATTTACCTTTGCACCACAAGTGCCATTACTTTATGATGACAAAAAGACCACTTCATAACATAATAACCATATAATCTTTATTCAAACAAATTTAAAACATTTAAATTTAATTGGATCTAAATGCCTTAAATTCAACCAGCTATTTTTTAAATGCAATAAACACAATTAATTTAAATGGACTCTTCACTACAATATATTTTAATTATAATAAATTAAAAAACTTACAATATAATAAGATTAATTTTGTTCCATTAAGTTTATATGTAGAAAAGTGAAGAAAATATTAAATGGTATAAAGATGGGGAGAAAAAATAGAGGCATTTAAATAATGGAAAAGGTTTGAAAACAATTTGGCACAATCCTTAGAGTATAATATATGAATATTGTATTTACATACAAATATCCTATTACTTTTGCATGATTTTTATATACTAAATAAATTGTATACATATTATATGAAATCACCCATATATGAAAATTATAAAAAAATTGGATAAATTCTATATTGTCTTTCTAATCCACATTGATTATCATCACCATAAAAATTTATAGATTTTTCTTTCATATTATGTATGCATATAATTGTTATATTGAATGCGATTTTCATATAGTGTTTTTACAATATAAGCTAAAGAGGGATTGAGTCCATATTGTTTTCATACAAATGTTGTCATGTTAGTCGGCTTGGATTCTAAGTATCTCAAGGATCAAACTTTTATTGACCTAGTATGAGTATAAGTATTAATCTTTAAAAAATGAAGCTTCAAGGTATCAATATCGAGTATCATGGTAGGTGAGACCAATGGAGTATGCACATTGGTATGGTATTGATTTGCAATATTAAAGTTTTCAACTTTTTTTGTTTAAAAAACTTCATTTGACTTTTAAAAAAATTATTGAATAGTTTTTGTTTAGTCTAATATACTTGTAGTCAAGTACTATAAGTATATTTTGCAGCGACGCTATCTTGTGAGCGGTGAGCAGCGAGCGGTGAGCGGTGAGCATAAAAAATCCTGAAATCTGGATTTTTTTGGTCATTTTTTTGGGGAAAAAGTGAAATTAGTGATTTTTTCAGCAGATCATCCCATTTTGGTGACATATTTTCCATAAATTTCTAATTTTAGAAACTACCCTATAGCCGTGGTGTACTGCGAAATTGCATGTTTTTTTCTTTATTTCAGTTTTTTAGAGTCCCTTGTTTTAGTTGAAAGGTGTGTCATAATTTTTTCCCATGAAGCTCCTACAATTTGTAAAGTGCCATATTGGAATGAAAAGCACATATTTACTTAGGTATAGGGTTTACGCATTGTGGTAGAATATCATACGAAGCGGACAATTTTTGACCGTACTTGCTAATTTATAATAATATTGATCTTCAGAATCAACGGGAATCACCTAGGTATTAAGTGGATATTTCACTGGTATTAAATCGGTACCAAATTCGAATTACATGAGAGGGAAAATGTTTACTACGAAATGCACGAAAGTCACCTTTGCCTTCCATGCATATCATTCGCACAAATCGCCAGGACAATTCCCAGAATATTGGCATAGGCGATTTCTAATGACTTATGTATAAAATCGTCACCTTAAACCATAGAACACGCTAAGTACAGGATTCTACTGCTCAGAATAATATAACGGAATATAATAACATATTAAACTAATTCATGACCATCAGCTACAGTCATGTAATCAGGTACGGACCGAGGATGTATAGATGACGACCTCTTGAGCATTCAAGAGATATTAATAATTCTGGTTGCGACGCCTTCCTCACGCTCGTTTAGTGATGTTAGCAAGCTCGAGAATGCGCATAACTTCGTTAAAGCTGTAGCTTGGAGCATGCATGAACAGGTCCTCTTTGTAATCCATCTTACATAGATAACATAAGACGTAATACACATGCTTGCAATACTTCCATTGCCCCTTCTTTCCCAACGCTTCGGATTGCATCTTCAAAAAATCTGGACATGAACATCCTGGGAGGTCTGTAAACGTGACGCAATAAGACTTGTCCTTCCCCGTGTCAAGAGTGATAACGCATCCCCATCCCGGATACGGTATGGCTAAGAGATTCGAGACGTAGCAGTTATTCATAAGAGCTGCGCTTGACCACTTGTTGCGTTGGTCAATTGTGGGAGCATCTGTTGTCCTACGAATTGCGTAGCCATTCCGAAAGCTGTGGTGAGAATTCAGATTTGCTGGAATGGGGAAGTGAGATCGCGGAAGCGGCATGTCCATAGACACTTGGAATTGTCGTCGTGGTGAAAGAGCCCCACGCTGTTGCAATTAGAAACCTGCTTCCTCCAATGCTAAAACCTCTTGCACAGTCAAATTGGTGCCAAGTTTCACAGGCCACGATATTGGAACTGATGGCCAATCCATCACAAACGCTTTCTTCGACCCCTTTACACAGCGGCCTACATCATCTGGACAAAACCAGAACTCCGCAGTAACATTACGGGGTGATCTGTAATCCTTCTTCATACCCGAATAGGTGGGGGCAGGAGTTCCATGACTTCCACGTGAAACTTTGGTGTTGCAAGGCTCACCACTGTCAGCCTGCAATGCTTAGCATTTTCGAGCTGACTTTTTGGGGAGCCGAGCAATGTGCCACTTAGACGGATCACAGTCTGATTCGAGAACGGAGGTTGTATGTTGGACACCAGAGTCATGTCCTCCAAGGGCGTCTTCGATGCGAGCCCGAGTCACCCTTTTACCATCACGGGGAATTGAATAGTTCACCGTATCGGACCTGTGCGAATCGTGGGACGACCCGGGTGGCATGTCAAGCTTGCGCTTCGTGGATCCAAAAACCTCCGCACCTTCTAAGCCGCATGTCCTAGTTAGTAAGTCCTCAGCTCCGGGGAAGTTCCTAACAGCATCAGCTATGAGTTTAGGATCACCCAAACGTTGTGCGGAACGCAACCGAAGCGTACCTTTGTCCGGACCTTTTCCCGACGCACCGCCCTTCAACCATGCTCGATACGAAGTAATCTGCATAAAAGCACGGATGAGGTCGTCTACGGTTGCTGCGTATAGACACGTCATTGTGTTTCCGGATTGTTGGAGCCAACGATTGTGGACTGTTTCGGCAAGGTTACAGGAAGGCATGTCAGCCCTCTCGTCAAGCGTGAGATCCTGAGGAAAAGCAACATTTTTCAATGAATAGGAGCTGATAACACTGAAGAATCTATTGGAATGTCAACAATATAAAGCCTGAAATACACTTACAAGCTGCATTGCGCCGCCCCATTGTCGATAACGGAAGTGCCAAAATGCCATCCAATCCTCGAGAGAACGACATCCGATTTCGGTAGTGGCACCAGAGGACAACCACCACGCTCGAATGACGTTGTACTGAGCTTCAGCCTCGTCATGGGTCTTCGCATTTTTCCAGATTTTGCATAGGGCAATGTGTTGCTCTTGGAAGCCTGGAAGAATACTTCTAGAGGTAGCACGCTGAAGACACTTTGTCCAATGGAATAAGCATGTTCGTTCCCTATTATCCATGGGCTTGTCCTTGTCGCCGCTGCCATAAACTCGTCGAACGGCATGCCAATTCGCACCAGCACTGTCAGCCATGAAGCCTTTGAAGTTCACATCTTCTAGGCCATGTTGTCTCATTGTATCATTTAGATTCTCCCAGAACAACTGCTGTGCTTGAGCATCCTCGGATTGCATATCGCACATGGCGATTGTCATTACCTTACAGTACTTGCTGTCGTACACATGACATGCCA
This sequence comes from Bryoerythrophyllum caledonicum, assembly GCA_963971425.1. Classification (NCBI taxonomy): domain Eukaryota; kingdom Viridiplantae; phylum Streptophyta; class Bryopsida; order Pottiales; family Pottiaceae; genus Bryoerythrophyllum; species Bryoerythrophyllum caledonicum. The sequence goes on from OZ020524.1 coordinate 4,206,695, forward strand.
TGGTAGTCCAATCCTTGACCCGTTTGACATGATCAAACATCAACCAACAATCTTCAAGGTCATTTCCGGGTTGCATACGCCTAACGAGGTCTACCCCACTTCCACATTGGTCGACAGACATTTTGAAAAGGAATACTTTACCTTGAGACTGGCCGGGAAACTTGTTTTCGTGAATGAACACGAATTTCGACGACTCTTTCAGCTCCATGATGTTGTCCATTACACCTTTCCCACCACTGTAGAACCTCTTGCACGTGGACACTAGATTCCTTATATTCGGAGACGAAAGGGTCTCGAATTGATCGAGGACAGCATCCAAAGATGCTTCTTCAAGGTTGGGCAAGTTAGACTGTGGACGGATCAGGTAGTCGGAGAGGAAATTCTTGCTCGCGGCCATGACTATTGCAGAATTAGTAGCCTTGGGCGTACGTTGGACTTCATTTGCTACGCAATCGTGCATGACGTCCATGGCATCTTGATCTACACCTTTCGAGATAGGATGAAGATGATGACCTAAATGAATTGCAGCGCGCGTCCGATCGTGATCGATAGATGTCACGTAGTATATACGTGCATCACAAAGAGCAAGACAAATTGGAGGGGTTTGGCAAACCTTACATGAGAGCGTAGATTTCTCGGATGGTGCTCCCTTCACTGAAAATGGAGTGAACGCGAACCCGCTCCACTCGGTCTGATTTGAGCGCCCACCGTTTCGTGACTGATAATCACAACTGATGTTAGGGCACTGTAGATGCCCCGTACATACAGATTTTCGATACGTCAGACCAAAATCGTTCTTGATATTTGTAGTCATTGTCTTGCACCACGTGTGACCATCGTGCTGTTTACTCATTTCATCTAGGCCCCCTCCGTACTGTGTAGGAATACCCTCTGGGAGCGGTGGAAGTTCAAATACCATGTCCCCATCATACTTTGGAGGCAAATACTTAACATGTTTCAAATCGAAACTATCGATATCAATTCTAGACAACTCAGACCTGGACCCTTTCCTATTACAGGTATGCCGTACATGAATTAGTATGCTCCTGACGTTGCGCGAGCCAGGATAAACGGGGGGCTTACCTGAGGAATAAGACGGAGACGCTTGAGCATATGATGGAACCAGTTTAGTATTAGTACGAGTACCTAATTCATGAGCTGAGGTCCATGGGATCTTTGACTCTGCAAGGTTTACATCAGATAGTTCATCTTCCTCTGTATCGCTAAGGACATGGACGCTTGGGTTAGACCTAGTGCCTAAACCGGGCACGAGTACGGTATCACCAGAATCGGTCGGAGGAGTCATGACGGCTACGGACGCATGAGCGGCGAATTGAACATCTGTAACACCAAATACTTTGAATGAACCACGACACAAGCTCCAAAAAAATCCTCCAATGTCACTGTCTTTCACTTGATAAATGGACTGCTCATGAATACCTTTGCTATCATAGACCTCTTGTTCAATGTGGACTGTGCCAGCCCGATAACCAAAACAAACACATAGCATTGACTCGGAGATACTGACTGTGCTATTGTCGCCAATGGGCACGACAAGTGGAGCACCGCTTTGATGAGAAGTAAGAGACGCCATGCACAACGACTATCAGAGGCGGTGTTAAAGGAGGGTGGGGTGCAATGACAACTGAATTGCGAAAGAGAGTAAGAACTAGCTTGCTGTGCTTGTTCAAATACTGAACTGGTAAAGAATTGATTACGGAGAGAATATATTTTCTTATATATAGCAACATACGTGGAAATCTATAAATTACGAATGAGTGAAATTACGGCGGAAATACTTAAATCTATAGAGAGTGCTTCCATTCTAGCCTGTTGGTGGCTTGAGTGTACAATGACACTAGTTTATCTTCCAGATTAAATTGGATTAAGAAAGGAGTGAGCTGGAATACCGATTACCAATTTTGTTAATTGTCTTGTTGTAGTTACATAATGAATACAACTTTAGATTTTCCGGATCGTATATTTCCAAACATGAAGATGCTTAACAATAATTGTGCCCCGTAATTGACGGATGGATCAGCGGATTATATTGGAGAGCTATTATAGGGCTTTGCGACAGCGTGTAACAAACTAGATCTGAGAAGAGCTTAATATTAAATAGTAGATCTTTGGTGTAAACGGAAGCAAGATTGAGTAGAAGAGGGGCTCTATCACCGCAACGCAGGAGTATTGCACTGAGTTGTTTGGATGCATAGGGAGGCTCGGATGTTAAAAGAGAGTGCGGATGAGTGGTTTGGCTATCTTGTAGATGATGACTAAGATAGGTGGCTGGAAGAAGCGAAGTACCAATTTCTCCAATCCGAAGCAGACGCAGGCTCGAAAGGATCGGCGCAGACAACAGTCATTGTTGGCTGCTCAGAACCTGGAAGTCGATACATCGGAATCGGGCGAACGTTTTCGGGCTTTGTCAAGTATCCACCAGGGACCGCAGCCAGTCCAATCACAGATTCAGGTATGTTTAAATATTCAATATATTTAGATCATTTTATGTGGCTGAATAGAAGAGAGTCCAATGGTTCATCTGATTCTGGCATCCTGTATTGATAATCAGGAGTCTTGCACAATCGTAAGTATTCATGAGCATTTTGAAGAGGCAAACACTATAGAAGGAAACTCCAGGAAAATGTATCAAAGATCTAGTACCAGTGAGACCTCGTTACAAGTGGATAAAGGTTCTGAAGACAGTGAAGGCCATTCTGACTGCCAAAATAGTGACTCAAGCGAAGAAAACGGGAGGCTGAGAAATCAATCACGACCCACACTGGTCGGAGACGGTTCCTCATCAAAGGCATCCGGCAAAGGAGTAACGTCTCATCGAAGAAGCGTTGAGGACCTCGCGGACAAATTGTTGGAACTTCAAAGGGACCCACTAAATCAGGTATGTCACAATTAGATAAATTTTCGATCAATCAGTTCCCGTTCTTGTACCTGTTCTAAGACCACAAGTGACTCTTATCGTCGTGGTTCAGTTTAGTCAATGAGCTACCGACCTGTTATAGAGCTCCCGAGAATCAGTGCATTAATGACATACGTCACATATTTGGTTTCAGAACCTTACATATTCGATATTGGGCTCCCAAAAAGGCCATACTGCCTCCGATAATTAGGGTTTAGGATTAATGTGGGGCCCGTTGGTTCGTCTCATCGGTCGGTAGTCACTCATCTGCAGACGGCTCACGTTGCAACCTCGAGCAGGGTTCAGGATCTCCTTCTTCATCCGGGTTCGGTTCTTCAAGCATTCGAGAACTTCTCATGTTTTCACACCTGCTTCTCGGGAGATGTTCACTGAAATTTTGTTAGTCTTCATGGCGGAGTTGCTGAATGTAGTGAAAATCTCTGTCCTTGCAGGTTGCGTGCGCGGGGAGTAAGCGGTGGAGTTTGGTGGCAGCAGATTCGGAGCTGGAGAAAATGGCAGGACTTCAAGTACGTCTTCTTCACATCTCCGTGTTCCGTATTTGCCATTCCTTGTAATTTGGTTGATCTGGGAGAATTCATTAGGGTTTTGGTGCGCTTTTCCTGTGGTGTTGCACGGGCACGAAGAGAGAGTGTCGGTCAGAGGATGGGAAGTGCAGGATGGGCGCGACGTGAGAGTGTGCGTTGTGAGGTCCAGCGAATAAATTCCAAAGACTGTGTGTTTCGTTGAGGTCTTGGCTGTGGGGGTACGGGGTTGAATTCGTTTCCAGCTCTGCCTTGAGCGCAAGAAAGGATGTTAGTCTTGCTGTCAAGAGTGCGCGCGCGATGGACCTTAGCCAGCAGGGGAGGGAATCATGATATGTAACGAAAATCAGTGACCCCTAAAAATGGCTTTCGGATCCGAAAGCCATTTTCAGGGGTCACTGATTTTCGTAACATTTTGAGATTCCTGCCCCTGCTGGCTAAGTTCTTCGACGCGCGTGATTATCTTTCATTCCTGTGGTGGTGACGATCATAAGATCGTGTTCATGAGTTCGGTAATTCATGCGTCGGTGAACCCAGTCTATGAGCTCAAATCATGCATACTGAGAGGAAGTGAGAGTGGGGTGAGTGGGTGGGAGGGTGATGGGTGGGTGAGGGTGGGGTGGGGAGTGTGGGTGCGAGGCTGGGATGTGTGGGTGGGGCTCGACGTGTGAGTGTGCGAGGGGTGGTCGAGGGAAAATATTCTCTAGTCTGACCTTGTTGTTGATCTCAAGGCCGGGGGGGTTGGGGTAAGATACTGTATTGAGCTCTGCCTCGTGTGCGTGCATGAATGGTAATCTTGTCGTTGCTCGTGCGCGCGCGATGGACCTTAGCCAGCAGGGGAGGGAATCATGAATTTTTACGAAAATCAGTGACCCTGAAAATGGCTTTCGGATCCGAAAGCCATTTTCAGGGGTCACTGATTTTCGTAAAAATTTGAGAATCCTATCCGTGCTGGCTAAGGTCTTTGACTCGCATGGATATCTTTCAATCCTGTGGTGATCACGATCACAGGATCGGTTTCATGGATTCCGAAATTATTGCATCAGTGTTCGAGGTCTATAAGCTCATATCATGCATACAGGAGAGGGAGTGAGGGTGAGGAGAGTAGGTGGGAGGGTGATGAGTGAGTGAGGGAAGGGTGGGGAGTGTGGGTGCGAGGCTGGGATGTGTGGGTGGGGCTCGACGTGGGAGTGTGCGAGGGGTGGTCCAGGGAAAACATTCTCTAGTCTTTGAGTGTTGTTGATCTCAAGGCCGGGGGGGGTAGGGGTAAGAGACTGTATTGAGCTCTGCCTTGTGTGCATGCATTTATGCTAGATTCGTCGTTGATTGTGCGCGCGCGATGGACCTTAGCCAGCAAGGGAGGGAATTATGAATTTTTACGAAAATCAGTGACCCCCGAAAATGGCTTCGGATCCGAAAGCCATTTTCAGGGGTCACTGATTTTCGTAAAAATTCATGATTCCCTCCCCTGCTGGCCAAGGTCTTCGACGTTCGTGCTTATCTTTCATTCCTGTGGTGGTCACGATCATAAGATCGTATTCATGGATTTGGTAATTCTTGCGTCGGTGATCCAGGGGAATGAGCTGATTTCATGCATTCTGGAGAGGGAGTAAGGGTGGGGAGAGTGGATGGGAGGTTGATGAGTGGGTGAGGAATGGGTGGGGTGTATTGGTGCGAGGCTGGGAAGTGTGGGTAAGGCTCGACGTGAGAGTGTGCGAGGGGTGGTCCAGTGAATATTTTCTCTAGTCTGTGAGTGTTGTTGATGTCATGGCTGAGGGGGGTAGAGGGGTATGATACTGTTTTGAGCTCTGCCTCGTGTGCATGCATGTATGCTAGTCTTGTTGTTGCTCGTGCGCGCGCGATGGACCTTAGCCAACAGGGGAGGGAATCATGGTTTTATACGAAAATCAGTGACCCCTGAAAGTGGCTTTCGGATCCGAAAGCCATTTTCGGGGGTCACTGATTTTCGTAAAAATTTGAGATTCCTATGCCTGCTGGCTGTGGTCTTCGACGCACGTGCATATTATTCTTCCTGTGATGGTCACGATTATGAGATCGTGTTCATGGATTCAGAAATTCATGCGTCGGTGATCCAGGTCTATGTCAATGAGCTCGTTTCATGCATATTGGAGAGCGAGTGAAGGTGGGGAGAGTGGGTGGGAGGGTGATGACAGGGTGAGGGAAGGGTGGAGAGTGTGGGTGCGAGGCTGGGAAGTCTGGGTAAGGCTCGACGTGGGAGTGTGCGAGGGGTGGTCCAGGGAAAACATTTTATAGTCTGTGAGTGCTGTTGATCTCAAGGCCGGGGGGGGTAGGGGTAAGAGACTGCATTGAGCTCTGCTTCGTGTGCATGCTTCATGCTAGTTTTGTCGTTGCTCGTGCGCGCGCGATGGACCTTAGCCAGCAGGCGAGGGAATCATGAATTTTAACAAAAATCAGTGACCCCTGAAAATGGCTTTCGGATCCGAAAGCCATTTTCAGGGGTCACTGATTTTTGTTAAAATTCATGATTCCCCCCCCTGCTGGCTAAAGTCGTCGACGCGCGTGCATATCATTCAATCCTTTGATGGTCACGTTCATAGGATCGTGTTCATGGATTTGGAGATTATTGCATCGGTGATCAAGGTCTATATGCTCATATCATGCATACAGGAGAGGGAGTGAGGGTGAGGAGAGTAGGTGGGAGGGTGATGAGTGAGTGAGGGAAGGGTGGGGAGTGTGGGTGCGAGGCTGGGATGTGTGGGTGGGGCTCGACGTGTGAGTGTGCGAGGGGTGGTCGAGGGAAAATATTCTCTAGTCTAGGAGTGATGTTGATCTCAAGGCCGGGGGGTTGGGGTAAGATACTGTATTGAGCTCTGCCTTGTGTGCGTGCATGAATGGTAATCTTGTCGTTGCTCGTGCGGGCGCGATGGACCTTAGCCAGCAGGGGAGGGAATCATGAATTTTTACGAAAATCAGTGACCCTGAAAATGGCTTTCGGATCCGAAAGCCATTTTCAGGGGTCACTGATTTTCGTAAAAATTTGAGAATCCTATCCCTGCTGGCTAAGGTCTTTGACTCGCATGGATATCTTTCATTCCTGTGGTGATCACGATCACAGGATCGGTTTCATGGATTCCGAAATTATTGCATCAGTGTTCGAGGTCTATAAGCTCATATCATGCATACAGGAGAGGGAGTGAGGGTGAGGAGAGTAGGTGGGAGGGTGATGAGTGAGTGAGGGAAGGGTGGGGAGTGTGGGTGCGAGGCTGGGATGTGTGGGTGGGGCTCGACGTGGGAGTGTGCGAGGGGTGGTCCAGGGAAAACATTCTCTAGTCTTTGAGTGTTGTTGATCTCAAGGCCGGGGGGGGTAGGGGTAAGAGACTGTATTGAGCTCTGCCTTGTGTGCATGCATTTATGCTAGATTCGTCGTTGATTGTGCGCGCGCGATGGACCTTAGCCAGCAGGGGAGGGAATCTTGAATTTTTACGAAAATCAGTGACCCCCGAAAATGGCTTTCGGATCCGAAAGCCATTTTCAGGGGTCACTGATTTTTGCAAAAATTCAAGAGTCCTATCCCTGCTGGCTAAAGTCGTCGACGCGCGTGCATATCATTCTATCCTTTGATGGTCACGAACATGAGATCATTCTTATGTTCATGGATTCGATAATTCTTGCGTCGATGATCCAGAACTATGAGTTGGGAACGTGCAGCTTGTCGTGAGAGTGAGAGTGCGGATTGTGGGTGGGAGGTTGGGGTGTGTAGGCGGGGTGGGGAGTGGGTGTGGGATGGATGGTGAGGTCTAGGCTGGGGTGTGGATGGGTCATTGGTTCGTTTCGTACCGAGCTATTTCATGACCATGGTTTGCCATACAAGTAGCAATTCATGCGGTAGAATTAAGTTGACTGGTCTGGTCTAGATATATATCTAGATTCATTTCAAGTATATGTGACAGGTGGATGCAGTTTATTGCTTGGATTTCTTATGCATACTTATTGCAGGTTGAGAGTTTGGGACCCACAGCTTCTTCTTCGCGTGAGGATCTTGAGATTCTAGAGGACGAAGAACGCGTTGGTGAACTTGTTGATGAGCATGGGCTGGCTCCAACACTTCAATCTTTGCGGAGGTCCATCCGTGGGACCTCATACGACATCCTACAGAGCAGCATTTGCTCTTTCGGTGGTGATCTCCCAATTCCTCTCTGCCGAATGGTGCCCATGACTGAGGTGAGGTTACCTCTTAGAAGTGATGTCGAGAAGTTGAAGGGGGAGTTCGTCAATGGGTATCGGCCTGGTTCTGCTTGTTTTTATGTGTCGGTGAGGAGTTTCTCCCTTGTCGAGAAGCGGGTGCAACCAGTAGACAGGTCATCATGGTCAGAGCTTTGGATTGAAGAGGACCGGAAGTTCGAGGAGCTGTTGAAGACTCGACCGGAGTACTCGGCGTTTTCAGAGAAATTCTTCTTCGTGTGGGATGGCAATCATCGCCATATGGCTTGGACAAAGGTGATATCCCAACTGCACCCATCCGATGTCAGCTTTCATGTGCCCGTTAGAGCCGTGGTGATTGAGCCAACTATCGAGAACCGACACATCTTGCTCAACGTGATGACCGACTTGAACAGGTGCGCACGAACTTAGATACTCCTGGCATTCGTTTGTTTCAGCTGCTTTCACCATTGTACTTCATTTTTTGACATTGAAATTCTCTTTTGTCGAAGGCAAAAAGAATCAGACCACGTTGTGCAACACCTCACTCACGATCTAAAGCGTGTTCAGCATTTCGGGCTCTTAGTGTTTGAGCAATTAAAGGGGCTCATCAGCGATGATGATTACGAACTGAGTGTCCTTGAGTGGTCAAAGAAGGGACAACGAAAGTGGTATCATATGACTCTCGAAGCATTTGTGAAGCTCATGTTTGAGGTACGTTATGATTATGATGAACATGTAGCTCTTGCCATTACTCTCCCTTCAATATTCTAGTTCAGAATATTGATACTGATCACGACCTTATGTTGTCCACAGTGGGACCTGATTGCTGTTCAAGAGGAGGAGATCCAAAAGTTTAAGGATACCTTGGTCACGGGTGTCAGTGAGGATCGGCGTGGAAGTGCTGCAGAGTTGGTGAGCCGCTGCACTGAGGCTGTACAAAAGAAGAAGACGACTTGTCAGACCATGCTCACTCGGTTGTTGGCAATTGCCAACCCGGCAAACGGGGAGGATTTCTTCAAGGAGGTAGGGAATATGTATATACTCCATTCCTATCGATATCGAATTTTTAACTTCTGACCTTGTAGAATCCACTCTAATTATTGATATTGGAGTATAGGTGAATCGGCACTATGATGTTTATCAGGTGCGGCCCGAGATGACTCCCGAAAAACTCCAGCTCATCGCTACAGCTAGGGTAGCTGCGAAGTTCAAGACGCGCTGGTGCAGGTGGTGGAACATGAGCAAGGGCAGTAGGATGGAGTATAACTTCCCCGCATCGCCCGCGTCTGACAAGGTTCTTCGAGGCTGGATTGACAAGGCAGCGTTCTGGGCTAGGGTAATGTTTAATTTTTCTTCATATTCTCATTATTTCCGAATGTTATCTTTATCATCAATTCTTAACTATGTGGATTTCGTTTCACAGCTAGAAGAAGAGTCTGAGAAACTCTACGCAGAGATTCTTCTTGAGGACAACATTGTCCTCCAGACTGCCGGGCTTCCAAATCCCGTTCCTGCCATTGGGAAATGGATTGAGGCAAAGAGCATGACGTTGTGGACAAAGGTGTTCTGTACTCTCATCGGCAAGGGGGGCTCCTACACGAAGGGCGAGGAGTTTATGGCGCAAGACGGATGCGAGAAGGCTCTGAAGCGAGCTGTGATGCGATATTTTTGGAGGGTGCTCGTGGCACAGGGATCCTTGTTGCCCGGAGATCTACCCACCCGTTTCACAAAGTGGATAGATACTTCTGCACCAGAGTGTATCTTCATAGATTCACAGAGGCGTCGGTTCTCTATTCACCACCTCCTCCAATGCCCGTGGTACTTGGAGATGCGTGAGGTGGATCCCACACCTGGAGACGAGGTCCAGCTTCGAGTGGCATGCGAGTCCATGGCGGTGCCTCCTGTGGTTGGCAGCGTCCTTCCCTTGTTGGCGGCTCCGTTGGCAGCGTCTGAGGAGCAATCCGAGAAGGCCAAAGCCAAGGCTGCCGAGAAAGCCGCTAAGGCAGTAATCAAGGAACAAGGGAGGGAGGCTGTAAGGCTGGAGAAGGAGAGTTCGAAGAAGGAGAAGAAAGAGACGAAGGAGAGGTACAAGGAGTTCGCGGCGTTGGTGGCGAAGGAAGGTCCCCAGAAGCTGTTTACTCAATTGGGGGGATTGGGGGGATTCGCAGTCCCTCCTGCGGTGACTTTGACGATGGGCATTTCACCCTCAGCTAGCAGCCGACCTTCTACCTTTGATGTGAAGCCCTCTCAGACGGTGTATTCGATACCATTATTTGATCTTCCTCAGTCTTCTGCTGCTGTGAAGGTGATGTGTGAGAGTGCCCTCTCCATTATGTCTCAATTTGACAACGTCGTTGTGGAGGATGACGAACCAGAGGCCTGGAAGGAGCTTCGCAAGTTTTTGAAGGAGCACTCGGGCTCACGGCATCGGCGACATGAGGATCTGGATTGTGCTCTAGGTTTGGCGGATATGGTACTCTTGGACGTACCAGAGGATTTACCGGTCCCCGACATTGATGGCGGCATCGACGTACCAAATTGGAACAAGCTTCCAACCCGATTATCAGACGGAGGGAAGAAAAAATCCCATTGGATTTACCGGGCATTTGAGATAGTTGGGGCGTTGCTTCGTGACGGGGCGCCGCTTATCGTGTTCTACCCGGATTCGAAGTTCATCTCCAATGAACTTTCAGCCTGGGCCGATTGGGCAGGATTTGTCGAGGAGACAAAGTGGTTTGCCATCAACGGGCTACCACTTTTCCGCGATGGCCACCCTGGGCGCACTCACAAGTGCTTTCTTGTGAAGTGCTTCGTGAGGAAACTGGATCCCGCGGTTCCTTTCTCATTCTTTGATAGGATGGAGCTGCAAAGAGACGGGATTCATCTGTCTTCAGATGGTCACATGACCAATCTCATTACTCATGAGACGTTGACTATAAGGGCCGATAGCGACGTACCATGGCGTGGTGCTCGCGAAAAGTCTACGAACCTCATGGAGGCTCTGATTGATCTCTGCACACAGCACGAGGACATTGTCTTGGATCTCACAGCATCTACAGGTTAGTTCATTCCATTACAAAATTCTTTAGTTTTACCTTCGTATCATAGCTAACATCGTATGATTTGTTTTTTTGAATGAAGGGGCGTCTATTAAAGCCTGCAAGGCGCTAAAGCGGCACATTTTGGCACTGGAGGAGGACCGAGAGTTGGTGGATGAAGTCCTTCTTCCTTTGGTCCCGAACATTGTTGAGGTCGAGTCAGCACCGCCACCGGTGGTGGCAGAGGGCTCTCGCAAGCGCCCCTTGGAGGTTGATGACGACGAGCCAGAGGTGAAGACCGTCCCCAAGAGACGTTGTGAGTAAGTCCTACCCTGATTCGGTTCTAGTTTTGGAATGCGGTTTTAGTTCTAGCTTGTCTCAAGCTTAAATTCTTAACGAGACTTTAATTTGTGCAGTCGGCCTTCGTCGTTGATGGCATCATTGTCAAGGACTCATGTTGGAGTGCTGTCTCCATTATTATTGGAGGTGAAGAGCCCCACACGACGATTCCATTTGAATCCCTGGGATGCCCAGGTTGCAGACGCCATGGCCGCACAACATTCCCCTCCACGTCTTCAAACGGTAGTCTCACGTAGAGTTACTACATGTCCGTTCATAGATGGGGAGGCTTACGTTAGTGGCTCGGAGCGTAGTAATAGTTTTTCTGGCGATAGTGATTCCAGCTGACTTTTCGCGGAGGAATCTTGATTCCATTGCATTGGTTTATTGCTTTGTTTACCATCACACTACCAGCTGGTTGTCTTCAATATTGTCCCATCGTGAATCATCTTCATTCCTGTCAAAATCCCTTTCTTTTCACGTATGTCTTACGTAAAACATCGTACGGCATGCTTCGATATTAAAAGATATCGTTCTATCTACGATTTAAAACTTGATTCATAATAAAAAAACCTTTGTAACTTGGTTACATGTCCTCTAAGTTTATAGGCTTTGTATCTTAGGCATTGCTCTTTTTTAAACAACCGTTCGCTAAGAATTAGATTGTTTCAATTTAGAGTGGTTCGGACCCAACGGGTATCTCCATGGTATCTATTTTTTTCCACCTAGGTATTTCATGGATATCACCAAGGTATTATAAGGGTATGAACTAAGTATCACATGGATACTGCCTGCCACCCTAAACAATATTACTTCAATTTTTTCTGCTGTATTTCATATTCTATTGACTTGTCGCGGTACCCTGAAATCTAAATCCTCACCCATAAGCGTCCCTTCCAATGAGGTGAGAATTGTTGCAATCAATCCTAAAAAACTCATACTTCCATACGTCCAAGTACATTGTCGTCGAAAATTTCAGTTTTTTTTTCATATGTCAACACAGTTTTAATAGAACCCACGGCCATAGGCGACCCTTTCCAAATTCTTCAAAAAACAGTACCAAATAAATTGCAAAAAATCAGTGCTCACCGCTCGCCGCTCGCCGCTCGCCGCTTACAAGATAGCAATCCTGGTATATTTTGTACCATATTGATAAGTATTAGGATTGTAGGTACAGAATGCGGGGGTAAGTATCAACCCTAAAACCGTAAGCAAGGTATCGTACATAGGTATTGAAAGTCAATATGGGGACAATATGAGTACATACCAAGTACCGCCACCAAGTGATACTTTGGGCAATATGGAATTCAATACCATAATTGTACTTTTACTTAATACCAGGCTAACACTGCGATACTGGTCGAACATTGGTATATACCATCTATATAGAAGAAGGAGAAGAATTCGGGTCTCCGAAGGAGATCGACGTGAATACAGTGTTTGTTCATTCTCTTCACTAAGCATATGGCCACGGGACATAGGCTAGTGTAATAGAACTACTCCCCCCTCTCGAGGGTAAACACTTTTCTATACTAAGTGCTTCCCTACACGTGATGCGGTCATACCAAGGCTACTACACCAGATCCCATCAGAACTCTGAAGTTAAGCGCCTTTGGGCCGGAATAGTACTGGGATGGGTGACCTCCCGGGAAGTCTTGGTGTTGCATCCATTTCCCCATGGTTACTTGGTACATAGTGTCTACCCTCAAGAGAGGGAAGTAGCCCCATACTACTAATTCCTTGCTTGGTGGGCATGGTCTTAGTGGTGGTGCGAACAGACACTTTATTCATGTCGGTCCCTCCGGGACCGGCGTTCTTCTTCTTGCTTCCCTACACTAATTGCCTTAGAGACAACCGACATGTCATCTCCCCCAAGGGCTTTGTGGGTCCCCATACAATGAGGCTTTGGGACCCCCCACCATAATTGGGTGGACTATGGTGGTAGGCACCACGCCGGCAATAGGACTAGAACTCACAACCACCTCGCCCATCTATATAGAACCTAGAATGTATATAAGGTAAGCCCCCCCATAACCAACAAAAACCCATAGCCAACGCCTATAAAATTGGGGTAAGGTAAGGCCCCCTAAAACCGACAAGTTAAGGAATGAGCATACATGGAGAGAGGAGATAATTATACTCTTCTTTTTCAATGATAGCCAATAGGATTACAATTCCAACCCAAGTGATTCCATATTTTTTCAATGAAAGGTGAATTAGTTATGAATTTTCAAACTGTGCAACCATGTTTAATGGGTGGTCAGCAATAGGTACCCCCAATAACCAACGACCTAAAGTAAGGGTCTTGACTAATAGCAAACCTCCATTTGGAGCTGAGTTGGTGGTAATGGGATGGAAGAGGGTTGGATATAAGTTACTTCATATTGATTTCATACACTGAGTGATGGGATCCGGACGCGGTTATCAATCGGGAGGACATCCGATGCGGTTATCAACCGACGCGGTCTTCGGGCCACACGAAGTCGCGGTCTTACGCACTCTGCCGAGACTTCAGTACAAGGTCTCATTCTTCGAGAAGGCAATTCTCGTTCTCGCAGGTGAATTGTGGCGGACTCATAGACAAGCTTCCATGGCGGACGCAGAGGCGCCCTCCACTTCCACCGCAACGACAGCCTCCTCCGCAGCCACAACGACGGTGCAAATCTACCCGCAGAAGTCCGACTGCGTGTCGCCCTATCTCAGAGGTTAGCGCACTCCCCTTTCTCATGCCCGTTCTCAGATCATTCCAGACTAGGAGCTACTGGTCAGGATTCTAGGATTGCAGAAATTAGGGATCAAGAGGATGCGTGGTTTGTTTCATGTTTGAGGATTTTGTTTGTGGACATTTTATGACATTTTGTAGCACTAGACCTTAAAACCCTAGATTGTACACCGTAAACCCTGAGCCTTTTTGAAGAATATGCGTCGAAGTGGGAGGTTTCAAAATCCTTGATCTTAAAACCTGAGCTGTTTTGAAGAGTATGCACCGAATGGGGGAATTTGTAACCCTAAACCCTAAACCTTGAGCTATTGTTGAAGAATATTTACTGAATAAGGAGATTTTGCAACCCGGAACCCTGAGCTGTTTCAAAGAATAAGCACTGAATCTGGAGATGTTGTAACCCTGAAGCTTAAACCCTGAGCTGTTTTTACTGAATTTTGGAGATACTGACTGTTTTACTGAGTTACTGAGCTATTTTTGAAGAATATGCACTGAATTAGGAGATTTTGGAACTCGGAACACTACGCCCTAAGCTGTTTCAAAGAATAGGCACTGAATTGGGGGATTTTGTAACCCCAAAGCTTAAACCCTGAGCTGTTTGACGGAATTTTGGAGATTTTTTAAACCCTAAACCCGAAGCTTATCTAAGCAGTATGCACTGAATTGAGAATTTTTGAGCATTTTCGGTGGCCTGCACAGATAAGTACGAGAGAGAAGCTGGCAAGAACTGGGATTTGTTTTACAAGCGAAATGCCGACCGTGTACTTGATTTTTACCTTACGGCAGTACCAGTTTTTCAATTTTCAGTCATTCACATTCTTCATAATGTTCTGAAGAGATAATCGTTGCTGTAGCTTTGAAAGGATCTATATTTTTGTGCAGTTTTTTAAGGACCGGCATTATCTCGACAAGGAATGGGGCGAATATATTGGAGGCATGGTAGGTATGCTTTCTTAACCTCTTCCATTGGGGAGTTTTTTTACTGTATTTTACTAATCCCAGCGTGCTCTCACTAAGAAAATAGTGTCCCCTTTTTAATCCATTTCTGAATCTTGTGATGATGTACAGATTAACAAGGATGAGATCTCGGGTAGTAAACGAGTGTTACTGGAGGTATTCATTTCTGCTATTCTCATCTTCAACCAGGTTTAGGGTTTAGGTTGAGTTAATGCATTAGATAGTCCACTATTTGAGGTCCTAAATCTTTGTGGTTTTGACATTACAGGTTGGATGTGGGACTGGGAATACTGTTTTCCCTTTACTTGCTGAGTACCCTGACATCTTTGTACATGCCTGTGACTTCTCAGCTCGAGCTGTCAACCTTGTGAAGGTATGGCGATCCAAAACCCTAAACCCTGATGCTAGTTTTGTTAAGTGGCAGCTGATGTTCACTTGGACAGGCACACAAAGAATATGGAGGAGGCCGAGTGAATGCATTTGTATGCGATGTCACATCCCAAGAATTATCTGCGTCCATTCAACCTGCTTCTGTGGATGTCGTCACCCTGGTAAGCGCAAGTTTGGGGGTGAAATATCTTATTAAAATGTACCATGCACTCGATTTTTTGTTTTTGTAAACATAGATTACTTTCTGGCTGCCAGGTTGTTGTAATATTATCTATATACAACAGATGTTTGAGTTTCATTATTTTCCCTTGAACAGGTGTTCATGCTATCAGCGGTCTCTCCTGAAAAAATGGCAAATGTTCTACAAAACATCAAGCGGGTCCTGAAGGTCAGCACTTTAGTGTCAAAAAATATTGCAGCTCTTGGGAAGTTTTGTGAATAATAAAAAATCCTTATAATTTTATCCTTAAAATTTGTGAATTATCACCAATAATTTCTCATTTTTCCTGTGAAGATTTCTTCTGATTATTTTACTTGGTGGGATTGGTAAGACAGCCTGGTGGTTTCGTTCTGGTTCGGGATTACGCTGTGGGGGATCTAGCACAGGTATGACCTTGTTGAGCTGGTTTGAGCATATTATTTGTTAACAAAATTGAGTTCTTTCTAAAGTCGCCCAAAGTTTCAATAAGATACTCCCGCCTTTTATTTACTATACTACTCTTTCTTCTCATCTTTAATAGCTATTAGATCATTGGAAGAATCTCTCAGCTAGAACCTTATCAGGTATGGAAGAGCTTGGTGGTCTCTAAACAGATCAAGTTAGACGTAGTTTTAGCCGCCTTTGAGAATTAAGAGAGAGTTGTACCATGAATCTTAGCCGCCTTTTTCCTCTTTGAGCTGAAATTTAGGGTTGATCTTTATAATCGAAAATGAGAAAGTTCGTGGTATCTTTGCGTCATTTTACAAATAACTTCAAAGGCAGACACCTCTATGTTATTTGAGGTGAGATGATATATGGTTGGTGTAGTCAAGGATATCCTTTTTTCTGATGTAATGTTTTTGTTTTTTCCACTGCAGAAAAGGTTGACAGAAAAGGATCAGAAAATCAGTGAAAACTTTTTTGCAAGGGGTGATGGGACGGTATGTACACTCTTTTACTGTTTTATGCACAACTACCGAGTTACAGAGGTGGTCATGAAGTTCAATATGTTCTGAAAGAATGCTTTTGTTCTTTCTCTGCAGCGCGCTTACTACTTTTCAGAGGACTCTCTTGTGAGTTTGTTAAAAAATGAGGGAATGACATGCCAGTCAGTCACCGTGCATTGCCGTCAAGTGGAGAACCGTTCTCGGGCGCTTGTCATGGACAGGTTTACCTTGGTTCCTTGAACTTCTATCTCTTTTTCTCACTTCAATGTCTGGCATGGAATCTATAAGTCATCTCAATTAGAATCAGACTGAGCTTTTGTAATCATAAACGAGATCATCGATGTAGTGATTGATTGTTTAGAAACTGTTCACAGGCGCTGGATTCAAGGAGAGTTCTTTCTGCCTAAAAATGGAGAAACTGAAGCTCCAACTCCTCCTGCTTTTTCGAAGGAAGAAGCAGCAGAAGTCAGCACTTTGGAACAGGAGTCCCTCGCCTATGACAACTCGGAGGGCGTTGCAGCTCTTTTCCTGGCGACGCCTACAGCTGAGGTGAGTGAAAAACAAGCTATTCAATTTATTAGTTAAGTCACCCAAAGTTCAAATAAGATGCCTCTCTTTTCATTTAGAATACTACTCTTTCCTCACTTTGAATAGCTATTAGATATAGTGGTTTTTCAACTAGAATCCTCATTAAGTATGAAAGAGCTTGATGTTCGTCAAACTCAAGTTAAAATTATTTGTAGCCCTCTTTGAGAAGGAGAGGTCATTATGAATCTTAGCTACCTCTTCCCTCTTTGACCTAATTATAAATAATCAGAGTTATTTAGGGCTGAGTTTAATCATACAAAATGAGAAAAGAGGTCAAAACTCATGGTACCTTTCACTCCATAAATAACTTCAATGTCTCACAGTTTTCCAGCAATTATATGGAGCAAAGGTAGGAAGCTAGAAACAAGGAATAAACAATAATCACGTGAAGTGGTCAGAATCAACAATTATCAGAGGATTCATAGAATCACATCTGAAGAAACTCATGTATCTCTGGTCATTTCTGGCAGGTGACAAAGATCAAAGTCGGCAATCACTGTCTGCTGTCGAAATGTCTTCCAAAGGAGCACCAGCACACAGTGAAAGCAACCGGCCTCCTGCTCTGGGATGCCGCTCCCGCGCTGGCGGCCGTGTTGGACGCCAACCCCTCCTTGTTCCAGGACAAGCGCGTCTTGGAGCTCGGATGCGGCGCCACAGCTCTCTGCTCCCTGATTGCCTCAACCTCAGCATCCACCGTCTTCGCCACCGACGGCGACCCAGCCAGCATGACTCTTCTCCATGAAAACATGGAACTCAACTCCAGCTCCCAGAAAATCACCTGCAGGGCGCTGGAGTGGGGCAAGATAAGCGATATTGAAGCCTTTGGCGATTCGAGGTTTGACTTGATTGTGGGGACTGATGTCACTTATGTGGCTGCGGCTGTGCCGCTTCTGTTTGAGACGGCAAGCGCTTTGATTGATAGACGAGCTCCCTCTTTGCTCATGTTGTGCCACTATGCCAGGAAGGTGGCGGAGGGCGACATCCTCGCCACGGCTGCCGCGCATGGCTTCGCTTATTTTGATGTCTGGAAGTCCAGTTCTCTGGAGCTTGTTGTGCCTGAGAATATGCAGGACTTAGCCTCCGGGAATGGACCTCTGAGATTGTTGAGTTTCCGGCCTTCAGAGCAATGCCAGTAATTCTCCCCAACCTGTGAGGCTGATGTCTCTGTTGTTAACCTTTTAGGATTGATCTCTATTGTTTTGTTCACTCTCTAACCTTATTGTTTGACGTGGGGTCTACTTTTCTTGTGGCTGTCCCACCTCTGTGCAATCATTCCAAGCTAGTAATAATGCTCCGAGTCTGAGTGAAGCAGACGTGGGACTGGAAATGTCCTGGCGAGCCAATCTTGGTGAATCTGTACCTGCGAAAGATCAGTGAAGCCTCCAGTTCACCAGTGAATCACTCGTAGACTACCTCTCTGATCATATCCATAGCTTGGAGATTTGAATTGCTGATTTTATTACGTTGGTATCCATCACACGAATCAATTATAGTGACCCTGTTGACCTGCGCCTACGGTGACGCTGTTTGCTTGACAGGCGTCACTGGTTTTATGCTATAAAAATGGGAGCTCAATTAGGCTGCCCCAGGAGTAATGATCGTCAATGCTGTTCACATCAGTGGACGGTGGTCCACAGCGTCCAGCATCTTGGCTGCTATGTATCCGGCAAATGTCGATGATCCTTCCAATATCTGCACACAACACATCGATTGTTAGAAGGGAGGTTAGTGATTTGCATAACTGGATCCACATGTCATACAATTCGTCCTCTGCTCTCTGTGCAGACAAGCATGATCAGTTGTGGCACTGAACACTAATCCCGTGGTAACCCTATACAACATATATCTTTCACAAATACTACTACTCAAAGACCATCAAAGCTAGTGCGAATGTTGATTGTAGCACTGGTAATGTGTGATCTTTTTTATATGGAAACCAACAAGCATTTTTGATCCCTAATCAAACTCAAATCCACTTTGCAGATATCTCTAATACTACTGATCTAGATAGACGCTGAGTCTACGAGAAACTCTCTCATGGCGATGCAACGCATTTGATCCTCACATGATGCAAGAAACATCGACACACGTACTCGTCACAGGCAAGAAGGAATGCGAAGAACACTGGAATGTTTACCTTGGTGTTGAAGAGGAAGACGTCGTGTTCGCCGATGCTGGCCCCGCTCGCCTGCAAGACCTCCAGCTGCAGCTCCAGCAGCACCCCGAACACATCCAGCAAGCAGTTCTTCCTTCTCCGCTGCGTCAGCTTGATGGTGACCTCGTCGTGGACGATGCGCACGTCCACCTGCGTGCCGCTCTGGGAGGTCCGCTGCAGCCAGGAGCTCCGGAGGTGCGAGCCGTCCGGGCCCTCGCCGCCCAGCTTGTGGATGAAGGAGCCGGAGTGGGTGGGGATGATGAGGTTGGAGGCGCTGTCGGTGGTGGACTGGTCGAGCTGGTCGGGCGGGAGCTGGTCCATGGCGCGGTGGGAGCGCTTCCGGCTGAACCCGCTTCCGGATGCGCGCCGCTTCTCCTGCAGCAGCAGCTGGAGCTCTTGCACCGTGCGTTTCAGCTCTTTCACGTAGTCGATTGCGTCCGCCACGATCGACGCTCTGTCTGCCTGCTCACGGACGAGAATCAAAACCTCCACTGCTTAGATGTCATCACGTGAGAAAGTGAAAAAACAAAACCAGAAAGAGATCGCACACACCAACATGATAGTTGACGTACCTTGGTAGGATTGGGCACCAGAGAACGCAGAGTCTGGTACTTCTCATTCAAGAACTCGCGCCGCTGCCTCTCCGTGGCGAAGTGGTTCACCCCGCGCGCCTCCCCGCCGCCGCCGCCGCCGCCCTTGTGCTGGTCCCCGCGCTTCATCCCGAACGGCGACGTGGACGCGCCCACCTTCCCGTCGCCGATCTCCTCCCGCTCGCCCTCCAAGTCCAACAGAACAGGCCCCGACGTCTGCCCCCTCGGCAAGCTCTGGAAGAACCCCCCACCGCCATGATGGTGAAGGCCCAGGCGGCTCTCGAAGAACTCGCCGGTGTTGACGGGGCCCGAGGGGTAGAGCGGGCCCTTGCCGCGGCCGGAGACGGAGTTGGAGGTTCTCGGGAGCTGCAACAAGCTCAGAAGCTCCGACTCGCCGGGGAAGTTGGTGCTCGGTTTGGTGTAAGCTGATGCTGGAGTGTGGTCGGTGCCGGTGTTGTAGGTGTGCGAGAACACTTGCTCCGCTTGCGACTGGTAGATCTGCTGCGCTTGCTGCTGCTGCTGCATGAGCAGCATCTCTTGCAGCACGTGGAGGCTGTCTTCCCATGCACTTGACGAGGCGCCGCCCTGGAAATATCACATGCGGTTAATATCGTGATCAGTAAGGAATCCATAGCAGTGTGATAACTCTGGCGATACTAGTGTGATTTGCTTGTGATGTTCGGTTGATGCTGAGGCGTTCATGTACAAGATCATAACACGTTGAATATCAGCCTGTGTAGTAAAGATCTCTGGTTACCTGAGGAGGTGGAAGGATCACCAAATTATCCTCTATAAATGTTAACTACAAATGCTTTGTAACGTCCTAAGTTACAAAGCATCAAGTATATCAGTACGCGTCGAGAATGGCGTGAAGATTCTGTTACAGGTCGGAGGTGATGGAGTCCGAGTTCACACATCATGTTATGAGGGTTACCATGATATGAGCCAAGATTGATCTGTTCCCTTACTTAGAGTTCCAGTTCAGATTATCAGTGTTAGTTACCACATGAGATGGGTCAAGAAGTGGGGAGATTATTTTCTCACATGAGGAGGTGGAGTCTGCGTCGTGTGCCCCGACTGCTGCTGCAGCATTTCCTGCAGAAGCTGGCTGTGGTCGTCCGTGACGTCGTAGTGCGCCGACGCGTTCAGATCCGCCGTGAAGGTGCCATGCAGGTTAGCGGTCTCCACCGTGGAGTCCGAGGGGAGCTCGCCCAGCCCCGGGAACGCCGCGGACGGGTCCAGGTTGGTGAAGCCGGAGCCCGCCAGGACGTTGTTCCGGCCCGATGATCCGTCGCCGTGGGTGGAGGCGTCGACTGCGTTCTGGATGGTGAAGGTGCCTGGATCCTGGACGCCGGCGAAGAAGCTGTTGTTGCCTGCATCTGTGAAGGCCATGTTGGTGTTGGAGGTCGTGTTGTAGCGGTGCATGTTGGGCGAGGTCGATGTGGAGAGGAGCGTTGTTGCTGGGTACGTCTGCCACCGAGTCACGTCCTTGCAAACCTGAGAAGTACTAGATCATCGTTTATTGAAGTTACCACAAGAACGAAGAAAAAAACCTCCGAAAAAACCATGTCCCACATAAAGTATACAAACTCTCTGATCGTCCACAGTTCAAGCTGCAATTACACTGAGTAACGTGCATACGAACCTGAATACCGTTGAAATTGGTGACCTTAATAAGAATTGCCAAACTTTCTAGGATTTCAAGAAGGAAGGAAAAAATCAAACAAAAAGAATGTCCCACATGGAGTATACAAAAAACTTTCTTACATCCACAGTTCAAGAAAATTATATTTCTAACAAACGGTGGTGTGATTTGAGTGCGAGGTTGGTAAATTTCAAGGTCGTGTTGCGAGTCATAATGAACTTAGGAGCACGCAAATGAATGGGAGTGATTGTAGTATATTTGAATTGGTGACCGGGCTGTGGATAATTACGTTTTATCATTCTTTCCAGTGTCACAAGAAGAAAATCAAGTAGAAGACAAGTTGAGAGTGTTTATTTACGAGATGCACTGAGAAGCATGAATAGGAGTGAACGTACTTGGTCGTGGTTGAGGAGACTGACCAGGTTCCACGGCTTCCCAGACTGTAGCCTTGTGAAGTTCCTTTGTGAAGAAGTTGCGGACATGACTGACCCTCCTCGACGTCTGATCGAAAGCCACTGATATATGCCGCCGCAGCTGAGAGCTGCACCACCACCACCACCAACAAACGAAAATAATCCGTCAGACGCAACGACGATGCTGGAATGAATTCTCTCATCAAAAGTCCTACTTTGTGGCTACTAGTTAGAACTTCATGGTAATTCGAAGGTGAAGTGTTTGCTGTACGCATGCAAATGCTGAATCTCAGGACTAGCGGCGCTCCCTTTCTACCATGTTTACAGGAACTGACATGCTCCGAGCAATGCGAGCCACAAGTTGGGATTTCTTGGGGAGATCGCTGCGTCTGACCTACTTACCAAGCTTTCTCTAGAGTGATGAGCCTAATCAATGGAAAGAATCACTAAACACAGGCGATTCATCCAGGTCAGGTACCTAACGTTAAATGCACGTTCTTTCTGAAATGCATGGACCAACTTGGAGTAGTTTCACTAATCACTGTTCTGAAGCATAACCTCAAGTTTATTAGTCATAACGACTCAGGAAATTAACCGGTCTCTGACCCTTAAAATTCAACCGATCTCCCTCAGGTCAATCAACATTACCGTCTCATTCTTGTAATTTACTCTCAGATGGAACTAAACGCTACAAAGAGGACAGCACTTTTCAATAATTCTACGCAGCTAACTGGCCTGTATTTCGGGGCCCTTCTTACCCTCTCGAACAAACAGAGCGTTTGGTGGCGCTCGTTCCGGAAATCAACTCACTTTCCAGTAGAGACGATCTCAAACAAGGCCAGACTCCGAGCAGCAGATGAAACACTAGAAAAAAAACAAACGCTCCGCGAACAAAAAACCACCACAAAATGAGGTAGGAAGTGGAGGCCCTCCGCAACTCAGATCTCACACAAGAGGGGAAACTTCAAGCTTGAGGCCCGGGCGCCAGCTAGAAACACAGACAAGATGGGATCAGTCACTGTGATGCAACCACAAGAGGCTTCTATAAAAAGGTGAGGGGACTTACACACCCTGGGCCCTTGCTCTTGAAGCAAAGTGCCGTGAGAGTCACCAAGCGGTTCCGTGGTAGTCAGATCCTCCCTGCGAACCCAAAGAACAAAGAAAGGTACCACACAACTGGGCCCCCACAGACAACGCCATCACAAGACCTGCTCTCTCTCTCTCTCTCTGTGTCTCTCATGAACTTGGTCCTCCCTCTCTCTCTCTCTCTCTCCCTCTCTCCTTAGTACTACCTAGTTGTAGATGAGGCCTTCTCTTTCTCTGTCTCAGGCAGATGGTCCCAGATGAAAAAGATTCCGGGACTTGCTTTTGAGCAACGCCGTTGGGAGTATTGTCACTACTACTAGCTGCCAGTAGTTGGCGTATCGCTAGGTAGGTACCACCCTCTCTCTGTTTTCTACACAGATGGTAGAACTTCCCCCGGAGTTTGACCCGGAGTTCCAAATAACAAGACGCTTTAGTCACCTAGTCATCTGGACTTTACTCTGCGTTAGCTGAGTTACTCTCGTACTATTTGTTGGCATGATGTCTGTCTGTGAGTGAGTCCAGGCCTATGAGTTTTCCATGTGCTTGTATTGGTGGACCATGTTGTCATCGTCTGATCAGGCACTGTTCACAGGTTCTGCTACTAGATGAACACCTACTTTCATCAGTAACCATTTATACGTTTGGCTTCTTGACAAGATCTGAGGTAGAATTAATCATGTGTTGTTGGCTGGACATCGGAATCAAGTAATTGACGAACATTCTCTCTCTCTAGCAATAATTAACAACCTGGCTGTTGATATTCATGCCTTTCGTCCCAGCGTTGTTAACGTGTCTGTTGTACGTGTTTAGTAGATTGCTTTTAGTTTCTCTAACGAATGACCTACGGCTGAGTTTCACATGAGAATAAGACTACGGATACATAATTAACCAAGTCAAACACCATACTGCATTCACGCTTTCTGAGTGTAGGTTCAAATGCTAACTCCTAAACGCCTTATGCTGCATCAGGAAAAGTCAGATGTACTCCATATTGAGCTTACTTAGAGTTAATTTTGGAGTATAGGTCCAATCACAAGTAGTAGAAAAATCAGACAACCAAACTCACATCTCCAAAATGTAGTGAGAAAGTGCCGAGTTCAATTATGGGAAGCTTTTGATTAATAATCAGATTTTGAGGACCTGGGAAGTGTACCGTCCAAAGTGGTATGTTTGATGTAACTCATTTTGTCATTGTCAAACAAGTATCATATACATTGATTAAATCAACTGTAGTGACATTCAGAGGAGGTGCTTGTTTGTCTTGATCTCTTGCTGGTTTAAGTTTCAAGAACAACCGTCTGTTTCACGTTCCGAGCTGTACAGTGGTTTTTATAATTTTGAAGCCAGTACTGAATCTCAATTTTCTGACCATGGCCCTCATGAGAGTGTAAATGCTTAATATGTAGAGGAGGTGTGGATAAATAGTATCATGGTAATCAGAATGCACCAACTGCAATAACAAATGGCTAAAAAAGACATGCCAGTCACAATCAAGCCGGCCTTCAATTATCTAGGCTCAGTACTCACTTATTGCCGGGCCACCTCCTCAGTTGACCAGTGTGATTTCGCCCTTCAAATTCAGGAGCTTCTGTCATTGTAGCTTCAGTGATGTTCATGTATGTTCCTTTTTGCTCAGTTTCAGGTGAATTTATGGCCACTCACTACATGAGTTACTATGCAGTCTACTTAAACGTCAGAAGGTGCCACTGGTGGCCAGTTTTCTTTTCTTTTCTTTTTTTAAAATTTAAATTTTTTTTTATCTATTTGGAGCCAAATGACGAATTTTTTTTCCCCTAAAACAAATATTTCCAAAAAAGTGGAAGAACTATGATTTTGTATTGCCAAAATTATATTGATGGTTGTTTCCATATTGCCATATTGCTACTAGTGAACAGCAGGGACTCCATTATGTCGCCAAAAAGGATGTACAGATCTATGTTTATGGAGATGGATTCTCCAAAAAAGATATGTATGGAACACCATATTCATTATATTGGGAGATTTCCATGATTTTGATCTAGTGCACATTCAGCTCGACTCGAGCTGAATGTGCATAGTGGGTACATTTTAGAGCTCAAGAGCAACATACGTATTAAATTGGGAGGCTCACAATCTCCCAATATAATGAATATGGTGTTATGGAGAAAATTTGGTTTAACTATCTTGATATTCATTTGAACAATTGTTCATTACAAACAAACTCATTCTAGGCCAACCATTATTAAAGTAGGACAAGAAAAACCAAACCGACTACCCAATACCCTTTCTAGATTTCAGGGAGGAAATGTAACTAGTCATCACATCACTTGTAAATCCATTGATTAACGAATAAGTCATATAAAGAGAGGCTACATTTCCTCCATGGAATTGAGGAAGAGTGTAGAAGGGAGCGATATTGGGTCGCCCGTCGGTTTTGGGTTGTCCTACCATAGTACCTATATATTGATGAAGGATTTGAAGAAAAATCGTTAGACTAATACCTATCAATAGGTTTGTAGAGGGTTGACCGGTTGTAAGAGTAGCAGGTACTTTGGACTCTAGAGGGGCAGAAGCCAGCCAGCTTGTCTTGGTTGGTTCAGATATTGACATGTGGAGCTCCCGTCATGTTCGGCCGGACCTCTTCTTTGTGACTCTCAGGTGAAACGTCCTTGTGCACCTGCTGACACAGATGTTGCATATATCACAAGGATGATGGGGCCCGGCTCTGATCAATATCATGTATGCAGTCATTTTTCTCGATTATATCATGAAACTTGGCATGTTCAATGTCCATGAATCCATGCTAATACAAATGTAAAGTAATTTGAAAATCGTTGACCTCGAACAAAATGACATTTGCTTTTGTTTAGGACATAGGAAAGCACAGCAATCCCAAAATCAATTTCTGAAAATTGGCATAAATGTTACAACCTGCACTTTGAAGGAGTTATTCAAGCACTAATATGTGGAGATACCTAGGCAATACCCTATAATATATGTGATGTACCTAGGTGATACCCTACAATATCTGTGATACCCTACAATATCTGTGATATCCGTGAATATCATCTCAGGAGGTGGCTAAATATGCTAGTCAGCATTTTGGCCAATTTCATTATTTAATTTTCAATTTTTCACAATGTACTATAGCAGCCAAGGTTTTTCTTGTAGCTTTTCAACTAGGTTAGGAATCACTCTAAAAGAGTGTGTACATTGAAACCAGGGCTTTTTTTTTTCCACGGTTTTAGCCAGAGTGGCGATACAATTTATTTGGAGACCACAGATGTGGCAACACAAAGTTTCTCCTGAAACCATACAAAACCAAATTTTCTCCATAAATATCTTTTTTGGAGAATCCATCTCCATGAACATAGATTTGTACATCCTTTTTGGCGACAGGATGGAGTCCTTAATGTTCACTAGTAGCAATATGGCGATATGGAAACGGCCATCAATGAAATTTTGGCGAAATCCAAAAACAAAATTTTCCGACTTTTTTGGGAATATCCTTTTTTGGGATTTTTTTGGCCATTTGGCTCCAAATCGCCAAAATAAAAACCGTAATTGACATTGTCAACCTTCTTTATGATCACTCTATTGCAATCCAAGAACTTCACTATCACATGTCTACAATGAAAGAGGTAAAAACAACAAAAACCAAACACTTGAATTGATACTAAGGTAGAGGCACCCAATTCCAATCACTTAAGCCAGTTCGGGACTCAAATGACATTGTATGTCAAAAACATTTATGTCGAAAGATGTGGAATTAGGAATGAAACTCAACAAATATTTTTTCAAATTTAATCTCAAAGATTTGCAATTGATATAGAATTTAGAAGCCCAAAAACCACCAGAGCCCATAATCAAACTGTAGAGTAGGTGAGATTTGGTGCCCTCCTTTGCCCAATGCCAATACATGAGAGTGAGTAAAAGAGAGAAGACATGCCATGGATAACCAACTCATGGACGGTACCCAATGTCGATCGGCTTTGTTCGACTTTTGAGGCAATGCCACCAATGAGAGCTCAATTGAGGTGGAGCAACCCAAAATTGCACACGTCATGACCCAATGCCAATAATGAGTGGTGTTTTCAGATTTTGAGTTATCGGTCTAGGTCACTTCATGCACCATTTCAAGCATATGCCATTTTCATGCACCATGCCATGCATATTCTATTGATCGGAATTGGGTGGCTGATTGGAATTCAGTGGGTGATCGGAATTCGGTGGTTGATCGGAATTGGGTGGTTGATTGGAATTGGGTGGCTGATTGGAATTGGGTGGCTGATCGAAATTGGGCGGCTGATCGAAATTGGGTGCCTCTACCTTAAATGTTTGTAACCCTCCTTAATCCCTAAATGACTAAGTGTCTATTTAGGGGACAATTTTTTCCACTTTGACAGTCATTATCTTTCAAACCGTACGGCCAAAATTCACAAAAGTTTCACCACATCATCTCATATAAGTTTAGTAGGCAATCCTACGATTACATTCTCAAAAATTCTTCTTGCCAATTTTTGATCAATGAAGAAGATATTCCTCTTAAGTGCCTTAATTCTTTCAGGGTAAACATTACAATTTTGAGGATATGGTTGGAACTAGGATTTTGAGATATTACTAAAGGTACTCACATCAAAGAGGTCAACAGAGGGCATTGGAAATGGGAGTGTATTAGAAAATATAGCGTATCTTATAATTTCACCAATCATCAAAAGAGAACATTATCAAATAACATCACAATAAGTAACTAACTAATTGAGATAACAAGCAGTGCACGTGTCTAGGAAAATAGTGGATGGACCAAGGAGACTTTTTATGAGGAAAACTCATGTGTCATGTGATTTCTGCCTCGGTTTTAGATTGACAGGTTTTCTTGATTGCGAGTCGTTGATCGGGTTGTTTGGAAAATTCATAATATGAAAATGATATGTACCTAAACCAAGGGCAGGTGATAGTGTTCTGGAGCTGGTACTGCAGTAATATGTATGTCCAGGCAAACCATCGGTATCATTTCAGTGCGACGTTGCACTTCTAAGCAAGTGTGCGAGCAAGAGAGTCCACTCATAAAGATTCTGCCAAGCCCCGTGGCTTCAATCAAGTGACTGCTACCCTAACCTACACACCCAATAAAAAATACCCCTGGAATAAAAAATTTAAAGTATATTCAAGTTTTGCTCAATGCGCGGCAGGGAAGTTTTTTTTCTTCACGTTTCAATAAATACTTGATTTGCAATGTAGAATGCTATGGTTGATTGTTGTGAAACCACCACATGATAATAAACCGTGTTATCTACATGAGCCCTTCATATTAAGAAAACATGTAGCTTCAATCTACATAGCTTATCTTTTTAGGTTACAAAGTATAAGTTGTTTATGTTTTTTTTTTTAAAATAAAGGGCTATTTTACAAAATAATATGGTCTCGGGTCACGTGGTGGTTTCACAACAATCAACCATATTTGTTTCCATGATTTCTAAATTCAGCAATAACTGGGATATTAATTGTCTCTTCTATTTATCTAATAATTTTTTCATTCCAAATCCGATTTCTTCATTAGCTTCTTTAAGAAGAGTGTTTCAGATTAGGCTTTCTCATCCACTTTTTCCACCAAAAATTTACAAAGGAATACCACGGTAGAGGCACCCAATTCCGATCGGCCACCCAATTCCGATCAGTAGAGTATGCATGGCATGGTGCATGAAAATGGCAAATGCTTGAAATAGTGCATGAAGTGACCCAAAACCGATAACTCAAAATCTGAAAACACTAGTCATTATCGGCATTGGGTCATGAAGTGTGTAATTTTGGGTTGTTCCACCTCAATTGAGCTCTCATTGGAGGCCTGGCCTCGAAAGTCGAACACATTGATCGGCATTGGCTACCCTACATGAGTTGGTTATCCATTGCATGTCTTCTCTCTTTTTACTCACTCTCACTTATTGGCATTGGGCAAAGGAGGGCACGAAATCTCACCTACTCTACAGTTTGAGTCTGGGCTCCGGTGGTTTTTGGGCTTCTAAATTCTATATCAATTCCAAATCTTTGTGATTAAATTTGAAAAATATTTGTTGAGTTCCATTCCTAATTCCGCATCTTTTTACATAAATGTTTTGGACATACAATGTCCTTTGAGTCCCGAATTGGCTTAAGTGATCGGAATTGGGTGCCTCTACCTTAGTTAGTATAGCCCCCAAACAAAACAAAAAAAAACACAAAAAAACTAGTGCAGACTATAAGGGGCGGTTTACACTACAGACCAAGAGCCGTGACCAAGGAAAATGGATTAATTCCATGGTCACACTTCATGGTCACACTTCCATGGTCACACTTCATAAAAATGTCATTTTTAAAGCCCTTGGGCCTCTCACTAAGTGTAAACCGAACTTGGACCGGGAGGAATGACCATGTACAAAAAAGTGGGCATGCTGATTTTTTTAATGAATGCCTAAAAAGGGCAGTATTTCCTAAAATAACAAAGAAAATAAAACAAGCCAAAAAGACAAAAAGGGTGGCCGCCATTGTATCTGCAGTAACGTTGGACCCCCTTCCCAAAACAAAAAAAAAAAAAAAGAACGATTAAAAAAATAATAAAACTGCATTTCAGGCCCATGGTCCCCTCGTTTCAGCAACGAGAGAACCCATTTAGCCTTTCTCGCCGCAAAATCCGGGGGACCCTCCAACATTATCCACTAGGCCTATTTCTAGGCCTTTTGAGGACCTCAACTCCTTTGGTCACTTTTCTTTTTTCCTCCTAGTGTAAACCCAAGTCATCCCGGGACGAGTTGATGGAGCCAAGCACAGATTTAAGAGGGTCATGGGACGAGTTCTTGGTCCGTAGTGTAAACTGCCCCTAACTCACAATATGTGAACCAAACAAAGTTGCCATCAAGTCTTAATATTCCAGCATGTTTCATAATAATGAATGTTTCCATGCACTTTCAATATGGGCATACTGTAACCTTATCTATGAACTCAAGCGTTCATAATTAATATAGGAAAGCGCAGAATCATATAAAATAATTGGTGGAAAAATTGGTTCAGGAGCGATATGAAGTCTGTCTGTTGTAAATCCGGGGGATTTTATATAGCGGCCATCTAAGATCATAGACTACAATCTTTTTCACGGTGTGTCGTGTACAAAGAGGACGATTCATTGTACACCACTGTTGTGGAGGAAAGGCTCGCCATCCCTTTCCCTTGCGTCCTCACATATCCTCCCATCTTGTGATGAAATGAGACCACTATGTGCGAGTTTTTGGTGTTTGGCTAATGGCCAACCCGGTACCAAGTGCGTTAACTCTCAAATTGGTATAATTGTTGATGTGGAACCTCAAAGGACCGTTGGCATATACGAACTCATCTTGGGGGGCCAGTTTTGAAATCCAAGTGTAAATTATCATCATAGTCAAAGCTCTATGGGAACATTTACTTGACACTGGGTATCTACTTTTCAGGAAAGGGTGGGTGGTTATTGTTCGCTAGGCAATCAATTCTCGAGTCAAAATGAGTCCCACTTGAAGCTCAAATGCACCGGAGAAAAACATCACCGTTAAGAGTACCACATCTTTCAGAAGTTTCACAATGCATGTCACACTGTGTTTTATTCATCTTCGAAACAACAAGAAATTTGAACTAGAATAATGTGTAATATGTGCATTTTTTAAAATTGAAAATTCTGGTCTTTATATTGTACTATTATTTTATGTATAATTTTTGTTTTTGTGTATGCTTTGTGATGTCAAGGATGAGCCTGGTCTAATGAGCAATAACGTATCGTATACATTGTCGTGAAGTTTGTTAGAGTAGCTTGATTGGTTGAGAAGTCTTGAATTATGTGAAGTGTCGCTATTGTAATTTGTCCTGCACAGGTGAATGTTTACTTGGAGCTGGACTTGAAGTGGCCTGCCTCCATTAGTACAACTTATACACAAGGCGATTGTTAAATATTACTATTTTGGATGGGAAATGTTCAGATCATGGCCTTTGATTGCATTTAACCCCTGAAGGACCACGACCACTTTCGCTCTAAAACCAGTCCAAAACTGCCACTGCCAGAAAGAGACATGAAAATCACATTTTAAAGTGAATTTCGGATTTTCAACCGTAAGATCTTAAAATAGACTTCTATATAAACATGCCATGAAATTTTGGTTGCAATCCACCGCACGGATTGATAGATTTTAGTGTATAAAGTCAAAACGATGGTTCATTTTCTTCCCTGTGTTGAGTAGATCAACAGACTTTGACTTCACTTTGTATCAAATTTTTGCATTGTACAAGGTCTAAATCTTTTACCATTGTCTTAAGAATGATGTTGTTACCCAACACACCAATTTTTAGAGGTAAAAAAGGGGGGGTAGCATATTCAAAACAAGTGTGCAAGGAGTGGAGGTTCAAAAATTGTCATTTCACGTTTTATTTTTTTGTGAACTACGTATGTATTCAAATGATAATCCAAACGGTCAATAAGAAGGTTTTCACCACATATTGTTGTTGAAAAAATAAAAAGTGAAAAATATGAAGATCTCTAGGTTTTATGTAGAAAAGATGAATTTTTTTCCCCCCGTTGCCCGAAAATGTGTGAAAATGTTTGACTTGGGAATAAAATGCCTTTTTAGTATTTACACTAAAGACAAGATTTTTTTTGAAAATTTCCAAAAAAGGAAATATTCTTTACATGTGTGAAAAATCTCAATGTCAATAGAAACTTTTGTCAAAAATTTTGGAGTCCCCACTTTTGGCTTAAGTGGTACTAACTTTCAAACCACAAATCCAAAAATAAATAAATAAATATCTCCACAAAGCTCTTATCAGATCCTATCTTGAAAAAAAAATCAATTAAAAAGGATTTTTTTTCGAATTGTAGGTACATGCCCAAAATCCAAAATGACCTCGGGGGGACGTTTGGTCCCTTAGGGGTTAATCCTTTAGCGCCCAGGAAGCCCGAAATGGGACTCCGGAGGTGCTCAAACTCAAATTGCATGAAATCCATGAGGAACTAGGCTTTGAGATACAAAGTTCAGATTTGCGCACTCGTTACACGAACACTCTCCAACAATCAGATCATGATTTTGATTTATAGAACTCTTGGAAAAGCTAGGAATACAACACAAAATACACCAAATACACTCAAATACAGTGAATACAGTGAATACTATGCCACATACTCTGTTGTATTTCACACACATGCACTTTGATTTTGGTCTTAAATTTTGATTGAACTTGGTCTTTAAGATGTTCTTCATTGTTTTGTGATTGTTGATCTCTCTCCTCACATACAAAACTTCCGTTTTGATTCGTATAAGGTTGGAACATTTTTGTATACAACCAAGTAGAAAAAAGAAAAAAAACCACCAATAATTGGGTATAAATATTTTCTTCACATATAATATGTTAATGCGAAGCTATCAACCTAGTGCACATGTGAACCGCTCTAATTCAAAGTAAAAAAATTCTTGCAAAACTCTATTGATAGTTAAAGTAGTACACCCTCCAAATTCCACAGTTTTCACTACCAATATATGGTAACTTTAAACACTATAATCTATTTCATCAACGGTTGGATGTTGTGCAAAATTTCCCCAAAGTTGAGATCATGGATTAGGTTCAATTTTGTAAGGTTAGATATCAATATTAGTCATTGTATTTCCATCAATTCCGGTTCAAAGAGAAAAATCAGCAGAAATCTTGGTTTTTCCAGAAACATCCGTGGGCGCTAAAGGGTTAAGATAGCGCCATTTGGCCATGGCCCGTCTTCTGCGGTTGTTCTGCATAATGGAATCTTCTGAATTCATAAATAGATCCACCATTGCCTCTAATTACTTTCTAAATTACAAGTAATTGGTGTTTTAATATCTATTTACCATGGTCACTAGACATCAAGCTTCTTGCTCATGTTGGATGAGCAAGTCACATTCAATTGATGTAGCCACCAGATTATAGAATGAGTTCTTTAAAATACAAAGTATAATTAGAGAATTTGAGTCTTTTGTGCTTAACCTCTACCTATGAAACTAAATGTATATTACACTCATTTCAATTTTTTTGTTCATATTCTTTTAGTAGTCTAAATGAAAATCTTACAGTTGGGAATGAAAACAAAACATTTTTTTATCTTCTTTCCTCATGAGTGGACAGCTATAGAATGTATTTCGTGTAAGAAAGTCAAGTAGCTGTAGGACTTAATAGAACATTTTAGATAAATTTTAAAAAAATCTTCTCATTTAAGAAAAAAAATTCTTCGTAATTTTCCATTTTTAATTCAATCATTTGCAAGGTTTTTCTCAAACCTATGCGTTCAACGGTCCATAAAAGTTTACAGAAGCTCAAGAAATTTTAAATAAAAATTGGAAACCAAAAGTAAAATTAAAAAAAAAAACCTTCCGGTAGGTTTTATAGCTCCACATGGATTAGGGCTCATGATTAATTAAAACCCAATTTACTGTTTGTGGGACTTCATATTACAGCAGTTAAAAAATCACTAGGTTATTATTTTTCACAAAGGTCACTTGTAGGGGAAAAAGGACCGGTGGAGAGTAAGTTGTGTGGAATACGATGATTATGATGATGGAAGGAGTCACAGGTAGTTGGCTGATTGAGGACGTTGGCACACAATGGAAAGAGTAGTGAGGTGTACTTAGCCTCATGCGTAATTCATCGTAGTACAAAGCATGCTTCAACGGTGGAGAAAGTCTATCATCGAAGTAGTATGATCACGTTGCCTTCAAAATTGCACTGAAATTGAGCCGGCTGCCCGAATTCTAATGGCAAGGGACCACCATGGAGGGTGTCGCTGCCGTTGATGGGTGAGTGCCGGATGTCAACCATTGAACTCCTCATCGGATTCCGGAACACACTAATGTTGTGGCCAACGGATATCTCTCACTCGTTCAAGGCCTCTTTTATATCAAACAATTATTTCTTTGCACTGGTTTACGTTTAGCATAAGTGAGTTACCATTTTGGCACCAATTAGATAATTTCTAGGAAAGATCTTTTTTTTGAGGGGAGGGAATTTGCTTTCAATAATAAAGATGGGAAAATGTTATGTTTCTTTAAAATCTGGGCTGATAGGGTCTAAAACAAAATATATGCCTATATGTAGTCAAATTGGTAAATCTACTAGGATTGATCAAGATTTTTGTACAAAGGAGTTAGGTAGCAAGAACGAGGGACTTTTGGATTTAACCCCTAAAGGACCAGAGTCTCCTTCGGGGGGATTCCTTGATTTTTGGGCAGGTTCCTAAAATTCGAAAAAAAATCAATTTTCTCTAAATTTTTTGTTCTAGATTGCCTTTAATAAGAGCTTCGTGGACATATTTTTATTTTATTTTTTGGATTTGTGGTTTGAAAGTTAGTACCACTTATAGTTTTTGAGGGAAATTGTCAAGGAACTTTAGGGGTTAAGTTGCAAATTACAAGCACATTTTACTATTGGAGGATCATCTAATCAAATGTAGAGCTGCATGGAGTCCTACTGTATGTGAGGACCATCAAGCACCATTGCGGTGCATCCAAACTTAAATTTCAACTTCTAGCCACTTTACAAAAATACAATAGTCTAATTGTTTGACACTTCACCTTAGACATGTAAATCAACTAGAATAGACATGGCGGCTTTTGCACAAAGGTTCAATTAGGGGTATTCAAACCATGAAATATTTGCACAGTGGCTTAGAAGTTGAATTTGAATTTGAGAGGACATTAACCCTTGTGTCCGAGGCCTTTTAGCACCCAAACTCATTGAAAACTGCCAGTTTCAATGCATTCAACACAAAATGCAAATAAACACGATTTTTACATATCAAATCGCATGATATTATGCTAGGATTGTATAAGTTTATGTGGTAAAACTTTTGTTTAGTTTGACCGCACGGATTGAAGATATCAGCCTTTGAAGTGAGACATAAACTCTTCTTGAGGTCATACTAAACACCTTCAACAAACTTCGACCACCTTCTATGACAACTTTTTGCTCTATGGTCCGTGATTTTCTTATTTTAACTCAAAAGGATCATGTTAGGCACGTGTGCACTAAATTATAGAAGTAGAAGAAGGCTAGAAGATGTCCTTAGAAATCTTGCAATGCAACTATGTGCTGAGAATCAACAGTACACTTCAAGTTTTGCATATATCATATACTTCTCATATTTTTGAAATTTTAAAATCCATACAATAGGTGCAAAGATTCCCATTTCCTTTCCAAATATGATTTTTTTTAAATGGACAAAAACTCGAATTTCTATAGAATTTACAGTTAATTAATGTTTTGCTACATTATTTGTTACATGCCACACTGAACTGCTGCACTATTTGTATATGTTACCAAAATAAAAATTGTAATTTTTGAACCATAAGTTTGATTTCTACAAAAATTATGTCTAGGGGAAGCTAATGAGAAGTTGCCCTCTCAATTAAAAAAAATCTCAAAAAACCATGCCTGAATTTGAGAACGTGGTATCCCACACAAACTCAAAATGTCCCTTGAGGGGACATTGGGTCTTTAGGGGTTAATATGCTTAACAGTCTTCATAGAATAGTAAGATCATACAATACCTAAGGCAAACAAAACATCTATAGTAGTGTTGATGGCCCTTAAATAGTAAAAATAGTCTTATATTTGCAATGCACAACCAAACTCTCCTTTCTCTCCTTCTAACTTCCAACTTCTATAGATATCTCTAATACTATATTTAGGTAGAGGCACCCAATTCCAATTGCCCCCCCAATTCCAATCAGTAGAGTATGTATGGCATAGTGCATGAAAATGGTAAATGCATGAAATGGTGCATGAAGCAACCCAAAACCGATAACTCAAAATCTGAAAACTCGAGTCATTATCGGCATTGGGTCATGAAGTGTGCAATTTTGGGTTGTTCCACCTCAATTGAGCTCTCATTGGTGGCCTTACCTCGAAAGTCAAACAAGGCCGATCAACATTGGCTACCTTCCATGAGTTGGTTATCCATGGCATGTCTTCTCTCTTTTACTCACTCTCACTTGTTGGCATTGGGTGAAGGAGGACACCAAATCTCACCTACTCTACAATTTGATCACGGGCTCCGGTGGTTTTTGGGCTTCTAAATTCTATATCAATTCCAAGTCTTTGAGATTAAATTTGAAGAAGCATTTGTTTAGTTTCATTCCTAATTCCGCATCTTTTGACATGAATGTTTTTGACATACAATGTCATTTGAGTCCCGAGTTGGCTTAAGTGATTGGATTAGGTGCCTCTACCTTATAGTAATGATAAGTTCCAGTCTACAAGTAATTCAACAATCACTAAAGTTAGTAAAACTAAGCTTGCAATATATACTACCAAAAAGATTATATGAGATAACCAACAAGTACACTAAAATACACTTGTCCCTCAGATAAGATATAACTAAATATGACGCTTGTGGATGGAGGTGATAAAAACTTAGTAGGAGTTTAACTTTGCAAAGGTTGTAAGTTAGTGGATCTTAAATGTCAACACATGTTATAAGGTAGTAGCAATTATTATTTAGTACTAAGCCGATTATAACTCATCTAAGGGATGAATGTAGTGACTAACTCTGGTATAATGTTACCGGTATTGGGTGTACTCAATGATCATCTCATACGGATACTGTATCTCTTGTAGTGATATTAGGTGGAGCGTAGCAATTGACTGCTGGATTGTAACACCCCGCCTTTGAAAGCAGAGTGTTCATAATGATGCAACAAGGATCTTCTCGCCTACCTAATCAATTGCAGAAGGGGGATTTTCTTTTAATCAAGCGGGAGGAGTCGGATCGGGGGATCACGAGTCGCTGTCGACAGAACAGTAACGTGGTGGAATAGTTGACTAAGAAATATACTAGTGGGGGACGGATGGGGCGTGTCCATCACGGTGGCCTTGACTCTTACGCCTTCTCGCTTCGTTTGCGGTGGACCTCCTAACCCCCATGATGTACTCTGATGCGACCACATGAACCCATCTCATTTGCTCCAGGCCCGTCAAAAAAAAGGAAACCACCACCACCACCTTGCCTTCAAGCCTCAACTTTGCATTTGAATGAATTGTTTTTTGGAATAATCGCTAATTTCTTTGCTCGTTAACCTGTAAAAAGCATTGTTGAGGACTCTCTACTCCATTAACCCCTAGAGGAGCACGGCCAATTACGCTCCAAGACTAGTCCAAAACTATCACAATCAAAAAGAGGCATGAAGATCACATTTTTAACGTAAAATTTTGGACTTTTAACCGTAAGATCTTAAAGGAGACATCTACGTGAACGTGCCATATTTTTTTGGTTGCAATCTACCGCATAGATTTGAAGATTATAGCAATTGAATGCAAGAAATAATTATTTTCCCCCCTTTGCCCGACAATGTTTGACTTGGGTTAAAATGATTTTTTGCATTAACGACAAAAAATTGTTTTTGACATCTTCATGTTTTACATGTATGAAAAATCTTAATGTCGATAGAAACTTCTAGCAAAGTTTTGACCATACATGTTGAAAGAAATTGCAGTCAAAGTGAAAAAAATTGTCCCCCAAACGAACACTTGATCCATTAGGGATTAACCCCTACAAGCCCAAGGCATTTTCCCTCAAGAAACACTCCAAAATTGCTACTATCAACAACTGGCAAGAAATATAATTTTGAAATACAATTTTGGACTTTTAAATGTAAGATCTTAAATATATTTCTATATAAACTTACCATAGTTGCTTGGCTACAATCCACCGCACGGGTATGAAGATTATAGCATTTGAAGTCAAGCATATGGTTCATTTTCTTCCTTGCTTTGAGTGAATCAACAAACTTTGACTTCAATGGTGTCAAATTTTTGCACTACACAAGGTTTAAATCCTTTACCATTGTGTTAAGCATGATGTTAGTTCCTTGTGCACCAATTTTTAGAGTAAGAGAAGGGGTGTAGCAGATTAAAAAAAAGTGTGCAAGGAATGGAGGTTCAAACATTGTCATTTCATGTTTATTTTTAGTTTAACATAATATGTTTAAGAATGATAATCCAAACGGTCAATGAGAAGTTTTTCACCACATATTGTTTTCAAAAAAAATAAAAAGTGAAAAATATGAAGATCTCTAGCCTCTAGGTTTCCTGTAGAAGAGAAGAAGTTTTTTTGGTACCTTGCCCGACGATGTGTGAAAATGTCTGACTCAGGTTAAAATAATTTTTTACACTAAAGACAAGAATTTGTTTTTGACACCTTTAAAGAAAATGATATTCTCTGCATGTACTAAAAATCTCAATGTCAATAGAAACTTTGAGCAAAGGTTTTGGAGCTGCTTCGAGTCCCCAATTTAACTTTGAAGGCTTATAACTTTCATATAATGAATGCAAAAATAAAAAAATAAAAAAATTCTACAAAGCTCTTATAAGGGGCAATCAAGTATAAAACTTTCCAAAAAAAAAAGATTTCTTTTTGAATTTTGGGAACCTGCCCAAAATGCAAATCGTCCCCCAAAATGGTTAACTGGGCTCTTAGGGGTTAAGATCCACACCCCTATCATACTACTAAAATCATAATCCGCGGAGTGAACCACGCTGCGATCAATCGTGCAATCAATCGTGCAGTGAACTACAAGAACAGAGCAGTCAACCGTGCAATTAATTACGCAGCTAACCGCGCAGTGAATCATGTTACCTTTTTTTTAAATATAGTTTGTAATATAAAAACTACATTAAAATGGTTGGACTAATGCGTTGCAAAGAATTAGCTTGAGTTTTTGGGTGTGAAAAATTTGCAACTGTGTGTTGCAATTTGTGCTCTTGATTACAAATTTGACGTTCAACATATTTTTGAGTTAAGCATTAAAAGATTGAATTGTAAATTATGAGTTGTAAACTTGGAGTGAAAAAGTTGTGAAGTTGGAGTTGTGATCTTGGAGGTTGGCATACAAAGTTGGAGTTGCAAAATTGCATATTCGAGTTGTGGAGATTGAAATTATAAGTTTTGAGGTGAGATTGCAAGTTTTGAGATTGTAATTGCAAATTCAGTTTGTGGGTGTGTGAATTTGAGATTGTAATTACAAACTGAGTTTGTGGGTGTGTGAATTTGAGATTGTAATTGCAAATTGAGTTTGTGGGTGTGTGAAATTGAGATTGTGATTGCAAGTTGAGTTTGTGGGTGTGTGAAATTTGCATTTGTGTGTTGCAATTTGTGCTTATCCAAAATAAATTTGATACTCTTGATTACAAATTTGACATTCATAACATTTTTGAAATTCCATGTTGAAATGCAAAAAATCTAAAACCTAATTTATTTTTTTCTACTCTATTATATTACAGTATTAAAATTCATGCATAGGTTTCAAAGACATATTTATATTTTATGTAGATTGTTGTTACCTTTCTTTTTTTTATATTTTGTAATCTAAAAACTACATTAAAATGGTTGAACTAATGCGTTGCAAAGCAAACGCCAACTGCTGGTATGCTACACTAAAATGATGGCTCAGGGGGTCTTTGTGGATGTTTATTTAAGGTTAACTCCAAGGGTTTGGATTTTTCAGATTTTCAACTCACCTTGTTAAAAAAAAACATCTTAGAATGTAAGGTACCACAATATTTAAAGGTGAAAACTAAAAAAAATTGTGAAATTTTATGACAAGAAAATACACCACAATGCGTGATAATTGTCAAAAGATGGTGATTAATTTGACTTTGATTCAAAGATGATTGCTTTCAATCTTGATTGTAGAACAAATTATGTGCTCTACTCTTAATGTGTTTTAAAAATTGAAAGTGCCAATTGATTTTTCCTGTGGGCCTTATATTGATGGTTGCAAGATGAATGTTTAACCTCTAAAGGATCGAGGAATTTTAGAGGAACCTTTACTCCATTGGTTAAAAAATGTCAAGATGAACTTTTTGAGGATGCAATTAGAGGATCCTCCTCTAAACTTATAGAAGATAATGTGGTAAAATTTTTGTGAATTTTGATCATACAGATTGAAAATTTTTATCCCTGATTGGACACTTGGTCCATTACGGGGTAATATTCCTTCAACATTATGGGATATGCCAAAAGAATTACAACTTGTTGAATGTGGTACATTGATGATTTGCCGCTTGCACTATTGCCTTGCCATTCATGCTCATTTAATAGAGTCAACTACACTAAATATCACTTTTAGTGTAGCGCCCAGTAAATGACTTGTAAATGCTATAAGTTTTTACTTTAAGTGAATATTTTTACCAACTATGTTTATAATGATCCTTTTATTTGAATACTATAGAGAGTTGTGCTCTTGGTAAAAATTGGCATCAAGAGTAACAGGTTATTGCATTTACAAGTCATTTATTGGGCACTACACTAAAAGTGATATTTAGTGTACTAATGTGCACTAAGAAACTTCAACATTCCATCAACAATGTCATTCAGTTGCTAAAATACAGATTACATCAAAGCAATCAAGGTGACCCCATAACACACAAGTTAAGCAATGTGCATATATGGAGAGCCCAAATAATAATACATTTTTTTCCCCCAGTGATAGGCAATAGAATTGCAAATTCAATTCAAGTCATTTCATATCTTTCCAATAAAATGTGAATTAGTTATGAATTTGAAAATGTGTTGCCATGTTTAGCTTATTTGCGCCAATAGGTACCTCCAAAAGTGCTCACCAAAAGTTAGGGGTCTTAACTAATAGCAAACCTTCGTTTGGAGTTGAATGGGTGGTAGAGTTAGCTCCCTTTACTAGAACCTTGTTGGTTCTTCCTGCTATATCGAGCGGCCATTATAATGGAAAGGGTGAGTATTGCCTCTTACACCAAGTGTTGGTGTCATGAAGAGAGAAGATTTGTTCTATTCCAAGCTCCTTGTTATAATGAGATTGTTGTTGTATCATATGCTTCCATAAAGGTAGCTGATTATAACGAGATGGAAGTAAGTTGGATATATCCTAATTTTATAGATGTCGGTTACCGATTTTGGTTGGTTATGGAAGGGGTTACCGTAACCCCTAAAGGAGCTTGACTATGTTTCACCAAAACCACTCCAAAACTACCCTTCAAGATGAGATATCATGGAATTAATTTAAGCAACTTTTTCCTATTTTTGACTACAAGATCTTGAAGTTTACTACTATAAGAAGATGCTCAATTTTTTTTGAAAGTTTGACTATGCGGATTGTAAGATACACGCATTTGAAGAGTGCTATATGTTTATTTTCTTCCTTGCGCAAATAGAATCAACATACTTTACTTGAGATTAAAGGCATAATTTTCCACTACACACTGCGTATATTTCATCGAACTGTGTTTTATCTTGAGTCAGGTCATTGCACGCCAAAAATCACAAGTAGTGGAGGGTTTTAGAATAAGGGAAACATTCTTGCAATGTCTAGGGGTATAGAACGTGGCCATTTCTTTAGCATAGCAATTTTGTAATGTTTTTTTAAAAAATGATATTTAATTCTTAAATTCAATTGGTAGATAAAATTATCATGCTTTCTTCTATTGAGAGGAAAAGAATTGAAAAAAAAGAATCCTTAATTTCTATGCATTTTTTAGTACTAAAATCAATAAGGATTGCCTAGAATTTCCTTTGTTGTTGCTAACCTCAAAAACTTGCATTGCTTAAGCTCTACAATACTACAAATTAGCTTTGCAATATCCTTCCTAGCTGCCTCAAAGTCTAGCTTTTGATGATTGAAGCACAATAAATTTTCCCCTGTATTTCAAAAAAAATACCCACACGAAGCATTTCAAAATACCTATTCTCAAAAAATAAAATTTCAAAATTAGATTTTTAAGAATCAGCCCAAATCTTAATTGTCCCCCAAAAGACACACTTGGTCCTAAATTATGGGTTAACATCATATTGAAGTAAGCTATTGAAGACCTTGCAGAATTTCAGCCTCAAGGTAATCTCAAAATTCCTTGGCTAAGTTTTACCCCAAAATGAGTGGTGATAATGAAAGAAAAAGTGAACTTTGACTCATGCATTGGCAATAAACTTGCTACATGGTGATTTTTGAAATACATTAAACGTCTACAACTCTTTGCCTATTTTCACCAAAAAAATTCTAAAAGAAATTTTCTGTTTCCATCTCCAACTATAAGATCTGAAAATCAAGATTACAAAAGAACATTTAAAGAAATTCTTTAGTCTGAACCATGCAAATTGGAAGGTCAATGTAGTGTCTAAAGTGTTTTTTATTTTTTATTTTTTAAATTTTATTTGTTTTTTACATGGAGAAGATTGGCAGGATTTGACTTCACTGTATATCAAATTTGTGATCCATACAAGGTATAAATTTAATACTATTATGGGTTTTATGATGGAATTCCATACACACCAGATTTTAGAGGTAGTCGGAAGTAGTGTAGCATTTTTTAAAAAATATACATGGAACATATGCCTTTAAATGCGAGACAAACTTTCCATTCAAGGCCTACGAGCTCACGAGGCCTAAGAGAATCTATAAGCGTGATAGATTATGCAGAACATCATCTATATTGCGGGTACATTTCATTGCAACTCCACTTCACAGAAATCACTATAAGGTAGGGGCACCCAATTTTGATCACTTAAGCCAGTTGGGGACTCAAATGACATTGTATGTCAAAAACATTTACGTGGAAAGATGTGGAATTAGGAACGAAACTCAACAAATAATTTTTCTAATTTAATCTCAAAGATTTGCAATTGATACAGAATTTAGAAGCCCAAAAACCATCGGAGCGCATAATCAAACTGTAGAGTAGGTGAGATATAGTGCCCTCCTTTACCCTATGCCAATAAGTGAGAGTGAGTAAAAAGAGAAAAGACATGCCATGGATAACCAACTCATGTAGGGTAGCCAGTGCCAATCAATGTGTTAGACTTTTGAGGCCAGGCCTCCAATGAGAGTTCAATTGAGGTGGAGCAACCCAAAATTACACACTTCATGACCCAATGCGGATAATGACTGGAATTTTCAGAGTTTGAGTTATTGGTTATGGGTCGCTTCATGCACCATTTCATGCATACTCTACTAATTGGAATTGGGTGGGTGATCGGAATTGGGTGGGTGATCGGAATTGGGTGCCTCTACCTTAATTGCCAATGCTTGCATCGATTTTGGTGGCGCCGGTTCTGGTAAATGTTCATCTTGCTCAACCTCTAATTTTCCTCAAATTTTCCTTGGAGGTAGCTTGTAGCGCTTGGTGCAGAGGCTAAAGTGCCTAAACGACCCAAAAATGGACGTTCGGCCTTAAAGGATTAACTGAAGGTTGCTATCTTGTAAGCAGTAAGTGGTGAGCGGTGAGCATTGAACAATCAAATTTAGGGTTTAGGGTTTATATTTAAGGTTTCATGATTTATTTTAGGTTACACTACCATATTTTTTGAAATGAAGTACAAAATTATTATTTTTCTCCTATTTTGTTTTTACTCACCACTCACCGCTCATCGTTCACCACTCACTAGATAGCATCACTCCCTATGTGATATAATATCCACAAACATATTACCTTGTAAAAATATATTTTCCTTGTGTAAAACAATATAGGCAAACCATTCCAATCATTGGATCTTGGATATATCATAGTGAAATAGTTCTTGGCCCTTATCTAAGAGTTTATTTTTAAAATTTGTAAATAATTGCAAATCTTGGGCATGTTTCCACGATTGTAATTTAAATATCTATTTCTTGGAATCTTACACAAAGATGGAGAAGATAAGAGCAATGTGGGAATATAACTTTTGTCCTCATTGGACATGTAGAAAAGCAGTTATGCCATTTTAAATTTTTGTGTTGGAGGTGGGCAAATTGGGCAATTCCAAAAACTTCTTCTATAGTCATTTATTAAAAATGAATTTTTTATCACAAGTAAGTAACATTATTTTATTACAAGTTTAAAAAAAATTTGAGATTGTAAAAAAAAAAACATTCCGCTGTGTAAAACTTTCACTTAGACAAGTCAAAGTTGTCTTACCTGTTCAAGTAAGTGCAAAAGCACATTTTTATTTTCTTTATAAAAGTAGAGATCTTGATTTTTTCTCATTTGATTTCTTCAACTTCAAGAAGATTCAAGCATGAACCTTTGTTTTCAATTTTTGATTTACACAAGATTGAATTGATCAAAAATCAAAATGCGTTTGGACAAACTTTGAACTTCTCTTTACTCCTCCTCTGCCTCTTAACTTTAAGATACAAGGAACTAACATTTTGTACGGTACATCATAATGGTATAAAATTTAGAACCTTTCTAGTGCAAAAACTTCACACCAAGTGAAGTCAAAACATATTAATCCTTAAAAGCAAGGAAGAAGAGAAACCTTTGTATTTCTTCAAACATTATGATCTTTCAATCTATATTGTCAAAGTGTATGAAAATTTGTGAGCAAGTGATTTTTGTAGTACTATACATTATAACCTTATGGTCGGAGATGAAAGTAAGATCATTATTTTTCTTTTCCACACTTTGCACTAATATGAGTTCTTAAGTGTTTTTGTTGAAAATTAGCCAAGGAATTTCAGAGGTTAACAAGCAAATGGCGCTTGCTTTGCAATGCATTAGCCCAACCATTTTAATGTAGTTTTCATATTACAAACTATAAATAAAAAAAATTAACATGATTCACTACACGGTTGACTGTGCAATTGACTGCGCGGTTGAGTGCAGTGTTTCTGTAGTTCACTGCACGGTTGACTGCGTGGTTGATCGATGCGTGATTCAGTGCGTAGATTATGATTTTAGTAGTATAATTTTAGAGGTTTACTAAAGAACAATGGCATGAGTTTCATTAATCTTTGAACCTTATCTTTTCTCTTCCAGTAGTGTATGCAATATTGCAAAAGGTTTCATTCCTTGTTGCAATGTTAGGTTTACATTAACCCTTTGACACAAACCATGGTCAAACTCATGGCCAAGCATTGCCA
This sequence comes from Bryoerythrophyllum caledonicum, assembly GCA_963971425.1. Taxonomy (NCBI): domain Eukaryota; kingdom Viridiplantae; phylum Streptophyta; class Bryopsida; order Pottiales; family Pottiaceae; genus Bryoerythrophyllum; species Bryoerythrophyllum caledonicum. The sequence goes on from OZ020524.1 coordinate 4,251,259, forward strand.
TTTCTTCTGACAACATGCCAAAATGATTCCCACGGAAAACCGGGCCGTGATCAGACGAGAGAAGGAGGAGGTATGTGAGGACCACCTTGACAAAAGCATTGCCCACAAATGTGCATCCATCACCATCACCGTCCTCTTCATCATGCTTACATTGAGTGAATTTAAGTTAAAATCTCGCAGCTGTAAGCACTTCCTTCATCACTGGCAATGCAAGTCGGGTTTTTTTTTATTATGCCTTTCAAGTACCAGATTGCACCCATTTAACCCCTAAAGGACCAAGGTATTTTAGAGGAATCTCTACCAAGACAAACCTTTGCATAATTCAATCCTGAGATCTTCTTCTAAACTCATATGAAATGATGTGGTAAAAATCTTGAGAACTTTGACTGTACGCACTTAGTGAAAAAGATTGTATCCCGCAGGTACACTTGGTCCTTTAGGGGTTAACATATTTGTTATAAAAAGCTTCAACCACTAAAGTTAATGCCAAATGTATTCCCTTCCTTAGGAAATCTTGGATGGTTTGTTTATAGATGAAGTATTCTAACATTTTTGCCCTGGGAGATATTTCATCCATCTTAAATGATATTTTTTCAAATAATTGGCTTCCATGAAATATCTTGTATGGCAAATCTACATTTAGAATAATAAAACCTAATGTGGATAATGTCTTAGAATGAATGATTTAGGGAACTCTTATGGGACTACCCTCCACGTTGGTGAGTTTTGTACATAATCAATTCAGAATGGAGAATGTCCAAAAGTTTTTGGAAAATTCACAAGATTTGTTCAGGTGATACTTGTGTAATTACTAATGCCAAGGTGATACATGTGTAATGCCTAGGTAGTATCCATCGTGTCAGAACCACTGTGATTTTTAAAAATCAAATAATTCGGGAGGGCGGTGCCAAAACCGACCAATGCGTACGATAGCTTCTGTCCAAAAAAGGTAGCAAAGCAAGGAATAAGTCGTAGGATAATGAGAGAGGAAACCTCCAGTCTCTTTGAAAGGGCGCCATACGCAAAGTGTTTGTTCATCCAATATCTTCTAAAATTGTCTTGGTACATGATATTTAAAGTTTACTACTTTTAGAGACAAAGGAGAATAAATTTAGTTTAGAGAAGGGACAAGTATGAACTAAGTGTCTTCTTGAATGCTTCTTAGAATAAATAAAGAAGAAACATACTTTGTCAATTGTTTGACTTCTAAGAGACAGCTGACTTGCAATGGACCTTGAGCATTCTTATACAAAGTCCTATTATAAAAAAAATTATTTTGGTAAGCTCGACATTTACTTTTTTTGACTTTGAAGTCTTCAAACTACAACTCCAAAGTGACATCTTTGAATAATGATTTTTGAAGTTGTACTCTAAACATCCAAGTTAACCCTTTAAAGCTAGGCTAGCTATGGTGCAACCATCAACTACGATAGTAATAGATTTAAAATGTAAAATCTGCTACTCTCGTAGATTGATTGTCGCACCATAGCCAACCTGGCGTTAAAGGGTCAAGAAGAAGAAGAATTCATGTTTATGAAGGAAACCACCATGAATCAAGTGTTTGTCCAAACAAATTAAAAATTACTTTAAAACAAAGACTTAACCACAATTGAATCTTTTCTTTAGTTATTGTATTATATGTAGGCAATGGCTAAAATAAAAATCATGAAAGAACATTTTTTTAACTACTTTACTATCTTTTCCTTCATAGTCTTCCTTTAATATAAATATTAAGTATGTGACTTAGAAAAAGTTTTTTTTGAGCTATAAGTTTGTTTTAAATATCTATACCAGTCAATCTACTACTTACATTTACTCTTTGTTTAGTATAATATTATACCTAGCCATTATTTTCTTAAGCCTGGCTCCACTAGTTGTTCAAATTTGCACATTGTATGTATAACCATAGAAGATTTGCTAAATTTTTTACTACTGGAAGTTGTAGATAAATCATAAATCTCAACAAAAGCTAAATACATGAAATTAGTTCTTTTCACCAAAAATAAACGTCAAGTCTAAGAATGAACTTGGCATTTCTAATCTTAAAACTCCTTTTCATGCTTTTCAAGTTATCTCCTTTAGTGGTTGTCATGATTTTGTAATATATAAACTTAAACATTCTATTTTTGGCAAAGTTTGAATAGAAGGAAAGCTCCAAGTTTTCTAATGTAACTTCAAATAGAAGGTATACCTCAATCCAATCATTCAAACTATTGTGGCATATCCTAACACTTATGCACTTATTCTAATTATTTACTAAAATGGCATTTTAAAGGTGACTAACAAACATTGTAGCAAATAGAAAAGAATAAAACTAAATGAAGTTCTTTGGATGATTTTTAAAAAGTTTTTAGTATGTTCAACTACAATTTGAAATGGAATTTCTTGTCCTAAATCAAACCAACATTCATTGTTGATGTTTCAGTCACCTCATAGATAATTGTTTACTACTAAAAATTTCAGCTAAGTAGCAAGGAGTGTTACTATAATATTCATAACAAACAATAATGGAGTATATTGGCCCCCACACCCTAAAATCCTAAGCGCTATCAACATCTATACCAACATCAATGGTCCTTGAGTAGTAAAATTGACCTTGCATAATTTTCAATTAACACCCTAACTTCTAACCATTTACAATACCTCCAGTATGTCCTCGAGTGTTTCTTATCTACTACATAACAACATTATTTCATGCTTCTAAAGAGAAGTCTTGAACATGAATGGATGGCCATGACTTATGACAAACCCTTCTAGTTCAAGTATTTGAAAATGTCTTTTTTAATTCATTTGTGAAATCAACTCTTAAATGCTCAAGAGTTTTGCTATAAAACCAATATGTGACTTTCATGAAGTTCCTCAAAAGATGGAAGTTGTAATGTAAAAGCTCTAAATATAACCAAAGTGGTTGAATACAAATTATTAGTTTGTACTAGTGTTAGAAAAGTGACATATTTTTTAGGTTCTTTTTCACCATCTTGTTCTTATATTTTTTAGAAAAGAAAATGGCGAGTTAGCATTCTTTTTAGAAATGAAAATGGTAAGTTAGTTTTTTTTGAGGAGGAGGGCATGTACTCTTCTGTATTTGGTGAAGGAAAAGATGAAGACTCAAGAGATATTATAACATGGGAATCAAGGACGTGACACATTGATCTTCACTACACCGTTCACTGAATATAGTGTGGAGGTATAGGTAATGTGGATGAAAATTGAGGTGCACCACATCAATTCTAGTTTTGGATGAAAATTGATGTGGACCACATCAATTTTGGTTATTAATATAGTATTAATATGTTATTATTATATATAATATTATAATATAATATAATATAATATTAATATTATAATATATGTTATTATGTTATTATTATGTTATTATTATATTATTATGTTATATTATTATGTTAATATTATATTCTGTTATATTATATTATAATATTATGTTTATATTCTTATGTTAAAAAATAATATTATTATGTTATTATATTTTTATTATGTTATTATATTATTATGTTATGTTATTTTATTATGTTATATTATTTTATTATGTTATATTATTTTATTATGTTATTATATTATTATTTTATTATGTTATTATATTATTATTTTATTATGTTATTATATTATTATATTATAATTTTGGTTTTGAGTACAACTTGTAAAAACTTATCCACATCAATTCCCGTGTGTTTTATTTTGAAACAAGCCACACTATTTCTAATGGACATGATTTGATGTGGATGGAAAATTGAAGTGGACCACTTTAATTTGCGTTTAATGAAATTAGTGTTGGAAATTTCAAATAGTCTAGTCTACACTATATTCAGGGAACGGTGTAGCTGCCAAAGCCTTTTATAAACCAAAATTGTTCGATAAAGTATCCTGATCTCAAATCCAATACTAGAAAGAGATTACCCCTCAAATGTCTGAGAAGCCAGATTTGGGTTGCAATATGATATTTCGTGTATATTTGACATACAAGGTGTAAGAACTGATGTATACAATAGTTACAAAAGTTTGTATTTGTGTTGAGCCCAATCCAAGTAACACATGTTATTTCAAATTTAAATCATAAATGTACCTACTACATGTCAGAGACGTTACAAAATTGTCATATACTCAACATGTATGGTGTTGTATTTGAACATGATACGGTTCAGATTTTGAAATAACCTCCCAATGGAAGATGTCAGTTGAAGAATCTTCAATCCAAAGGTGTATGTCTTGCTAAATTTTGATACATTTCTTGTATTTTACAGAGCAAACTACGTGGCTGAACATATGGTCCCTGACAAACATTTAACCCCTAAAGGACCAGAGTCTCCTTCGGGGGGATTTCTGATTTTGGGCAGGTTTCTAAAATTCGAAAAAAAATCCTTTTTCTCTGAATTTTTAATTCTAGATTGCCTCTGATAAGAGCTTCGTGGACATATTTTTATTTTATTTTTTGGATTTGTGGTTTGAAAGTTAGTACCACTTGAAGCCAAAAGTGGGGAGACTGGGCACCTCCAAAATTTTCCAAAATAGTTTCTATTGACATTGAGATTTTTCACACACATAAAGAATATTTCCTTTTTTGGAAATTTTCAAAAAAAAATCTTGTCTTTAGTGTAAAAAGGCAATATATTCCAAGTCAAACATTTTCACACATTGTCGGGCAACGGGGGAAAAAAACTTCACCTTTTCTACATAAAACCTAGAGATCTTCATATTTTTCACTTTTTATTTTTTCAAAAACAATATATGGTGCAAACCTTCCTATTGACCGTTTGGATTATCATTTGAATACATACGTAGTTCACAAAAAAATAAAACGTGAAATGACAATTTTTGAACCTCCACTCCTTGCACACTTGTTTTGAATATGCTACACCCTTTTTTAACCTCTAAAAATTGGTATGCTCGGAAATAACATCATGCTTAAGACAATGGTATAGGATTTAGACCTTGTACAATGCAAATATTTGATACAAAGTGAAGTCAAAGTCTGCTGATCTACTCAACGCAGGGAAGAACTTGAACCATTGTTTTGACTTTATACACTAAAATCTATCAATTTGTGCGGTGAATTGCAACCAAAATTTTGCGGCATGTTTATATAGATGTCTATTTTAAGATCTTACGGTTGAAAAATCCAAAATTCACTTTAAGATGTGATTTTCATGTCTCTTTTTGGCAGTGGCAGTTTTGGACTGGTTTTGGAGCGAAAGTGGTCGTGGTCCTTTAGGGGTTAAGGGATAACCCTTAAACGTCACTTACGAACCATATAGTACATGCACGTATTACACTCCATAGAATACAAAAAAATGTATTAAAATTTAGCAAGACATACACCTTTGGATTGAAGATTCTTCAACTGGCATCTTTCATTAGGAGGTCATTTCAAAATCTGAACCATATCATGTTCAATAGAGATTCCCATATCATGTTCAATAGAGATTCCCATATCATGTTCAATAGAGATCATAACTTTGAGATTCCCAGGACTTTGAAGGGTATGAATGGTTTTTCCAATGGAAATTGTTTGTGCACATTCAGCTCGACTCGAGCTAAATATGTACCCATATTGTACATAGAGGAAAAATTTCATTGTGTAAATTCACTAAACATTTGCATGTTTGGGCCGACTTAAGCTTCATATAATATTTTGGGAGGCTCCCAATCTCCCAATATAATGAATATGGTGTTCGAAGCTCTCATGAAAACATACGCCAAAGCCTGCAGTAGTCAGCCAAACCATGTCTTGACATCATTCACCTAGTGAAGCTCACGAGGTGAATGACTAGTAATCGTTACCGTATCGAAGACGAAGGTGGCGAAGCCTGTGGTGGCGGAGGCGGCCTTGGTCGCTAGAATAAGCACGAGGTGCACCGCGGCGTTGAAGCAGACGATGCAGTTCAAGGCTAACACGCCCCTGAATCAGTTGTGGAAAAGTTAGTGTGTGTCAGAGATTGCATGTACAGAAAGCTTGATCAATCCCAAACCTAACTCACCTTGTAAATCTGCTCCTCTCTAGAGATATTCACAGTTATGCTACAACAGTGGCTAGGACTGTGAGTTGATCCCCACATATAAGGTAAGATTACACATGAGAACTCAGAAGCTTCGATGGTCTTTGAAGAGTAATTTAACTCCTGATTCTTGCAGTCTAATTTCTTATCGCTACTGTGATGAAACTTTTATGGGGGAGTAAGGGAAGGTCTTACACAAAGGATTTGACGCTGGAGAATGTGATGGACCTGTATTCGGTAGTTTGCTTGTTGGCCGCCATGATGGCAAATGCAATGAGCGTGAACACCACCTGTGCGACGCGGAGAGAAAGAGCCACTACGACCAACAAACTCGAATCCTTTCTCCCCACACGTGATGCGTTGTACATGGCCGGTGGAGCACCTTGACCGGGTGCGCGGTATGGACTACGCCCATTGTCAAACACCAAGAGGCGCTCACGTCGAAAAAGCACAAGAAACCAACGCTGCTGACTTGTGAAGGCTGCTTGCGACAGTCGATATTATGTAAAAATGATATGAATCCGAGTCCCCAGAATACTCTTCCTGTGAGTCCTCACGACTCTATGGTCTTATATTAAGGCAAGTTACATGGATTGTCAGCCTTCTGGTCGAGACTGGTAAGTTCAGAGCTTGATGGAATCCCTGTCAGTTCAAGTATGTGCACCTCCTGACTGATATCTATATGATACTACCTGATACAGGCGTCAACTTGGATGAGAAGTGAGCAGAAATAACTGGTAGAAGTTGGAGGCGAAGTGCGTTGTACTTGACGATGCCGACTGTGGAAGTGCCGTAGACTTGGTTGACAGTGGGAGCACGTTCCAGGTTGACAAAGGGAGTCTACTGGTTATGTAGAGGATTTGGTACTCTTCAACTTGACAGATGCACGGAATTATTGCAATGGACTGAGGTAAATCATCCTCTGAGACTTTTAGTTAGTGTGTTTAGGATAGACATATTGGATGGGTTGTTGTTGGATTTATTATTTATGAGAGTACAGAGGATTTTTCATGCACTGTGGAATGTGGTTTTTGGATACTGTATGAATCAGTTATGACCTTTGTCTTTGGGTTTTTTTATGTTTAAAGTGATCTATGATCTTGGTACTAATATCTATTTGTTGCTCAAGGTTTTCTTAGATTTTCCCGGGCCCCGACAAGGTTAGCAGTTTGAACTATTAGGTTGATTTGATCGTTCATTTTGGAAGAGGGAATTGAAGTTCTAGAGATTTGAGCTCCGAGTGAGTGCATTTGAAATAATCCGAGGGGCGGTTTACACTACGAACCAAGAACTCGTCCCATGCACCTCTAAAATCTGTGATTGGGGGCCATCAACTCGATTGGCCAATCACAGATTTTAGATGTGCATGGGACGAGTTCTTGGTCCGTAGTGTAAACCGCACCTGGCTAACAGTGAAGTTGCTATATTTGTTGGTCTCTCTTGATATTACCTCACAGTGCCTTGATATTACCTCACACCTCAATAGAATGGGTTTGACATGAATTTTCTATTTGCCAGATCAACTTGGCACCCTTGATATTAGATTTGAAGAATTGTTGTTAAACCTCATTTCTAAATTCTTCATCTTTATGCATAGTTTCCTTTAACCCTTTAAAAACGAGAGCCTAGAGGCCCATAGGTGGTCACTTTTAGAGTAATTTGCGAATATGGTGGACCGATACTTTATCCATGTTTGATCCACGATTGTCAAGTTAAATCCTTTTATGTTGGGCAATCTTTGGAGGGGTGCTATAGAGGCCCGTTTTTGGCCTCTATGACATTAAAGGGTTAAAAGTGATTTTAACCACCTATGATATTTTTGTCAACAAGTGCAAATTGCAATGTGATTGAATAGTTGGACTTGGACTTTGAATTTTGCTTTATTTGAGACAGTAGAGATATCCGTAATTTTGCGAGGGATCTGGTTGTAAAGTTGATTAGGCATTGATGATGTTTATTGATCTTCATATTGTAAAATCATACAATACTCAAGGCATCGTCAATAATTACAATAGTTTTGATGGTTCTTGAATAGTAAACTTTGACAATCCAAAGATGATTCTAAATTATTGGATGACAATGGAGAGGTATCTATGCCAAATGATGTTGTGTTGTAGGCGCAACCAAGAAATCTTTCATCCAGTAGACAAAAAACCTAGCCACAAGTTGCCAATATGACAACTCGCATGAAAAAAAAATAAAAATGATCTCATTGCACAAGTTTATGTTAAGATCTTACTTCAAAGATGTTCATGAGAGGAGGCAATGGAATAACAAACACTATTTTGATATTAGAGTTAGCCATACTAATGGATATATGAATGCTAAAAGTTTCTACTCATGATGAGTACTTTTACCAACTATGTTTACAATGATACCCCCCTTTTAATAGCAAAAATGATTAAGCTCAAAAGTAAAAAAGACTTCATTGAGAGTAAAACTCATCACATTAATAAATCAATTACTGTGGTTACAGTAACTCAAAAAAACAATTTTAGTGTAGTGACATCCTCACAGCAGACGAATCATAGTGGGAGTGGGGAGGTTGTTTGTAAGTTGATTTTCACTTGATGAAAAACACAAAGATTCAAGCAGCATCCACAGCTGTGATTTTCTAAAAAAATCCCATCACATGCTGTCCAATATTATTTTCAGCTCCATACTCGTCGAACTTCATATTCATGTCTCCTTAAAATGAAACTTCATCGATCCATGTGCCAAAAACAACAAAACAAGCACATGCATTCAACGTCAAAGTACCATCACACAACAACAGAGGCATTTTAAGACCAAGAACAGAGGATACTGATCACAAGTACCGCAGATTCACAAAAGCCTCGTTAGCTCCTGTAAAAAAACCCCCATATCTTAAGGAACATTTCATCTCCTCTCCGATAGCAACTGCAGTAAAGCCGCCTCATTGAGAATGTTGTAGTACGCGTTGCTTACGGTGAAGTCTGTGGAGTAGAAGGATCTGTGAACCTTGTCCCTCTGACTGCCATGCCCCTCCTGTCGCCATCTCGCCGAATGCTCACAACGCTAGCTTCCTTCCTACAAACTAGTCCGACGATGGAACTGCACCTGATTAGCTCACTGCGAAACAGCTAGAACGTGATGTACAAGATGTACCTTCGTCGTTGGCAACGGAAGTGGTGTAACGGAGGATTACTAGTATGGATGCTACAAAGTCGTGTCCATGGAGGTCTATGGAGTGTGGCGGAGTTTGGCGGAGCTGGCCGAGCTTTCGGGAGCAGTCCTACATGCGCAGAATTTCTGTCAACTTGCTCTGTAGATCGAATGGTCGGAGAATTAAGCTATATTTGATATACAGTATCTGGAACTTCCGGCCCGGTCACTACAGTCAGTCCGGGTTCGTGGTGTCAGGGCCCGGTTTTAGCCCTGACACCGCGAAGACTGGCCCTTCTCCCTTAGCGCCTTTTTGCCTCCTTCCCACGATAACTACGACTCTCGCCCAAATCTTTTTCGTGCTGCCCGTCTCTCTTATCGGCACTTCTCGCCGAAAGTCCCTTCGCCCCCGCCTTCTTCGGATCACTGAAAGCCCCTTCTCCCCCGCCACGTGTACTCCAGAATGACCAGCCCTTCTCGGCGGCTGCCGGCACGAAGTGTCATCCACATCGTTTGCGATCGGCGTTGTCTTTCGCACCATCTATTGTGCCCTCTCGGAAGGGGAGTGCTTGCATCTGCGTGAATGGAGTTCCTCGATCTCAATCTCCCCATCCAGGACAAGCCGAATGGGAATTCTGGCGCGATAGCGCCACCAACCATTGCCGATAACGGGGCAGCAGGGAGTAAATGGAGGCTTCAAGGGAGAAAGAAACCGCCTGGCGCGCGTGAGAAGGGGGTGGAGGACCTTGATGCCGCGTTTCGGGAAGGCCTGCATATAGACTACCTGAAGAAACACGGTCACAAGGTTCTTCGGATGCGCGATTCATTACAGAACCCTCCTCCAGGAATTTTGACATGGAAATGTCTTAGGTTGAACATGGAGGCCGAGAATGATACGAGGTTTGTAGAGGATCCACAATCATCTAAGAGGAGGCAGTCCAAGCTTATCGCCTACATTCCCTGGGATAGAGTCTTGGATTTCGTGGAGGGTCCTGGGTAAGCAGTCTGGCCGAAAGAACGTCGAGACTACCTTCGTCCGCGACAAGAACGACCCCACAAACGTCGGCGAGAAGACGCACTATCGGTGGAACTGCCACATCGAGTACCAGCGGTAAGTGAATCTCGACCTCTGATATCACGATATGCACAATTTATCTGCTTATCGGCTGTGCCGTAATATTTCATCAATACTACACGTATCTCTAATGGTCATTCCCGATAAGTAGATGGCGTTGTCAATACGGTCCCGAAGACAACAAGGACAAGATCAAAGCTATCACGCCCGAAATGACACCAACACCATCAAAATACAATAAAAAAGGGAAACAACTTACTTCCGGCGCTGGCCAGAAAGGCCCTTGTACCACGGATGCGAAATAAGGGGGGTCTATGAAAGTGGGTTGCCAATGTCGATTCTACGTAAAGAGGTACTATTTCCTCCCACATGTCGCCGAGATAGGATACTTTTGCTCGGAACATGTCGACACACAGGGCCTTATCGTCCACGATAAGGACAATGTGCAAAGGGGAAAGCTCCGCTTTTGGAAGTACATGTCGGAGGAAGTAAGGCTTTGGGTTCTCAGGCAATTTGAGGAGCAAGTTCCGATGGCAGCTATAATACATAAGCACTAGAAGCTGGTACTGAAGGCACGCGATGAGGGCACTCTTATGCCTTCTCGGGATTGTTTCCTTAGCATGGAGGACGTCCGCAACATATGTGGAATCCGTGCGCAAGAACTATACAAGAAACACGACAACGACGCTGAGAGTGTGAGAATGTGGGTAAGAGAAAACCGAGGTACGGTTTTTTACTATCAAGACCCGGGCAGCAAGGTTGACGGAGTACTGAATGCCGATAACGTACCTTTCGTCATTGGGATTCAAACCCCATTTCAGACGCACATGATGCTGAAATACAGTCACGAAAACATTATTGCTATAGACGGGACATTCGCAACAAACAACAAAAATGTACACATACCTATACCGTGGTTCGCGTAAGGTCCTTCTAGAGATTAGAAGCACTCACTCCCATACCACTTAAATTTTTGTTTGCGTGTCCAGTATCCGCTCTTCACGATGATGGTATTCGACGAGTGGAGAAACGGGGTTCCAGTGGCTTTCGTGATCACTGCGAAATCCAAACAAACAGATCTTGTGCCTTGGATGCGCGCTCTGAAGCAAAAGTTGGTGGAGATAAGGCCGGACTGGAGACCCACTGCCTTTGTACTTGACGACACCGATAATGAGATAAACTCTCTTCGGTAAGCGATTTAGCATTCTTACGTTATCGGGTGACAGGCTTGAGTGAGTTGTACTTATCGGCTTGTCGGGTTATCGCAGGGAGGTTTGGCCGCACTCGCATCTATTTCTATGTCTCTGGCATGTTCGTTGAGCGTGGCAGAAGAATGCATGTGCTAAGTTGAAAGACATGGAGACGAGGGCTGGAGCCTTGCGAATTGTGGGCTCACTTATGTACGTATCAGAGACACCAAGTGACTTCCAAGACCCTTCCACGAGAGCTCCCGGCGATAAGATGTGGAATTTGGTAGAGTGGGTGCAGCACGTCTACGGCGAAGCTAAGGCTCTTTTGCCAGACGCTGATGCATACTGGAAGTACCTCGACAAGGAATGGCTCCTGAAAATCAAAATGTGGGTTGTGGGAGACCGGAAAATCCCCCATGCTGGCCAGGACACCACTGCAGCAATCGAATCATACCATTCTAACATGAAAGCAGTGCTCCGGCAATCCAGGAGGAAGCTTATCGGCCGAAGGATGGACTGGCTTATTTATGAGCTCACAGGAAATGTCATCGAGAAGTATGATTACAGTCACTGGTGTAAGCTGAACGGTTTTATAAAGAACAAGAGGCAGCGGCAGATCATAGTCAATGCAATCAACCAAACAAATACAATTCCCGATAATGTGGTCACCTTGCCCAAGTGGTCGGGAGGTCCTGCATACGTTAAATCCTCGAATAGGAGACACATTCTGTATGCGGTATACAATCCATGCACCGAATGGGCCGTCTACCAATGTGTTCATTCCCAGAAAGGTAACATCTGTAAGCACCAGGTTAAGGTCCTGAAAATGACAAGACCTGACCTGGCGGAGGGAAAAATTGCTAGATATCTGGGTTCCCTTCGCCGCACAATCCAAGGAGGAATGACGAATCTCCTCCGCCAAGACAATGGTCGACACCCGAATACCAAGGGCTTCCCCGATAATGGTGTCCCGTCCGATACCGAAACGGGAGATGTAATCCCAGTGGCTTCCAACCTTCGAGAATTAGGGGAGACATCGGTATGCGACTTTGATCGTATGCATCAGCTTGTCCTGAAGCTACTCGACAAGGCTTATCGGCAACTGTTGTTGGCAAGGCACTTGGATGCAGCTTTGCGCAACACCGACGCCACCCTCTCAAGGTTGGAGGCTGAAATCGAAGCCGGAGTGCTTCATCCACTCCAGGAGATAGCTGCACCGCTCCCAACAAATGAAGACGGTCTTGGAATGAGGCTCCGAAGGTTGCATGACTTCTTGGATTCCAGAGGTTTTCGAGTGAGGTCCGTTCTAGCTAGCGAAAGACCAACTCAAGAATCTACTTAGGTTATCGGCTCCGATAAGGTTGTGTATAAAAGGCAGGGTATTCCCCGATAACCATTAGTACTCTCCTGAAGCAATATAGCCGAGAGGATGCTCTTAAATTAAGTTCCATGCATCTCTAGAAATTTCCAGTGAAGTGATATTTCTTTAGTTATGAAGTTAAGACTCAACATTCAATATAATCGACAAGGACTGGATCTTAAGTTCCGCTTACAAGTATGAAGTGGGTCTCAAATTCCGTTTATGTATGCTATCGAAAAATTTGTCATTTACAATGAATGAAGTGTACAACATTGGCATCCTATTAATCTGTACAAATTTCTGGAGTCTATCGGCTCTGTACAACACCCCCCCTCCTTATCGCCTACTTCTTTGTCTTCGTGGTGCCCTTCGATTTTGCCTTCTTCTTCGCCCCTTCTCGCGAACTTGCCTTCTTCCGCCTTCCTCGAGTCACTGGTGGGTTTGTGAGCACGTTGAAGCCCTGAAGATCACGATCCCCCACTGTCTCCGAAATACCGAGAACTGGAACTTCCTTCTTCTTCGCCGTCTCTGTATCGGGTTCCACGAAAACTACATCCGGACTTCCGCTTCCGAACTCCACCGTATCATGTCCAGATAGATTAAGGCCATCGTGGAACGGAAGCGGTGCGACAATCTCCGTGTAGAGCGCTTGCATGAACCATCGGTACGCCTTCTTCCCGTCTCAGTCCAAATATTTTGTCCCCAGTGTCACGGTCTTCTCCTCCGCCTCTTTGCGCCCACCACGAGCGATAAGGTACTGCCAGAAGGCCAAGCCTGCCATGAAACCACACTCCCAGCTTTCTTTCTGATTAGGCAGAGGCAAGCTTATCGGTTGATGACTTTGCCATTCGGTCCAAGTTCGAGATCCGATCCTCACGCCCTTCACGTTTGTCCATCCCATGTGCACAAGGAACATAAAGTTGTCCACTTCCCGACCCTTGTACATACCTTTCGCTGGGTCCAGGTGATACGTTCGCCTTTGCTCCACGACGAAAACGCTCCAGTTACCCTTATCATGGTAAGGGACGATAAGGGTATTCGGCGTCTTGGTGGTGGTACGAAACGAGCGGCTGAGAAAGCTTACAATGTCATCCCAGTCCTTCCCTTCATCCGCCAGATAGCACTGCAAAGTCGCTGATAACCAGTTGTGCGTGTGATGATACTGGATTCAAACATGCTCCTTTGCACGGTAGACGACATGCCTAAGGATGAAATCCATAAATGTGCCTTCCATTTCCTGCTTGTCCTTTAGCACACATAGCCAGTCCTTTAGTGCAAGCGAGACATCCACGGCTTGCCGAAGGTCTAGACCGAAAAACCTCATACCTCCAGTCAGGTCCTTCGGGTGAATAAAACGAGGCCTGCAATTCAGAAGAAAGGGGACGTTAGACAACAGGTGCCGATAAACAATAGGTGTCGGAGAACACGATAACATAGACGACGACACTCACCGACGCATTAGGACCTCCACAATAATGTCGAGGTTCTTCTCTATCATGGATGCGTCATGCTCCTCGGCTTCGTAGCAAAGCGAGGGCTCTTTCAGGCACTAGCAGGCTGGAAGAGTTATCGGGCACTGGCGGGCTGGCAGAGTTATCGGCCACTGGCGGGCTAGCATGTTCGGCGGGCCGAGGCGGTAAAGCGTAATCGGACTCCGAAGAGGGAGGATTCTCGGGCCTTGAATGAGTTTCCAAGGGTGCCACCAAATGCTCTTCGGAAACAACCAGGGGACTGTCAGTAGAGTCCAGATTTTCAATACCTTGACTCGACAGAGGGAACGATAGACGGTGGGGTTTAATGCTGGGTTCCGTCTCCCCCGTACCCCCAAACACAACATGCTGAAGAGGGGTGTCGAATTGAGATAGCCCCATCAGCGACTGTGAAGACTCCGCAATGCCGAGGGTAGGGTCATTCATTGCTTGTGTCCACGAAAACTCCATGGGAGATGGGTTATCGGCGGGACGGCCCGGAGACTTCACCGTTGTAGAAGCGGGCTCTTCCTGGAGGCTATCGTAAACACCTACCTGACGTATATCATCGCTAGGCCCCTCTTGTGCTTCCTCCGTAACTTCGTCCATACACTTATCGGGGAATCCTTCGTCGTCGTTACTCCCCGGGAACCGATTCTGGACGCGGAATTCATTCGAGGTTTCTTCGTCCATGTGAAAGAGGGTGGCTGCACCCTTGAGGTCCCTTGTTCGGGTAGACGTCTCCCGCCGAATTTCGTCATGTGAAGTCACTGGATGCCTTCTCGCCGATCCCACTCTCTTTTTACCAGACGCGACACAACGTTCTTACAATCTGCCTCTGCAAGATCCCTTTTGCGTGCCCCGGTAGGATCTACAGTGCCTGCAAAAGTCTTATCGTTTAGTCACAGGGAAATAACGGAGATACCAAAAATGAGGAAGAAAACAGCTAGATGAATGACGGGGTTATCGGATAAATCTTACGTGGAACGTAGCCGGCATACATGAAGTCCAGATCCTCCCTTGCCAAGCAGTTCTCGTCCGGGGTATCCCAGTGTTCGTAGGTACCCTTATCGGCAGCACACCACTGTCGAACGAAATCCTCTGGATGACTCCTTGCCGTGTCCACGACAGTGCGAGCATGGACCATTTCGATGAAGCGCAACACAGAATCTCGCCCACCGTTCTTATTATCGCGGAGCCGCAAGAACGCCGCCGAGAACGGGAGGTGCATATCGGATGCGTCCCTTCCGAAGAGCAAGGGACTCAGGACTTCGTGCATTTAAAACGGCCCATCCCAATTTTCCACTGGAGCGTCCACGTACAATTCAATGCTGGCAAGCCCGGGGATTACGCTAGGGTTGCATATATTCCGGCCCCTGAAAAACAACGGAGTCAAGTAAACCGATAAGGGACAATAAGAGACGATAAGAGACGATAAGGGACGAGAAGGCACGATAATGGACAAGGTTGTGGCGAGAAGGTAAAACTTACACCAGCGAGAACCCGTTGCAAACGAAGTAACACTTCAACAGCATAGCTGGAGCCGAAGACGGGGCAATGTCGATGCTGATAGAAATTAGACGGTGCACGACATCTCGAGCCTCGTCAATGTTGTGCGTCCATGGCAGTGGGGGCAGCAATGGTCGAAGAATCTCGTTCATCGCGCAATATCCGAACAGATTGTTGAAGTCCCATCGAATAGCCTCTGTTTCCACCGCCCTTTCGGCATCAAATCTATTCATCTCAATCCTGACTAACTTCTCCCTACACCACTTTTGTTGTCGTTTTTGGCCTGCAAAGCCGCTTCTAACTCGACGCACTCCTTCTCGTGCAACATGTATGCCCACGTTCCTCTCGTTGCCTCTGTTCAGACCTCTTTCATTGTACTGTAATCGGGATTCTTTGCCAGATTGCAAAGGGTCGACAACTGTTGAAGCGAAACAGAGTTATCGTCGAAGCCGACCCCTTCGAAAATGCAGGCACCGAGAGCCTGGTGGAACCTCCCCTCGTGGCCTCCAGACTCCACCAAGGACAAGACGTACTTCAACAGCTCATCTTCGGATTGTAAACTGCCCATGGTGATATTGTCGAGTAGACCATGCTTAAGAAGTAGATACAACAGCGTTATCGGTACCTTCCTTTCGGAGGTGGGCACCAATTTCAACGGGAAAAGGCGCGCAGCGTCCTCCTGCACCTGCTGTATCATCTCGGCCCTCTCCAACTCCAAAGCTTGCTCCCTGCTACCTTTCGCCGGCAGAATGAGGCGCTTATCGGGATTTGCACCATCATCAGAGCCTGCCCGAAGTATCTTGGCCAATGTCAACGGCTGTCGGTGTGCCTTCTCGGCCGAGGATTGGGGGGATTCGTGCGAGGTTATCGGCGTTCCTTCGTCAGAGTCGGAGGGTCTATCGGCATAACTCGTCTCTTTGAACCGCTGTTGCACCGGTGGGGATCGAGGTCTTCTCGCCATAGCGGTCTCTTCCACAGACATTCCCGTAAGCCTTTTCGCCGTTGCTGGGGGCCCGAATGCTTTTGTCTTCTTCGTGGACTCTTCAAATCTTGCCTTCTTCGTGCCCTCTTCAGCTTGTGCCACCTTCTTCTTCGGTACAGTCTGCTTCGCAAGCTCCGCCTTCCGGAGGACGATGGAGGAATCGCTCTTTCGCGCCGTCGCGAGTGCGTCCTTCCGGACCTTCGGATTCTCGGCACCGGAATTTCTAAAGGCATCATCCCCGGACCGAAGACCGCCCTTATCGACGTAAACAGCCAGAGTCCCTACGTTATCGGCCTCCTCATCTGTGTTGTGATCTCCTCCTGACTCTGCCGAGGAAGAAGTATCGTCACTGGACATAGCTTTCGGGGGCGGAGTCTTGTCCGAGAAGGCGCCGCGGTACGCGGAAGCGGAGGGCCCTCCTGTGCCGCCTGTGCCACCCTCTTGCCGCGCTTAATTGGGTGTCGAGTGATCGGTTCCTCCTCATTATCGGCAGCCTTCCGAGGCCTCCTCTTTGTGGCTATCGGCTCTATGGTGCCGAATACCTGAATTGCATCTTCCACCGACCCGCAATCCCAAAGTCGTGCTACAAAGTTTGCGACATCCCTGACGCCCAAATTGGGATACGACGGCATCTTCACGCCCGCCTTCCCCTTCCCTTCGCACAATGCATGGTTGCGGTGGAGGTTGAACCTGTGCTTCTGGTGCGTCGTGTTGCAATGTATGCACAGTATCTGCTTGGGCCCGGTTTGTCCACTGGGTACGATGGGCGAGTTCGGTCCGTGCAGCTCGAGGATAAGTGCCCTCGCCTCCATCACCTCCCAGCTATCGCGCCAAATGTGGTCGTTCTCAATGACGAATAGCTGCTCGATCCTCCCCGTTTCCTTGTTGTAGGTGGGCGGAATTCCTTTCCTGTTCTCCACCGGGATCTCATCAAAGAGTGCCTTGCAGAAACACCCCGGCCGCTTTGGCATTTTTACGGTCCTGCGAGGGAGGACATTGCCGAACATGAAACCTTATCGCAAGAAACGATTATCGGGAACCCTAAAACTCTGAAACCCTAAATCTGGACGCTTTGCAAAATTTCCTACATCTTCACACAACTTACTTTCCAACGCCCCACATTTGAAACGGAATGGAAGAAGGACCGCCCGTATGCATCACCGAAAAGAAATGGAAAGTAAGAATGACAGAGAATTTACCGAAATCGAATGAAATAAAAAGTAAGAAAGGCAGGGAACTTACCGAAAAGTTCAGTCGGCGATCGTTGACGCAGAGCCTTGAAAATCCTGGAGTTTTGAAGCAGCGATCGCTGACTCAGAGCTTGAAGATCCTGGATATGTCGCTAGAGGACAAAAAACACAGTTTGAAAGTGTTGGAAATGGTGCCGCCACACAAAACTTTGCCATGCCTAGTTAAAGGTTTCACGTTGATGGTGATGGTGATGGCGATGATGATTATTGCCTACGCCGCCTAAACCGACTAGCCTGGACCTACAATCTGAGGGAATATCAGCGATAAGCTTGGATTGCGTTACTCTTCGAATCGTGCTGCCGAAGAACCTTGTGACCGTGTATCTTCAGGTAGTCTGCATGCGGGCCAAACCCTAAACACGGCATCAAGGTCCTCCAGCCCCTTCTCATGCACGCCAACTTGTTTCTTTCTCCCTTGACGCCTCCAATTCCTCCCTGCTGCCCTGTTATCGGCAACAGGGCAGTAGTGATGGTGGCGCCGTCTCGCTAGAATCTCCATTCGACCTGTCCTGTATGAGAAGATTGTGATCGAGGAACTCAATTCAGGCGCAGACAATCACTCCCCTTCCGAAAGGATTCTACACGGCACAATGATCGGGCCAAAGACGGCGCCGTACGAAACGATGTGGATGGCAGTTTGTAGCCACCGAGAAGGACGGAACCCTTCCCTGGAGTACACGTGTCAGGGCGATAAGGGGACTTCGGTGATCCGATAAAGGAGGGCGAGAAGGTGACTACCCTAAACCGTAGAAGGCGGGGGAGAAAAGGTGACTTCGGTGATCCGGAGAAGGCGGGGGCGAGAAGGTGACTTTGGTGATCCGAAGAAGGCGGGGGCCAAGGGGCTTTCGGCGAGAAGTGCCGATAAGAGAGATGGGCAGCGCGAAAAAGATTTGGGCGAGAGTGGCAGTTATCGTGGGAAGGAGGCAAAAAGGCGCTTGGGGAGAAGGGCCGGTCTTCGCGGTGTTAGGGCTAAAACAGGGCCCTGACACCGCGAACCCGGATTGACTGTAGTGACCGGGGAACTTCCCGTTTACTTGATAATAGAAACGTAAGAGAATCCTGATCATCAAGTCGACCATTAACAGGTTGATCAAAACTATCCAAGACATTTGCGATAGTTTTGATGATTCTTGGATAGTAAACTTTGACAACACAAAGATGCTTCCAAACAACTGGGTGATAATGGAGAGGTACCCAAACCAAATGATGTTGTTGTTCAAAGTAACCAACAAAGTGGTTTGACTTTAAACTTTGAGAGAGATACAAAGGTTGCAAAACAACTAATTTATACTTATTGCTAAACCTAAAGCTAAACCTAATTATTGTAGGTCTGTGAAGCTAATGAGATCTGTCAACATCCCTCCGCGAGTGCTCAACATGAACTACTCTACTGTGTGTGTAATAATACAAGGAGGGCTGAAATGAGGTGACGACAATGGATCATCTACGCTCACTGGTAAGAATCTAAAAAGAGACCTTATCATTTAGCAATCCTTCTTGCATTCTTTTTAGTTAGCAATTCTTTATCCTTCTTGCATTCTTTTTTGTTAGCAAGAAGGGGGTTTAGAATCTGACTGAAGCTATGGTAAAAGTCGATAAAGCCATGTGGCTTTGGAAATACCAATGGATAAAGATAGATACTATGATTTTGTAGAGCTCTTAGAGACGCTTGGTTAACGTTTGCTTTGCCGCATAATAGCAGATCTTGTAAGAATAAAGTAGTAACCGCTAGTAGATTTGCAGGTTTCTGGACACAATGCCTGATAAACGTCTGTAAATCCTTGTAAAGGTTTAATGTCATTTTGTGCATAAAAAAGCCTATAGGTGGCAGTTTTCTTTATATATCGCAAAGTATGAAATGCTACATCAAAATGTGCAATTTACGGATGTGACATAAATCGAGAGACATTGCTTACAGCATAGGCAATGTCCGGCCAGATGGTAGCTACTATGAAAAATGAATATACCAACAATGGTACAATAGCTTGTAGTGTCCGTGGAAGGAGAGCCCATGTCAGCTAATAGATTAAAACCAAAGGGAAGAGGAATGTGTTCACGGCAACAATCATCCATACCATCAGATTGCGATATTCACGATCATCTCCCCCCATGAGAAATAGATCATCAACACAAATAAGAAGTATGGTTTTGTTAAGTCCTTTGCCTTTGTAATAAAGGTTGTTGTCATTTTCATTGCGGACCAAACCTCGAGATAATAGAAAGGAGTGGATACATTCGTACCACATTCTAGGGCTTTGTCGAAGGCCATAGAGAGCCTTTTTTAATTTGCACACCAAGTGCTCAGTTTTAGGTGCAATAAATCCCTACGGTTGTGCCATATATACCTCATATGATAAGTGACCATAAAGAAATGTTGACTTAACGTCCAAATGATGGATTTTATGGCCTAATTGAGATGCACGGGTTGTCAAGGCGTGGATGGTGGACCATTTAACCACTGGCGCAAAAATCTTGTCAAAATCTATATAGTGGCGTTGTTGAAAACCACGGGCAACAAGCCGGGCTTTAAGAGCCAAGATGGGGTTTCTGTCCAGGTAGAGCAGTTTTGGTTTTCTAAACCCATCTTGCGATACTGGCTTGTTTTCCGTGTGGTAGTGGTATCAGATCCCATGTGCAATTTTCTTAAATAGATGTGATTTCTTCCTTTATAGCTTGGACCCATCCAAGGTGTTGTGAGGTTTCTTTGAAGGTTAGATTATCCCCTTGAAGTTGTGGAGCATCTTCGGTTAAACAAAGGTCAAAAATTTTAAGAGATACTGAGAGAATATAATCACTGAGTATATTCTCTCAATATTGAGAATATAATCACAGAGAGAATACTGAGAGACTATACTCAAGGGGCTTTCTTCAGGTTGAGACCCCGAGGGGAAACCAACTTGAGTTGGCGCAGTAGGGAGGTGCATATCCGAAGTAATGGCCAAGATTTGTAAGCTAGTTTGCGAGGCGTTCAAGGATAATGGGGGCAGAGAAGAGGTCCTTGCAAAAAGGTGCGGCAACTCGTTGACTACAGGCCGAGCAAAGATTCGTGAAGTGTTCACATGCAAGAATATATCAAGACTATTGTAATATTCATCAAGAGGAGGAGGATATGTTAATGGTAGCCCAAGTATGGTTTCATCAAATTGAACATTGCGGGAAATAATAATTTTCTGATGTAGATGATCAAAGCATCTATATACTTTGGATTATCATCATAACCAACAAAGGTGGAAAGAAGAAATTTAACGTGTAATTTGTCACTTGGATGACTATGAATGTAAGAACGGCAACCAAAAATCCGGAGGTGAGAAATATTGGCCAAAATTCTTACTGGAAAATTGTTCAAGGGGAGTTGTGGTTTTGAGTGCTCTGTGTGGCAATCGATTTGCTACATAGTTTGCCGTGCGCACGGCTTCCTCCTATAAATAAGCAGGCAATTCTACTTCAAATAGGAGCGTTTGCATTGTCTCACACAGATGTCGATTCTTCCTTTGAGTGACACTGTTTTGTTGTAGAGTATGTCGGAAGATTAATTGCCTTCAAATGCCATTGCGAAGACAGAATGTCATAAACTCCCTAGATATTAAGTATTCACCTCCACGGTCAGTGTGGAGGCAAGATAGCTTTTGGGAGGTTTCTCTCTCCACCATGTGGAAAACTTTGCAAAAGTTCTAAAAGGTGTCACTCTTGAGAGCTAAAAAATACACCCAAGGCCGCCCTGAGAAATCATCAATAAATGTCAAAATGTAGCGTGATCCTTGGAGAGAAGGATGTGGGAACGGTCCACATTAGTCTGAGTGTAGAAGCTCAAGAGGACGGGTAGTAATTGTCAAACTTTGTCTTGGAATCGGATGGCATGGATGCTTCCCTAAGATACAAGCTTCACAAGTAATATGAACTTGTTTCAAAGCAGGGAGTCCACAAACAAGGCCTTGTCGAGACATGTTTGTGAGCAATTGATAATTCAAGTGGTCGATGCGTGGATGCCAAAGGTTTGAGAGAGTTTTGGAGGCTACATCTACATTGGTTGAGGGTTTCATGTATGATATAGGTGTTTTTGAGATGAATTAAGGTGGAATAAGCTACTTGCATGTGTGCGTGAACGAGTAAGAATTGCTTGATTTAGGTTTCCGCGTGCAAAAACCTAACAATCCTTTGGTCCAAATAATGTGTGATGTGTGGCATCTGTTAGTTTTCCAATGGAAAGTAAGTTGTTGCATACGCCAAGGACATAAAGAATATTATAGATGGATTTATTTCTAGGTATGTTGACAACGCCTTGTGCTGCCACCGGCAAAGCACAACCACTTGCAGTAGTGATCTGGGAATTTGGTCCTCTCCTAATGTTTGATAATAGTCCCTTGTTGTCTGTCACATGTGTACTTGCTCCACTATCCAAGAACCAACTATGTGAATAAGAAGGATAGTTGATTACCTCTGCTGTGTAGATCTTATGAATTTCGGGTTCCTCACACTCTTTTGATGTGTCTTGGGCTTCTGCAACATGAACATGTCCACCTCTGGTCCATGTTGAAACCTGTAAGCCTTGATTGAGTTCTAGATCATGGATCTTATTTTTCAATCTTCGAATCTCGCTCCTGTCCGCCCAATGGTCAGGTAAGCCACATTCATGGCACACGCCGTTGCGGGAGTAGGAATTAGTGTTAGAGTTCAAGCTACATTGAGACACCAAAGTCTTGCCTGTCGACATACTTTCACCGCCGAAACCCGCAAACTCCCTGCCTGATGCCGCCGACTGGCTACCAGTTCTCGTCGAGTCCACGACTGCCTCTTCCTTTTCTTGTGCGTCCGCCTCGGAATTCTTGTGAGACCGCCATCGCCTCTTCGACTTCCTCTTGTGCCTTGACTCTATACTTCATGGCGTCCTCTTGTAGCAGCAAGGCCTCTAGATTTGAGTATGTTGTTGGATTTTCTCTAGCGTTGATAAGTTGTTGCATGAAAGTCCAACTATTGGGGAGGCTCCTTAGAACCCTATCTACCACATTTTCATCAGGCAGGAGCACGCCAATGTTGGCAAGGTGATTCATAATAGAATTGACGCTTCTAAGGTGCTCTTCCATACTTTGTTTTTCTGTCATCCTCAAACTATAAAACTGATTTTTGAGAATGAACCTCCTATTTGTGGTTTGAGATTCAAAGAGATTCTGCAGTTTAACCCACATCTTCCTAGGATGAGAGAGATGCATGATATGAGGAAGGAGAGAGTCCTTAACTGACAATGTTATGATGCGGATGGCCCTATGTCGCAGATCATAAAGTTCTTCCATATCTACTTCAACTTGAATCACCTTGCCTCTTGCACCTGCAACTAACGCTATTGGTGTGGCGATCTCCGACAAATCACTTGTATTAGATGCACATGCAGCACGAGATGGAGATAAGGTGGGATTTACCAACTTCCAAAGTTTCCCACTACGCAAGTTGATAGTGATCTTGAAAGCCCACAAAGTATAGTTTGAGACTCCCTGGAGCTTGGAGCTCTGAGGAACCTCTCTTCCAATGAGTAAGGACTCCATTTATCAAAGATGAGATCTAGACGATGCTAGATTGTCAAAGAGAAACGGCCGAAGAGCAAACCTTGCTATGATACCATGATCAAAGTAACCAACGAAGTGATTTGACTTTAGACTTTGAGAGAGATACAAACATTGCAAAGCAACGAATTTTATACTGACCGCTAAACCTAAAGCTAAACCTAATTACTGTAGTTCTGTGAAGCTAATGAGATCTGTCAAGGTGCGGCTATAAAATCGTCTCTCCAGTAGACAAAAGCCCTAACCACAAGTTGCCAATTTCACGACTCGCATGTTTCAAAAACAAAAACCAAACCAACTTCACAGATCTTTGTAAGTTCTTCCTTCAAAAATGTTCACGAGAGAAGGCAATGGATAAACAAACTGTAGAGACACCCCCACAGGTTAGGAGTTAGATAGTGGGAGTGGGGAGGTTGTGTATAGGTTGATATTCGCATGTTCGATTTCACAAAGAGTCAAGCAGCATTTCTAAAATCACATTGACCAACTAAAACTGGAATAAAACACTCATATCTCCTTGCAACGAAACTTCATCGATCGTAATAAAAAATAATAATAAAAAAGGAAAAGCACATGCATTCAACGGCAAAGTTCCATCACACAATGAAAGCATTCTGAGACCCAAAAAAAAGAGGATACTGATCACAAGAACCACAGAGTCTCAAAAGCCTCGTAATCTCCTGTAAGGAAAAAACAAACAACACCCGCATCACTCCAGACACAATCATTTATGCTTGATCAGTCTAAAAAGGCGAACCGGGTACAGCGCAGCGGCCACGACCAACGCTTCCCACGAGAAAAAGGACATGACGATGGCTGCCACGGCCTTCCGGCAGAAAATGCTGTTGGAGATGCAGCCAGTGCCCGAGTCGCGAGCGAGAAAGTCAGCGGCCGCGCACGAGACGCCCATCAGCGCGAACGCAAGAATGGCGTCGTATTCGAACGTGAAAATGGCGTGGGACGTGGTCGGGGAGGACACGAACGAGCCCACGGCCGACCAGTTCATCACCGAGATCACCAGCTGCACCAGTGCGTAGAAACACACAATCGTGTTCATCGCCACCACGGCACTGCAATCAAAACGGGGCGTCAGTCTGGTAGTGATTCCCGAGAGGTGGGGGTAAAACCCGGGTCTTACGAGAAGCGGTGGGGATGGATCCCGGGTCTTACATGAACGCGTTGCTTTTGGTAAAGTCCCCGGAGTAGTAGGATCTGCCAGCCTTGTTGGAGGCCATGACGGCGAGCGCGATGAGCGAGTACACGAACTGCGCAATGCGTAGGATGAGCATGATGGGGCCAACGTAGGCGGACTCACGGTGGCTCCCGGCTGGCGGGTCGTAGATCGGGGGTGGCGCCGCCGCGACGGGCTGTTGCATCGCTACCGGCGCCTGCGCCGGCCTAATCAGGCCGTCGTCGAACGTCTCCGACTGCCATGCCCCTCCTGTCGCCATCTCGCCGAATGCTCACAACGCTAGCTTCCTTCCTACAAACCAGTCCAACGATGGAACTGCACCTGATCAGCTCCCCGCTCAAGGTGGATGGGCGAAAGCTAGAACGTAATGCACAAGTTAAACCTTCGTTGTTGACAAAGGAAGTGGTGTAATGGATGCTACAAAGTCGTGTTCGTGGAGGTTTTGGAGGTTTATTGCGGGACTTTTGATGGAGCTAGCCCTGCTTTCAGGAGTTGCGGAGCTGGACGAGCTTTCGGTAGCTGGCCTCGCACAGGAATGCTGTGCCATATGCGCAGCATCTCTGTCAACTTGCTCTGTCGCAGTGAATGGTCGGAGGATAAAGCTATATTTGATGTACAGTGTTCGAAACAGTTTCCCGTTTTACTTGATAGTAGAAACGTAAGAGAATCCTGATCTTCAAGTTGATTATTAACGTGGAAGGTCGTTGTTTCGACCTGTGGATAAAGTCAGCAACACTGATCATGAATATGCTCTTAATTGGAATAAGAGATGGGCAAGCGAAGGTTTTCTTTTGTCATTTTTGGTTCAAAAAATACGTTCGTTGCATTGGAACGGCTTCTCGTTAGCGACGTGTATTTTAGTTACAAAATACATGTTGCTTCTCTGTGTTGCGACATGAGCACAGTACGTTTTACAGTTCAATACCGATTGTTGATTTTCGGTATCATATTCTGCTTTGTCACGTGATTGGAATAGTTAAACTTGGTTTTGGATATCGTTATATTCGAGATCTAGTAGAGATATCCGCAACATAGCTAAGACTTTGGTTGTGAATTTCATTGGGCATTAATGGCGTTGGTTGATCTTCATATTGTAAAATCATACAATATTCTAGGCATCATCAACATTTGCAATAGTTTTGATGATTCTTGGATACTAAACTTTGACAACCCAAAGATGCTTCTAAACTACTGGATGATAGTGGAGAGCAAGGCTTTTTTTTCGTTTCCCAGATTCTCTTTCGGCCAATGACATATCTTCCTTCCAAAATTTTATCCAACCCACGTCTGGCAGCAAAGCGAATCAATCGGAGTGTCGCCAAAAAAAAAAAGCCCAGGTGGAGAGGTACTTGACCAAATGATGTTGTATTGTGGGCGTGACCATGAAATCTTCTCTCTAGTAGTTAAAAAAACCTAGCTACAAGTGGCCAATTTCACAACCCACATGTTAATTCCTAAAGGACCATTTGTACCTACGGGGTACAATCGATTTTGAGGAGGTTCCTAAAGATCCATTTTTGAAGATAACTTCTTGAAATTTTTATTGGGAATAGGAATATGGGTTATCTTTGTGGGGATTTTTCTTTCTTTTTTTGGACTTATAGAGAAAAAGTTATGGTGCTTCAAACATAAAAAGCTCAACTCTTTTGGCAGTTGGACAGGGCACTATAGAGATGAATAGTGCTACTGTGGAGTTGACAATTGCGCTTTTTTGAGGCGGGTAGTACTGAAAGAAAGTTATTGGCAACCTTCTTTGTTTTCACTTAAAGACGCATAGAAATTGACGCTTTTACTTTTTTTGAAAAATATTTTTTCCTGTTGTTAGAATAAGTCATGATAATTCAATTTATTGTTTGGGTTTTAGATCCAAAAATTATACCTCTATTTAAAAAATAAAATTGCTTTCCTAGGTAAAGGGCCACTTTCTATATCCCTAGTCGTTACGGGTCCATTTTTCTTATCGTAAACACCTCCAATACTTGTGATTTTTGGCATACAATGACATAACACAAGGTGAAACATAGATCCGTTGAGTTTGTGCAAAGCATAGTGGAAAAACATGCCATTATCTTGAGTCAAAGTATATTGGCCTTGTCCAGGCACAGTGGAAAAAAAACAATTTTGCACTCTTCAAATGCATATATCTTTCAATCCGTACAGTCAAAGTCTACAAAATTTTAAGGGTGTCTTTTTGTAGTAGTTAGCTTGAAGATCCAACGGTCAAAAATAGTAAAATATTGTTCAAAAAAATCTAATGATATCTCATCTCAAAGTGGCAATTTTGAGGTAATTTTGGTGAAGCACAAGGCCCAGTCCTTTAGGGGTTAAAAGACAAAAATTGACCATACTCAGCATGTTTATGTAAGTCCTAAATTCAAAGATGATGAAGAGGAGACAATGGATCACTAAGACTACACTAAAACTGATATGTATTGTGAACCATACTAGAGTTGGTTTATAAATGCTATGAGTTTTTACTTATGATAAATATTTTTACCAACTATATTTACTATGATATCTTTCTTTAAATACTATAAATAGTTAAGCTCTCCGAGTACGAACACATTGAGAATAAAAGTTTATGGCATTAATAAATCAATTATTGTGGTAAAAACAAAATATCAATTTAAATTAGTGTAAAAGACATCCTAACAGGTTGGAGGTTAGATAGTGGGAGTGGGGAGGTTTGTAGTAGGTTGATTTTTGCTTGCTAGAATAAGGGGCGTTTTACACTATGGACCATGGAGATTGACCACGGCCCTCTAAAATCTGTGATTGGCCAAGGAAGTCGTCTTGTTTTAAGTTTGCTTTACACTACCTTGAAAAAAGGAGATTGACCACGGAGTTTGAGGTTACCTTAATATGTTATTTTTTGGCGAGTGGATAATGTTTCTTAGTCCAACAGGTTTTTTGTTGAGTCGAGGCAAAGAGGTCGACTTGACGGAAATCAAGGAGGCCGTTGGGCTGAAAATCGGTGATTGGCTTAAAATTTAAAAAATTGAAGTTATTATTTAATTATTTTTTCTCATAATTTTTCCATGTTATTATAGGTTGTTGGGACACTATTTTCTTACATCGTTTTTTTGAGACTGTTGGAGTGTAAAAGAAGTAAATAAAGGCCGTATGTCCCGTTTTCCTCCCTCTCTAATTTCTTGTGTATCCACTGTCTTGTGTTGTTTTTTGCATGTTTTTTCCAAAGTTTTTTTCCCTCTCTTTTCTTTTAATAGAGGGATATAGTGTAGATTGAGAGTGTAGAGATTCCGAAGGGCACACATGGTCGCAAAACTCCAAATGGATGAAATTTGCAACACCATTTTTTTGCCTCCCAGCCATGCACCCACTGGAATTGCTCAAGTGCAATTTGAGCATGAGCCGAATTTGCTTGATTTGCATCCAAGTGCATTTCTCCCTACTTCTATACTTTTTTTGAAAAGACTTCCTCATAGTGAAAGAGAATTAGAGTAGATTGGCACTCAAATCCTACATAATGAGTTCATAAGACGAAAGGAGATTTTGGAGGTGAAACAAGAGGAAGGAGCAAGAAAGATGTCCAAAGCGCCTCCAAAGAAGAGAGGTCGTCCAAGAAAATAGAAGACTGCCGTGAAGGAAAACCAAAGAAAAAGGCGAAGGCAACCGTGATTCAACTTAAAGAATCAGATGAGGAGGACGCAACTCTTGCAAAATGGAAGGATTACGAAGTCAAAACCTTGATTGCAATAAGAGGCAAGATGGACAAGGAATTTGCAAGAACAACAAACAAACAAGGTATGAAATTAAATTGTTTTTTTTGCAAAACGTTGAATTTTTGTGGTGAATGTTGGCGTTGTGGGCCATATGATGAGGCTGTAGAAGGCCTTGGCCTACTTGCCGCATGCCTATGCCCCCTCCCTCAAAACTGCGTCGGCCGCTGCCGTGGGGGCTTTACAAATTTTGTGGCTCTACCATCTTCTTGTGCACGAGGAGATTTGAACCCCGATCTCCGGAGAGCAAATATATTCCTCTCATTGCCATCACTTCACCACAAGCTTTTTGATGTTCAAGATGTTTTCAGAGTGTTAAGTGTACTAAAAATTGTCCTAATTTCTTTGTTGGAATTTTCATTCAAGTTGCCTTTCCACCCTTTTTGAGCTTGTTTTTTTGCCATAATTCTCCTATTCGTTGTCATGTGTTGTAGGAATGAATGCATGGGTGAAGTTACAAGTTTGAATGGTTGCGGGAATCTGAGGATTCGACAGGACATGACTATCTTGTAAGAAGTAAAAAACTATCTTAACCGAATACCAAAATGACAAGAGGGCAAATGAAATTTTGGGAACGGATCGAAAATGAGAATGTTGTTGGTTTGAAGAGATGGACATGTGAAATAGTAAACGTGCAAGTGTTCACAACCAAATTCCAGCAAATGCTATGGAAGGAGACAACACGTTTGGAACGACTTCTTCACCACCTACAACTCCAGCATTGGCAGAATTCAACCCTTCCATAGCACCAAATACATAAAAGAAGCAAAAAGAAGAGTCAAGACAAAATTGAAGGGCTTTTGCAGCAAGTGGTAGGCAATTCTACCATTTTGATTTCCACCTTCCAATAGCCTACAAATTTGTTAGAAAATAAGGACCAAAATTTTGCAGCACTTCTAGAGAGGTTTTAGCTATTCTTCCATGGAATCAGGACTACGATAAAAAAAAACACTAGATTTGACTCCTTCTGAATTTTGTAATGCCATAGACTTTTTTCCAGAACTTTGTGCATTGTTGTAGCTTCACAAAGCAAGTCTTCAGCCCTTTCATTCTCCTTCAATAGAAACACTTCAATCTCTTCATTGTTCACTTCATTTGTTGCCATAAAAATCATCTCTATTCAAAATTCTATTCTTTGCTTCCTGAATTGATGCCCTTTCACAACGCAATTCTTGACCTTCTCTTAAATTGCCACTATCAATTCTTTTTTGTAGTTGTTCCTCGGCTTCTATAATCCAGTCCACCTCAAATCCATTCATCATTGTGATGCAAAAATTATGCATCACAATGCATGTTGAGACAATATCCGGTACCATCCTCAATGGTACATCATACCTTTTCATGATAATTCTCCATCTCCCTTTCAAAATTCCAAATGCCCTCTCTATACACATTTGGGTTGAAGATTGGATGAAATTCCAATTTCCATGGATTTGTGACAATTCGGTTTTTCCTCCCTTGACTAGACAGTACATCCACGGTCTAACGGGATATGTTGCATCCCCTATCAACTTGTACGGATGCATTTTCCCTCCATACAAGCTCTTCCAATTTTTGGAATCCTATACAACGTATATTTTAGCTATATACAGCATTCCATGCTGTTTAGGATTATAGCAAATTTAACTCAAGTTCAAACCTTAAATTTCCCTTCAGTGTATGATTCCAACAATAATCGATCCGTAAATCCACCTTGTCTTGCAAAACTTCAAATGCTTCGTATTCCTCGTCCTGTACTCTCCAAAAACATGCTGAAAATTGCCAATTTCTCCCACTCTCCTTGTAAAATCAGTGCTTGCATGCTCACAAGGTGAAAAACAAGCATGTGCAAGCACATTTGCAACCCTAGCATCAACACAAGGTCCCTCCTCCTCCTCTCCATTGCAACCCTAGTTGCTCAAATTTCAAGAGAAGAGAAGAAAGTAGAGAAGAAGAAAAGAGGGAAGGTGGAAACAAGGAGGAAAAAGAAGGGGAAGGTGAGAGAGTGAATGACGAGGTAAACTCCAAATCTTCCCTTTTTAGCTCCATGGTGATAATTTTTATTAGAATCCATGACATTAAACTGTACCATGTACGGTGCCCTCTAGTAAGTACGGTAACCCCTATGAAGTGTTGGTAGAAACACAGAAATGCAAAGGGAAAGCATGGTCAATGCTTCATCTAAAGTGGATAATGGATCAATTTTTTTGCATATATAGAAAGCTTTGGACATATTGAAGCATCTAAATTTGAATATATACAATTGTTACCATAAGTATGGGATGTAAATTGAACTAACTCACAACTAATAGCAACGTGTGCTACCTCCTTTGGCATCAATAACAGCCTTCATGCGTTTGGGCATGCTTGCAACCAAATCACTCAACATCTTCATTGGTATACTCTCCTAAGTTGCATTCACTGTATCTCACATTTGAACTTTATTCTGCGGCCGGTTCATGCTTTGGACGCGGTCTTTGCAAATCATCCAAAGATTTTTGATAGGGTTGAGATCAGGAGAATTTGAGGGCCAGCTCAATGTCTTTAATCCATTGTCTTCCATCCAAGACTTTGTCACATTAGTAGTATGCACTAGTGCATTGTCCACCATCAAAGTCAAATGCTCATGGTTGGCGTGGTGGTAGAAATAAGGCAATAATCCCTGCTCACATACAACATCGACGAAGTCCAGAGCAGTGCGTTGTCCAGAAGGAATCAAGACCATATAACACTTGCTAAATGCAGTGAAAGCACCCCACACCATTATTGACATTCTTACAGACTTGAATGTTGGTGCTAAACACTGTGAATCATATCTCTCCTGACTACTCCGCCATACTCGGATTTGACGTGAATTCTTACCTATTTCAAACGATGCCTCATCACTCCAAATAACTGAGCTCCACTCTCGAATTGTCCAATCCTTGTGAGCTTTTGCAAAGCACAACCTCTGCTCCTTGTGTCTTTGGTTCAAATAAGGCTTCTTGACTGCAATTCGACTACGAAGTCCAAGCTCATGCAATGCTTTCCGTACCGTAGTTTGGCACACAGGAATTGGCAAACTATGTGCAAGTTCTGAAAGATGCACATGATGACTCTTTTGAAGCTCATACTTGAGATGCCTTCGATCACGAGCCTGCAACTTTTGAGGCCGTCCGGACCTTTGTCCAATTTGTACTAAGCCCCTCTCGCGATATCTCTTCAAAACTAACGAAATAGTCTTCTTCGGTCTTTCAACACGGCGTAAAATCTCGCTCAAAGACGATCCAGCCTTACTCATTCCTACAATACTCCATTGCTCTCCAATGTCAAGAAAGTGTCCTGCCATAGTGTTGTGTTGAATCAGTGCACAACTCAAACTCACTGAGCAGCTTTCTTCACAACTAACTGAAGCACCAAAATGAAGTTTTGCAACAAAATTTTCTAGGCATGTGCAACAATTTCAAGCTCAAAATCAAGGCAGCTAGTCAACTTCATCACATTGCAACAAGAAATCAATGAATTCATACTCACAAAGCTCATTAAAATACACAATTTCTTCTCAGGGCTCCATGTATTGCAACAGATGTCAATCGCTAAATTTATTAATGTATTTCATATAGTTGATTTTTTTTCAGCAAGTGAGTCATTGTGACATTCTTCAGCATGTTAGCTTTCTTAATCCACAATATCTTCTCCAGATCACCTTGCTAATTAAAGATAGGAGGTGCACTGTCTAAACATCCCCATGCAGAATTTCACAGGGGTTACCTTACTTACTAGAGGGCACTGTACAGTGGGGTGACACCCAAATTGGCAGCTTGTGCAATTCCAAGGATAGTGCCCACACTGCTGCCAACTTTGACACCCTCCCGAGCGCTGGAAAATTGTTATTTATACATGAAATTTTAGACACAAAATCACTGTTATGTTGACAACATGTGTACCAAATTTCAAAGCTAGAAGATTGATACAAAAAAAGATATTCAAGATTTACTAACAAGGGGTAGCTGTAAGAAATGTTTCACAGCTGCCAACTTTGACACCCTCCCAAGGATTGAAGAATTTTTTTTTCACATGAAAATTTTGGAGTAGAAATATCTTTATGTTGTTTATACATGTGAAAAAATTCAAGTCCAAAAGACCCACAAAAAAAATGATATTCCAAATCTACCAACAGGTGTAGTTGTGAGAAACAAAGGGGAGAATCGTTTCACAACTTCCAACTTTGACAGCCTCCCTAGGGCTGAGAATATGTTATTTCAATATGAAATTTTTGTCACATGATCTTTATAATGTTGATCACATGTATGTAAATTTTCAAGGCCAAAAGATACACAAAAAAATAGTTATTTTAAATCTACCAACGTGTATGTCCTCCATTAGCATCAATCACTGCTTGGAACCTAGAGGGCATAGAATGACATAATTGAAGGAGCTTTGTTTCACTAATTTGACTTCCACTCTCTTTCAAGAACTACCTTCAACCCATCTATGTTTCTAGGACATGCCTTGTTACGTTGTACTACATCTTTTAGAATCTTCCACAAGTTCTCAATTGGATTGAGATCGGGAGAGTTGGAGGCCAATTGAGCTTTTCAAGAAGGCACAGTTGTCTCCATTCTTCACATATTTTGCTCCGATGGACGGGTGCGCCATCTTCCATGAGCACTGTATGTGGAACTTTAACCATGAAATGAAATAATTCCCCTTCGTAAACCACTTCCACAAAATCCTTTGCAGAGCGTCGATCTTTAAGCATAAAAACAAGTTTTGACTTTTGGCCTCCAGCAAATGCGCCCCAAATCATCAAGGAAGTCCGTCCACTTTTAAAAGTAGGAACTATACAATTTGATGAATACCGCTCATATGCAGTTCTCCAAACACGAACTTGTCTCGAATTCTTCCGAATTTCAAAGGTAGATTCATCTATCCAAATAATACGCTCCCAATCTTCTGCGCTCCATCCACGGTACTTCTGAACAAAAACCAGCCTTTGATATATGTGACGAGGTGTCAAAAAAGGTTTTTTGACTGCAATTCGATTGAAAATGCCACTTCTATGTATGAGCCTTTGAATGGTACGTCCACACACCGGAGTAGGGCATACACTAGAAATCTCTGATATTGACGCGCAACGGTTATTTTTTGAGAAATGCAAAATACTACGCACATCTCTATCACTAAGTTTTGTAGTGTGACTTCCACCACAAGGTTCGTGCTTGTAAGTTCCATTTTCTCTAAAATTTTTTACCAACCTCTTAACTGTTCTAACGGAAACTTTGATAGTAGCTGCAATTTGAACTTGAGTACTCCCTCCCTCACTCATACCTATAATACGTCCACGAATTTCATCGGAAATTGCCATCTGAAATATGTTGAACTTTCTTTTACTAGGCTAACAGAACCTTAAACTCTCATTAACAACATTAACAATTTTATACAGAATCAGTCACTCAATCACAACATTTAGTCCATTAGGCATAACCACATGCACATCATTTAGCCTAGTAAGAATAACCACATCAACATCACTCAACATGCATAAGCAAGCATGACTAAATTACTCATGCATCACATCACTCATACAACACATCACTCCATGTCTCACACATAACACATTCTTTCTCTCTGCTCTCACCATTACTCCAACATCCAATGATCACAAATCACATGCAACATTCCCTTTAAGTTTACACAATAGTGCTCAATTGATATTTAGAAGGGAAAACTTCGTCATGCGTGTATGATGCAAGTGGTTTCTTCTTAATGTGACAACTCCACACTTCTACATTTGGATGTTACTGATTTTTCTTAGATGCATTTATGATTAGGCATTGTGTCAAATGGATAAGTTCAATGAGGAAGCATGAGGTGTCAAAGATATTTCAATATTTTCACCATGTCTTTGAATTGGTTATTGTCATTACACACGTTGGTAGATTTAAAATAACTATTTTTTTGTGTATCTTTTGGCCTTGAAAATTTACATACATGTGATCAACATTATAAAGATCATGTGACAAAAATTTCATATTGAAATAACATATTCTCAGCCCTAGGGAGGCTGTCAAAGTTGGAAGTTGTGAAACGATTCTCCCCTTTGTTTCTCACAACTACACCTGTTGGTAGATTTGGAATATCATTTTTTTTGTGGGTCTTTTGGACTTGAATTTTTTTACATGTATAAACAACATGAAGATATTTCTACTCCAAAAATTTCATGTGAAAAAAAATTCTTCAATCCTTGGGAGGGTGTCAAAGTTGGCAGCTGTGAAACATTTCTTACAGCTACCCCTTGTTAGTAAATCTTGAATATCTTTTTTTGTATCAATCTTCTAGCTTTGAAATTTGGTACACATGTTGTCAACATAACAGTGATTTTGTGTCTAAAATTTCATGTATAAATAACAATTTTCCAGCGCTCGGGAGGGTGTCAAAGTTGGCAGCAGTGTGGGCACTATCCCTGGAATTGCACAAGCTGCCAATTTGGGTGTCACCCCACTGTACAATATTCCTCCACTTAAGGGTTGAATTGTAGCTTAGAAGTTCATGCATTGTATTTTGTAATCTGAAATGATAAGAGATATAGTATGAAGTTACCTTTCCACCTTAAAATGATGAGGGATTAGTTCATTAGAAGGTTAAATTTGGTGTGGTTATATTAGTGTTGTCAACCTTTCTTGTTAAATCATCCAAAGTTGCCACAAGATCCTAGTTTTTTATTTATAATATGAGTGTTTCATTACTCTTAAAAAGTATTGGATCAATTGAAGAACTTGGTGGTCTCTTAACCTCCTGACCTTGTCAATGCGGGGAAAAAAACTATTTTGCACCCTTTAATGCATGTATCCTAAATTTTGTGCGATCAAAGCTTACAAAATTTCCTGAGTGTCTCCTCCTAGTGGTAAACTTGAAGATCATATGGTTGAAAAGAGTAAAAAAATTCTTTAAATTAGTCTTGCAACATCTCATCTTAAAGAGGTAGTTTTGAGGTGGTTTTGGTGAAACATAGTCTCGGTTATGTACGGGTTAACCACATGTTACTGATCGTGAATATGCTCTCAATTGGAACCAGAGATGGGCAGCGTAAGCTCTTTTTTTTTCATTTTTTCATTTTAAAAAAAATGTTCCTTGCTAATTTGGAAGTTGTGTTGTTCGTTTGAAAATAAGAATTACAAGCTACATGTTGCTTCCCTGTGTTGGGGCTTCAGTTTGTTTAACATTTCAATACCGACTCTTCATATCTGGTACTAGATTCTGCTTGACAGCTCATAAAGTGACGAACATTTGAAAGGTCAGCCAAGTAAATCATCGGTAGAATACTAGAATTCAGGGCTTTTTTTTCTTCGCTTCACGGTTTTAGCCAGAGTGGCGACACAAATTAAGGGTCGCTTCACACCAAATCCAAGGTCAAGAGTCCATTGGTTTCCACCAATGAGATTGCTTGAATGGCCAAAGTCCGGTCTCTCGGCCTACACACCAAAGGCCAAAGTCCAAAGGCCGTCATCTTCCAATGTGCCTACATGGCAGTACTTTTGGAGAGTTTTGGTACCAAGGCGACGGACAAAATTTGGGTCGTCGTTTTTGGTCGATTCGAACTTCCTTCGAGAGTCCGTCGATGTTTTCAATAAAATAATAAAAGTCTAACAAGATGTGAACTGTTAAATGAAAGATGCCAGATTATTTGGCTGATTTTTATTGGCTAGTTTTCTTTTTGTTGGTATATTTTTTTTTTAAAATTGGCTGATTTTTTTGGCGTATTGATATGGGATTTGGACTTGGGCTTTGGGGCTTCACACAACAGCCGCCCAAAGGCTTCAATATATATATTTAAATGTTTTTTTTTAATCGAAAACTTTGGACTTTCGCCATAGTTTGGGCAGAAATTTTGACAAGCGGGCTCTCGACTTGGCCCGGTGTGAAGCGGCCCTAAGTTTGGAGACCACACATGTGGCAACACAAAGTTTCTCTTGAAACCATACAAAACCAAATTTTCTCCATAAATATCTTTTTTGGAGAATCCATCTCCATAAACATAGATTTGTACATCCTTTTTGGCGGCAAGATGGAGTCCCTTTTGTTCATTAGTAGCAATATGGCGATATGGAAATGGCCATCAATGATATTTTGGCGATATCAAATCATAATTTTCCCACTTTTTTGGAATATTCTTTTATTGGGAATTTTTTTGGCCATTTGGCTCCAAATCGCCAAAAAAAAGCCCTACTAGAATCAATCTTGAAAACAAAACCCGAGCGTCCGAAAGAACGAAATTTGCTGGAGAAGCATGCAAAGATAGAACTAAATAGTTCCTCTTGACAAACAATAAATTCCCCATTATCTTCATTACCTTCCCAACCTATTTCGGAACCCACTAAATACCCACAACAAGCGTTGTACTAGGCCATGGCGTGCTTCGCCACTAAGGGTGGGTCAGAAGGGGGGGGCGCCTCCTTGCCCGCCCTACTATCTTGCCTACAGTGGGGCCCCAATACGCTCCCCTCTCGCCGATACGCACTCCCTCCCTCCCCGGTACCCACTCCTCGCTCGATACTCACTCTCTAGCTTGACACGGGACGTGGCGTCGAGGGCCTCTCCGTATTGTAGTTTTAGCGTAGATTAGTTTGTTACTGATCTACGTGTGATTAGGGACGGACGGAGGCGCACTTCATTCATCCGTGGATGATTTTCATCCACTTAGGATTGTATGTGTGTGCATATAGCGCCGCACACATCCTTGACTTGACGTGTTTGTCAAGTCAAGCTTTGTGAGTGTGTTTAGAGAGTGATTAGTGAATGTTTGTTTGTAAGTGATGGTTAGACATTAGTAAAGGCTCCACATTCTCTAATTCCACTCGCACTCGTTGATTTTCCCCTCGTGGAGTGCGAGACGCTTGACTACATGTGATTTACATCTCTTTCCTTGAGGGTGTATTACGTATACTTGTTTTAGTGTATGTTTTTTCTTTATTTGATGTTGGGTAGGACTCTCAATCTCTTGTGGTTATCGATCTTTCTTTATAGGACAAGCCAGGTCTCAGCTGCTGCCTTTGCCAATCGTAGGGTCCAACAGGGACTCAAAGTATGGCCACCTCCAGCAGGAAGTTTAGTTCCTCCCACACCTCCACCAAGTGAGCTTGACTCTAGACTTAGTTAGTTAGAGTTTAGAATACTTAGTTTCTTTGTTGATATATGTGACTCTCAAATGTGTTTATGAGTTTGTTTGGTCCATTTCTCATCACACTTGTCACAATATGTTATTTTAGGGTAAAAGGTTACAACGTGTATGTTATCTTGTATTGATATGTTTTGTGTGTTTAGTTTACAAAATTAGTGCTTCAACTTAAGAATGGAGTTGATTTGTGAACAAACTAATTCTCTTCTTCAATGTCCAACAACATTTTAGGATTTTTGATTTTGGGTTAGGTGGTTTGGGCTAAGGTTCTTTCTATGTAGGGTCTTCATATTTCTTGCATATATTCCTCTAAAATGTGTATGTTGATATGTGTGTATTTATTCTAGACTTCTTCATGGACATTTGA
Source organism: Bryoerythrophyllum caledonicum (assembly GCA_963971425.1). NCBI lineage: Eukaryota > Viridiplantae > Streptophyta > Bryopsida > Pottiales > Pottiaceae > Bryoerythrophyllum > Bryoerythrophyllum caledonicum. The sequence goes on from OZ020524.1 coordinate 4,289,221, forward strand.
GTTTGAGTATGGAGACCAATGAGGGGTTTCAAGATGGAGATGTATTTGAAGATGATGGAGAAAATTTGGTTGGAGTAGAGGACTTCCTTCTTGGTGTGCAACGAGATGGCGGTTTATTTCCTTCTAATGCAACATTCCAAGACACTTATTTGAACCTCTGGAATATGTTGAGAGTGTAAAGCATGAGAGGGAATGGGAGGAATGGAAATATGATGAAATGAGGGGCATGAGAGACATGAGGGGCATGATGGACATGAGGGGATATGGATTTACAATGAGGATGAAGGGTATGAAGAAAAATGAAAGGATATTGATTATTCACATGGTAATTCTTCAACAGATAAGTTTATGAATGAGCTGCAAGAGCAATCACTACCTCTATTTGAACATATTTCTATTGATACTTTTCTAAAATATGTTCATTTCACACATGCTACAATCAAACTCATGATCGAACGTGTGCAAGGAGGTTTATTTCCTACTTGTATTTAGATCCATGAAGCAGATCCAAACTTTATTCCACTTTCAAATATTCATGGACGATCCACATCTACCAACATTCCATTTTATACTATCGAGCATTGGAAAAAAATTCAAGAAAAATTAAGGGTGGTAGAAACTAGTGATGGCATGGCAATATCTCCAAGTAATGATGCAAAGGCCAAAATGATTCCTCCTATTGAGTATTGGTACTCCATTGTTGAGAAGGCACATATTGATGCCGGCGGCAAACACTTATTATTAACTTCGACCATTAATGCAATTCAAACTCAGTGGAGCATAGATATTCATGTGGGTGGGATACATTCATCATTTATATAAAATTGCCTTCAATCTTGTCAGAAATGACAAGGATCCAAATAATAGGATCAAATTTATATTGTTTCCCAAGAGGATTTAAACCCCACTCTTGATGCATTGTGTTTGCAATACATTGTAGTTAGAAGGCGTTCTAAATGCATTAAGTTCAAAATGGCATACAATGGCATTCTATTGGTGTCATAGAGGTGGAAACAAAAATCGTGCTCACGAAAAGAAAGTTGATGCACAACCATTGCAGGATAAAAATTCCGAACGGGAGTAGAAATCTAGGCTATGCAGTTGTTGTTTTCAAATTGAGAGAATGGAACCTAGAACGGTGCAGAAATCAAATGATGAGCTAAAAAGCAAAGTGCATGTTTCCATATATGTGCACACAAAATACAATGAGCATCAACCGGGTTCTGATGTTGATAGTTTCTTTTTACCTAATCACCGCTATGTTATGTCTTGGGCCATGGAAAATTTGAAGTATATGTACTCTACAGCGGCAGTGGCAGCAATATCGGAAGAAGACCAAGAACTATTTTGTCAGAGTGTCAAAGAATTAGAATGTACCTGTAAACCATAAAATTTACACTCGTAAAATACCCAAGATTCACATATGATTCTAAATTATTCCCGGGATGGTCTAGCATCTAGTGTTTAGGTAATCTAATCTTATTATCACTTAAAATATGTCTCTTGTAACAAAACTTAAACTATAATGCATTCTTTTAAAGATTTTGGGTTAAACAATCTACACTTTTAAAGGATTGGGAATTTCAATGTTAACCCAAGATGAAGAGTGATTGCGACAAAGAGCCTTGCTCTTTGTCTTTCTTGTGTGTGTGCCCAACCTTTAACTAAGCCTCGCTAGACTAATGGAACTTGTCCATTATTACAGCTCATTGCTTTGTTCCTTCATTATTTGGTTGATTATTAATTCATTAATTACCTCAAGCAATTAATGTTCCTTTCGTCAATCACGTACGTCCACATCTAAACTTTTAATCTCCAAGTGGCTCATCAATCACACACATTAACTTACACAATTCCATGTGTTAGAAATTAATTCAAAAATAATTATCTTTGAATTCTATACTCTAACACATTCATTTTCAATCAAATTAATTCCTTTAATTAAATTTACCATTTAATACTCTTAAGCTTAAAGTAATTGCATTCTTCTAAAATAACTATATTCTCTTTAATGCAATTAATTCCTGAAGATTAATCAATTCACTTCCATTAAGAGAATTTTTATCTTATAATTTGATTATTGTTACAAAAATTCTTACTCACAAATATATTTAATTGCATGTAATTGCATAAATCTTATAATTTAATTTTTAAAATATATTTTCTTTTCTTTTAATGTCAATTATTCAATAATTGCAATATTAAATCTTCTTAAATTGCCTAACAGTTTAAGTTATTAAAAGCAAATAAATTTCCACTTTCTTAATTATTAAGAATCACCACAAGTCACATGTGCAAAGTTTACTTAATCAATTAGAATCAGTACAATTTACACAACACAATATATATTCACATAAATATTCTTACAACCATTTGCAAGAAATTCTTTATTAGCTCCAAGCTAGGACTCACAATTGCTTCTCCAATGTGGTGAATTCAAAAATAAATTCCTACTCCACTTAAGCTAAAACTATGAAGAGATACTATTTCTTAAAGGGTTTCTTCCTTATCCTTTACAACCTTTCAAGTTTCTTAAACCCTTTCAACTATTTAAAGGTGTGGCTATTATTTTAAGTCTTTTCCTTAAGTATTTTCATACTAGCAATATTTCCTTTAAGTTATTTTAAGATTTTTACTTATTTTTAAGTTTCTCTTATTTTTTACTATTAACTAACCATTTCTAAAGTTATTTTAACTCTTTTAAGCTATAAGTTTTAGAAAAAAGCTAAAATTAACATTTAGGCTCTACAGTACCACTCACCAATTTCATATTGTCAAGACTAAAGTCCAAGCACTTGCGTATTCAATGAGAGTAAATGGTGAGTGATAATATATTCTTTTTATATTTTGTAAAAGTGATTTAAGCTTTGAACATCATTCTTATTGAATTTAATTCATGTGTCTTATATTTTGTAAAGACTTTCTTTGCAAAAACGATTGGGATGCTGCTCAAATTGAGATCTGTAGGTTACAAGCTCAAGAGAAAGTCGTTTATTATCATCCTTATGCGCCAACAGAGATTGGCCGGAGGAAAAGGCCATTTGTAGTTGTTATTCAAGATGAGTTTATGAAATCAATCGTTGAAAGCAATTCAATGACATCAACCATCATTGAATATGAAACCAATCGCTAAAATAAATTTGCTCTAACACATTCATTTTCAATCAAATTTAATTCCTTTAATTAAATTTACCATTTAATACTCTTAAGCTTAAATTAATTGCATTCTTTTAAAATGACTATATTCTCTTTAATGCAATTAATTCCTGAAGATTAATCAATTCACTTCCACTAAGAGAATTTTTATCTTATAATTTGATTATTGTTACAAGAATTCTTACTCACAACTATATTTAAATTTTAAATATATTTTCTTTTCTTTTAGTGTCAATTATTCAATAATTGCAATATTAAATCTTCCTAATATCAACCATCATTACGGTTGATGTCATTGAATTGCTTTGGAGTTAAATCTTCTTAATATGAAACCATCATTGAATTGCTTTGGATTTAGCTCTAACGCATGTGATGGCTAATGTCAATAAGTTGTATGTTGTTTGCATATATAATATTATCAATATGAACATCATATGGTTCAGGGTTATGAAAATGGTTCAGGGTTATTCTAAATTTTCCAAAAAATATGAAAATAAAGTTTGATAAAATATCAATGTGAAATTCGTTTTTTTTTTCCAATGAAAGAATGCAAAAACTTATGTTCACAAGTTTTGGTCGCATTAAATCTGAAGTATTGAAAATGTCATGTACAAAAATTAAATTTCATGTAAATACTCTAGAAAATCCTTGAATATTTAACCTGGAAAGTTTCATTGTCCATCAAAAGGCTTTTTTGAAAATGTTTATAAGATGTTAGTTGTAAGTTTGGTTTTAGTTAAGATTGATTTGAAGGTATCAATTTTAAAAAACTATGTAAGAATATGTACAAACACAGTTTTTGTGAAAACTTCACATGCACATGTGACATTTTTTTGGCAGGTTGACCGAATTTGATCTCAAGTGCACAGAATGAGATGTAAATACGTACGAGTTGATTCTATGGTGAAAAGATACATGCATCTTGGAAAGCAAAGGATAAAAAGACATGCAAAAGTTACATTTGGGTAGGCATTTTTGGTATTTGGAAAAATGTCATTTGTGACATTTTCATATGCCAAATGACGATTTCACAAATATTGTGTTTACATTAGAAATTGTAATGAAATAATGTATTATTTCAAGTAGTTTTAAAACCGGATGCTTAGTTTAGGCAATTGTGGTACACTTTTGTGGAATCTCTAAGATTAAGTATCAAAATGAGAAAAATTCATTTTTCTTTGAGTACAATAATAAAAAATTTAAACATTTTATAAAGTGTACAATATGAACACTTAAGATTTATCCACTTCCTCAGGCTAAGTGAAAAACAAATATTCAAAATTTCTTCTTCTACATATGCAGACATAGAAAGCATAGGGTTTACCTTTTTTCTATTCTTTATTGTAAGGGGATATTTATCAGAAAGTTTCAACACTTGAAGTATGAATTTCACAAGAAATAACAAGTATTACAAAACTGCAAATGATGTGGTTTTGGGCCTCCAATTCTTGCATCATTTTGTGGCTGAAACAATTGTAAAATTTACAAATTAAAATTGGAGTTTTGATTGTATTTTAGTAATATTTTCTAAGATTTTGATATTGATTTATATAATACTTTGGAAAGAAATAGTTATTGTGCAAAAAATATTAGTAAAACAATAAGCACGATTGAAACAAAAACAAAAACAAATTTATCATTACATGATAATAAAACTAAGAGGAGTTTGGATACATGGATAATAACTATGTACTAGAACCACCTCTACTATCGCTAAAGTCAAGTTTCATTTGAGCACATTTTAGTTTTAGTTCCTCTGCTCGTATTGCTGCACGTTCTTGCATCTCCAATCTCAACTTCTCCAATTCCATTTGCTGAGACTCCATTTGTGCTTGCTGCAGATGAATTTGTTGCGCCATCGCCAACTCGTCTCTTGCCAATTGAATTTTCAATTCTGAGTCGCGCTTCAGTACATCTACAAATCTTTCTAAAGATGCTTGTAATGGTTTGATAGGGTTGTCTTTGTGCTTCCTCTTCCGCTTAGATGACAACTTCCCATCCACATTGGAAAGGTTGCAAACGTTTGCACGTGGAGATTCTTGCGGTTTCATAGATGTTTGTCCATCTTGTACTCCATTCACATTCCATGTAATCGTCTCCGCTTCTACTGGCCTAGACCTAAGAATTTCAAAATCCAGCGATGCTTCATATCCATTTGGATCTTGCGTACTTGGATTTGAAGTGGTGAAACCCTCATCTAAATCAATGCCAACATGTTCGTTATAATCATCCAAATTAACAGTACGACCTGATGGAACAGAGACTCCTCCATCCATTGCTCCAGGCAACCCTGCACCTTTTGGTGTACAACCCCATAGCATATCGCAACGATCATAAAGTTCCCAAGTTGATGGTGTACCTCCGCTTGCAGACACAAAAATCTCCCTCTCTTTCTTGTATTGTTTTTTCATGTTGTCCAACTTTGACCGACAATTCTCTTTGGTAAGAGAAAGCCCTGTAATTTTGTTGAATTCTATTACAATTTCATTCCAATGTCTTTTGCCCAAATTCCCCCATTGAAGGCGGATGTATTTCTCTTCATACACATCTAAAAGGTCGTGAGCATTGCATCACTCCACACTGTTTGAACTTGACTTGAAGCCGCCATCTATATCAATGTAATATGGAAGTAAGAATCTTAGGTAAAAATTGATGAAACCTTTTTTTTCCACACTAATAGGAATTAAACTAAAAGACACTCCCATGCAAAATTGTGATTGAAATCGTATACATACGATATATTGTTTATAAAATTGTACACATACTTATATATATAAATATATTTACATAAAAACATCAATATATATAAACATACATATATATACACACACTCAAACATATACACACAGACTCATGTACTCAAAAATATACCTACAAACATACCTACATAACTACATATATATACATATCTACGTTTGCTAAATGAAAGTTTTCCTTCAAATCACAAGTGACTACAAAGGCTGCGGTTTTAAACATTTATAGCACATTGTATACTTTGAAATAGAGAACGTCCCATATATCAACGCAATTGTGAGAAGAAACCACATACTCTCAGACTTTAAAATTCCAAAATTGAGTAAGTTTACGCATCGTAATCAGTCGTGAAAGTTGTTGTCCAAATACCCTCCGCTGGTCAAAACTTTGAAAACTTATATCTCGTTCAATACTATGAATTAGAAGCCGTGTGATATACCAATCTCTTTGTCTCAAAAAATCACACACTTTAGAGCCAAGAATTTTTGAAAACGGTCAAAAATTGAGGGAGATAGAGGGGCTGACAGATTGTAAGGTGAAGCATTTTCTGCTGAAGTGCCTTCAAGGTTTCCACGTCTTAAATACATGTTTACGCACCACCTTAAAAACGTCAAAAGAATGAGCTGCCCACGAATTTGGACAAAAAGTCAACAAAAATAATGTGTTTTGATTGGTTCATGCGTGCGGTTGGAAGACAAACTTGCAGTACCACGTTTCACAAAACCCCAAAGAGTTGCGGTGGTTCACCGCAAGTGTTGTTATCTGGTCTAAAAAGCGCGGCCACTACAGTCCAAAATTTGGGACGATGAACTTGCGGTGAACTTGTGTTTCGAGGCTAATGTGAATGGGCCTTCAGGGTGGTAGATGATTGCAATCGGCCCACCATTGGGCGAGCATATGGTGGTGCCGGAGTTGGACCTACACGTACGCCACATCCAATAAAACATGGCCATGTGTCAATGTTCACGTTGGATCATGTTGCGAGTCCTCTAGTCCACATCGATGTGGTTTTATAGTTGCATTGGAACTTTCATTGATAAATCACCCAAAGTTGAAACAAGATACTAGTCTTTTGATTTATGATATGAGTATTTTTTTTAGTCTTATTAAGTAGTGGATCAACTGAAGAGCTTGGTGGTCTCATAACTAAGACCCTTTTTAAGTGTAGAAGAGCTTGGTCATCAAATTAAAAGTCAATTTAGCCACCTATGAATTTTTTGTCAACAAGAGCAATGTAATTGAAGAGTTGGATTTGGACTTCAAATTTCAATTTGTTTGAGACAAAAGAGATGTCTGCAATGTGCTAGGAATTTGACCTTGTGAAATTGATTAGGCATTAACCCCTAAAGGACCAGAGTCTCCTTCTCGGGGATTTGTGATTTTGGGTAGGTTCCTAAAATTTAAAAAAAAATCCTTTTTCTCTGAAATTTTTATTCTAGATTGCCTCTGATAAGAGCTTCGTGGAGATATTTTTATTTTATTTTTTGGATTTGTGGTTTGAAAGTTAGTACCACTTAAAGCCAAAAGTGGGGAGACCGGGCACCTCCAAATTTTTTGACAAAAGCTTCTATTGACATTGAGATTTTTCACACATATAAAGAATATTTCCTTTTTTGGAAATTTTCAAAAAAATTCTTGTCTTTAGTGTAACAAGGCATTTTATTCCAAGTGAAACATTTTCACACATTGTCGGGCAACGGGGGAAAAAAACTTCATCTTTTCTACATAAAACCAAGAGATCTTCATAATTTTAACTTTTTATTTGTTCAACAACAATATGTGATGAAAACCTTCTGATTGACCGATTGGATTATCATTTGAATACATACGTAGTTCACAAAAAAATAAAACGTGAAATGGCAATTTATAAAACCTCCACTACTTGCACACTTGTTTTGAATATGCTACACCCCTTTTTTACCTCTACAAATTGGTGTGTTAGGAAATAACATCATGCTTAAGACAATGGTAAAAGATTTAGACCTTGTACAATGCAAAAATTTGATACAAAGTGAAGTCAAAGTCTACTAATCTACTCAACGCAGGGAAGAAAATGAACCATTGTTTTGACTTTAAACACTAAAATCTATCAATCCGTGCGGTGGATTGCAACCAAAATTTTAGGGCATGTTTATATATAAGTCTATTTTAAAATCTTACGGTTGAAAATCCAAAATTCACTTTAAAATGTGATTTTCATGTCTCTTTTTGGCAGTGGCAATTTTGGATTGGTTTTAGAGCGAAAGTGGTTGTGGTCCTTTAGGGGTTAATGATGTTTGTTGATCTTCGTATTATATAATCACACAATAGTCAAGGCATTGTCAACATTTAGAGTAGTTTTGATGGTTCTTGAATAGGGATCTCCCTATTTACCCTGGTTGAGCGTTGCACCAAGCCTCAGCCTTGGGTGGTCCATTTTTCTGGCCTTTTAGCTGTCGGGGCTCTAGGGGCTTTTTTTGGAATTTATTTTGCCAAATTCAGGGCCTACGGCCCCAAGTTACTCTCGGTGGCCCCCCTTCTAATCAAATACGGCCCCCCTCCAACATAAAAATAGGGGCCGAGTTTGTCCCTACCCTCCCCCACCCTTCCAAGCCTGAGGCTTAGTGCAACGCTCGACCAAGATATTTAGGCAAATCCCTTGAATAGTAAAGTTTGACAATCCAAGCTGATTCTAAAATACTAGATGATATTGGAGAGGTACCATTGGCGAATGGAGTGATTGGTCATATAATTCCCGGTCATGAAATCTTCTCTCTGGTAGACAACAAAAAAACCTAGCAGCAAGTTGCCAATTATGCAACACAAATGTTTCGAAAACAAATAGTAAACTAACCTCAAAGATTTATGTAAGTTCTTACTTTGAAGATGTTCAAGAAAAAAGGCTATGGATAAACAAACGCTAGACATCCTCACAGGTTAGGAATTAGATAGTGGGAATGGGGAGGTCGTTTTTAAGTTGATTTTCGCTTGTTAGATAACACAAAGATTGAAGCAGTAATCACAGCTGTGATTTTCTATAATCCCATCACATTCTGGAATATTATGTTCGCCCCCATACTCGTCCAACTTTATATTCATATCTCCTTGCAATGAAGCACATGCATTCAACAACAAAGTTCCATCACACAAAGATAGAGGCATTTTAAGACTGATCACAAGTACCACATACTCACAAAAGCCTCCTAATCTCGTGTTAAGAAAACTCAACATCTTATCTCCTCTCAGATAGCAATCACAGTTAGAGCCGCCACCAAATTCTCGGTAACAAAGCTGTAATCCTTATATCAACATGTATACAACGTGGAGCGAGGTTCAACTCCGCCACCTGCTCGGCCGACAATTACAATACACGTACTATGACTCCACCTCGCATCACTCCAAACACAGCCCTCATCGCTTGTTCATCCTCAGAAGGCGAACCGGGTACAGCGCAGCGGCCGCGGTGACCGCGACCCACGCGAAGAAGGACATGGTGATGGCCACCGCGGCCAAACGGCAGAACTTGTCGTCGGAGTCGCAGCCGATGCCTTCATAGTAAGCCATGACGGCAGCAGCCGCGGCCGAGACGCCCATCAGCGCGAACGCGAGAACGGCGTCGAACACGAACGTGAGAATGGCGTTGGTCGTGGTCGGTAAGGACGCGAACGAGCCCACGGCCGACCTGTTCACCACCGAGATCACCACCTGCACCAGTGCGTAGAAGCACACAATCGCGTTCATCGCCACCACGCCACTGCAACCAACCAAGACGGGGCGTCAGTCTCGTAGTACTGGGAGAGGTTTCCGAGAGGAGGTGGGGGTAAAACCCGGGTCTTACGTGTACGGTTTGAAATGAGTGAAGTCTGTAGAGTAGTAGTAGTCGCTGTCGCCGTTGTTGGAGGCCATGACGGCGAGCGCGATGAGCGAGAACAGAAACTGCGGAACGCGTAGGGCGAGCGTGATGGTGCCGAAGGTGGCGGACTCGCGGTGGCTCCCGGCTGGCGGGTTGTACATCTGGGGTGGCGGCGTCGCGGCGGCCTGTTGCATCGTTGGGGCCGCCTCCGTCGGCCATGTCTTCTGGCCGTTGTCGAACGTCTCCGACTGCCATGCCCCTCCTGTCGCCATCTCACCGAATCCTCACAGCGCCAGTTTCCTCCCGACAAACTAGTCCAACGATAGAACTGCACCTAATTAGCTCACTGTGTAAGGTGGATGGGCGAAACAAAAAACGTGATGCACAAGATGTAGCTTCGTCGTCGACAAAGGAAGTGGTACATTATGGATGCGTCGGAGTCGTGTTGGAGGAGGTTTTGGAGGTTGTATGGAGACTTTTGGCGGAGCTAGCGGAGCTTTCGGGGGCTGGACGACTTTTCGGGAGCTGGTCTCGTGGATTGCACTGCAGTTTTATGCGCTGAAGTTCGGTCAACTTGTTCTGCTGAATCGAATGGTCAGAGGATATAGCTATATTTGATGTATCTGGATTCTGGAACTTCTCCTTATACTCGGCAATAGTAATGTAGAGAATCCTGATCTTCAAGTTGACCATTAACCCGTAAGGTAACGTGACAGTTTCACACCAAAAACACTTGGATTCTAGTGCAATGAATAAAGAAGGAAACAAAAACTCTGATTTCTAGTTTTGACCGTAGGATCTTGAATACGATTTATTAAGTAACATACTTGCGAAATATCATACACTTTGACCAAATGGATTGAAAGATAGTACACTAAAGATGATATTTAGTGTAACCACACTAATGTTTTTGGTAATGCAATAACTTTTTACTATCGAAGAAGATTTTTACCAAGGGCACAACTACCAATACTATCTACAGAGAGTGATCATCGTTAACATAGTTGGTAAAAATATTCATCAAGCGTAAAAACTTATAGCACTTTTAAACAAATTAGTGTGGTTAACACTAAATATCATCTTTAGTGTAGTGTTTAAAGTCAAACAAAAGGTTCAAATTTCTTCCCTCCGTTCAGTGGATCAGTCGGTGTCAAATTTTTGCACTACATAAGGTCTAAATACATTACCTTCGTGTTAAGCATGATGTAAGTTCCTTATACACCATTTTTTAGAGGTAGAGGAGGGGTGTAGCATATTCAAAACAACTGTGCAAGGAGTGGAGGTTTGAAAATTGCCAATTTGCATTTTAATTTTTTGTAAAATTAATTTGTTTTAGATTGATAATCCGAATGGTCAATAAAAAGATTTACTCTACATAATGTTATGAGGGAAAAAAAAAAAAAATGAAAACCTCTAAGTTTATTTGTGAAAGAATATTTTTTTTGGGTACCTTACCCGACAATGTGTGAATGTTTGACTTGGGTGAATATGCTATTTTCCACAAAAGACAAGAACCTTTTTTTGGACAATATGAAGGGGGAAAATATTACTTGCTAGCATTGAAAATCTCACATTCAATAGAGTGTCCTATCAAAAGGTTTTGGAGGTGCCCGAAGGGCCCGCTTTCCCCATTTGAAATTAAAAATCCTATAACTTATTCATTATATGTCGGATTTAAGAAAAAATTGTTCTCCCACTCAGGTTTTAGTAATTTCCTTCTACTGTAAATTTTTTATAGAGGAATGTTGGAAATTGACACCATAGGAACTTGACCAAACTTTCAAAAAGCCCATTTTTGACACTTGGTCCTTTACGGGTTAAGTTAACGTGGAAGGTCATTGTTTCGAACTGTGGATAAAGTACACATCACTGATCACGAATATGCTCTTAATAGGAATACGGAATGGGCAAGTGAAGGTTATCTTTTTCCATTTTCGGTTAACAAGAAAATGTTGTTCGTTGCATTGGAACATATTTCGTATAGCAACATGTATTTTAGATACAAAATACATGTTGCTTCTCTGTGTTGCGACGTTTCACAGCTCAATACCAATTGTTCATTTACTGTCCCGAATTTTGCTTGGTAAGCTCGTTAAGTGACGCAGTGGCAAGGAAGTCATCGCTAGAATCAGTTTCGAAACAAAACCCTGGCGTCCAAAGAGCGGCGGTGACGTGATTTTAAGACAGGGCCCTTTCACACCACTGGCGTTGTTCGCAGTACTGTACTATCCGTATAATTTGCCGGTGAAGCGTGCAAAGATAGGACTGAACAGTGGCTCTTGACGAACAGTGAACGCTCATCCCCTCAGCTCAAATTACCTTCCCAGCATATTTCGGAACCAATAACTACCCCCTCACGAGCGCCGGCGCAGGCTCGCTCGGGTGGGGCCCAGGGAAAATTGACCCCTCCTTGGGGACCAGGGAGAATTGACCCCTTCGCTCGTCCTTACCCGAGGTGGGCCCGTCTTAATTGCATGGGGTCATTTTTCTGGCCCTCTTATTTTGGGGGGTCCAAAGGTTTTTTTTGGATTTTTTTGACAAATTTGGGGCCTACGGCTATTGTCAACACGAGAGGACACTCTCTTGCTATAAATAGGGCCCCATCCAAAAACATAATAGGGGCCAAGTTTGGCCTTACCACCAAGTGCCCCCCCGGATAAGGACGAGCGAGGGGGTCAATTCGCCCTAGACCTCGTTGGGGTCATTTTTCTAGCCCTCTTATTTGGGGGGTCCAGAGGTTTTCTTTGGATTTTTGGGGACAAATTTGGGGTCGACGGTCATCGCAAACACGAGAGGACTACAATTTGGGCCTCATCCAAAAACAAAACAGGGGCTAGGTTTGGCCCCACCACCTCGAGGCCCCCTCGGGTAACTCCCAAGGAGGTAGTCAATTCGCTCTGGGCCTCGGGTGGGTGGGGTTGGGGATAATGCCTGCCTCTATTTTTATGTTGGTGGGTCCATTCTAAAACATCATAACCTCCAATGGTGTTCAAATTACCATGGTGGGTAGCTTGTGGTTAGAAGTCCTAAATTTGACAATTTTAAAACCAAATAGGCCACTAGACTCCCAAAATAAATAGAAACTGAAACCACATGAAGATTCAAGGTGATTTGGAATGGGAATAGTTTGGGGGATCTCTTTGTCAAGGTTTGGACATGTAAATGTGAATCAAATGGATATGTAAAGTAATTTTGGTAGTTAGGATATGAAAAGGCATAATTATATAACTACCTAGGACTTTAACCCCTAAGAGCCCAAGTGTACATGGGACGTACGTTTCGGATTTTGGGCATATACCTTTGAGTGGAAAAATACTCCGATTCTTATGAAAATTTTACACTGCATAGTCCTTGATGAAATCTATATGGGGAATTTTTCAAATACGGTTTTGGACTTTTGGTTCAAAAGTTATTAGCCTTCAAAGGTCAAAATGGGGAGTTTAGATGATAGGGGCAGCCATGTCGCCCAATGCAATTTGAGGAAAAACGTGGGGTAGAATTTTGGGATAGAAAGGGCCAGGAAAGGAGTCAAACTTTTATGCACCAAGTCCAATTGGAAAAAGCTTTGAAAATTATTGAAAGAGTTATTAAAATAATTTTAAAAATAGCAAACAACCAGTTGTTAGCTAGCCTAGCAATGTCCCGCGCCGAAAGCCGGCCCGCCGAGATTTTTTAATTTTTTAATTTTAATTTTAATTTTTAATTTTTTTCGAGTTGTGAGGACTGTCAAGAGGGGGACGAACTGGCCACCCAATTTCATGCACTGTCCTTTCCCATAATTCTTTATTTATTCCATATATCCATTAAAATGATGGATTTTACTAATTTTAGGCGTTTCTTTTTCTAAAATTAATGAAAAAATAAATTGAAAGTTTCCACCATTGGGATTCTCAAATGCAACAACTTGTATGAAACAAACAATTTCATATCACTTATGTAGTAATTGTCATCATTTTGTACCCCCTTTCACTAAAGTATATATTTCTACATCTATTACCCCTCGAATTGACCTCAAATTTTGTACACAAATAGCTAACAACATATAAGTCATATTGGTAAAAGATTTGATCACATTTCAATGTAAAAACCAAGAATGCAATTAAAACTATTTTTGGTATGAAAATCAAAGAAGGGGCCAAATGGAGCGTCGAGTATTTTATGATACGAAGTCATCAAAATGCAAGTAAGTGAAATCAAAGTGGTGGATGGAAAGCTTCCATTGATGAACATTGTCACTTAAAATTGGTTGAAGAAGAAAACCATCACATCATTCCAAAATAAATAATCAAGTTTAGAAAGGAGTTTATTGAATACTAAAAAAATTCAAATACAAAATGAAATACATGTAATAATGGCCAATATTGATTCACGTTTGTCACTTATGATGTCCACTAATATTCCATGCTATCAATTCTACAAAGGATTATCAAATGCCATTCTCACAAGAAAACATCTATTTTCCACAATTTGAGATTTATCTCAAGCACACAAAGGTTGATTTCCATTGATGAAAGGCATACACATGTTCAAGATGATGGTTTACAATACCATAAAGACAACACTAAAGAAAATTGGCTTCATTCTAAATTCTGTATATTTTGAAAGCTCTCATAAAAATCTTGAACAAAAGTGAGTATAAAGGCACTCTATTTTGGCATTTGATATCTTCCAAACCACAATTCAACTCCACCTCAAACTTTCCAGCATTGTGTAATACATCATGTACTACAACTTTGATTTGTACACATTTCAGTTTTGCCCACCTATATTCATGGTATAATTTTTTGAATGGAAGTGAGTAAAAACTGTACTCAATTTTGTTTGTCACTGTATGTACTTCTATAATTTGTATTGTAGCCTTATGAAAATTTAAGACACTTAAAAATTGGAAATTTGGCCTTAGTATCCAACCCCAACACTTTACATTGACTAGTACCAAGATGATGAATTTGAAATCCGGCTCTAGAATCCGGCCTCAATGCTTTATATTATTTGCGGCCGGATGGAAGAATTGGGGCCGGATTGAAGGCCGGATTGAAGGCAAATCCGGCTGGCCTTCCATCCGACCCCAGGCCTAATGTAAACCGGCCCTTAATTATATTGATGCATGTATTGTACAGTACATGCAAAGCAGGAATGCTCCTAAAATTCAACGTCCATAGAGCTTTTTTATCTACAAAAAAGGCTTGAAATCAGTGTCTCTATGTAAACTCACATCACTGCAAGTTGATCCACATACACAAGAAATTGGCATCATCATCATCAAGTGAAGTATTTACAGTGGCACGTCAGTAGGATAATCCTGCCTGTGCCGGCCTACAGCTGCTCGGAGCTCCTTCTCTTGCCGCCTCAAGTTGCTGGGCATGGTGTCATACACATCCGTGAATAAGTTGCCCAGAGGTTGCTTCATTCGCGGACCTGCACGCTGCATGGCCGCTATCACCTGCGTCCCCAATCAATGAACTCATATTGTCAGGTCAAGAGAATTTAGCTCCATCATGATATCTGTAGAAGAACATTCACGTTATGCTCGATAATCTGCAAGCAGTCGGTCCAAGTTATTTTTCATCATCAGGAGTTGCTAGTTGCACGTACATTACCTCGTGAAATGCTCGAAAAAGTGGTTGAACGAGATCCAACCAGTATGTAGAGACAGATAATTACCTGATTGCGTGTGTCAGCTCGGAGCTTCTGCTCCGCATCCGAGTCCCACCACCCTTCTCCTTCGATCCACCGCCGCAGCCGCACCACCGGGTCTCGCATGGTCTTCCAGTGCTGCATCTCCTCGCCCTTCCGGTACTTCCCCGAGTCATCCGAGGTCGAGTGATGCCCCACTCTGTACGTCAACGCCTGGAAGGGGAAGCCACATCCTTGACTCGTTATGGCGCTCATCAAGGTGGGGAAACACAAAGTACTGCATCACGAGGTTGGGATATGTGACCTCAATCAAGATGGGTCGGCTTTCCTCAACGGCCATCTTCCGAGCAGCTTTTATTGTAGCGTATACAGCCAGAGCGTCGTTGCCGTCGACACGAAAGCTTCGCATGCCGTATGCTTGCCCCTTGCTAACCACCCCATCGCCTGTACACCATATAGTAAGAGATTACGACATGAAGAAATTTACGTCAGAAACGCACCGTTAGTCAAAAAGCGAGGGGTGATAAGAAGAAAAAGTGACTTACTCTTGAACTGCTCATTCGCATGAGTGCTGATGGCGTATCCATTGTTGCGACATATGAAGAGAACCGGGGCTTCTAGCACAGCTGCGAAGTTCAAGGCGCCATGAAAGTCTCCCTGCCAGAGAACAGACATGACACCTGTAAACAGGAGCTCCAGATTGTAGATTAGGAGCATGCTGAGAATTTACCTCACTTGTGGCACCTTCACCGAAATAGGTTGCAGCGCACAGCGGCTTCTTGTCCATCTTGAAAGAATACGCTGCTCCAACCGCATGAGGAAGCTGCGTCCTGCAAGGAGATTATGCTTCACATGATCAGCTCACGTTTTCTTCACATGCAGGTGGTAGTACCGTTACAAGGTCCGAGGGCGTGAACAAACTCACGCTATAGGTGATGAAACAGTGGCGTAGTTGAGCTTGGCTGAGCCATAATGAATCGGCATCTGCCGACCTTTGCCATAGTCGAGGTCATTGGAGAAGCACTGGTTGGCAAACTCATTCAGAGTGAAGCCTCGCCACATCAACACGCCTGGCTCTCGATACTGCACCAATCGAAAGATACACATCATGGATCACAATACACGAAACCACCTCTAGTCATCTCTTCAATGAGCATGCGAAACTCTTACCTGAGCATACACCATGTCTTCATCGTTAAGGGCTGCAGCGGATGCAATGGTGATGGCTTCCTCTCCGAACGAGGTTAAGTAAAACGAGAACCGGCCCTGGCGCTGGGCTTCGAAGAACAAAGAGTCCATGGCTTGCAGGGTCACCATGTTGTGGTAAATCTTAAGGACAAGAGCTTTGTCTATCTGCACCACATGTCCACAAAAAAGGGTAAACAGTTGCAAACATGCGAAAAAGAAAAGAAGAGCATGCAATCGATCAACCAACCTCTGGCATGTGGGAGTCCTTGATCTGTCGCCCGTACTCGTCCAGGACCCGGAAGCAGGGCACTGGCTCCGCGGGTGCCTCCGGCACATGCTTGAGTTTGCTCGTAAACCCTGCTTTCGCCCCCGGAAAGTCGTGAAACTGGAAAAAGAAAAAAAAAAAGAGACATGAGATCACATAATTGGAGCATAATTGAGACATGCTTGCGCAAATTACAAGATCTAGTGCCCGGAATTAGGTTCAAACCATAGTTCAGAGCTCATTGATCCATCTGCCACAACAAGAACGTCCATAATTTTCCACTCCCAATCAAAGAGGAATACAACTTCAATTGCACCCCCGAACTCAACAAAAATCCACAACCTAAATAAAAAATTAAAAGAAACCTCAAAAATTGGCTACAAAGCAGTGAATTCTAGATTGCTCCATAGCTCAATCCACGTGACACATCTCTGAAAGAGACTCTGCAACAAAACCGCACACAAAAAAAGGAAACAGACACCTCATCGTGATCTCAAGTTCACAAAAACAGCAAACAGTCCCAGTTTCAGAACATGCAGATTCCAACAATCTCAATCCATCACCAGGACCGCAAATTCTAGTCACACAGATTCTTCAGTCTTCAAAAGCTGACAGTCCTCAATTGACTGAAGTTAAGAATGAAAAAACCACACATAGTATGAAATTCTAGCATGCGACGATCACCTCGTCCAGGACGCTGTCGCTGTCTTCTCCGCTGCTAGACCCCGAGCACCTGGACCGCCGCTGCGACACAACCCATGACGACGGAAGAGCCCGATGCGACAGGCGCCTGGAGATCACGCGCGCCCAGGTTGCGGTCGGCAAGGGAAGCTTCATCGCCGCAACGATCGCGCACAAAACTCTTCCCAAATTCTCCCGAACTTTGTGTCTGATCGAAACGATGTCTAGACAGCGTCCGTCCTCACTAGTAAGTTACGACTCCATAAGGGGCTCCAGAAGGCGTCACCTGCGATGGTATCTACGGAGGAGGATGATTCCGTGTGCTTCTTGCGTAGATAGTGGCGGTTTTGGGGGTCTGCTTTTGGATCAGTGAGTGGTGTGATGGTGGGAGTCACGAGTGTGACGAGGCGGATCTGGGGTGCCACGTCGGATTCTGACGGGGTACTGAGTCAGCTGGGAGTTGTTTTGACTTGCCTTGTGGGCCGGTTTACATTAGGCCTGGGGTCGGATGGAAGGCCGGCTGGATTTGCCTTCAATCCGGCCTTCAATCCAGCCCCAATTCTTCCATCCGCAAATAATGTAAAGCATTGAGGCCGGATTCTAGGGCCGGATTTCAAATTCATCATCTTGGCCCTAGTCAATGTAAAGTGTTGGGGTCGGATTCTAGGGTCAAACATCCAATTTTTAGATGTCTTGGATTTTCATAAGGCTCAACTAAAAATGATAGAAGTACATATGTCAAGCCTTTGTCTTTGTTTCTTTCCTAGTTTAAAGAAAAATAGGTTTCATATATTTACTTTAAATGTTTTCTTTTCTTACTACATTTCAAATTAAAAAATAAATAAGAGTATTTTTTCTATTATCATAATTTTTTCCTTTTTCCCTTATTTTTTATAGGTCTAAAATAAAAGAGAGTTTCTTTTTAAAAAATACGCAACTTTAAATTCTTCTTCCTATTTTTACTATTGGGAAAAAGAGTTATGTTTACTTTATTTGACCAAATCCCTTTTTTGGGGTGCATATCCAAAGGGAAGGAGTATTTTTTACTTTTTCAAAATAAAAATAAAAAATAAAAGTAAAAAACAAAAAATTAAATTTTCAAAATAAAAATAAAAATAAAACATTACTTTTTCAAATTTAAAATTAAAGTAAAAAATTACTTTTTCAAAAAATATAAATATAAATAAAATTCAAAATTCAAAATTCAAAAAAAATAAAAAATAAAATAAATTTATATATATATATATATATATATATATATATATATATATATATATATATATATATATATATATATATATATATATATATAAAATTGACGGTAGCGATTTGAAGGATTCAACAGAGGAACCGAGTCCGGCTCTAGGGGAGTTTGAGCCACCCCAAAGCACGTCCTGATTGCTCCCTTGGGGCCGGAAGGTTTGGCGCCAAAACCATGCCACCTAAGGCGACACGTAGGATGAAATGTAGTTCCGGCCGGCCCCAGGTATAAAGCTCTTGGGTTGGATTTTGAGAGATTGAAAGACCCTATTGGTAGAAACTTGGAGAGTTTCGGCCGGCCCTCGATCCGGCCCCAAGTATAAACCGGCCTTTAAACTCCGAAGCAGCTAGAAATTGGCTTCTTGGATGACATTGTTGGATGATAATAAATGTAAACAACTATTTTTCATCCATTTTATTTTTTGAGAGAGTTCCTTGTATGTACAAGCATTAGATGATGATGAAATTGGCCTCATTGAGGTAATCATGTTTTATCTAAGAAAGGAAATGCTTGTGACACGGATCTCAATAGAGTGAAATTGAGAAACTTCTAGCTTTAGCTCTAGATCTGAATTCAAGCCATCAAAATGATATTTTTTGAATTTAAGTCCGACTAATGAAATTAAGCTAATGGTATCTAGTTTCCATACCATTTTTGAAAATTTTAAAAATACGTAAAATTGAATAAGTTATTGCAATTTGAACTTGGACCTATAATCGTGGTTCTAATTTTAGCCGAACACGGAACTTTCATTTACACCACAAGTTTTGGCACTATAATGTCCAACTTTAATGAAATTTTCAGAATTTTTTAGCATAATTTGTATTTAATATGATTTTTTTTCACTTTTCTTCAGAAAATCACAATAAATTCAAATTTCCACCAAAAAAATTATGATTTGTGTAACACAATTGAGACATATGATCTCATCTCTGAAAAAAAAAATTTAAAAATTCCACTTATATTTGATGAGAAACTAGAGCATACAGTTGATTGAAAATTTAGATTGATGCCACAGTCATAGGTTCCGTCGTGTAAGGGTTAACCCCTAAAGGACCATTTGTACTTGCGGGGTACAAATCGATTGTGGGCAAGTTCCAAAAAATCCATTTTTTGAAGATAGCTTCTTGAAATTTTTAGTGAGAGTAGGAATACGGGTTATCTTTGCGAGATTTTTAAAAAAAAATTGGACTTACAGGGAAAAAATTATGGTGCTTCAAACATAAGAAGCATGTTCCTTTTGGCAGTTGGGCATGGTATTGTAGAGATGAATAGTGCTACTGTAGAGTTGACAATTGCACTTTTTTAAGGCGGGTAGTAGTGAAGGAAAGTTCTTGGCAATCTTCAATGTTTTCACTTTAAAACGCATAAGGTCATATTCATTATTTTGAGACAATTTCAGAGTTTTGAGACTTTTTGCCTATAGTTTCAACACCTATTTTGAGCTAATTCATGCAATTTATTGACTTTCTAATTATAGATTATCCTGGAGTCAAGGATAAACTTCCTAATTATAATAAAGAATTCAATTAAAAATATAAGATTAATCGAGAAATCGATTACAATTATAAGATCGGCATTAAATTGAGACTGTGAAAAGTCTCAATATAACAAATATGGCATAGAAATTAAGGATTTTAATTATTTTTATTTTCTTTTTGGTTAGAATGAATCATGACAATTCTTCTCACCATTTGGATTTCAGATCCAACAATTATTTCTCTATTTGAAAAATATAATTGCTTTCCTAATTAAAGGGCCACTATCAATACCCCTAGTCGTTGGAGGTCCATTTTTCTTATTGTAAACACCTCCATTACTTGTGATTTTTGGCGTGCGATGACCTAACACAAGGTAGAACATAGATCCATTGAATTTATGAAAAGTGTAGTGGAAAAATATGCCATTATCTTGAGTTCAAGTACGCTGGCCAAGTCCGGGCACAGTGGAAAAAAAAATCAACACTCTTCAAATGTATGTATTTTACAATCGGCGTGATCAAGTTTTACAAAAAATTTGGGTGTCTTCTTATAGTGGTTAGCTTGAAGATCCTATGGTTGAAAATTGTAAACGGATGTTTTAATTAGTCTAATAATATCTCATGTCAAAGTCGCAGTTTTGGGGTGGTTTTGGTGAAGCATAAGGCCCGGTCCTTTAGGGGTTATGGCCGAGTGACCCGATTCTGGTCGTCTCCAGAATTTCCAAGATGTAGCAAGTGGATAGAATCTTCCCGTTGGCTACATCCCAGAAGTTCCGGATATGACCAGAACTCGGTCGCTCAGTCTTAAAGGGTTAAAAAGATGTTGACTCTTGAATAGGCGCACTTAATTGTGCCACCATTGAACTATTTGGAGTTGTTAGTGAAGGTAAGTGGAGTTTGAAGAAGAGAGTTTCTTTTAACACCTAAAGGATTAAGTGTCTCTTTGGAGAACAAATGTTTTCACTTTGATTGTCACTACTATAAAATTCACAAAAAAATTACCACATCATCTTATATAGATCTTACGATTACATTCTAAAAAGGTTAATCTTGGCAATTTTTAATCAATAGAGTAGAGATTTCTCTAAGACGCCTTGGTTCTTTACAAGGTAAAGTCTTTCCAAAAGAGGAAAGAAGGAGAAGATGAGATTTAGATAAGGACAAAACTAGGATATAGTATGAGAAATCTTTATATATTTTTTTGCACCAATGGCATGCAAGAGTAGTATTAGCAATCAATGTTTGTGGGCCCTATGCAATGCTAGTTAAAACTCCTCAATAGTTCTTTAATGAAAACTAATTGTTCCTTGACACCTTTTCCAAACCAAATCACGTTCTCCATGTTGTTATGGTTATCATCATATAAGGTAGAGGCACCCAATTCCGATCACTTAAGGCGGTTGAGGACTCAAATGGTATTGTATGTCAAAAACGTTTATGTAGAAAGATGCGGAATAAGGAATGAAACTCAACAAATATTTTTTCAAATTTAATCTCAAAGATTTGCAATTGATATAGAATTTAGAAGCCCAAAACCACCGGAGCCCATAATCAAACTATGGAGTAGGTGAGATTTGGTGCCCTCCTTTGCTCAATGCCAATAAGTGAGAATGAGTAAAAAGAGAAAGGACATGCCATGGATAACCAACTCATGGAGGTACCCAATGTTGATTGGCCTTGTTCGACTTTCGAGGGAAGGCCACCAATTGAGGTAGAGCAATCCAAAATTGCTCACTTCATGATCCAATGCCGATAATGACTAGAGTTTTCAGATTTTGAGTTATCGGTTTGGGTTGCTTCATGCATCATTTCATGCATTTCCCATTTTCATGCACCATTCCATGCATACTCTATTGATCCGAATGGGGTGGCCGATCAGAATTGGTTGCCTTTACCTTAGTAGGAGGTGACAAAGGAGGTCATCCCCTTGTGCTTTTAGGAAAATTCAAAGATATAAAGGAATCTTAATTAAGTATACTCTTATTTGTTAATATAATATATCTATTAGATACAATGGAGAGGATGGTGGCTTAATCTTTATATAGTACATGAGACTTTGGTTCATGATGAAATAAATTTTAGCCACTTTAGAAACTAAAGAAAGTGAAAGAATGAGTATGAAGTGGATGATTTTTTTAAAAGTTAGAAAGTGAAGGTATGAAGCAAATGGATTTTATGAAACGGATGGATTTCTTACATTGTTCTCAAGGGTTCCCCCGGAAGATTGTAAGAGTCCCCTTTAGAGACTCTTGGGAATTGAGGGGTTAAAATGTTGTGTTTTTGAATATCTTTCTATTCAATGTGTATTTTCCTACAACATTTAAATTCATGCATATATTCTATTAATCCTCCACATACAAACACTGAAAATATGCATACATTAAAAAAGTTCAGGTACCTATTGAAATTAAGCGAAGAAACCTTTTCAAGTTATGTAATTTGTCAATTGAATCATCATTACATCCATCTGCAAATCAAATTACACGAATAAACCCACATCCAGCTCAATCACAAACACAGGCTCACACAAGCGATCAAAGAATTGCATAACTCAATTTGTGCATTTATACAATCACCCAAAAACCATGGGCCTGAATTTCTAGACCAATTTCAACCCGGCAAGAATGTGAGTCACTTTCATCTACAAGGCGTGCTAAAAACTCAACAATGTATTCACAAATCTCAACCCAACCATGCACCACACAACGTTACAAACACAAAGGCTAGGGTCCATGAATTTCGACAAATATTATGGCTGGCAGTCTTCAGGAGAAGGATCAGGCAGAATCATTGAGTACTGGAGCTGACCTTAGTAATCTCTCCACTTCATCATTTGCCTCTGCTTGCAACCTCCATGACTGCCACAACAATTTTTCCAAGGTTAGCACTCCGGAAATAATAGAAATTTAGGTCACAAATATGGAAAGAAACTGATTCAAAATCAAGTACTTGTGTCATCACTTCAGAGATTAAAACTCCTTACAATTGACGAGATGTACGCTATGTTACAAGTAAGAAAAAGAGAACTCTCATAACATCACAACAGGGAGATAATTTAGTTCTCTATGATTTAGCTGATAGGTTGATTCAAAGCTATTCTGGGTTGATTTTGATGATTTATTGAAATGAGAAAAAAAGGTCATGGTTTCTTTGCCTCGCGTTGCAAACAACTTCAATAGACTAGACCTTGGATTGTAGAAAACGAGAAAGAGTTGCAGCATGGAGCCAACCTTTTGAAGATCCTCAACTTCCATAAGCCGCTCAATCTGCTCTGCTATGGCCTGTCACCATTTAAAACATGCAGAAGCGTTTGTAAGAGAATTATCCATATCTCGACTAAAAAGATCCAGTTCGAAATATTTGAAAAACACAACCACTAATTTAACCAGGTAAATGATGGATTACACTGCTGGCACCAGCACCCTCCGCAGCCAACACATCAATATCCATCTCCACTTCGATCTCTATCATTGAGGCAATCTGAAAATTCACGACACGAACATTTCGTACGAAGTATCAGAAACAATCAACTAGATAAAATGTTTCAAAAGTAGCAGAGAGCTCAACTGTAAGAACCAAGCATCTTGACATGTGACATGGTTTTGGGTTTTAGATATTAGGAATTAGGGTTTAAGGGTTGAGGGCAACGTTGAGGTTATTTGTAAAGCGAAGCAATGATGCCATGAATTTTGACCTCTTTCCTCACGTCGAATAAATTAAATTAGCCCTAAATAGTTCTGAAAGTGCGGCTAAACCTAGTTTTAACTTGAGTTTGGACACCACCGAGCTCTTCCATACTTGATAAGGATTCTACTTGAGGGACCACCATATCCAATAGCTATTAAGAGTGAACCCAATAAAAGTATTGTAAATTAAACGAGGGGTTATCTTTGATGAAACTTTGGAAAACTCGACTGTATTGCGCTTATATCCAAAAGTATTAACCCTGTATCCTAAACCCAAAGTGTTCGCGTCATACCTTTGCATAGCTATAAATGAGTTCCAGCCGAGATTCGAGCCGTTCATCCAGAGTTTCTCGTGCCTTCTGAACTCTTTCCAAACGTGCACTGAAGAGCCGAAATTGAATCAGATCGTGCATTGTATTCCCAGAATTCACTTCAGCACATGAGATGGAGTGGCAATTACCTGTAAGTCGGTTCGTTCACAGCTTCCATCTTGTTCTGTAATTGGCACATCCGGGCCAGCATCCTGACCTGAATAATTATGAAAAACACAGCAGACTCAACATGATGTCTAAAACGTTTCCAAAAGTGCACATTCAGTGTTGATAAAAAACTGTCCATGTATTATCAAAATATGTCATACGCCATGCTTAGAACACTGTATTGGTAGCTTTGGCAGCAGCATTCACTGGCGATAACATCCAAAATTTTACCAAAGCTGAAGTTTGTGGAATGCCACCAAAGTTACCAACATCTAGAAATTTTGTAGTAACCAATGCCATAGATATGGTCATGACATAATCTGATTTACATAGAGTAGAAATTGAGAGAATAGAGTCGTACATCAGCAGCAGCTTCTTGTGTCAGGCTCTGAAGCCGAGCTTGCAACCCTTCATGTTGCGCCAGAAGTTGTTGCCGAAGCGCCAAAGCATCAACTGTCCTTTGTGGTAACTGCACACAACCCGTTTCAGAACTCTTTAGACCACCTCTGAATCATGATATACTCTGAAACTAAAAAAAAACTGAAAGTCCTCCAAATAAAAATTATGTCAAAGCAGGAAGTTTAAGAACTACCCTAACAAGCATAAACCGTAGCAACTGCAACAGAAACTGGAGTTCTTCTAAAGTCGCCCAAAGTTTCAATAAGATACCCCCTCTTTTTTCATTAGGAACAGCTCTAAACAGTTCTCAACTAATCTAAACTCAGCTCAGAGGAGAGAAAGGCGCCTAATATTCACGGTATCTTGCAGAATCTTTATCCTTTCTCAAAAACGGCTTAAACTACATGACTTGAGTTTGAAGACCACCAAGCTCTTCCATTGCTCAAAGTGAGGAAAGAGTAGTATAATAAATTATAAGAGGGGTTATCTAATTGACTTCACTAAAAACTCTACTAAATCTTAATGGTGAAGACAATGCACCTGATTGAGGCGCGGCAACACAAACGCATTAGTAGCGCCTCCAACGGCAACCACCGTCGCCGCCCCAATAGCAAGCGTCCTCGGAAGCGACGGATCAATGAGAGCCGTTGCGGCATCGCCACTGGCCAAGAGAAGAGCCGCAGAAAAGATAAAAGTAGTATCAAACGCCGCCCCACTCCCGGACTTCGGAGGCGGCCGAGAGAGGAGCGACACACGCCCTGTGACGTGGTTTGTGACCGCCATGGGCTCACTAGGCCGCCACCCGGGCGTCCTGGACGTGCTCTTAAAGGGCCCAATGCCACGCCCCAAGTTGGCAGGCGCTGCGGAGATCACCGTCACTCGCTCCCCTTCTTGAGCTGGAATGTCGGCGCTTTCGGTTGCGCAACGGTGGGTGCGCGCAAGGCCATCAGGAGCACGGACCTGGAACATACACTCTCATCAGGATAATCCTCAAGTTAAAGGTTTGTGTAGCTCAATATGAAGTTACCGTTTAAAACTGAACTAGTATGTGTATACGTTTCACACAAGTTCAACATATCTTATCCTTTTCAGCGACCATCTTTTGGTCATCAATCCAACTCATGAGAAATAAAAACTCTAGGGAGTGAGATTACTTACCACTATGGAATGTACAGCTGCAGGAAGTGGCCGGTTTAGCAGCTTCAAAACTCGCAAGCCTCGCTCAATTACAGAGATATTCATACTGACATGTTTATTGACATCAAGTCGTGTCGTTAACCAAAAAAAACCACGTGTCCAGAACATTTGAACTTGTGCTTGAATTCAAACACTGAGCTCATCTTTAAAAGGTCTTCAGTTTGATGCAGCAA
The DNA here is from genome assembly GCA_963971425.1 of Bryoerythrophyllum caledonicum. Lineage (NCBI taxonomy): Eukaryota > Viridiplantae > Streptophyta > Bryopsida > Pottiales > Pottiaceae > Bryoerythrophyllum > Bryoerythrophyllum caledonicum. The sequence goes on from OZ020524.1 coordinate 4,315,409, forward strand.
GGTCAAAATAAAAACACCCACTTTAAATCTCAATTATCTAAAGTAGATGATTATTTTTGTACTATTCTTGAAAAACAAGCTTTCAATTTGGCTGCTCACCTGATGGACTCCGATTCACAGTCCACGACGGTGCCAGACATCAACTCATACTGGTACCGACACTTTGCACATGGAGCAACCTATCCACAATCCCACACAACTTGTCAATTCCAAGAGCTACTCAAACCTTAAAATAATAACACGAGGCCAATCACAGTATCCAGTATACCTTCAAAAAGCATTGCAGATCTTTTGGAGTTATTTGTAAAGTCACCTAAAGTTTCAGAAAGATAGCCCCTCTTTTGACAACTTGACTGCTCTTTCCTCACTCTTATCCTTCAATGGAAGAGCTTGGTGGTCTCTAAACTCAAGTCAAAGTAGTTTTAGCCGTCTTTTAGAAGAAAGAGAGCTTGTATGAGATCAACCATGAATATTAGCTGCCTTTCTGTTCGTTGAGCTGCCTTTAGATTAATTGAGAGCTCTTTAGTGGTGATTACTATCATTCAAAATTTCAGGTGGCTTTACAAATAAACTCTTACTGTCCATAAATTTGTCATTTTCAACATGAAAAGGTGAGTGGCACCTGGACGCCTTGCTGAGGTTGGACGACAGCCAGCGCCGTTCTGCAAGTGGGGCAGCTGACAACTTTACCAAACGGAACCTGCACACCCCATCTAAACCCTATGTCTCAGAAATTACAAAGCTGCAAACATCCCACACATAACAAAACTCAACAACTAATCTAAGAGCACTCTTTACTTCCTTACAGGCACAATTCACTCATCAAGCATCACATTTTCACATTGAAAAAACAAAAAAAATTCACATCTCTACCTCATCTCCAGCCGGCACCCCACGACGCCGAACATCCGCAACGACTTCAATCGCATCTGCGACTCGCAACGACGCCGCCAATCCTCTCACAAGTGTGGCATAAGTGCTCACATTCGGCTGCGCCCATCGCCATCCCTCAGCATATGACCCTTTCTCTGCCACACCAAATCCATCCCTCAAGCTCCAAAACTGTAGCAAAAGAGGTGGCACAAAACTGCAACAAACATCGAAGAAGTGAAAGCAGGCTGAAGAAGCGGTGATTGAGGATTTAGCATCATGCACGTGATTCTTGCCATCTGTATCATCCCTCAAGCTACAATAATCATCGAGAAGTGAAAGCAGGAGTGCCTGAGGAGTTAGCATCATCCACATGATTCTTACCATCTACTTAAACATGCGTTGATTGCTTACCATTTTGGTCGACTCGGCGTTGGACGACGCTGCTCCGCATGGCTTGCAAGAGCGAGAAGGCGAGGTCGCTGTTGCCGAGCGCCAGAGATTCCAAGATGAGCTTGGAGCACTCCTGGTTGCCCACCACGCCACCGTTGGAGATCCCCGTTGCGCGCTCAGCAATCATCTCCAACGCCGCGCTCGCATCCAGCGCCATGGCGACTTGCCTCCTGAAACTCGCATCCCCTAACCCTGAACCCACATCATCACCCATCTCCACTCTCGCATCCTCCTCCTCCATCAGTCGCTTGGTCACCTTCCCGATCTCATCCGCCATGTCTTCAAAGGATTCATCCCCACCCATGCGACTACTGGGATTCTCAGCATTCTCGGAGGAGAAAACTTGCCTCCGCAACGTGACCCAGTTTGGCTTCCGCATTCCGGAGAGCTTCCTCGGACTCCTTACACATCCCACACACACATTGCGCCCGGGAAACATGTGCAGCGCCATCCTGTCCATCCGAGAAAGGTCCTCAGCTGCCACATTCAACTGAGCTGATGAAACAGATGGGCCTGATAACACACTAGCCATGATTTCTCTTCATCACCAGCTCATCACAATCTAGAGCTCGGGAAGGGATTGCTCACAGTCAAGAGCTCAGAAAAACTCAAGCTCTTCAGGAATTGCTCACAATCTAGTACACAGAAATCCTCACACTCTTCAGGAATTCCTCACAACTGGAACTAAAAATTTTGTTTCTGTTTTGCAACACATGCTTGAGGACTGAGTTCGAGAGAGTGATCACATTGGCTGCAGCCATATCCTACAGAAATGTCATCTTCATGAAGATGACGCATCCGCCTCTTTTTCTCAGCATGTCCACTTTTTTGGATTTTGGGATGGTTGTTAGATTTGGAGCAGGTTTTTGAAGGGTTTTCTTTTTTTAATCTTGCTTAATCTATGACTCTTGATGAATTGTTACGTGGGTGGATGAGGAGATTTAGGGCTTTGGGGCGGCAAAGAGGTGGTTGACATGCCTTTTGAGGTGAAGAGACAAAGTGGAAGCGGTGTCGATGGGGTTTTATGATTTCGGGGTCTGGGTTGTGTGATTCTGGGCCAAGCCATGACGCCATTCTGTTACTCCACAGCGCTCTCTGAATTGTTGACCATTTGGTGGCACTCCCCACATCACATAGGGAAATGTGACCAGGCTCATACTAGTGTTTGGTTGCAGAAATGTAGGTTCAGCAAATATAAGTTTCATGTGACTTCTTCGTCATCAGACTCCTGTCGGTTTTTACTTCCTGTTGTCTCAGAGAGATAGAAGCTTCACCCAAGTGGGTGCAATCTTTGTGATAGGAACAGGTGGTATTCATGGATTCTTTCTGCAACCCTAGCCTAAACGGAGAGGACTCTGATCCCCTCGACAGACGAATGAGGCTGATCAACATGAGCATGATCCATGAGGTGAGCATGAGAATGCTATCGATCAATATTGGAAATTCTCTGTCAATCCCTTCATAACAGTGAGTACCAACCTCCAGAACAAAGTAGTGGAGGAGCGGACTTGAAAAGGGAGAAGAAAGACAAGGGACCTCCCGGAAAGAATTAGCTTTGGACGACCTACGGTACAAAACAATCATGCCCCAGATTGGTCGGGTGCATACAGCTACGAAATGAAGAGATGATAACTCAAACAGAACCCGTGATGTTTTTGTGTGCAGGACATCATGCGAACATGTCAGGTAGAGCTCACCATGAGGCTTTGATAATGAACATCTTGGCACGAGAAGGAAAAGCAGCAGCATGAGTCGTCGTCTGGTGGAGGTGGGGAAGGACTTGACCGCAGGCACCATGGCCGGCATCGCCCAGTTGCTGGTGGGGCACCCGTTCGACACGGTGAAGGTGAAGCTGCAGGCGCAGATGAGCAACCAGGCGCCGCAGTACGCGGGGGCCTTCGACGCCGTGCGCAAGATCATGGCCAGGGAGGGTCCCAGGGGACTCTACAGCGGCCTCAGCGCACCCCTGGCCGCCGTGGCGCTCTTCAACGCCGTCCTGTTCACGGCCAGGGGCCAGATGGAAGCTCTCCTGCTGCAACACAACAAGAAACCATACTCCAGTCTCAGCGTCCGGCAACAGATAGTGGCCGGAGCAGGTGCCGGCGTCGCTGTCTCCTTTGTCGCATGCCCCACTGAACTCATCAAGTGCAGACTGCAAGCACAGACATCTTCACCTCCGAACACACCTCCGAAAACACCAGAGAATGAAGTCACAACTGATAACAACCCTAACCCTAACCCTAACTTACCTGAGCAAGGTGACATCGGACTGAGTCCCTTGGCGATCACGGATGTTGAAGGCGGAGCTCCACCTGCTCACAAGTATGACGGCTCCCTGGACGTGGCAAAGGTAATTTACCACCAGGAAGGAGGCGTCTTCGGATTCTTCAAGGGGCTGTCACCTACGTTTCTCCGGGAGGTGTTTGGAAACGCGGCCTACTTCGGGTCGTATCAAGGTACCAAGCAGTTGCTGTCCAGAGGCAGCACCGGGGAGAATCTGAGCACCGGGTCCCTGTTGGTGGCGGGCGGCGTTGCAGGTGCTATGTTCTGGCTCCTGGTCTACCCTGCCGATGTCATTAAGAGCACTATCCAGGTTGATGACTACCGGAATCCCAAGTACACCAGTACGCTTGACGCGTTCCGGAAGGTGTTCAAGGCTCAGGGCGTCAAGGGGTTTTACTGCGGCTTTGGGCCGGCTATAGCCCGGAGCGTCCTTGCAAACGCTGTCTGTTTCTTCGTCTACGAGCTGGTCCGGAAGGCATTTAATTGAAAAGCTCAAGACAGTAAGATGACTTTACCTTGTTTTGTTCGGTGTGCTGGAGTCCACCTTCCTCTTCCCTGCAAACGATTTACTGCATCCAATGAAGTGCTACGCAACGCCATGTGATCGAAGGTCAGAAACGACAACATTGAAGGGAAAATCTGCCTCTCAGCCTGAGCATGAGATGGAGGTGGAGGGAAGAGCATCAATTACATCTTTGACTGACCGCGTACACAAGCGATCCACTGTTGAGAGAAGAAATGGTCGATGACTTCATAATTGATGAATGTTGATGGTATATAGGAGAAAATTTATGGCACAGTGGTAAATAGGAACTAAAATTACATGGCTCGTTCTACCCAACCTGGGACTCTGATGGAGCCCCTCAACCCTAGGCGCCGTAAAAAAATAGCGTATAGGACGTGGAGAAGGAAAACGAACGAGCCGCAATTTACTACAAGCTGCATGCAATATCACAGGGTAAGTTAGACAAAGCAAGGTAATAAACGAAGGAAGACTTGCTACATCTAATCACAGCACGCTATCTGGGAGAAAACAGAGACACAGTCAACCAACCAAAAGAGAAGTTCTACCAAGTGATTACATAACTCAAAATCAAAATGACCAATATCTTCTTGAGGTTCTACAACATTTCACAAGCAGAGGGATATACTCACCAAGGAAGCAAAGACAACATATATCATGGGCATTGATGGCACTAAGTTGATTCCTAATGCTGCCAGCATGTAAGACAGCGATGCATGAGCATTCATGGTAATCTGCACAGCAACGGAGCAAACAACGGCATGACCGCATCGTCAAGACTGGACTTGTTCATGTCCGTCAGAAAAAATCATTGCTGGCCAAGTCTATTCAAACCATTTCAGGATTTTAACGACCTGGCTGACACAATCGCACTTCAGACAAGATGAAAGAACTCACCAGAGCCAATAAGTTGTCCCTCAATAGCCATGACGTCAGAAGTACAAAGCCCAATGCTCCAAGACATCTCACCTACAAAACCAGAAATGATCGGTCAAGCTTAAGTGCATACATCTAACGAGCGCCATCAGCCTTCAACATTTAAGCATACTGTAATCATATAGAGCACCCCAAGATAGTTAGACAGCTGGCAAACGCGAGTACAGCAGGTAATCAGCCAAATTGTAAGTCAATCGATGGTGAGTGAAGGTTAAGCCCCTTACCACAGTGCAACCTACTATAGAAAGGCCCCAATTCACATTCCACCTGCACATCAATAGCCCAAACATATTTAGTAAATTCGTCACCTGAAATACAAGTGACAACAAACTCCTCTCATGGCTCTCGTGACGAGATCTTGCATGACTTACTTCCAGAAGGCTCCCATAGCTAGCCCCACAAATCCATGCATCAACTGCAATTCATGCATAGTCAAGTGATCAGTAACACGCAAAATCGATACACCTACGCAGCAATCTTCAGAATGCAACTTCGAGTAACCCAACGAATCAACCAATAATTAGCAGTCTAGTCATGTAACATTCAGTCAAGAATGTGAGGACAACAGACCAGGTAAGAACAAGCCTTGAGCGGTCCCGAAAGTATAAGCAGTAGAATAGCCGTGGCCACCTGAAGAAAAAAAAAAAACAAAATCAAACTTAGCACGCCAGACCCAAGAGAAAATCACACCGAAACTCCACGGCTTCATATGTCCACCTTTCCATGTCACTTCCTTAAGGATGCCTGAATTTGGAAGAAGAAAGAGAGTCTGAAGAACTGATACCATAGTCTTTCTGCCTGCAGCAGCTCCCCAACGCATAGAAGAGATGACCACCGGTAAGGGAAAGAAACATCCAAAGTAAGCCTGCCATCCGAACATACCCACTCAGTTTACTAGCAATTTGCTTCAAGATGCAGTCACGTAAGACAGGGCACGGAATTCAAACCAAGGTGCGTTAGAGAGAATAAATACCTCAAGGCGAAGGAGATTACTAAGAAAATAAGCAAGGCCTGCAGTAGCGGCAAGCATGGCACATTCCACCAAGCGCAGAGTGTTTCGCATCTCACTTCCATCTCCTGTCAATATGGAACCATCTTCAACTTTCCCATCTGGATTTGGACCGCTCTCGTCACCAGAAGCTTTGTCATCTGACGTTATCCCAGCTGACGATCCGGAATCTATCAATGATTTACAATAGACGACCGCTCCCTCTCCTGAAAGGTTTCGTTTACTTCTAAGGAAGCCTAATCTAGGTCCAAGACTTGTCCAAGTTTTATCTATCCGATAACTTTCAGCAACCCCTGACTGTTCAAGAAGAAAATGCCACTAAGTAAGTACAAAACTACAATTGCAAGAGATGTACGGAGAGAGAGCCTGGTCTATAAAATCTAAGGAATTCACTGGTCAAGTAGTAGAGTAGCTTTATGAGCCCTGGAACAAAAAATTCATAAGAAAATTCTCCATAGACATGACGAAAACCTAAGACACACGATCAGAAGATGAGGAATCAGGAAGAGCACTTACCGGAATTTTCTTTGACAAAGTTGCGTCTACAATGATTGAATCATGATTAATTCTCCGAACAGCTCCAACACTTCTCGACCTCAAAAGATTAAACCCTAACTGGGGACCAAAACTGCGATTACCGAGCGCAATCTCCTCGCCAGGGCGACATGAAACCCTGGCTAAATTCATGGCGGCCGGAAGCAATCAAATCACTCTATCTCAAAATCCTCAAGAACGGTTTCCTGGCTCCATCTCCTGGAAAACCTGCCCCGCAACTGAAGGAAAAAAAAATGTCACTCACTGCCAAGACGACAAACCTCACAAATTCCCCAAGAAAGGAAAAAATGCAGCAAAAACAGAGAGTTGCTTCAAATTAGGTCAAGAAGGGACATCACAAGGGTTACAAACTCTGCCATTCCACTCACAGAAGCTGAAAAAAGCGGAATGGCCACTAACATACGAAATCAAACACCGAAATGAATCCTCGTTTCCAAAATGGAATCCTCGAACCCTGCACCTCACAAAATGGTGAAGATTGTAGTCCTCTACGAACTTCCATGAACGCAGCTCCCGGATAATGCCACAAAGCCATATTATATTGTCTGGAGGTGTTTTCTGTATCAGCTACTTCTCCACGAGAGCCAGGAAAAGCAAAGCAAGTAAGAAATCTTACCGAATGCTATGAGATGCTCGCTTCGAGCTCGAATTGTTCGCTGCAAAAGCTTCGAGATTGAGCAGCTCGCTGTGCAGATCATCGTTGTAAAGGAAACTGGACAAACGAACGGGAAACTGGACGAACAAACTGGACGAACAAACTGGACGAACGAACTGGACGAACGAACGCGTAAGCCACAGAAAGTTGAAACTGTTACTTTCGTTGATTTCTGCTTTGCATATCTTAGGGTCCTCTAAGAGCATCTCCACCCCTTCCACGCCATCCCCGCGGAAGGGGTGGAGGCACGGAGGGTTTCTTGGCCCCGCGGTTGGGCTCTTGGACGGGGCTAGAAGCAACCCACGCCAGTCCACCACCGCGGTGGCCGTCCCTTGTCGCAACATGCCGCCCAGCGTAGGGATTCTAAATTATTGATTTAAATATTTGTTTTAAATTATCTTATGGAAACCACCGCCGCAGCTACTTAGGTATCGCCACATGTACACATGCGATTGGCCTTTCAGTCCAGGATAATTAGGCGTGCGCCCGTCATATCTGTCAGATATGGTGATTGAGCACCAGTTCGGGGCTAACGCTCGGAACGGGATGGCGGGTCTGATTCCGGCGATGGAGCAACGAGACTCCTTACAAGACAGAACAGAATATTTTTCCGCGGCTCAGTGCCTCGGTAGAGATGCTTTAACATATGCTACTAAGTATAGTGGCGGTTTGAGGTATGTACTACATAGCCCTCTCCTTGAAACTAGATCTAGATCATTCAGTCATGGAAATCTACGGCTCTTGGTGCATGTCAGTGATAGGAGAAGGTTATCACTCTTGAACCTTTGTCCTTGTGCCATGTACTTGCCAATCTCCTTGTGCCATGTGGCAATGACAGGAGAGGGTTATGAAGATGAGGCCCACTTTATGCCGTTGACTTAGCACAAGGTAGAACATGAATTCATAAAGTTATGCGGTGTGTGGTTAGAAAATATGACATTATCTTGAGTCAAAGTATGCTGATCATAAATGTGCAGGGAAAAAAAAAAACCATGTTGGACTCTTCAAATGCATGTATTTTACAATCCATTCGGTTAAAATTTTACAAAAAAAAATTAGGGTCTCCTTGTTGTAGTGAACTTAAAGATCCTACGACTGAAAATAATTATAAAATATTAAATTTAGTCTTGCAACATCTCATCTTCGCCCTTTAGGGGTGAAAAATAATGAATATGTTTTTCCCCCTATTGAAGCATTTTGAAGGTGCCTATACAACAAGGTCTCAAGATCCTTGAACATGGAATATATATATATATATATATATACGTATATATTTTTTAATTTATTGATTTATTTTAAATTTATTCATCTATACAATGGCAAGCATTAATAGTTGTACTAGAGGAGCTTTTTTAAAAATCAACTACCAAATCTACATGAACTCTCATAAAATAGCAAGAACACAATCACAAGAACTTAGTTTGGCAACAAGCATAAAGCCCAAAGTTTTTAATGAAAATATGAACTAGAAAAACACACATTAACCCCTTTAGGCTAAAGGACCAAAGTCCCCTCGGGGACATTTTGAAATTGGATAAGGTACTACGTTCTCAATTCTAGGCATTATTTTCTGAGATTTTTATTGAATGGACAACTTTTGATTAGCTTTGCGTAGACACAAATTTCGTAGAACTCCAACTTACGGTTCAAAAGTTACAATTTATTTTCACTTACATATACAAATAGTGCAGCACTTTAGTGTGACATATCACAAATACTGTCACAAAACTTTAATAGCTTCTAAATTCAATAGAAATTCGAGTTTTTGTCCATTTAAAAGAAAGAAAACGTCCTCTTGGAAAGAAAATTGAAATATTTGCATCTACTGTACGGATTTATGAATTTCAAAAATTTGAGATGGATATGATATGTGCAAAATATAAAGTGTATTGCTGATTCTCAGCACATAGTTGCATTGCAAGATCTTTTAGGACATCTTCTACACCTCTTCTACTTCTAAAATTTGGTGCACATGTGCCTAACATGATCTTTTTCTTATTAACATAATAAATTCATGGCCGGTAGTGCAAAAAGTTGCCATAGAAGGTGGTCGAAGTTTGTTGAAGGTGTTTAGTATGACCTCAAAAAGAGATTATGGCACACTTCAAAGGTTGATATCTTTCAATCCGTGCGGTCAAACTTACCAAAATTTTCATCACACACTCTCATACAACTCTAGTACAAGATCCTATGGTTAAATTTTGAGAAAAAACATTTTGTATCATTTCGTGTAGAATGCGCCAAAAATGGCAGTATTGGAGTGATTTTGAGGAGAAAATGTCTTCGTCCTTTAGGAGTTAATTCAAATGTGCAATAAGCCTCCACGATTCTTTATGCTCAAGCTGGTTTATATTGCAAATCAACTATAGAAAAGAAGACTATTTGATTACAAAACACCTCCTCAACTCAATGAAGCAACTCATAAGCACTCACAAACACTACCACCGTGTGTAGCCACTTCTTGCTTGGTAGACCTCAAGAGCTCTTTGGAGCATAGAGAGTATCAACTTCCCAACAACATCAAGTTCTATATTGTATCAAATTTCTTGGATCTTCTCCCAGGAGTCACTTTTACGAAAGGATTTCCACTTAGACCTTCTCAGACCACAATCTACTTCATTCCAAAGATGTTCTACTAGATTGAGGTTAGGTGATTCTAGAGGGTGTCTAAAGATGAGAAATTTTTGAACACGCAACCAATCTACAATACAATGCTCAGAGTGTTTTGGGTCATTTTCATGTTGGAAATAACCTGATCATCTTCTAAACCTTGCATTTGTATAGTGCCCATACGTTCTATTTTTATAATGTTGCGGTATATGTATTTATCCATCTTCCCTTCAACCGCATGAAACTTCACAACTCCTTCCCAACTCATACAACCCCAAACCATTATGCTTCCTCCCCCACATTTGATTGTAAATTGCACATGTTGGTTTAAAAGACGTTTGTAATCGTAAAAAGTTCTATAAATGAAGATTCAAGAACACAACCCAAGAACCTTGTAGTAGGATTGTTCTTTTTAGGGAGAGTCGATTCGTCTAGCGTTTAATGACTAAGGTCACTTGATAAAGTTAAGATTCTCTAATTTCTGTAAGGAGTTCTTTAGATTTTTATGTTATTGGGTTATCCTTGTATAAACAATCGCTCAATCTATGCTAATTTGTCATTAAATTCTATAATTGTCACTGTAAATCTTAGAATTCTACGATTCCAAGGTAACAGTCATACATTCTATGGTGTAAGAAATACTGTTAAAGGGAGATTGACCTACAAACTCACTTTCACATAAACCCTAGAAACCCTAGAAACCCTAATGAAACCCTGATTTGCTCAAAACTTCTCATAAAACCTCAAATCACGTCGGATTTTATTGGCTAGGTCATAGTTTTTACATGGCAAAGTCTTCTCAACTCAATGTGACCTCAAAACCTCTAAACTCCTCTAAACTCTAATTGTGTCTAAGCTCTAGCTCTAAGTTCCAAGTTGCAAGAGTGTGAGAGAGAGAGAGAGAGAGAGCTCCAAGCTCCCCCTCCATGTGCACCAAACCCTAATGGAAGTCATCTGGTGGATGAACACTGGGCTGGATGGAAATAATCCAGCTGCCCAAGTTCATCCAACTGGCGGATGAAACTGGTCAGGACGGAAATCATCCGCCTGGCCTGGTTCATCTACTGGAGAGCCCAAAAACTCAACCGGCTTCAAAAAGAAAAATACTACCTCGGGTCCGCTAATCCTGGTTCTCCGCTTAACATTATCCCTCTTCTAAACTATATCGGTCCTCCGATGTTTGTTTGTTTTTTGTTTTTTTGTTTTTGTTTTTTTTGTTTTTTTTTTAAAATTAATTTTTCGGTTGAAGGTCATCTATGACTCCTTGTCGTGTTGCCTTCGAGTATGCCCCCAGCGTGTTTTCTCACCAGCTGCTCCAATTATCAAGCCATCTCCGTGGCCGGGTAAAGATCATGGATCTCCTCGTCCTCCGTCTCTCCTCAGTCCGTCCGGGTGCCGATACCCTGTCCAAGTCCCAAAATCTCCGCCTTGACACCAACTTCCAAGCTTCACCTCGGAGCTAATATGTGGTCTGCCCATGACCGTGTAAACCTCCAATTTTTCCGGCCGCAGTACTAGCCGAGTTGTACGTGGTTGCTGGAATTGACTCCCCACATCTCCTAGACCTCCTCCTCCCTGGTCACCATCCATGCTGAGTGAATTGTCTTCTGCTTCCGGTGACTGACTTCCGGTATTGGCCTAGTCGTGTTGTCTTGCCAGCACTTCAGTATCCGGTCTTCCATGGGTGCCCGAGTAGTGATCGGGGATCTCCTTTGTCCTCCGTCCTTCCTGTGGTCCTCCCTTTCCGGGTGTCGATATACTGCCCTGGTCATGCAATCCTACCAACCTTCCATTGTCTTTCCTCTTTTCCGGTTAGCAGTGCATTCCTCTAGTCTAGGCGCTGCCTAGTGAGTAGTGTCCGCATACTGTAGCTGGAATTTTCCTTTGCAATTTTTACCTACTAACATATTATTTTTTTATTTTTATTTTTTATTTTTTTCCTTCCCCTTTGTATTTCCTTTTTAATTTTTAGTTTTTAACTTGAAAGACTTGTTTCCGGAAACTTACCTGGTCTAGGTGCACCATCCCTCTTTTGGAGTGGAACACTCCTCTGGTCCGGGTGGTACGCCGGTGTTGACTGCTGCTGGAAGACTGTCGGGTCTGCAGTGTTCACCTAACGTGTTTGGGTTTCCGGTTTGGAATCTCCGGGTTGAGTTGGAGCTCCAAGGCCTCCGGCCTTCGGTTGTCGCCGGAACTGATTGGAAGTCCGGGTTAGGACTCCAGGTTGTCCGCTGTTGGAAGGCTGCCGGGTCTTCGGGTGTCATTGCAAAAGATCGGATGTCCGAGTTGAGACTCCGGGTTGGCGGTAGCTGGAAGGTCTCCAGGTCTCTGGGTGTCACTAGAAGTGCTCGGATGTCCGGGTTGGGACTCCGGGCTGGCTGCAATTGGAAGCCTCTAGGTCTCCGGGTGTCACTAGAAGTGATCAAATGGTCGGATTAGAACTCCAGGCTGGCTGTAGTTGGAAGCCTCCGGGTCTCGACCCTCCGCGTGTCACCGGAAGTGCTCGAATGTCCGCGTTGAGACTCCGGGCTGGTTGTAGATGGAAGCCTCCGGGTCGCCGGGTGTCACGAGAAGTGATCGGATGGCCGGGTTGGGACTCCGAGCCGGCTGCAGCGGGAAGCCTCCGGGTCTCCGGGTGTCACTAGAAGTGATCAGATGGTCGGGTTGGAACTCCGGGTTGGCTGCAATTGGAAGCTTCCGGGTCTTGACTTCAGCCAAAACTACCTCAAAAATGACCTCTAAAAATGTCTCTTACAGGGCCTCTAAATCGGCTTCTAAACAGCCTCCAAAACTACCTCGAAAATTGCCTTAAGACAGCCTCAAAAACGGCCTAAAACGGTCTCTAAAACGGCCTCTAAAAAGTGCCTCTGAAAGAGCCCCTAAAATTGCCTCTAAAACAGCTGCTAAATGTCTAGAGAAGTTCGCTAAACGTCTAGAAAAGTTCGCTAAACGTTAAGAATGTTCCGCTAAATGTCTAGAAAAGTTCGCTAAACGTCAAAAAAGTTCCACTAAACGTCTACACCAATTACGAAGGTGTGATCGGGAGCAAAAAAATTAAAATCAAAATTTCGAAATAGAAAGGGGGAACACTTCCCTGGAGATGTGGTGGTTGCCGCCGACCTTTGCCGACTCCCTATGAGCTATTGCCCGGGTTGCTCCAACTCCTCGTTACCGCCGCCTTGTGCTCCTGGGCATCGTGGACGGGCTGGACTATTGCCGGGACTCGTCCGGGACTGCTGGCTGCCCTCTCCAAGACGTCCAGAAACCCTAATTTCGCATTTTCTTCAAAAAAATACAAATGTTGGGATTTTACAAAAACCCACTAAAACCTAGTAGTGCATTGTGTAGAGAAGCACTATAAAACTTCCATGCAACTCAAAAACCTTCAAAAATTTTGAAAAACAAGCCTCAAAATCCTAGATCTAGATCTCCAAGCTTCAAACCCTAGTTGCCTCCTTGTAGCAAGAGCCACATGATTCGAACTTGTGCATGGTCGCCAATGTTAAAGCGAGATTGACCTACAAACTCACTTTCACATAAACCCTAGAAATCCTAGAAACCCTACGAAACCCTGATTTGCTCAAAACTTCTCATAAAACCTCAAATCACGTCGGATTTTATTGGCTAGGTCATAGTTTTTACATGGCAAAGTCTTCTCAACTCAATGTGACCTCAAAACCTCTAAACTCCTCTAAACTCTAATTGTGTCTAAGCTCTAGCTCTAAGTTCCAAGTTGCAAGAGTGTGAGAGTGTGAGAGATAGAGAGCTCCAAGCTCCCCCTCCATGTGCACCAAACCCTAATGGAAGTCATCTGGTGGATGAACACTGGGCTGGATGGAAATAATCCAGCTGCCCAAGTTCATCCAACTGGCGGATGAAACTGGTCAGGACGGAAATCATCCACCTGGCCAGGTTCATCCACTGGAGAGCCCAAAAACTCAACCGGCTTCAAAAAAAAAATACTACCCCGGGTCCGCTAATCCTGGTTCTCCGCTTAACAAATATTTATCAGCCTACGGAGTCCACCATCTTCAATTTCTAAATCCCACTCCCAATATCGTTGTATGACTCCACACCATCATATAATTTTAGGTTTGCCTCACCACACTCGAAGCGACTAAGGATTGCTCCTACAACGACCACATGTACGTGTAGATAGTATCCTATGACAATTGCTCAGAGCTCTCTATGATGCTACAATTCCTACAGTCTTTACACCGACTGTGTTTACACTATTATTATCTGTAGAACAAATCAACTTTTATTCTACTTAAATGATTTTTAAATTTAGGTCATAGGATCACAATCCGTGAATCATTCCTATCAACCTACATACTACGGCATTATACCACTGTAATAAATCATGGTCCTCACAACAATTCGTTGTTTACACTTAAATTGCAAGACTTGCTTTACAATTAAATTCCTTCTTTACGATATAATTTTACCTTGAATTCTACAGCCAATTTCACTCTTCTTTTAAGTGCAAATCACTTAGGATCATCCAGTCTTAACATGCTAGCTTTCTCTTAGGCTAGGACTCACACACTCTTACGCTCGAATTCTAAACATTGTGTGTGGCGCAGGAAATGGCTGATTTTCCTGACTATATAGTTCTACAGTTAAAAGACAGTTTTTCTACAGTTGTAACTTCTATTATAGAATTAAAACCTTTTGTGTAGACCAATGTCTTTTCAAATCTCTAATCCTTTAAGGGTTGCAACTTCTTTTTACTCTAACTATTCATACTTCCACATCTTTTAAAACATTTCTGTAGATTAATTTCACTAAAATTTAGAAACCGTAAGTAAAAACTAAAAATTCCGTCTACAACATTCTCTACTCTTTCTCCAATATAATTGATGCCCAACTGAACCAAAAACATTGAATTTAGACTCGTGAGAAAAAATGCCATGAGCTCGGAACTCCCAATCTGCGTACTTGCAATTCTTTGCCAACTAGAATCGACGTGCTCGATGTCTCTTTGTCAAAAGTGGCTTCTTGGTCTTCACACATGCTCTCAACCCCTGCCTCCAAATACTCCTTTTGTTTGTACCATCACTCAATTGCATGTCCTCGAATCATTACGCTCTTCCTAAAGCTCCCATAGTACTAGTATTTTGATCATTTAACCTCCTCATTATGTCATGGTCACCACGTTCATCAAAACTTCCAGGTCTACCAGATAAAGTTTTGCCTTTGAGACTCCCTCTTGCACAAAACCTTTGCACTATATTAAAACAAGTGCTTTGAGGAAGGTCCAAAAGTGCAGAAATCTTGCAAAATGAGTTGCCTCGCTCATCCATCTCAAGAACCGCCCTACGCTAATTTTCACACCATCTGAGAGCTATAGTGAATCACCAAAGGACTCTCCAAATCTTACCAAGAAAAATCCAAAACTAAAAGCCTTACAAGTGCATTAATTCTGTATTGAAAAGCTTGTGGTGTGCACAACCTGTGTGCATATTAAGTTGTACTAACTTCTTCATGATTTCTGCATATATAATCTCTACAAGTGGCATATTTTGAGGGAGTCAATGTTAGTTAGGTGCCATGCGGTGTAGTACTTAAAGCTAGCCCAAAAAAACTCTTATCAATCCACCAACTACGCTACAGTCTACACAGATTGAAAAGTTGCTTCGCTGTCCAAAAATTTATGTTTGCCACTATATATATACATGCATCTACTAACCCATTGTCCCCAATGGACTATGTAAGTTTAGGTGATTTAATCAAAACTATAAAACTAAAAAATAAAAATAACGAAAGTAAATTCCAAGTGTTGCCGCCTCCAATGGCGGGTATCACCTAGGTATCACATGATACCCGTATGCCTTTTATTGAATTTGGATAGAGAAAAGAGATGTGTGTGTTTGTGAAAATGTAGTATTTGATTAAAACAACGTTATTAGGAAGGTCAACATTTACAACACAATTTTGGATAGTCTTTAAGATACAAATTATCATCAATGAATTTGACCAAATCGTTTTCCGTGTATATGAAATACTACATAACATGTGGCTTTGTATTTGAATGTATTTGATGTATTTGGCAACATTATTCAAGGTATTCCAAGAGTTTTACAACTCCAATGATAATTTGTTTATTGAAAATGTGTGTGCACTTATGATATTAGAAATTTACAATCCAATTTCTCATGGATATCATGCAAATTAAGATTCAACACATTCAAAGATCAAAAAGTGGTTGCGGAATCACCAATAGATTAACTCTACCACACATATTGAACATAAAGGAAGCACCTTATAGTATGGTAGTACTTTGACCCTTAAATGTCATTAAGAAACCATACATACATGCATGTATTTTTCTTTGTAGATTACAAAAACGTATTGGAGTTTAGCAAGACCTTTGGATTAAAGATTTTTCAACACACATCTTTCATTTGGTGGTCATTTCAATATTTGCATTGAGCTTCAAAAAAAAAAAAATGATTTCACAAGCAAATGAAATACACACAATATTACAAACAATGCTTGGAGTGAGATATTGCCTTCTTTCGAAGGCCTTTTCATATACTTCCATTTAGCGGCATCTCATACATCTTGCAAGCCGCATCTCATACATCTTGCAAGCGGCTTTTCAAGCATCTTACAAGTGCGTTTTAAAATATCTTACAAGTGCGTTTTAAAATATCTTGCAAGTGGCTTCTGAAGCAACTTGCAAGTCCCCCCTTGCCAACTCATGGGCCACATGACCACCCACTAATCCTTGCTTATCCCATGCAAGACATATGGATTGGTCCTACCTCTTTGACCTTAGGTCATGTATGTACCTCTCAAATTCCTTTCACCTCTTCCCTTTTTCTCCCCATTAACATGTCCCTCTAAATATACCTCAATGACTATTTACAATGCCTTAATAATTATGAGCAACTTTTAACTTTAACACTTCCACTTTGCAAGTAGTTACTATCTTGCAATCCCATCCCCGTAGCTAACCTTTGGTGTTGCTCTCTCGCGAATGCCTTCGTCAACACATTGGCCACCATGTCTTCCGCTAGGCTATACTTCGAGCTAATCTCGCCACTCTCCAACTTCTCGCAAATGAAATGATGTTGCACATCAATGTGTTTTATGCGTGAGTGGTGTGTGGGGTTCTTTGCAAGGGCTACGCATCGTTGGTTGTTGCACATGATGGTCGTTGCTCATTCTCGAACAAACCCCATGTCCGCCAAGAGCTTGCGAAGCCAAATGGCCTCCTTCATACTTTGACAAGTTGCCATGTATTCCGCCTTCATTTTGGACAAGGAAATGGTCGGTTGCCTCCTCCAAGTCCACAAGATGGCACCATCTTCAACAAAAAACACATATTGTGTCGTTGAACGACGCTTGTTTGCATCTCCAACCCAATCCGCATCGCAATAGCCCCTCAAAGCAATGTCTTTACCACCAAGGCACAATTTGAGGTCTATAATACCTTGCATGTACCGCATGATGTCCTTCACAACACTCCAATGAATTTGACTAGCCCTAGACATGAATTGGCTCACCATGCTCACCGCAATGCAAGGTCAGATCGTGTGCCTACCATGCCATACATCAATGACCCAACTCCACTATTATATGGCACGCCTTCCATCTCACCTTGAATCGCCTCAAAGTCTTTCTCCAAAAGCTTCAACAACTTGACATTTACATAAAGAGGGGTACCAATGGGCTTGCACTCCTCCATATTGAAGCGCTTGAGCACCTCCTCAACGTACTTCTTTTAGCTCGTGGTGATGATGTGTGCCTTGCGGTCTCTCACAATTCCACACCAAGACAATACTTCAACTCAAAAGAAATCGCTCATCTCAAACTCCGTGTTCAGCTTACATTTGAGCCACGCCAACAAAGCCAAAAAGCTAGCCAAGATGACCAAGTCATCCACATAGATGAGGACTATCAACAAGTACTCACTCATTTTCTTGATGTACAAGGAATGGTCTACTTGACTCCTTGTAAAACCTTCCATGGTGAAAAAAACATCGATGCGTTTGTATCATGCTCTAGATGATTGCTTGAGTTGATGCAATGACTTCTTGAGCTTGCACACAAGATGGTTGAAGTCTTCTTGTACACAACTTTGCGGTTGGTCCATGAAATGTCCTCCTCCAAGTCACCGTTCAAGAATGTGGTCTTCACATCCATATGGTGGATTTCCAAGTCCAAGGCCGCTCCAAGTATAGGATTGCACCGAATGGTGGTAAACTTGGCAATGGGAGCGAACATCTCAAGAAGGTCCACTCTCGCAATTTACAAGTACCATTTGGCAATTAATCTTGCCTTGTGGCACATCACTCGATTCGAAGCATCCTTCTTTGTATAAAACACCCACTTGCATCTAACGCTCTTGCAATCATTTGGAAGAGGAGCCAACCCCCCTACAATTTGCCATGAGCAAGTCGTCCTCCTCTTGCATGGCCGACTCCCACTTGCTCCCATCTTCCAATTTCATAGCCTCACACATATTTAAAAGATCCTCCAATGACGCCACATTGACACGCTCTATCTCATGTTGAGGCAAAATGTAGCTCTTCCACCATTCACCGAGCGGGCGACACTCTCTTCTTGGATGCCGCGGCTCTTGTAAGTTCCCCAAGTCCTCATCGCTTGGTAAAGGTGTTGATGAAGATGCTACATCTCCTTTTTTGGCATCCAATCTCTCTTCTTTCTTGATATCTCCATCGCAATCCTTCAGCGGTAGTGGTTTGAAAGATTCGTCCACCAAGGTAGGGGTTTCACTTCTCCCACTTGGACTCATCTCCAAAACATCACCAATACTAGTAGTATCTTCAATAAATACTACATCCCAACTCTTAATGATCTTCTTCGTCTCAATGCACATGAGTCGATATGCCTTAGTGTCCTCACAATAGCTAAGAAACAAACACTTTGTGCCTTTTGCATCAAACTTACTATTTTTTGTATCCGGCACCATGGCATATACAATGCATCCAAACACATGCATATGCGCAATGCATGGCTTGCGGCCACTCCAAGCTTCTTGCGGTGTAATGGTAACGAGAGCCCCCATTAGACATTGATTGAGAATGAAGACCGCATTGACCACCGCTTCCGCCTAAAATTCAAGTTATATGCGTTGTGCATGGATCATGTTCCTCGCCATTTTCACTATGGTACGATTTGCACACTCATCGACTCCATTTTCTTCCGGCGTGTAAGGTGTTGATGTGTGCCTCTCAATGCCATGCTTCTTCAAGAAACTTCGAAAGCCTTTGGATATGAACTCTCCACCGTTGTCCGACCGAAATACCTTAATCTTGTGCTCTGATTGCTTCTCCGCAAGGGCCTTCTACTCCTTGAACTTCTCAAGGCATTCCACCTTTGTATTCAAGATGTACATCCACACCTTCCTTAAAAATTCATCAATGAAGGTTACAAATACCTTGCACAACCTATGGAAGTGGTCCTCATTGGGCCGCACACATCCATATGCACAATTTCCAAAGGCTTTGATGCACGCGTCGCTCCATCATTTGGAAATAGTGCCCTATATTATTTGCCTTACACGCACCCTTCACAAAATGACATTGATAATTCATTTTGCCAAGAGTCATGTCATTTACCATGCTTTCAAGTAAATGCACACTTTTCACGTTCAAATGACCAAGTCGACGATGCCAAAGCTCCAATGCACCGCTCTTTGTTGATGATTGTGTCAAGTTGGCCGCATCCGCCTTAACACTTTCATGAAGGTCGTTTGGTACAAATTGCCTTCACGAGGTGCTACCACAAGAACATCTTTAATTGGTGCCCTCAACACGCATCCATCCACATTGAAATGCACCTTCATTTCACTTGTCACAGATTTGCTCACCGAGAGCAAGTTCGCTTGCAACTTTGGCACATCGAGAAAATATTTGATTCTAAATCTCTTAGAGCAACCCTTCAGAAGCACTTCGACAACAATAGATCCGACGCTAACTGCCTCCACAACACTATCATCACCCAAATGCACGTTATGTGGAGTAATTACCTCATACGTATCAAATGCCATCTCATAAGGTGTCATGTGTTTTGTGGCTCTCGAATCCATCATCTACTTATACACGGACTTGGAATGTGGTCCACCATGAGTTGCAAGTGCATAATGATCATCCTCCTTTGCATGATTGGCATTATCCTTCTCTTTTGCTTGGTTCGTGTTTTCCCGCACCCATTTTTTGGCTTAAAGCAATTTTGTGGAATGTGGCCCGGTTTGCGACAATTGTAACATACCTTGGGCTTGCTACGTGAAGAAGAGGAGCCTCTCCACTTGTTTTGTTTTGACACCAAGGCCGCATCGTCGCCATTGGACTCCTTCTCTTTACACTTGGACACTTTGTGCATCAACAGCGTCATCACAAACTCCATGGTGAGTTCCTTCATTGCCAAGGTCTTCAAGGTAGTGATAAAGTGTTTATATGAAGGTGGCAAATTCTCAAGCAAGGTCATCACCACATCGTCATGTCTCATCGAGACATCCAAGCAAGCAAGTTGATCCGCAAGTGCCTACATTTCGTTGACATGATTTAATAAATCATTTCTATCTTAGTCTAGTGGTTCGTTATTCTCAAAATTAACCGAAATTAACCTTAAGCAAGCCCACCTTACCAGATCGGTTCCAGGGATTTCTATCGTGCATCAAACTCATTAAATCTTAACAACGATCCACACATAATACCTCGGAACATCCCAAAGGATGGCTTCCCCGGTACCTTAGTAACCGGTAACAAGTAACCAAATGTGTTTCAGTTAAACTCTGTTGAGCGTCAGAGTAGATTTTCGGTAAATTTTTATAGTGCCCGGAAAGTCACTGCCCTCCGTTCTCGCAGTCCAGAGGCCACAATATCCACAATCTAACCCTACACCTTGAAAGAGTTAAAAAGGTCGCAGCCGGTTTACCGGTCTTCACAATCTACCGGGAACTTGTCCCGGTAAACCGGTCACGCAAGCCCGGGTTCCAACTACAACCACACCCAATGAATCAAAGCAAAAAGATACAAGACTCACAACAAGTTAGTACTAAGCAAATCATATGAGCAAAACAACCTTCCACGGGGATCGTCGGAACTCATCCACTGCAAGGGTAATAATCCCGGAATTCATCGGACTCAGGCTTAGCCGGGATGTCTCCCGGTGTACCGAGAGAAGGGGGATGTCACCCCCTACTCCCCACCAATCCGAACACTTCCCACTTAAGGGAGGCTATCATAAATAGCCGTGGATTTTCCGGATCCCATCCGGTAAAGTAACTCTTCCCGGTCCCACCGGTGAAAAGTCTAGAGCACAAGTCCCGGACCTCACTCTACCTATCTAACCCGGATATCCTAGCCCCTCGGGATGTCTCTACTGACACTCAATCATTTAATACAAAACAAGTCACAACCTTGCACACCTAGCAAAGACACACTAGGAGGACTCAACCCTCTCCCGGTCTACTCACACAAGCTCAACAAAGACTCTAGACACAAGCAATGAAGACAAGACACGAGGAGATCAACAAAGAGAAGAGTACATAACACAAGAGCCCAAGGCCCTTAAGTACACAAAGGCCACTAACTACCCTCCAAAATTAGATCCCCAAAAGGTGGAAATGGCATCTAAAGAGTGCACTAAAGTCAATAGCTACGCTCCAAAACTACACCGCAAAAGGACAAAACGGCATCTAGGGAGTGCACTAAAGTCAATAGCTACCCTCCAAAAGTACATCCACTACAGGACGAAACGGCATCTAGATCCTAAAATCAAGGTAGCCTAGTCACCGGCGGATTACCGGTAGACCGGTAAACTGGAAGACTTCCGGTCCGGCGGTCCCGGGACCGGTGAACCTTTTCCTAACAAAAATAAGTAGCCGGAGAAACCACTCAAGTGGTAGTGACCGGGTGCGCAATGGGGCCCCATCGACATCACTACTCTCACCCTAGTGTGTAATTCTAGCAATTTAAAACAATATCTCACCAACCGGTGAGGTAAACCAACACATAACATATAACGAAGACTCAACCGGAAGACTCTTCCAATTGAGACATATAGGGATTGTCTCTACGTCTGGAAGTACCAACATGGTCAAGAGAATTTCCCAGGAGGTCGGATGTCTCAACCGGGAGGTCTACCGGTGGATTGGGAATATCCCCCGGGAGGTCTACCGGTGAAGTGGCGGTATCCACCGGAAGGTTGGGTGTATCTATAGATACATACGGAGTCTCTTTAAGCTTGATTAGTATAGCCACAGAAGACTCCACCAAGGACTCCGGGGTTGTGGAAGAGGGATCTACCGGTTCCTTCCCGGTAGAAGCTACCGAGAGGCTTCTTTTTCTCTCATAGACCTTCAAGGCCCACTCCTTGAAGGATGGGAAATCCACCCGACTCACCGGAGAGCCATGTTGTCCCGGGTGGACAAAATCCTCAAAATGTCTGTACTTCCACCAATCTCCCTATTAACTTGTCACAAACTCCGGTCCGGCCCGGAAACACAAGTCTACCGGTCAGCCGGTAGACAACTCCGGAACACTTTGCTAGAGTATGTGGATATGGGTGTCTCACACATCTAGCAACATACTACCAACACAAGGTCACATATAATGATAACGAGGAGAGGACTTTAGAGACAAGGACTTAGAAAGAGGTTCTTCCCGGTTGACCAGGAAGACCAGGAAAAAAATAGGAATTGTGGGCAAGACCTAAAATGATAGGAGGAGGGAGACAACTCAAGATAACAACTTGCCACAAGGCTAGGACAACAACTACTCATGTAAGCAACACAATGAGGTCTAGATGGAGTCCCCCGAGGGACTTTTTCTCTAGACCGGGGAGGATGTTACCGGGGAGTCACCCCGGTAGTCAAGAGAGGAAAAGACTCACAAACAAGAATTTCGCACAAACAAAAGAAACCCAACATGAGTAAGAGTCACCTTGTTGTTGCACCCGCAATCTCTTTCCTTAGTCTCTTTTATCTTCTCGCTTTGGCCACAAATCTCCTCCACTTCCGCAAACCCTAGAAACGCGCACCTCTTCCACCAAACCCTAGCTCGCGCACCTCTTCCACCAAACCCTAGCTCGCGCATCTCTTCCACCAAACCTCTTGAGCTACCTCCTCTTGAAACCTCCTCTTCTTGAAACCCTAGTAGCATCTCCTTCTTTGCACTTCTTCAACTACTTCAAACCCCAACTCTAAACAAAGACTAAATAGAAAGAGAGAGAGAACCTATGAGAGAGAGAGAGAACTAGAGAGGGAGATAGAGGAAAAAATTTGAGGGGGGGGAGAAGATTTTTAGAGAAGGAGTGGGAGATGGAAGAGTTCTAGAGAGGGGAAGGAGAGTTTCTGGAGAGAAGAAGAAATTTTCGGGGAGAGAGGGTCGGCCAAGATGGCTGGAGATACCCGAGCTGCTGCCCGGGTGATACCCAGGTACCCGGGTATCATCCCATACCCGGATTGGTACCCGGGTATGTATTTTTTTTTTAAAAAATTTATTTATATATATATATTTTTTTTTTCTTTTTTTTTTCTTTTTTTTTCCTTTTTTTTTTTTTTTTTTGTCTTTTTTTTTCTTTTCTCTACCACTACTACTAATTCAAACAAGAATTAGTATCTAGAACTCAACTACTTCTAACTATCTTCTAAACTCAACTAATTAATTTAGATTTAAGTGGTGATTTTAGACCTACGTCCCGGGATATCTCCTGGGATTCTTTTGAAATTGTTTCCCAGAACTTAAATTAGTGATTTTAAGACCCGGTTTTATCACCACTATAAACCTAATTAACTACTTAAGCATTTCCCTGTTTTCTCTATTCGCTATCTAATCTAATTTCACACAATACTAACTACTTTTCTAATTAACTAATACTAAAAATCCCCTTTTAACTAATTTTTTTGGTAGGGGCGACCAAGTGGGAGTTTTAGACTCCCACAATCTCCCTCTTGCATCTTCATTGTGAAGAACTTGCGGCAAATGAAGAGGATGTTGGACAAACTCCTCATTTTGTGGATGTTGCGCAAAGTCTTCCATGCTTCCACGGGTCCCTTAGAACTCTTAAGGTGGGCAAGTTGGTTGTCCACCAAGTAAGGGCCAATGATGGACATGGCCTTCTTTGCACACCGATTATCGTCCTTCTTCACCTTTGGATCATTGTCTTCGGACGGAAGCTCCTCGGAGTCATCCGCAATCTCCCAAAGGTCCATGAATGCCAATACTATCTCCATCTTGAACTTCCAAAGATTGAAGTTCTCACTTTTGAACTTGTCAATGACTCTAGCACTCTCGCCATCATACATTGTCATATTTGCACACTAACACTAACTCCTAACTTCCAATGTGCACAAGTGCTTCTCAATCACTCAAATGAGCCCTTTTTAGGCTCCAATGTGCACTTATGCAACTACAACATTTAAATTTCAGAACTACCTATACGGGTTATGTATTAGGTGTATCCGCAACGTGCACACACATCTAAAACACTCAAACTTCAGGGCTATCCATACAAATTGTGTACTATATGTTTGGGTGAAGTCCAAAAGTGCAAATGTAAACACTTACAAAGTTGACACCCTTGAATGTACACCTCCAATGCTCCTAGAAACTCCTTGGGTTGTCTTCAATCACCTCCAATGCTTCCGAAGGCCTTAAATCAATACTTTTGCACCTCCAATGCTTCAAATTAAACCTTGTGCACCTCCGATGCTCAGACAACTTTAAGTCAATTCATGTACACCTCCAATGCTTTTTATTAGATCTTGTACACCTCCAACATTCAAAGACTCTCAAGATCTCCTCCTAACCAATTTGCGTCAAAAGTCTATACACGCAACTCACATAAGTGGGCCCATAACCTATTGAGATTCGAAAGAATTAAAAAAATGATTGCATAAGCAAATGAAACACACACGGTATAACAAACAATGCTTGGAGTGAGATATTGCCTTCTTTCAAAGGCCTTTTCATATAATACTTCTACTTAGCGACATCTTATGCAAAAAAAAAAAAAAAAAAAACGCCGGTTTCCAATAGGAGGCCGACGTGAATAAAGTGTCTGTTCGTTCCACTACTAAGACCATGCCCACTGGACAAGGAATTAGTAAGCTGGAACTACTCCCCTCTCTCGAGGGTAGACACTATGTAACAAGTAGCCTAAGAACCACAGACCAAGTAACTAGCCAACTAACTAACCACAAACCAGGCAAGCAATAAAAACCTCAAAGCCAACATTTCATGCTAGATCAGGGTGGGGGGAGAATTTAGGGGGGGTCTTGTGCATCGGGGAGGGCTTGATTGTTTTCGATTTTGCGTTTATGTAGTAGAATGGAATGGCATATTGAGTAGCAATGGTGTTAATGTTTTTAAAGGAGGTGTTAATTGTTTCAATGGGAATTTTGAAGGTATCCTCAAGAATTTTCATAGATGGGATAAAGGTAGTGGCACGAGCGCCGGCCGTGATTACAATGAGGGGGTCTACATTCCATCCAAGGGCGATGATGTCGTCCATAAGGGGTTGATATTTATCTATTTTGTTTTGAATTGTTTCTGGGGAAAATCTATCGTTGCAATATGTGAATTCGATGAATTGAATGGTGTAGTTTTGGTTACTGTGATCAGGTGGTGGGTCATTGTATGGTAAGCCTTTAACACATAGAATGTCCGGTTTGAGTCTAGCATTGCAATGACATCTTTGAGTCTCACATGAGCATGGGAGTAGCCAAGGGGAGACTGTATTTTCTTGTGGCTTGTTATTAAAGGTGCCGGCGTTCATTAGTATAAAACATCTCGATTTATTGTAGGAGGTGATTAGTTTTCGGACTTCCCATACCGCTTTGTTATGTCTTTTAACAATAAGAGAGTATATGTGGTGATTTTGGCATTTGAGTAGGACATGAAGCCATGTGTCGGGGTCCATTGAGGGGCATATGGGGCATGTTATGGATGGGAATCTTTCCGTTCCAAAGAAGAGTTGTTTACGGGCGTTTCCCATGTATTGAGCGGTACGGAATTTGATAAGGCATGTGATTTGTGAGTCGGTGATGATGGGGTTTTTCCAAAAGTTAGTGGAGAGTTCATTGTCTATGTCTTTGTTGTTAGTCCACTTTTCTATGTTAGGGAAGTTGTCTGAGATTATATCAAGGTTGTTGTAGAGGTCTTGTTTTTTGAGATATTTGCTCAAAAATCTGATTGGGCCTTTGTCGGGGGTATCTTCTTTGGAAGGCCAATCTTCTTTTTGGAAATAGTATGGAGTGGCATGGGCATGTTCGTGCGGGTCTGTGGCATTTTTGTGTGTTTTTTCTCGGCCTTCTTTTGCTAATTTATCCGCTTGTTCGTTGCCATCAATGTTGGCATGGGCTCTCACTTTGTGGAGGGTTGTGATTTGTGTACGGTTTTGTAACATTTGGACCATTGACGTTAATATGGTTTGGTCGGGGTGGCTATTGTGAAGGGTAGGGTGTGTTATTTGGGTGTTTAGTAGGTAGAGTGCATTTATACAATCGGTGAATATATGTGCGGGTTCATCATTGTATTTTGTTGTGATGATTTGTAGTGTTTTGTGAATGGCCATGAGTTCTACTCTGAGGATGTTTTGTAATCCGTGGAGTCTTTTGGCTAGTTTGATTTCCTTGGTAGAATTATATATGCCGTAGTCAGCTTTTTCTCTGCGCCAAGATCCCGGGCTTATTTGTTCTGGTGGTTTAAAGGAGCCGTCGGTGTAATAACTATGTGCGGGGTTAAATTTTAGTGTGGTATGAGTTGGGTAGTTTGGGAGGTGGGGAAGTATGCCGGAGTAATTTGATGTGTTGTTGACATAGTTTAGTTTTGACCAGTTTTTGCTTCTATTTACGGGGGTTTGTATAGGTTTTGGTAGGGCCGATTTTGTGTATAGTCGGTGTATGTTTAAATTTTCTGTTATGGAGGTGAGTTCAGCAAGTTGTTCTAGTGAGCCAAGGGTTTGATTTTGATGATGGACGCATAGTATTTGTAATGTAGATGGCTCGATTCGGGGTTTTTTTAGCTCGGGTGGAATGGTAGGTTCTTTATATGGTATTGTATCTGCCTCGAATAGTGCGATGATATGAGAATCTGGAAATGGGTTTGAATGTTGGTTGTTGTTTTGGTACCACTTGTTGTTCGGTGTAATGATGATTGTATTTGTGTTATTTGGGTCATGTTTGGCGGCAAGTCTAGCCCAATGTATGGCTTGTTCCATGTCTTTCTCGTTGTTGGAGTGAGCTATACCATTACCTTTCCATTTATAGTCAAAGGCCTTGCCTAGGGATCCAAATATTTTGTCTCTTTCAAAGGGTGAGTGGAATTTTTTTAGTTTGGTGGAGCATGTGACCGGGGAAGAAAAGTATGATTGTTCGATGTTAAAGGATGAAATCAGTGAGTCTAAAATGGGAGTAGGTATTGTGTATTGCGCATTTTTTAGGGGGTCAGTTTTTGGTATTCGGTACTTATATCTTTGGTATAGCCATATTATTTCGGTTTCAAAGGGTTGGGTCTTTGGTTCAATGTTTACAGGAATTTGTAATTGTGTTTTATATTGATTCCATAGCCATTGGAGTCGAGTAACGGGGATGGTGTGTAAATGTCGTCCATTTTCTTCATATAGATGTGCTTGGTTGTTATCTATTTGAATTGTATTTGAGGATGTAAGGATATTGTTTTCGGGATTACATTCTGTTATGTAGATGTTTAAGAGTGGAATAATTATGGGTGGTGTTACGGATCTTGAGTCTGAGAATTGTTCTTGGGGGTGGTGGGCTAGGATGATTTCTGAGTATGTTTTATTTTGAATTATTTGGTAGTATTGTTTTAATTTTTTGGTATTATGTGTGGAGGTATTGGTGTCGTATCGTGGAAAGAGGTCTCTTTGGGGAAGCCATTTATTGTATGTATTATCGTTATGTCTCCATTGGCATAAATATTTTGTGTAGGTATTTTGTATGTTATTTGTGTCTATGTGTTGGATATGTTTATGGTGTATGATGTTATTAATGGGATATGTAGTAGGGTTTTTGGGGATGTATGTTGGGGGACGGGGAGGGTATGTATGTGGGGGGTTAGGGGGGTTTATTGGTGTGGGAATATTTCTTGGGGTGATGAATGAGTCTTTAAGTGTATGAGAATATGGGTGTATGTTACAAGGGGTATGACATGTAGTGGGGCAGTTGGGGTGGCAAAATAGTTGTTTAGCAACTTTTAGGGCACTTTTTAATAGTTTGGATGGGGTGAAATGATATGTTTTGAAGTCTTCATTGTTCATGATGTGTGTGCCGTTGGGTAAAGTAATTTGGGTTAATTCAAAAATATTTTTTGAGAGGAGTTTTTGTAGAAGCTTTTGGGAGAGTTGGGCATTGAGTGTGTTGTGTTTTTGTGTTTCTTGGCGCCATAGTATTTCTAGTGATGTAGGATTAATGAGGAAGTTTGGGAGCGTACTTTTAAGGTGGGCTTTAGCAATATGTTTTAATAAGAAGAATGTTCGTGTTATTGGTGATCTTATGCAGTCACTTTTTTTAATTCTGGGTATGTTTTCGGCGCCACCGTATTGGGCAAGTACATATTGAGTTAATCCATTGTATATTTTTCCAAGTCTGCCTTTGTCGTTTAACGCATTTTGTAGTTGTTCGCCTATACATCTGAGGTATGCGTTTTTGAGGGAGAAAGCTTCAAGTCCAAATAGGTTATGTGGGAGTTGGGTTATTGCGTTTGACATACATTTCGGTAGTCCACATATGGTTTTTTGTATGGCTATTATTTTTTGATCAAGTTTTTTGATAGCTGGCATAGAGTATGGTACACCGTAGAAACTGTATGCCACGCCTGGGCGTAGTACGGTATCAACCATTTTTATTTTTTGTTTCATAGTGGCCGAGCAAGTTGTTAGTTCTTTGCACTGTTTGATGAGTTTCGTGGTTGTAGCGTGAATTTGGATTTTCCATTTTAGTGAGGGGACAAGATTTATACCTAAGTATATGTATGGTTCATTTTGGTGTAGTGTGGGGATTGGTTGATTGCGGTAATTGATGTTAGAGGCTTGTATTAGGGCTTTGAAAGTGGTAGGGTTTAATTTGGATTTGTTTGGGCATCCGGTAGCGGCACATTTTGGGACACCTACGTCCATACCGGTCCATTTACAATATCTATCAATTTTGTTGAGTTGAATTTGTATATGTTTGATTTTGTTAGTTATGACGGCGAGGTCATCTGCGTATGCGGCAGAGTTTATTGTGACTTGTGATGTGCCAAACGTGTATCCGCTGTTGCCTCGTTCTAACCACCTGAGTAGTGGTTCTAAGAATATAATGAATAAATATGGGCTAAGGGTGTCTCCTTGTATGGTTCATCTTTGTATAGGTATGGGTTTTGTTTTCCCAAAGTGTTCACCAATATAATGAGTGGATGACTGGGAGTAAATGTTTCCTACAAGTGTAGTGGCATCTTTTGGGTAGCCGAGGTCCATCATTATTGCTAGTAGTCGGGCATGGTCTATTGAGCCAAAGATGTTTTTAAAATCAACGTATAATATGTATATATCTTGGTTAGTGAATTTTGCGTCTTCTAGTGCAGCTATTATAGTTTGTATTTGTCGAGCGGTGCTTCTCTCTGCTCTAAATCCTTCTTGGCTATCATGTAGGATTTTGAATTTTTCGCCGTATGAGGATAGTATAGAGGTGAGTGTACTAGTGAAGAATTTGTATATTGTGTTAGCTAGTGCAATTGGTCTATGATTGGGTAGTATAGATGGGTCACCTTTTTTGTATAGTAAGATTGTTGCACTTGATTTCCATGAGGTCGGTATTTGCTTTTGTTTATAGCAGTGAGAGAAGAATAGGAATAGTAACTTATGAAATCTAGGAGGCATGTTTTTGAGTATTGAATTTGGTATGCGGTCTGGGCCTGGGGCTTTGTTGTTACCAAGATTTTGAAGGCATGTGTCATATATGGCTCTATTGAGGTATTGATGTAGTGGGATTTCTGGTTCACCTCTTTTCTCCAGGGTATATCCATCAAGGTCATGCCATGGATATTGGCGTATTGCACATGTACATTTGTTTTGATGTAGTAGTTGGTAGTTACATGTTGATACTGTTGGTCTATTGGTTTTTGTTTGTTGGTTGAATATTTCATTCGCAATGTCTTCGGGGCTAGTTAGAATATTATTAGATTGATCTGTGATACAGTCAAGTGGTGGGGATTCTAGATTCTTAAAGACTCTTCTATTAATTTTCTTAGGGCTGATGTCATATAATTGTCTATATTTTGAGATGGCTTTTTTAATGTTATCTTTGGTGTGTTTTGAAGTTATTTTTCTGGCTTGTATGTTGGCATTTTTTGCAATTAGTGCGATATCTTTTATCCATGTATCATGGGATGTATCCGGGGGCGGTGGGGTGGGAATTTGGGTATTTTGTAGAGTTAGTAGTTCATTACATATGGGGTGGTTACGCCATTGGGAATTATTTTTTACAAGTCTTATAGTTTTTCGTATAACATGGTATGTAGTAAGATGTTGTTTCCAAGTTTTAGAGAGTTTGCGTGGTAGATATCCTCCTTGTTGAGATATTCTGTTTGTCAATTGGGGTATTGGGTGGGCTCTACAAGTTTGTTCTAGTGTGTTGGAGATTTCTTTGATGAGTATATCTAAGGTTTCACATGCTTCTTGCCATTGTACTTGTGATAGTTGATTGTTGTTTTCAAGAGTATTTGTGAGGGAGTCTATTAGCATGGATTGTTCTTCAAAGAATTTTGTGTTGAATTTTTCTAAGTTACTTTTTGGAATGGGGTTGAGTATGCGTATAGTGTCGTTGTTTAGAGTTGTGGGAGTTCTATTAATTAAGGTGTTATTTGGTATGTGTAAATGTATAGGGGAGTGGTCCGAGTTGAGAATAATATCTTTTTTTGTTGTGGAGGTGTATTGTGTATTATTGTTGGTATTTATATAAAATCCATCTATTAGACTCCTGTCGCTATAGTTGTAGCCGCCTTGCCTAGAGAATTGCGTATCGGTTTTTATGTATGTGAAGTTTAAGTTTTCTATGAATTGACGCCATTGATAATCGATGTTTTGGGGAGGGGTACTATGGTTTCCGTTTTGGCGTCCTATTAATGCTATATCTCTATTAAAGTCTCCGCATAGTATATATGTGTGGTTGGGGTTGTTACTTATTTGAGATGTCATAGTGTTTTGTATGTCGTTAATAAGTCTAGTGTCTTCGGGGTGAGATGGCATATACATGTGGAGAACTAGCCATGGTTGTAGTGGATAATTAGTGATTTTAATAATTTGAAGGTAAGGGGATATGTGCATTGGGGTGGGGATTTTTTTGATGTTGCCCGGGAAGGCATATTTTTTATGTATTAGTGTAAGGAGACCACCACGCCCCGGTGTGTATGGTCTCCGTTGTTGGATACATCTTGTAAGCGCATGTGTATTGTTGAAAATGAGTTTATAGTCTTGAAATAATTTTTGTATATACTTTGTGGATTTCGTGGCGGATAATTTTGTTTCTTGTATAACTATAATGGCTAGCGGTGTGTTTGTATGTGTGGCCAAAGTTTGTAGGCTAGGGAGGGCGGTGTTTAGAGAGGAGGCATTCCATGTGAGTATATATGCACTTTCTTGATTTGGATTATTGTTTTGGTTTTGTGGGCGTAGGTAAGGGGGTGGGGGGGGTGGGTGGGTATATTTTGGTATTTGGTCAAGGCATTTTAGTGTTTCAATAATTAGATTGTTGGGAAGGTATGGAAATTTTTGTTTTATTGTTTCTTGTGTTGGTAGTATATGATGATTATGTATGAAGTCGTATAGTTCTTTATGTATTGATGTTTTATGGTTTATAATATTTTGGTTATTTTCAATGAATGATACATAAGGGTGTGTGGTGTTAATGTGTCTTTCAGGAGGGTTTTGTAGGTTAGCAAGGGAGTCTAGTAGTGCATTAGTCCATTGGGTTATGTTTGGACTTTGTTGATTTAATAGGAGGTTGCATTCGTCTATGTGTGGGTGGATTGTAGTTACTATGGCGTATAGAATATGTGGTGAGGGGTATTCGTTTTTTTGTTGTATATATTGGATAATGTGTGGATGTGTGTTGGCGTATGATAGGTGTAGTGTATGTGTGGATTCTAGTATAGGTGCAAATGATCGAGCAATATGTCTATACTCCGGTTGTAATTTTATTGTATTTGGTATAAAATATCTTTTGGCATTTTTTTTGTGTTGAATTGGATGTCTTTTTAGTACTTTGGCATAGGTCCTGGGTTGGTTTCTATGTCTCCGCCAAGTATTAGTAGTAGTTTATAGTGTGGTGGTTTGTTATTATGTTTAATAGTTGCGTGTTTTTTTGTTTTTCTAGTGTATTTTTTTGTTTTGTTTATTTTATCCTTGTATTGAAGGGGGTGGGAAGGCATATACATGTGGAAGATTAACCATGGTTGTAGTGGTTGATTAGTGATTTTGATTATTTGGAGGTATGGAGATATGTGCATTGGGGTAGGGATTTTGTTGATGTTACCTGAAAAAGCGTATTTTTTGTGTATTAATGTACGGAGGCTACCGCGGCCCAGTGTGTATGGTCTACCTTGTTGGATGCATCTTGTTAGTGCATGTGTGTTATTAAAAATAAGTTTGTAGTCTTGGAATATGGTTTGTATGTATTTTGTGGATTTTGTGGCCGATATTCTAGTTTCTTGTATAGCTATGATGGCCGGTGGTGTGCCTGTATGTGTGACCAAAGCTTGTAAGCTAGGGAGAGCGGTGTTTAGAGATGAGGCATTCCATGTAACTATGTTTGTATTTTCATTGTTTGAACTGATATTTTGGTTCTGTGGGGGCAAGTGGGAGGGTGGAGGGGGTGGGTGGGTATATTCTGGTATAGTGTTAAAACATTTTATTGATTCATTAATTAATTTATTAGGAAGGTAAGGAAATTTTTGTTTTATTTCATTGTTTGAAGGCGGTATAGTTTGGCTATGTAAAAAATTGTATAGTTCTTTGTGTATTGATTTTTCTTGGTTTATGATATGTAGGTTTTCTTCCAGAAATTTTGTATAAGGGTGTGGGGTGTGAATATGTCTTTCGGGTGGATTTGCTAAGTTTGATAAGGTGCATAATAGTGTGTTAGTCCATGTAATTATATTTGGATTTTGTAGGTTTAACATGCGGTTACATTTGTTTATGTTTGGGTGGGTGGTAATTACTAGGGCATATAGAATATGTGTTAATGGGTGCGTATTTTTTTGTTGAATGTATTGGGCAATGTTTGGGTGTGTTGTGTTGTGTAGTTGATGTAATATATGTGTGGTTTTTAGAAGGGGTGCGAATGTATGAGCAATGTGTTTGTATTCTGGTTGTAGTGTTATGGTATTTGGTATAAAGTATATTTCGGCGTTTTTCTTGTGTGCTATGGGGTGTCTTTTTAGTACGTTAGGTATGGGTCCTGGGTTGGTTTCTATATCTCCACTTAGTAGTATTAATATTTTATAGTGTAGAGGTTTGGTTTGTTTTTGTTTTATTGGTTGTTGTATATATTTTAGGTATTTTCCAGTTTTTGTGTTTTTAGTGTTTTTGTTTATCCAGGTATTTGTGGGTGTTATGGCGGTTTTGGGTGTGACAGGAGGATGGATGTATTGATTCATTGTAATTGTAGGTGTTTTTATGGTTTGGCTTTTATTTCTGGTTTTTGGTGATTTTATATGTGTGTATGTTTTAGTTTCTTGAATTAGTTGCCATATGTGTGTTGTAGGTGTATTTCTTGGTATTGGTATGAGTGTAGTATGAGTTGTGATGAGGCTATATTTTTTGGTTGATTTTGTGTCGTATGCGTTTCTGTTAGTGTTTTTGTGGTCTGTGTGCAACAAGATGTATATGCACGTGGGGTGGCCAATGGTTTTGGTAGATGTCTTTGTTTGTGGGGGCATGGCTATTGTGTGGTGTATATATGTATAAGGTATGGTATTTTTATTCTTACATGGTAGTTTTTTGTGAGTATATATTGTGTGTATTTCATATGTGTTTTCCAAATAGATATTCATACCGTAATGGTATATGTAGTGACAACATTTATATGTATGGAGGATTAAACCCCAATTCCAAAATAGTCTTTCACCATGTGGTCTCCAAGACTTGTATCTAGATGTAGTTGTCTTGTAGTAATGGTCTAGAGTATGTCTATCGTAGGAGGTAGCTAGGGAGGTGAGTATAGAGACTGAAGTGAGGCTAGGGTGAGCTACTATAGAGAGAGGGAGAGAGTGGGATACCACTATTGAGAGCAAGCCAAAGGGGGAGTGATGTGCATCTATCTGGAGGGGTGTGTAGAGTGCTATTGTAGTGGGCAGGAGAGCACCTCCTAGCAAATTGTAACAAAGGAGAGAGAACACATTAGAGGAGACCACAATTACCATGTATATAGAAGTATGTAAAACTAATAGAAAGAGGTGGGAGAAAGGAGTAATAACCTCGTTCACCTTTCTGACATTAGATTGGTGAGATCTTCGGTTGTGGTCCTTGGTCAATCCACGTTTGAGTGGTCCTCTAGGGCTGGGATAGTTGATGGTCTTGTTCCTGTGATTTGTTGCATAGCCATCAATGCAGAGGCTATTAACTGCTCAACATTTGAGAGTTTTGCCTGTAGCTCACTGGTGCGGTTGTCTGTGTAGGCCCTTGTATCTTTGATGATGTCCTCTCGTAGGATAGAGAGCTCTTGGCGTAGTCTCTTGTTTCCTGCATCCATGATGGAGGTCATCTCGGACCTTGTGATGCCTGAGGGTGTGGGGGTGACTTGTAGGGAGGCTACTGTGTTTACAAGTGCCTTGTTGATGTCGTTGAAGCCCCACTTCTCTAGTAGGTCGGTGGAAGGTGGGTCATCACCGTCAAGGCTACGGCGGTGGGGAGAGATTTCTACTTGATGTCGCCCTATCGTGAAGGTCTTGTGTAGGTATTGACGGTAGATGATGGGATTAGGGAATTGCACATTGGCACTACCATTGTGTTTGCCCCTCTGTTGCCTGTGGAACCATAGGGAGATTACGTTTTTGGCTTCAAAGATTTGGTGAATGGCTTCCGTGGTTTCAACCACGCTCATAAGGATGGGAAGCTGGGATATGGTGACCGTGAGTGCATCTTTCTTGGCTCTGTCGATAGGTGATAATGTTCTGGAGCTGCTAGCACGAGCTGGTATCATCTCGTGATGTGTGGTAATCTGGTGGAGCTCGAATTTCTTGGCTTGTTGTGGGGTTGGGGCGACTATAAACGCATGGGATTCCTCTTGTACCTTCTGGACATCTGTGACCTCGAATTCTAAGTTTCTCGAGAAACTATTTGCCACTATATCTTGGAAGAGAGTATGAGCGGCCATACCTTGTAGAGTTTCACTTTTGATTCTTACTGATATGTTTTTTCGTGCCACTGCATGGAAGGTCTTACATACTTTCCCCAAGGAGGCTTGGCTTGTGATGTCCAGATGTAGGATGAAGTAGCGGGTGCCTCTAAGGAGGGCAATGGCATCTACCTCTGGTCTTAGTAAGTGAAGTTTAATGGTGCCTGACCAGACCCCCTTTTGCCCCTCTTTTTTTACTCCTTTGCATAGAACGGCAATGGGATCCATTAGGTTGGTTCCTAATGGTATTTTCATGTGCTCTAGTCTAGCTATGGCAAGTCTCTTCACATCATCGTGGTACATGGGGTGTGGTGGCAATTCAAAGTGAATTGCCACATGAAAGTCATAGGAAAGTCCAGTGGTCGGGTGTGTGGGAATGTCAAAGGGGACATGCGTGAGGTTGTAGTGTTGGCCTTCTATGTTGTCGTTGCGCACCGGAGAATATAGGACTTGTGGTATCGTTGGGTAGGCCACAGCGGCACCAAGTGCCTCCTCTGCTTCATCTTTGGGTACTCCTCGTGTAATCATGTCTCTAACACTTTCTCCACTAAACAGGGGCTCTTGTCCTACGTCCTTGGCAATCTTTTCCATGGTGGAGAAGCCCAGCCAGAATTTGAATGTAGAGAGGTCAGGGATGGTGACTTGGTTGGGGGTGGGATAGTTGCCTTTTGCTTTCTTGGATGGGGTTGGGCTTTCTCCTGTCACTATGGTTGATCCCCTGTTTACTATGTTATTCGTGACTTCTGGGTGTGAGTTTTCGGTTTCCATAGCGTCCATTTTTGCTGTGGCTGGTGTTACTTGCCTTTGGGGTCTAACTAAGGGTTGGTTAGTGGAGGGTGCTGGTCTAGAGGGCTGATGGACTAAAAGGTCGTTAGTTATGGGTGGGGCACTAGGTTGAAGGGTAGCAAAGGCACAGGGGGTCACTAGATCGTGGGAGGTCGCAAAGTCCTGTGAGGTCGACGTGCCGTGGGGGGTCGTAAGGTGGTTACTGGTTAGAGGTAGGTTGTGAACTCGTGCTGGTTTTCTAGGCTGGGGAAGGGTCGCTATTACACATAAGGGTTCTTCTGGTTGGAGTCTCTGTACGGGTTTTGTTTAGTGCGAGGGTTCCTGGGCAGGTTTCGGGTACTGCCGGGGTTCCTGCTCAGCGTAGGCTCTTGTTCTATGCTTGTTGTCTCTGTGTTCGGTGGTGTGAGCGTGTGTGGCGGCGCTTGTGGCGTTCCCCTGGTTGAAGGTTTCCAGGCCTCCGAGAGAGCTCGCGGCTGTGTGTACTGTCCTCTCCGGATTGGGGGTCGTTGGGCCTTCGTGGGTGTACGCAGCGAGCCTTACTCCTTGTTGCGGGTTGGGGTTTGCTAGGGTTGCTTTGTGAGCACTATCGTCAGTCTTGACTCCTCTCTCCGAGTTGGAGGTGCTTGCAGCTCTGTGTGCTCTTAGGTTCCTCGTTTGGTGGGCGTCCAGGGTTGAGGGCTTCTTTACTTTGTGTAAGTCTAGGTTCAGGGGTTGCTGCACTTTGTGTGTGTCTGGGTCGTCAATGTTTGAGGCTAGGAATCTGTAGGATCCTCTTGGGTTTCTGTAGGTTGCTGTAGGTTGCTGGGTTTTTTGAGGTCTTGTGTCTATACTAATGTCTATGGTTGTCCGCAGGTTTCTGGTGTGAGTACGTGTGTGGGCTACCTGTTGCGCATCGCTCTTATTGATCCCATGTCCTCTCTTGGGTTTAGCGCTTACCTGGTATGCTTCTTTGTTGTGGTAGTTGCGCTTACTGTGGCGACTATTGATCTCCCGTTCTCCACTTTTATTGATCTCCCGCTCTCCTTGGCTGCCGATCTCTTTCTCCTTCTTCTCGTTTGTTGCTCTTCCACTCCTCTTCTTCTACAGCCGTCTCCAATTGTCGTCTTTGTGGTTGCAGGATCTTAGGGTTGGTGTGGGAGGGCTGTCGGGGTTGGGGTGTGTGTTTCTTTGTCTGTTGATTTTCTTCTCCTTCGGCTCGTCTGCTGATTTCTCTCTTCCTGCCACCTGTAGTCGTCTTGATTTGTCGTCCGTATAGTCTGTTAGTCTTCTTCCGTGCTTCACCTGCAGATGTCGTTGATGGCCTTCTTTGTGTATGCAGGGACGATTGGGTAATGACTTGGAGGTGCAGAGCTTGAGGCGGGGGGTCTAGGGGTGTCGGTGGAGGGTGCTCCAGCTTGTGGGGGGGAGTTTAGGGTTAGTGTGGGGGGGCTGCCGGGGCTAGGATGTATGGTTCGGTGCTTGTGTACCTGTGTAGGTGTAGGTTTGAGCTCCCGGGTGTTGCGTCTGTTCCGAATGGTCCTGTAAAAATTTCTCCAGCGCTTCCGCGCACAGGGTGGATTATTGAAAAAATTTAATCTACGTCTACCTCTACTGTGTGTGCGCCAAATATGTGTGTTGTGTAGAATAGATGATGTGATGTGAGTGTGAGGTGTAGTGAGATGGTAAGAAGCTGTAGATGTAGATGCAAGAGTTTGATGGACAAGAAGGAGGTTAGGAATAGCCTGAGTCTGTGTGTAGGTGCTGCCGAGCAGCACGCTTGTGTCGTATGTTGAAATCTTGTTGCTGCAGTCTTGGGTCGAGGAGTTTGGTGACTTTGTGTGGGCGGTAGATCTGTTGCAGTGTACTCCAGATCTGGGCAACAGATCGCAGAAAACCCTAATGTGCAGCCGATTTCAGCTCCCAACACTCGTGTCCCCGCCTCAGAATAAGCACGCGTTGATCTTGCACCTAGGGTTGTTCAGTGATCTAAAACCTCAGACCGTATCTAAGCCCATTCCAACACTCTTCTGCCTTCTACCCACCCACACAGCAGACGCAGATCTGGGTTTACAGGGGCTTCGCGGTGAAGCCAGCAACACTCACCGGCTACAAACTCAGTTTCTGCGTCTGGGTCACAGAGCTCCTCTCACCAAGAAAAACGGAGCGTTTCAGCAGTCCATTCTCGCTCTAAACTATCTACACATCTTATGCATCTTACAAGTGGCTTCTCAAGCATCTTACAAGTGCGTTCTAAAATATATTGCAAATGGCTTCTCAAGCAACTTGCAAGTCCCTCTTTGCCGACTCATGGGCCACATGGCCACTCACTTGTCCTTGCTTATTTCATGCAAGACATGTGGATTGGTCCTACCTCTTTGACCTCAGGTCATGCATGTATCTCTCAAGTTCCTTTCACCTCTACCCATTTTCTCCGCATTTACTTGCCTATCTAAATCTACCTCAATAACTATATGCAATGCCTTAATAACTATGAGCAACTCTTAACTCCAACAATTTGAACCTTATCATGTTCAAATACAACACCATATATGTAGAATACATGACCATTCTGCGATTTTTTTTTTACATGCGATAGGAGCAATATGATCTAAATTTGACATGCCATGTGTCATTGAATTGGGATCAACACAAATACAATTTTTTGTAACTATTATATACTTCAATTCTTACACCTTGTAAATCAAATATACTAAAGGGATTTTCATACATGGACCATAGTACTAAGGTACCAAGTGCTACTACCAATTTGATTGGTCGGAGCCTCAAAATCAGCCTTGTCAGGACCTTGGGGTTTCACACTTGGACCAAGCTACCAAAGGCGTCTAAAATGCTTACATGGCAACATTTTTTTGGAGGTTTTGGCCCCAAGAATTTGGTCAGTAGAGGGAAGTTGGGTTTCTATTCTTGTTTGGACAAAACTCTTGCCGAGGTGCCGACCATTTTTTTCATAAAAATGTTCAAAATCTGACATTAGCATAGCCGTTAGATTAAAACGAACGTATCCTACCCTCAAATTTTTTGTCCAAAAATTCTATTGTATAGGTTTGACCTAAATTTTTATTTGAATGTTCTCATTCAAATTTTTATCGGAAATTAATACCTAAATTTTTTTCTATAGCAGTGCTTGTGCTGGAATTTTTTGGGTAATGAACATTTTGACCATTTTCTTGATTTCTTTACAAAAAAATGTATTTTTTTGTACGCTCCACGACTAAAGAAAATGAGAGAGGATTTTTTTTTAAAACAAGGACATTTAAGAAGGAAAAATTGACTTGGGATTGGCCCAATAGTTTGAATCACGGCCTCTCAACTCAATACCTTGGGCTTTCACACTACTAGGTCCAAAACTCCACAAATTGAATATTTTAATATATTTTTCCAACTTCAAAACTCGGCAACTTGGCATAGTTTGGTCCTTTGGTACCTTAGATCCATGTGTAAAACCCACCTAAAACATCATGTTGCAACCCAACCTAGTTTTCTAGACCTTTAACCCTTTAGCGCCAAGCTAGTAGTTATAAAGCTAACTCATGTCATCGCTCCTTGTGTATAAGTGAAATGCACTTTTTTTGGTCACAACATGTCTAGCACTAGTGAATATCCTTCAAATGGAACAAATATTGGAAACATTGGTGAGCTACAATGATCTTTGGGAATTGGGGTAAAAAATAAAATGTATCCACTGTGTAGATATTACACTCGTGGATTCTCCAAAGCCTTGCGAAGCTCATTGATGCTCAAGGGTTAAGGGCCAGCATCCTGACGTTGGGTTGCATAAGTAGACAGTAAACTCTCTTTCATTAACCCTTAAACGTCGGGGCAACCAAAATCTCGTTGATGAAAGAATGTAAAATGCTCCCACCTGATGATAAAACATTACTTTCATCCAAGTTTTTGTGAAGGTGTTGTCAATGAGTGCATGAACTACATGCAAGAAGACGAAAAAGAACTCCGGTCTCCAAAGGAGACCGGCGTGAAAATAGTGTTTGTTCATTCTCTTCACTAAGCATATGGCCACGGGACATAGGCTAGTGTAATAGAACTACTCCCCCCTCTCAAGGATAAACACTTTTCTACACTAAGTGCTTCCCTACACTAATTGCCTTGGAGACAACCGACATGTCATCTCCCCTAAGGGCTTTGTGGGTCCCCATACAACGACGCCTTGGGACCCCCACCATAATTGGGTGGTCTATGGTGGTAGGCACCAAGCCGGCAATAGGACTTGAACTCACAACCACCAGCGGTGTGCCATGACCCAAACCACTACACCAAGGTCGTGACGCATTAATACTACATGCACTGTAGATACCCTTCATAGAGTGTGTAACTTTTTCTCTGAACAAAAAAATGTTTGTAACATGGAACTCAACATAGTGTATTTTAGAAACTTTTGGCTTTAGGTCTAAATCTGGATTTGAGTCATTAAAATGATATTTTTTGAAATTGAGTCCAACTAATGAAATGCAGTCTATCAAATCTAGTTTTCAATCCAATTTGAAAATTTGAAAAATACTTAAAATTGAGTAAGTTATTGCAATTTGAACTTTGGGCCTATTACCATGGATGACCAAATTTCTAATTTTAGCTGAACACGGAAGTTTCATCAACACCACAAGTTTCAGTACAATAATGTACACCTTCAGTGAAATTATCATATTTTTTACGCAAAATCTGTATGTATATGATATGATTATTCTTCAATTTTTCTTCAGAAAATCACAATAATTAGAATTTAAAAAAAAAATCTTGTGATTTTTGTGACATGAACAAAACCTGTGGTGCCATCTCTGAAAAATGAAATAAAAATATTTCCGCTTATTGTTTATGAAGAATTAGAGAACATTTAAGAATGAAAATCGGGATTGATGCCACGCCCATAGCTCCGTCCTTTAAGGGTTAAATAACGATCCAATTGGTCAAGATGTGGACAGTGTTGAAATTCGGTGCAATTCCTGGCAATTACTCGAAAGGTTCTGTGCAGACAAAATTTCAATCCCCTTCCTCCCCCATTTTCATCCCCTCCCTCCCCCATTTTCATCCCCTCTCTCCCCCAATTTCACCCCCTTCCACTCCCT
The DNA here is from genome assembly GCA_963971425.1 of Bryoerythrophyllum caledonicum. NCBI lineage: Eukaryota > Viridiplantae > Streptophyta > Bryopsida > Pottiales > Pottiaceae > Bryoerythrophyllum > Bryoerythrophyllum caledonicum. The sequence goes on from OZ020524.1 coordinate 4,356,539, forward strand.
TGACCCCACGTGCTGGTCTACACCTCCCCCTACTGCGACAGTACATGACCCTAAATCTTGGTATAAATCCAACAAAGTTAGCCTCCGGCAACATTGAGTTTGGGAGGTTTCAATAGCCATGGCTTCACTTCTCACAAGCCACTAAGGTTGATCGCTTGTGGATGTTGTGGCAGAGGGTTGTAGGTGGAGACGAGAACCTCCACTTCTTGTACAATTAAAAAAAAAGCTACACCTCTTTTCTACCTCTAAAAACTGGTGTACAAGGAACTAATACCATGCATAACACAATGGTGATGACATAGACCATGTGTGGTGCAAAAATATGACACCAAGTGAAGTCAAGGTCTCTTATCCACTCAAGGCACGGATGAAAATGGATTGTTTTTTCAACTTCAAACACCATAATCATTGAATCCGTACCGTCAAAGTCGATGAAAGTTTTTGAGTATGTTACTTAGTAGGTCTTAATTAGGATCCTACGGTTACAATTGGAAAGAAGAGTTATTTTTCCTTCCTTACTCATCAACAACTTTGAAGTGCTATTGATGTAAAATTGTGAAGAAAATTTAGGGGTTAATCACAAATCTCTATATTGTTTCACAAGGATGCAAAAATTGTATAGCTTTTTAAACAAAAATTGTATGAGAATTTTTTTATAGAAAGTTGTTGTTCTAAGAGAAATATATACTACATTCTTTTATGAAAATTGAGATTTTTCATTTAAAAAATAATATTACACACTTTGAGATTCTCAAAAGGGCCATACTCAAGGGTCGGAATTGGCACTATAGTGCCAAATAATTAATTGTCTCTAAAATAAATGTTGTGGCAGAACAAATCTCACCCTATACATTGGTCAACTTTGCACATTACTTATCTAAAGTGGAGAATTTCCCAAATTCCTTAGAAACTTCAAAGAATTCATCTAGGTGATACCCATGTAATACCTAGGTGTTACCCATTGTGTCCAAACTACCACGATTTGGAAAAATAAGTTATTTGATAGGGAGGTGTTGAAACCGACTCTTGCACATAGTATAGGAAATTCATTTTTCACTCACAAAGATTTGACATTTTGGAAAGAGATTCCATAATAATTGTCAGCTATTTTTAGAAACGATTATCACAGACCCTCGGGTTCAATACCATTTTCACTTTGACCACAATCGGTACGGCCAAAGTTCACAAAATGTTTACCACATCATCTCATACAAAATTAAGAGGAAGATCCTACGGTGACATTCCCAAAACGGTTTCAATCAATGAAGTAGATATTCTTTTAAGATGCCATGGTCATTTAGGAGTCAAGGACAAGCATCCTGACATGGCCCAGGGCAAATTGACCCCCTCATTCGTACTTACCCGAGGGGGTCAGAAGGTGGTGGGGCCAAACATGGCTCCTATTTTGTTTTTGGATGGGAACTTATTTATAGCAAGAGAAGGACCTTTTGTATACACAATGGCCGTGGGCCCCAAATTTGTCCCCAAAAAATTCAAAAAAGGCCTCTAGACCTCCAAAATAAGAGGGCCAGAACAACGACCCCATGCAATTAAGACGGGGCCTACCTCGGGTAAGTACGAATGAGAGGTCAATTTGCCCTGGGCCCTGACATGAGGTTGCAGAATCAGACAGTAGGTCTCCGCACATGCACCTAGATTGGAGTTTTCAGGGACCGAACCCCTGTTTTGAGGAGCACTTCATTGAAATTTGTCCCCTGACATGCTCGCCATAGCGTCGTGTATGTTTGGGATGTTTTTGGTAGGTTTGTCAGTAAATCTTCACAAAAAATTTCGATAACCGCCCTTCGTTTTACCATCCCTCACGAAATTCACCCAAGTTCCCAACGACCTTTCATTATCTAGGTTTATGTGTTTTTCTTTCATGTGGAAAAGAGGGGCTTAGGGTACTTATCTTTCATGAGGCCAAGAAGGGTGACATTTTGAAGAACATGAACATGCTAATTAACCCCAAAAGATTCAAGTGTACTTACGGGGTCTTAAAATGTATACTTTGACCGCAATTATCTTGTAGTTTGTAAGGTCAAACTTCACAAAATTTTCACCACATCATTTCTTATAAATTCAAAAGAAGAGCCTATGGTTCCATTTTCAATTAGTTCATCTTCTCAGTTTCTAATCAACCAAGTAGAGATTCCTCTGAAATGGCAATTGATCAGCTGCAAGACAAACCCTGCAAGAGAAACATAGAAGAGAAACAAAGAAGAAAAACAGAGAAGAGAAATAAAGCTCTGAAATCAAGATAAACAGAGAAGAGAAATATTTTGGACAGTTAAAACCAACGCAAGGGCGGGGTAAACGAGGGGAGGGCTGTGGGCGCGGACAGGAAACCCCCAAAGCTCGGGCTTACCCGAGGTGGGGCCCTGTCATAATTGCATGGGCTCATTTTTCTGGCCCTCCCATATTGGGGGGGTCAAAGGCTTTTTTTGGCTTTTTTTTTACGAAATTGGGGCCTACGGCTCGAATTTAGTCTGTAGGTCCCCCATTGGCTAAATTTAGGGCCCCATCCAAAAACAAAATAGGGGCCAGGTTTTGGCCCCACCACCTCCTCCCCCACCTGGTAAGTCTGAGCGTGGGGGGTTTCCTGTCAAATCGAGGGCTGTGGGAAAATTCTGAACCATGTGCGGGTTTGCCCAATTCCGGGCCAAATTCTTAACCAAATTCGGTGGTAAATTCTGAACCAAATCTCAATCATGTGCGTGGGCCTAGTAACTTCTCAATCAATCAGGCAAAATGAGGACGCTGCAGTGACTTAAATTAGTGCAATTTCTGGCAATTGTTCTGAAGAATCTCTGCGGACAAAATGAAGTCTCCCCCCGGATCCCTTCCACCCACTTGCCCCCACGTACTACTCTACGGTATTGCGACAGTAGACGACCCTAAAACTTGGATAAATCCAACAAATTTCCAACCTCCGGCAACATTGTGTTTGGAAAGCTTCGATAGCCATGGCTTCACTTCTCACAAGCCACTGAGGTGGATCGCTTGTGAATGTTGTGGCAGAGGGTTCTAAGTGGAGACGAGTGCCTAGAAGCTATGTGACTCTCGGTGTGTTATGCTTGGTGGAAGTGCAGTTTTGCAGATAGAGACGGTGGAGGGTGGTTTCATTCGGGAAGCCTGGGTCTGTCTTGTTCGAGGTGTGATGTGTTGGTGCTAGAGTAATGAACGTGGATCGCGATGTGGATTTTATTGATCTGGGCGTTAGTTTGAGGTGGTAGCTAGTTTACAGAGCAAGATAGAAGCCTGACGCCGTGGTCTCCCTCAGCGAATTGGGAGTGCGAGCTTCATGGCATATCTCGAGTTCGTCGAGGACGGAGACCACCCTCCAAGGGTGCGTAAGTTTAGATCAATAGACCCACATGAACGTGATTTACTAATGCCATGTCTCCCATGGAATGGTTGCGTATTGGAGGATTGGTACTTGAAGAATATGGGGGATGGGTTGCAATCCCGGATGGATAGAATGGTAACGGTGTGTAAATTATCGATGACGACCAAAGCCCGCCTAGACTCGAAATTGGAGGTTGAAAGAGAAGTGAGGCAATTAGAAAGCTGGATGAGCAGCCACACGGCAGACGCAGAAGCATATATAGATGTAAGAGTTAACGCGTGTTTAGCTTTTTCTTACATTTTTTGTAGGGCAGACCCAGTCTTCGATGAAAGAAAAAAGAATTATTTGAAAGGAATCGAAGCGATTCTGCGGGAGTGCATGCGATCATTCGAGGACATGTTGACCAGCCTGATGGCAACAGAAGAAGGAGAAGAAGAAGAGGATTTTCAGAGGAAGAAACGAGACGAAGAGGCGAGGCTGGTGTACGCCGTGGCAGTGTCAGCTGTGGCAGTGCTAGCATTGGTGTACTTGTATCTGGTGGGGGTCATTGACAGAGGCGGCACCAAAACGTACTCACCTGGTTCCCGAGTACTCAGCTCCAACTTCGTCTCCATCGTTCTCGTCCTAGCCTTCTACGTCTGGTTCAAGAGCAGAGACCCAGCGTCCAGAGGAGGTTATCGCAGACGTGGCCAGACTAAGATTGAGGCCAGGTACAAGCCACCAGGAGCATCTGGGAATTTTTCGTTAGGGTTGTGTGCTGACGACGAGGAGGCCGGAATCAAGAAGGAGATAGCTGCGTATTACTATGATAAACACTCACGTTGGTTGGATGTTAGAGATCGTGAGCATCGCTTCGAAATTCCGCTGACGCCTTCAGCGCCGGCCAACCTTGATACGAAGGAGAAGAGAAGATGGGTCAAGACCCGAGTCTTGCACGTATATGAAGAATATAAACGTTTCAGAGCAGGGTTACCGAGTCCTCCTGTGCAGCAAGTTGGACATGATCCTTTTGTTGCCTTCGATCTGGATTTTACAGTTGAAGATTTGCTTCAGGATCTTCCTGATAATCTTGAGGCCATGATTGACTTCCCTCACTGCTCTGGTGCGGAGACTCAACCTGTCCGTGACAACCATGTTTTGCAGGCGGTGATGACAGCGTCGGTCATGCCTGATGGTTGTTTTGGTTTTGAACCTGGGACGTCCAGGGTCTCAGCTGTGAACAACGCTGTCGATGGAATTCACTCTGAAGTTGGTGTGGGTGGATTGGCAAATGGAGGTGCAGCCAATGACATTCCTCAATTGAATTCAAGTGAGGTTCTACCCACATTGAGTCCAAGCAGGGAGTCTCCTACCAATTTCGAGTTTATCCAACAACACTCTTCTCCAATGGCAGGGCTGTCAAACGTGGACCAGCCTCAGAATTCAACCTTGTACATGCCGCCGTTTGCGTTGAAGTTGGTAAATTGTCTCATGCAGCAGATTGAAGAAAAAGACAGACAACTTGCAGAAAAAGACAGTCTAAATGAAGAACAAGCTCGAATGATGGTGGAGTTGAAGCGTGAAGTCGAGCGTTTGACAAGCATGTCACCATATTAAGCTCATGTGTGGAAGGTTTATCTGTAAGTAGTTAGCTAGAACCACAGTAGGGTTAGTAGTGGGAAATAGTACAGGTTTGCTCTTGCCAATCTCAGCTCTACCGTGTATCCTTGTAATTTCTGTGGTGGTACGACCACGTTCATTTCACAAGTACATTGTTCTGTTTTCAATCAATGCAACCAACCAGAGTGATCGCAGTAATGATCCGAATCTGAATTCCACCTTTCACCAGACAACACACACAGGTTTCGCATATCCATCCCACGATGAATGAAGCAGAATATATGTTGGACCCAGATGAAGATGCGCCCACCCTGGCACTAAATGGCTCAAATCATGCACACAAACACCCTCATGATCGAAAGATGCAACACCTGTGTTGTTGTCGATCATGATACGACCGCAGTTGCAGTTTCCCGGGTTTGAAAATGGTCACAGCATGCGAGACAGAGATGTATTGTTGGATCGCTCGCTGGTCGTCGACGGTTGCGAGCATTCCGAGTCTGTAAATTAGGGCACGAGATGAGGAGATTGTTGAACATCCTGGTGCTGTCTGTGATGGTGACGGTGACGACGATGGCGAATTCTGCGTCCGGGTTGGCGAGGAATTCCGCGTTTCTGGGCTACAGCGAGCGGCCGCTCGTGGTTCCACAGTTTCACGGTCTCAACCCTAATCTGTCAATGGCAAGAGCATGAATTCCATGTCTGCTTAACTGTTTTGCCCCCTCTTTCATGTTGAGTATGTGATTCAAAGTTGGTCGCCTTGAGATTTACAGGGATGAGATCGTTGTGAGGATTTTTAAACCAGACTGGAAGCTTCGGTTAGGGTTTGGTGGAGGTTGATGATTGAAAACCATTGGGGGTTGACATGTGGTTAGGGTATCCGCAAAGACCGAAGGAGCGTCTTGTGTTTGCGACTGAGTATGGGGTATGGTATAACGCTTTCATTGAAGGATGCTGTGTAGAGTAGCCTAGAGTTCAGTGAAGCGCATACTCTTCATTGTCAGCAATTCTTAGTACACTTCGATCGTGAGCTCGTTTGGTTTGATCTGCCATTGACAAAAATCAACGATTACTGTTGGAGAATATTGCAGGATATCACGGTGGAACTGAAAAGAGAAATGGCGTTTAAAACTGTCGAGTACGTGAAGGTTGTCTTCATTCCTTTTTCTTGTTGTGCATAAGCGAAATATCATGGAGCATATGTGGAGTTGTCGCCAGATTTCTTTATCCGTTCACCATTGTCTCAATTGCCTTGAAGGTGGATTCAGAGTAACGTTTGTTGCCCATTTGTGAGATCTGTTTGTAGAAATCACGAATGCTTCAGATAGAGACTTGATTTCATTGCTGTAAATTAAGTGATTAGCTGGTGTTGATGGAAACAGAGCTTGGTCAGCCGAGGTTTATTTGATGGATGTGGTTTCTACCGTGCGGAGCCTCCAGGTCGGTGATCCGAGGAATACTTAGTCCAGAATACTACCTCCCACACAGATTGATGTCATGGATGAACAACAGTACAATTTTGACTAAAAGTATAATAATTTTTGCTGGTAGGCTATCCTTTCTTAAAGTGTGTTTTAGGAATACTTTTTTGCTTGGTAGAGATTCAGCTAATTTTTGGCAGATATGGAAACGCTGCTCCAGGTCCAACAATAGACGCTGGGAGAAATGACACTCGTGAAGGGTGCGTAATTTGCCTTTTAAGCTTTCATTTTTCGTGTATCTGCAGCGAGAACGAGTTGGAAAGCTATTGATACCTTCCTCTCTTTACCAAACCACTGTTCGGGGGCAACAACCTACTCTGTTGTGCAGATATGCATTATTGCAAGGTGGGCTGTACTCTTGTGGGCGTCAAGAAAACAAGGAATTGCCTCTGGAAACGAAGCTGGACAACAGCAAAGGAACCGTGGCGCTCATTACTGTAATTTATCTCATTCCTTTAGATGCAATATGAGTTGTTGCTTTCCGACTGGCTTTCATGTACGACTGGATTGAGGGCTTGCACCATTGTTGAAGCGAAAAATATCACCCTTGTCGTTCGGAATAGTTTGAAAGTGTATACGCTTTTTGTATTAGCAAACGTTGCTCATGCTCTCATCCATGTACAGCTCGATGGTGAGCAAATTTGATGATGTGCAGGGAACAAGTGAGTTCTTTTTCAGCGTCGAAGACCACCACGAATGGAATGGGAGCTTCTCTGTGTTTGGAACGGTATGAGAAACCTCAAAATTTGCAGTGATTAGACCAACAGATCAATTCAAGCTTTTTTAGGGAGGCACTTTTATTGAACCTTGTTTGGATGCCCGTGTATACCTGTCGTTGTTACAGATATGTGATGTAATTTAGGAAGGTCTGTGAAGGATCTGATGCTTGATTGCAGGTGGTGGGAGAGCCGAGCTGGCGTGCTTTGGAGCACCTTGTGGCATTACCTACAAGGCAGGAGGTGCATCCGAGCGGCACTGTCATGCGGATTTTGCTGGAGCCTGTCATTTTCAAAGTCACCCTTGAGCAATATTGAAGTGTTTTTGGTGAAGTTGTCAAGGAATTTGGACCTGAAACACTTCAATATTGCCCTTCTAAGATGGTTTTTGGTGAAGTGTCAAGGAATTTTGGGAGGTGAAGAATAAGATGGAGTAGGTGACTGTAGTTGACATTTTTAACCATTATAATCGTGTATGAAAGACTGTACCACAGTCCCAGGGCAGGATGTGGAGGATGATTGAGAGAAACCAGGCGCCATGAACAATGCAATCTCCACGTCTACACTATCCAGATATAAGAGTGCAAAAATATACAAAAAAGAAAACAAATCAGCAGGTTGTAAGTAACAAAAATCGTACCCACCCACAATTTAATGATCCAATCAAAGGTTCTACGTCTTTCATACAACTCAACAAGCTAAAAAATAATCCTTACCTCCACGAGAGTATTGACTCAAAAGCTCCATACAATTGTCTCCTCTGAGTGTCAAAAACAAATAGAGTGCAACAGTTCGGATGTGTCAGGAGCTCCAACCCGTTCAACACACTTCTCCTCAAAACAGTATCCTCCTTGTGCAGATTACACCAATTACACTAATTTGAAGATTATGCTTAGTAATCTAGACAAGTTTTGACGTATGCACATTCCACTTCTACAGTGCCCAAGGCCAAGCACCAAATTATGACATGAAACTCCACCTTGGATTATAAGATTCAATACTAATCTGGTATTCATCAATGTTCAGTCCTTGAAGTACTATATCATGCAGACAGCTAACTAGTCACTGATGTCTTGTTTGAGTCCACTTTCTTGACGTCCCGTACAGGCTCCGATACCTTTCCAAGGCCGCTTCGTTCTCCTCACACTCACAACTCTTGACTTCCAAAGCTGGCTTTGCAGAGACATGCTCTTTCTTTGTCAAGTTCCATAGGAAACGTGATGACCAAGTATCGGGTTGGCATTTGTTGATGAGCAGTATCTGCTTGAGATGATTGGTCTTCTGCTTGAATTCTTCACATCTGGGCCACTTCTCCGCATAATTAAAAGTATCGCTGTTGCCTCTGCATCGTTGGATCATGCATCACCTTCACTAGCTTCAATGGGACTGAGGTCTGCACCGGCCTGATGGATGACTAGGGGACGAGGTGCGCAGGTTCGCTAGAATCCACCATCGTCGCCGCAATACAATCCATCATCGTCGCCTGCACAGACACGGTGAGCGAGAGCACCAGAAACAGCATTTTATGAAGTTGGAAATTATGTTCCGCTTACCGAGACATCCGCCCGCTGGATACTGTCCTGATACCCGGCAAGGATCCTGTTGACACCCGATCTGTCCGGGCTTCCTGTCGTGTCCATGATATGATGATGATTATACGAAGTTGGTTGTAATGAAATAGATGAAATATTGTAATATTGTTTTTATGAAAGTTGTTAGTTGAAGAGTCTTCAATCGTTGAAATACTAACTTTATTTAGTCCAACCTATGAAATGAGTCACAAGTATGTACCTACTCCAAGATTTGATATTTTCAATTGTTGATTACACATCTCGTTTTGTTGGTTGGACACAATGTTTATTTTACACATTTTTTTTTAAGCTAGAGTGGCGACACAAATTTTTTGGAGACAAAAACTCTAGCAACACCATTTCCAAAATATCGTGGTAAAGATCACTTATGCTGCATCTATACCCTATATTCCATAGATCCAAAAAGAATTAATGGCAAATAGGAAGGGTGTCCTAGAGAATTTTGGCATCCGATTTCAATAACATACTCCATAAACTTCACCTAATATGAGTTTGAGGTGACTTCAAACTTCATTCTCACAAATTTAGGCAACTAGACGCCCACCTTGAGACTTTTTGCATTTAGGGGTTTACTGAACACAATTATGGTTGCTAAGAACTTTCCTTTACTACTATCCACTTGGTGAAGTTTTGTCTTTTAGACTCCCTCTTGTACAAAATCTTTGCACTATGTCAAAACAAGTGCTTTGAGGAAGGTACAAAACTGCAGAAATCTTGCTATATAAGTTGCCTCGCTTATACATCTCAAGAACTGCCCTACGCTAATTCTCACACCATCTAAGAGCCATAGTAAATCACCAAAGGACTCTCCAAGTCTAACCAAAGAAATCCAAAACAAAAAGTCTCACAAGTGCATTATATTTTGTATTGAAAAGATTGTGGTGTGCACAACTTGTATGCATATTAAGTTGTACACACCTCTTCATGATTTTTGCATGTATATTCTCTACAAGTGGCATATTTTGAGGAAGTCAAAGTCAATTAGGTACCATGTGGTGTAGTACTTAAAGCTAGCCCAAGAAGCTCTTATCAATCCACCAACTATGCTACAGTCTACATAAATTGGAGAGATGCTAAACTATGGAGAAACTTATGCTTGCCACTATGAATATATATATATATATACATATATATATATGTATATATATATATATATATGTATATATATATATATATATATATATATATATATATATATATATATATATATATATATACATATATATATCTACGTATTTTTATTTATTTTTTATTGATATGCATGTAGATAATAGTTTGCTAACCCATTGTCCCCTACAAGCAATGAAAGCTTAGGTGAGTTAACTAAAACTATAAAACTAGAAATTAAAAATTTAATAAAATAAAATAAAACTCCAAGTGTTGCTGCCTCCAATGGCGGGAATCACCTAGGTATCACATGATATCTGCATGCCTTTTACTATATTTGGATAGAAAGAAGATACCTGTGTGTATGTGAAAATCTAATATTTGATGAAATCAATGTTATTAGGGAGATCAACTTTTACAACACAATTTTGGAGAGTACTTTAGATACAAATTATCTTGAATGAACTTGACCAAATCATTTTCCATGTGTATGAAATACTACATAGCATGTGGCTTTGTAATTGAATGTATTTGGTGTATTTGGCAACAAGGTCCAAGGTATTCCAAGAGCTTTACAACTCCAATGATAATTTATTTTTTGAAAATAATTGTGTACATGTGATATTTGATATTCACAATCTAGTTCCTCATGGATATCATGCAAATTAAGATTCAACACATCCAAGGACCAAAAAGTGGTTGGGGATCACCAATAAATTAATTCTTCCACATATGTTGAACATAAAGGAAGCACCTCATAGTATGGTGTTTTGGAGTACTTCAACCCTTAAATGTCATTGGGAACCAGAGTACGTACATGCTTGTATTTTCCTTTGCAGATTACAAAAACATATTGAAGTCTAGCAAGACCTTTGGATTAAAGATTGTTTAATACACATCTTTCATTTGGTGGTCATTCCAATATTTGAACCTTATCATGTTCAAGTACGAAACCATAGATGTAGAATACATGACCATTTTGCAATTTTCTAGAACATGCAGTAGGTGCAACAACTATCTAAATTTGACATGCCATGTGTCATTGAATTGGGATCAACACAAATACAGACTTTTGTAACTATTATATACTTCAATTCTTACACTTTGTGTATCAAATACACTTAAGGGGTTTCATACATGGACCATGGTACCTAAGTACCAAGTGCTTCAAGCAATTTGATTGGTTGGAGCCTCAAAATTGGCCTAGTCAAGACCTTGGGGTTTCACATTTGGACCAAGGTACCAAGGTACCTAGGGCGTCTAAAATGCATACATGGTAGCACTTTTTGGAGGTTTTGGCCCCAAGAATTTGGTGCCTCGAAGGAAGTTGGGTTTCTATTCTTGTTTAGAAGAACTATTGCGGAGGTACCGAACTTTTTTTCATTAAAATATTCAAACTTTGACAAGATCGCAGTCGTTAGATCATAAGTAGCTGATTCTACCTTGGAATTTTTTATCCAATAGTTTATCCTAAAAAAGTTATTCAAATTTTTCATTGAAGTTTCCATCTTAATTATTCACCTAAATTTTTTCTCTGTCGGTGCTTGTGCTGGAATTTTTTGTGTAATTAGCATTTGACAATTTTCTTGATTTCTTAATTTTCTTTACTAAAACTGTGGTTTCTTTTACGCTCCATGACTCAAGAAAATCAGAGAGGAAAAATGTAAGAGCAGGGACCTTTAAGAAGGAAAAATTGACTTGGGATTTGCCTAAGTCATCACGACCTCTCAACTCAGTACCTTGGGCTTTCTCATTGCTAGGTCCAAAACTCCACAAATTGCATCTTTTGATATATTTTTCCAACTCCAAAACTCGGCGCCTTGGCATAGTTTGGTCCTTTGGTACCTCGGTCCATGTGTAAAACCCACCTAAAACATCATGTTGCAATCCAAACCCAGTTTTCTAAACCTTTAAGCCTTTAGTGCCGAGCTAGTCGTTTTAGGGCTAACTCTTGTTATCCCTCGTGTATAAGTGAAATGCACTTTTTTGATTCACAACATGTCTAGCACTAGCAAATACCCTTTAAATGGAACAGTTACTGGGAACATTGATTAGGTACAATGATCTCTGCAAACTGGGGTAAAAAATGAATGTACCCCTTGTGTAGATGCTATCAAGCATGATCTACTACACTCGTGGATTCTCCAAAGCCTTGTGAAGCTCATTGGCGCTAAAGAGTTGAGGGCCAACAACCTGGGGTTCAGAATCAGACAGTGAATTCTCTTTCATTTACGCTTAAGGACGAAGTTTTTAAAATGGGCTTTTTGAAAGTTCGGTCAGGTTCCTATGGTGTCAATTTCCAATATATGTCTTTGGAATTCTTATTGTAGAAGGGAATTACTAAGAGCCTAGTGAAAGAACTATTTTGGCTAGGACACTCTATTGCATGGATTTTCAATATTTGCAAGTAGTATTATTTCCCTTCAAATTGTCAAAAAAAAGTTGTTGGCTTTAGTGAAAAATAGCATTTTTATTCCAGTAAACATTTTCACACTTTGTTGCATATTGTCAGGCAAGTTACCAAAAACATTCTTCTTTTCCACATAAAACATGTATATCTTCATATTAGAGATCTTTAATTTTTCCACAAAAATATGTAGTGGAAGCCTTTCTACTGACCATTCCGATCATTACTCTGAAACATATTAAGTTCACAAAAAATGAAAGCGTGAATTGGCCATTTTTGAACCTCCACTCCTTGCACAAACCTTTTGAATATGCTACACCCCTCCTCTAAAATTGGTGTAAGAGTAACTAACATCATGCTTAACAAGATGGTAATGGACTTAGACCTTGTGTAGTGCAAAAATTTGACACCAAGTGAAGTTAAACCCTGCTGATCCTCTATACGCAAGGAAGAAAATGAACCATTTGCTCGACTTCAAACACTATAATCTTTCCATCCTTGCGGTCAAAATTTATGAAACTTTGAGAGTATGTTTCTTTATAAGTCGTAATTGAGATCCTTCTATGAAAACCAGAAATGAAATTCTGTGTCTCCTTCTCTATTTAGTGCACTAAAATCCAACAATTTTGAAGTATTTTATGGTGTGAAACTGTCACGGTCCCTTAGGGGTTGAATAACGATCCAATTGGTCAAGGTGTTGACAGTATAGAAATTCGGAACAATTCCTGGCAATTACTCTAAAGGCTCTGTGCAGACAAAATGAAGGCTTCCCCTGGGTCCCCTTCCACGGCCTTCCACCCCCTCTCTTCCCAACTTCAATCCCCTTCATCCCCCATTTTCATCCCCCATTTTCATCCCCTCTCTCCCCCACATTCACCCCCTTCCACTCCCTTGACCCCACGTGCTGGTCTACACCTCCCCCTATTGCGACAGTACATGACCCTAAATCTTGGTATAAACCCAACAAAGTTAGCCTGAGTTGGGGAGGTTTCAGTAGCCATGGCTTCACTTCTCACAACCCACTGAGGTGTTTGCTCGTGGATGTTGTGGCAGAGGGTTCGAAGTGGAGACGAGTGCCTAGAAGCAATTTCACTCTCGGTGTGTTATGCTTGGGGGAAGTGCAGTTTAGCAGGTAGAGACGGTGGAGGGTGATTTCATTCGGGAAGCCTGGGTCTGTCTTGTTCGTGGTACAATCCAGCAGACCCAGCGTCCAGACGAGGTTATCGCAGACGTGGCCAGACTAAGGTTGAGGCCAGGTACAAACCTGCAGGGGCATCTGGGAATTTTTCGTTAGGCTTGTGTGCTGACGACGAGGAGGCCGGAGTCAAGCAGGAGATAGCGGCGTTTTACTATGGTAAACACTCGCGTTGGTTGGATGTTAAAGGTCGTGAGCATTGCTTCGAAATTCCGCTGACGCCTTCAGCGCCGGACAGCGATAATACGGTGGCGAAGAGAAGATGGGTCAAGACCCGAGTCTTGCAGGTATATGAAGAATACAAACGTTTCAGAGGAGGGTTACCGAATCCTCCTGTGCAGCAAGTTGGACATGGTCCTTCTGTTGCCTTCGATCCGGATTTTACAGTTGAAGATATGCTTCAGGATCTTCCTGATAATCTTGAGGCCATGATTGACTTCCCTCACTGCTCTGCTGCGGAGACTCAACCTGTCCGTGACAACCATGTTTTGCAGGCGGTGATGACTGCGGCGGTCATGCCTGATGGTTGTTTTGGTTTTGAACCTGGGACGTCCTGGGTCTCAGCTGTGAACAACGCTGTCGGTGGAAATCACTCTGAAGTTGGTGTGGGTGGATTGGCAAATGGAGGTGCAGCCAATGACATTCCTCAGTTTATTTCATGCGAGGTTCCATCCACATTGAGCCCAAGCGGAGAGTCTCCTACCAATTTCGAGTTTTTCCAACAACACTCTTCTCCAATGGCAGGGCTGTCAAACGTGGACCAGCATCAGAATTAAACCTTGGACCTGCCGCCGTTTGCGTTGAAGTTTTTTAGTTGTCTCGTGCAGCAGATTGAAGAAAAAGACAGACAACTTGCAGAAAAAGACAGTCTATATGAAGAACAAGCTCGAATGATGGTGGAGTTGAAGCGTGAAGTCGAGCGTTTGACAAGCATTTCACCATATTAAGCTCATGTGTGGAAGGTTTATCTGTAAGTAGTTAGCTAGAACCACAGTAGGGTTAGTAGTGGGAAATAGTACAGGTTTGCTCTTGCCAATCTCAGCTCTACCGTGTATCCTTGTAATTTCTGTGGTGGTACGACCACGTTCATTTCATATGTACATTGTTTTGTTTTCAATCAATGCAACCAACCAGAGTGATCGCAGTAATGATCCGAATCTGAATCCAACCTTTCACCAGACAACACACACAGGTTTCGCATATCCATCCCACGATGAATGAAGCAGAATATATGTTGGACCCGGCTGAAGATGCGCCCACCCTGGCACTAAATGGCTCAAATCATGCACACAAACAACCTCGTGATCGAAAGATGTAACACCTGTGTTGTTGTCGATCACGATACGACCGTAGTTGCAGTTTCCCGGGTTTGAAAATGGTGACAGCATGCGAGAATGAGAAGTATTGTCGGATCCCTCGCAGGTCGTCGACGGTTGCGAGCATTCTCAGTCTGTAAATTAGGGCACGAGATGAGGAGATTGTTGCACATCCTGGTGCTGTCTGTGATGGTGACGGTGACGATGATGGCGAATTCTGCGTCCGGGTTGGCGAGAAACTCCGCGTTTCTGGGCTACAGCGAGCGGCCGCTCGTGGTTCCACAGTTTCACGGTCTCAACCCTAATCTGTCAATGGCAAGAGCATGAATTCCATGTCTGCTTGACTGTTTTGCCCCCTCTTTCATGTTGAGTATGTGATTCAAAGATGGTCGCCTTGAGATTTACAGGGATGAGATCGTTGTGAGGATTTTCAAACCAGACTGGAAGCTTCGGTTAGGGTTTGGTGGAGGTTGATGATTGAAAACCATTGGGGGTTGACATGTGGTTAGGGTATCCGCAAAGACCGAAGGAGCGTCTTGTGTTTGCGACTGAGTATGGGGTATGGTATAACGCTTTCATTGAAGGATGCTGTGTAGAGTAGCCTAGAGTTCAGTGAAGCGCATACTCTTCATTGTCAGCAATTCTTAGTACACTTCGATCGTGAGCTCGTTTGGTTTGATCTGCCATTGACAAAAATCAACGATTACTGTTGGAGAATATTGCAGGATATCACGGTGGAACTGAAAAGAGAAATGGCGTTTAAAACTGTCGAGTACGTGAAGGTTGTCTTCATTCCTTTTTCTTGTTGTGCATAAGCGAAATATCATGGAGCATATGTGGAGTTGTCGCCAGATTTCTTTATCCGTTCACCATTGTCTCAATTGCCTTGAAGGTGGATTCAGAGTAACGTTTGTTGCCCATTTGTGAGATCTGTTTGTAGAAATCACGAATGCTTCAGATAGAGACTTGATTTCATTGCTGTAAATTAAGTGATTAGCTGGTGTTGATGGAAACAGAGCTTGGTCAGCCGAGGTTTATTTGATGGATGTGGTTTCTACCGTGCGGAGCCTCCAGGTCGGTGATCCGAGGAATACTTAGTCCAGAATACTACCTCCCACACAGATTGATGTCATGGATGAACAACAGTACAATTTTGACTAAAAGTATAATAATTTTTGCTGGTAGGCTATCCTTTCTTAAAGTGTGTTTTAGGAATACTTTTTTGCTTGGTAGAGATTCAGCTAATTTTTGGCAGATATGGAAACGCTGCTCCAGGTCCAACAATAGACGCTGGGAGAAATGACACTCGTGAAGGGTGCGTAATTTGCCTTTTAAGCTTTCATTTTTCGTGTATCTGCAGCGAGAACGAGTTGGAAAGCTATTGATACCTTCCTCTCTTTACCAAACCACTGTTCGGGGGCAACAACCTACTCTGTTGTGCAGATATGCATTATTGCAAGGTGGGCTGTACTCTTGTGGGCGTCAAGAAAACAAGGAATTGCCTCTGGAAACGAAGCTGGACAACAGCAAAGGAACCGTGGCGCTCATTACTGTAATTTATCTCATTCCTTGAGATATGTTCGACGCAATATGAGTTGTAGCTTTCCGACTGGCTTTCGTGTACGACTGGATTGAGGGCTTGCACCATTGTTGAAGCGAAAAATATCACCCTTGTCCTCTGGAATAGTTTGAAATTGCATATGCTTTTTGTATTAGCAAACGTTGCTCATGCTCTCATCCATGTACAGCTCGATGGTGAGCAAATTTGATGATGTGCAGGGAACAAGTGAGTTCTTTTTCAGCGTCGAAGACCACCACGAATGGAATGGGAGCTTCTCTGTGTTTGGAACGGTATGAAAAACCTCAAAACTTGCAGTGAGTAGACCAACAGATCAATTCAAGCTTTTTAGGGAGGCACTTTTATTGAACCTTGTTTGGATGCCCGTGTTTACCTGTCGTTGTTACAGATATGTGATGTAATTTAGGAAGGTCTGTGAAGGATCTGATGCTTGATTGCAGGTGGTGGGAGAGCCGAGCTGGCGTGCTTTGGAGCACCTTGTGGCATTACCTACAAGGCAGGAGGTGCATCCGAGCGGCACTGTCATGCGGATTTTGCTGGAGCCTGTCATATTCAAAGTCACCTTTGAGCACCACTTCGACTTTTAGACTGCATTCTTTAGAAGAAGAGCTCCTTTTCTTGATATCAGTTCAATGTAGAGAGAGAGAGAGAGAGAGAGAGAGAGAGAGAGAGAGAGAGAGAGAGAGAGAGAGAGAGAGAGAGAGAGAGAGAGAGAGAGAGAGAGAGAGAGAGAGAGAGAGAGAGAGAGAGAGAGAGAGAGAGAGAGAGAGAGAGAGAGAGAGAGAGAGAGAGAGAGAGAGAGAGAGAGAGAGAGAGAGAGATTGAAAGTTACAAATCCCAATTCTTTTCAAACGAAGGATCTCACATGATTCTTGGTGGAGAGCTCAATCTAATTTGCCGCGGTCTGCTTTCATGTTTCACAAGTTAAACCACACCACATCTTCTTTTGTCGCGTGATCTATGCTGGTTACAGATGAAAATCGTGAGCCTCCATGAATTGATGCGGCCATGAATATACTGTGTAAGTTTCGATTCCAAACACAGGTGGCCGGTGATGGACATCGAAGGAGGGTGATAAGTGAAGGTGGTACAAAACTTTCCTCTATTGAAAGCTATAAAATTCAACCGTCACTGACTTGTAAAAAAGTGAGGGTGCCACAAGATCTAGAGTTGCGATGCTTGTGGTTGTCCCTGTCCATGAAAAATCCAAAATTTTCCAAGAATCTTTTATTCCTTCATTGTACTTGTGGATAACTGTGAGAATCTCTTTACTAAAAATTGCTTGACTTCTATCCAATCATCTCAAATTTGTCTATCAGATTTGAGGTGTTTTAGTATAATTGGTCCATAGATTAGAATATGGTGTACCAATGAAGGACAAGATTTTCTAGCACAATGACATGTGATTAGAATAGCAATTCTTAGAATGCTTTGGTAATGAATAGACGTAAAATGTTGCAAGGACATAGGATAGCTTGTCATTTTGAAGTTCATAAAAGGCATGTTCCAACCATTGGTTTCACCAAATATATCACTGTACATTTACTCTAAGTCTAACTTCTATCAAAAAATATATTGAAAAATATTTTTAAAACGAATATTACAACTTCTTACATACCAATCATGAAATTGGATCCTATTTTGATAATTCTTCTCATCATTTATTTCAAGTAAACTAACTTTCAGTTTTGCACTTTATTTTTTTCAAAAAGTTACAAAATTGTGTCTAAAATTTCATTATCATTTTCCAAACCTCAACTCATACTTTAGAATTGCACGATTATTTATGATTCTTATTTAAGCAATGTAATCCTTTAACGACAACGAACAACTATGGCTGCCTAAGTGAACACCAAATTTGTAAACATCCACTATTTATTTCAATTGGAAAAACCTAAATCAAGAAAAACAAATGTGTGACTTACAACAAGGCCTCTGCCCTCAGTCTCCGAAAATAGCTATGGGAGTCCAAATTTGGCCTCCTTGTCGTTAAAGGGTTCAACAAAAGTGATGATTATTGATCACCGATTAACCTTGGAACGTCGGAGCGACCAAAAACTAGCTTCTCAAATGACATTCATGGATGATCAGCAACATAAATGGTCATTTATCATCCAATTTTTTGTGGAGAATTTTTTTAATGTGTAAGCATTAGATGGTGATGAAACTTGCCTCATTGAGGTAATCATGTTGTATCTAAGAAAGAACATGTTTGTGATACGGACCTTAATGTAGTGGAGTTGAGAAACTTCTAGCTTTAGCTCTAATTCTGAATTTGATGCATGAAATTGGTATTTTTTGAACTTGAGTCCAACTAACAAAATGAATTTTATGAAGTATAGTTTCCATTCCAATTTGAAATTTTTGGAAAATACATAAAATGGTATAAGCTATTGCAATTTGAAATTTGGACCTACGACCAACTTTCTATTTTAGCTGAACATGGTAGTTTCATCTACACAACAGGTTTTGGCACTATGATGTGCACCTCTGTTGAAATTTTCAGAATTTTTAATCACAACTTGTATTTAACATGAATATTCTTCACTTTTCCTTCAGAAAATCACAGTGATTTCAAAATTCCACTAAACAATCTGTGATTTTTTTGACATTATCCAAACATGTGAATTCACATGTGAAAAATCAAATAAAAAAATTCCACAATTTTTTCATAAGAAATGAGTGCACACAACAGAATGGAATTTGGGTTTGGGTTTGGGTTTGGTTCCACGGTTATAGGCCCCGGCGTTCCACGGTCAATCACTACGATCTTCCACGGTCATCGGATCGCCTGTCACTCCCACAGATCAGTCGGGAGCTAATCCATAAGTATAGACGAAACTATGACTGTCTGCACCTCCTCATCCCTATTATATACAAAAGTACGGTACCTTGGTAGTAATGGATTCCAGTCGGCCCTGGCTCGAATCCCAGCGAGCCATGCAACACCTCAAGCTCCCACGCACCACACAGTGACGCATATTGCAGACAATGACCAAGTCAAGTAGTCGCTTAAATAATCTCACAAACCGTACGAATGATTAACAACTTCAGATTGATCATGTCTGCATTCTCACAGAAAAAAGAGAAAACTAGAAATGCCACAAAACATTACTTGTAATCGTACAATATATACAAGATATTTCGTATCATATACAAGGTATGATATGCACATGTTGTATGAGACGAACCATCGCCTGGAAACCATAGGATCAAGAACTAGAGATTGAGCACACTCACAGAATAAAGAGAAACTAAAACTGCTACAAAACATTGCTTATAATCGTACCATAAACAAGACTTGAGATGCACATAAGGTTTACCCCACGACCACCACCTTCCTAACACCACGACTCTATATTTGATCTCAATTCCACCTCATTACCACTCAACTTCTCTTTGTCAGCTCCAAATTAAGGCTTACTGTATGACCCCTGACTTTGGCCGGTGTTAGTGGCAGAAATAGGCTAAAATGGCAGCACACTTTGAAAATTCATAACTAGTTCGATTTTCATCGGAAAAATATGAAATCACCTGGGTTGAGATTGAAACCTTAATTTCTTTCACTAAAAAATATTTTTAAAAAACCTCAAAGTTTCTAAGTTGTCCTTTTCCATAAAGTTAAAGACTAACCATATTCGCCTGGAAACCGTAGGATTACGAACTAGGAATCAATGAGTATGTTCACAGAAAAACAGAGAAACTAAAATTGCTACAGAACATACAATCACGGTATACAAGACATGTTGTGTATATGGTAAGTTTATTATATAGTATGTGCAGATGCTGTATAAGATGACCATCGCCTGAATGCGGAGACCATTCTTGGTAGCGAGTTTGTGGAGTCGCTCTTGCATCTACAGATATGGCGATGTCGAGTGTTCTAAGTTCTGCAGCGAACGGGGCGATGGGGGCGGCGACGTTCACAGCTAGTGCTGTACCGGCGCTTCTGACCGGCACCGCGGCTGTCGCAGGCGCGGCAGGCACCGCCGTGGTTGGCGTTGTTTCGAACAGCCGCACTGCAAAATACGTTACCAAGGGCGTTTTAGGTGCTACTGGAGGAGCGGCGACGGCGTCCACGGCGGGGCTGGTGACGCTGAAAGCAGCCGGATTCACAGCTGCGGGACCTGCAGCGGGGTCCATCGCCGCGTGGTGGATGAGCAGCACTGCGGTGGCCAACGGAGGCGGAGTCGCGGCGGGCTCGCTTTACTCTGTAATTCAGTCGACCGCTATGACTAGTGGCGCGCTGCTTGGAGCGCCGGCGGTGCTGGCTGCCGGCGCTGTCGCTGGCGCCGTGGCGTGGACTCGTTATGGATGAAGATGTATGTAGATAGTGTAAGTTAGTGTCATAGAGTAGATATGGCGAGGCCATGGTAGAACTGGCCTCACATGCTTGTGTGCGAGAGCACGACTTTGCGTCTTCTCCCATAGCAAGCACGTAAGTCGGCTCTGGCTGCGCAGAAAATGCTTTTCCTGTCGCTCCTCTGAAGGTCTGTCTTCGGGAGAGAGTAAGGAGAGGCATTTTTTGCGCAGACGCTAAACTATCTGTTCCTCGTCATGAGGCCATTCTGTGTAATAAATAATGGAATTTAATTTGTGTCGATGACGCCGAATGGACCAAAGAGACGGCCGTAGGAAACCGCCCATTTCGACGAGTTCGTGTTCGGAGGAGTTGGAGGCGGAGGAGGTGGAGGCTCTTTCGGCAACTCCGGCAGCGTCGGACCGGGAGATGAGAGAGAGAGGGAGAGGGAGAGGGAGCCTTATCAATTGAAAGTTACAAATCCCAATTCTTTTCAGACGAAGGATCTCACATGATTCTTGGAGAGCGGTCTGCTTTCATGCTTTACAAGTTACTTGTACTGGTTAAACCACATCTTCTTTTGTCGCGTGATCTATGCTGGTTACAGATGAAAAACGTGAGCCTCCATGAATTGATGCGGCCATGAATATACTGTGTCAGTTTCGATTCCAAACACAGGTGGTCGGTGATGGACATCGAAGGAGGGTGATAAGTGAAGGTGGTACAAAACTTTCCTCTATTGAAAGCTATAAAATTCAACCCTCACTAACTTGTAAAAGTGAGGGTGCCACAAGATCTAGAGTTGCGATGCTTGTGGTTGTCCCTGTAACAGCAAAATCAAGAGGCAACCAACAGAAAAATCAAGAGTGAGAGAGAGAGGGAGTGTGATGATCCAGGTCGTCCATATGGCACGAGGTGGGAACTCCCCTAAACTTGGTGGCCAGGTGGTTGCACTTTTCTCCACTTGGCACCCATTCTCAGGCCTTCTTTCGTCGCCAGAGCCAGGCTGCTCACTCCTGCCATCGCTGTTAACCATGTTGCTCTCTCGAGCTCTCCTCACTCGCGCCTCCACTGCAATCTGTACGCAACCAAACTGGTTTCTCTTGAGGTTTGGAGTGATGTTGCTTTCCCTTATTGCATGCACACATACCTGGATGGATTCTTCGATTGAGCTATGTTGAGTGCACGTGCAGGTCCACATTTCACACGCATTAGCAAAGCTCAGACGTTCACTCGGGAGCCAAGTTTATCATTTAGGGTTGGTTTTTCGGAGGTCAGGACTTTCGCCGCCATGGCTGGTGTTGATTTGGAAGCTTTTGGCAAGGCCAAGTCCGGTTCCGGCAGCCCCAGCAAGGAGCAAGGCGATTGTGAGTTCCATCTTATTCAAGTGGTGGTGGTGGTTGTTGTTGTTGTTGTTTTCCTTTTCCTTTCTGTTGAGGTGGGTTTCTCTGTGATGACCCGTTTTGTGGTTGCAGGCCCATTCTCGCAGCGGATTTACATGGAGCTGGAAGGTATTCAAGTTGCGCTGGACCTCCACGTTTCTGCCGAAGTCTACATTATACTCACATGTTGCGTTTGTTGTGTGCAGAGAAGAATCTGAAGTACACGGCTACGTACATTGAAGAGGGAGAAAACAAGCCTGACTGGTATGTTCTGTATTCTGCATCGTTTCATGTGGTGTTTTTACCATGTGATGGAAATGGTTTCAGTTTTGGGGGAAATCATTTGCAGGTTCATGCAGAAAAACCCCAAAGGCTTGATGCCTGTGCTTCGGGACGGGGAAGAATGGATCCAAGACTCGGACAAAATTGCTGAGCACCTTGAGACGAAGTACCCCGAGGTCTCTCTGGCCACTCCCCAGGAATTCAAACAAGTGTAAGCCACCGTATCATTCTAATTTGTATCCACATTAGTAGTAGCCCGGTATTCACACTGATTCCTTGCATTGACAGAGGCTTGAACATTTTCCAAGCTTTCACAAACTACCTGAAGAGCAAGAACGCAGACGATTCGAGCAAGGAAGAGCTGCTCAAGGAGTTGGCTACTCTGGATGAGCATCTCAAAAACAAGGTACATGCACTCACTGTATTGGAAAGTCTCCAGGTTTTCTTATGCACAAGAGCCGGCTAGTCACTGATCCAGTTTCAGAGTGTCCACCTTGGAAAGGGGTAGTAGCGAACCCATGTCTTCTATTCATGTTCTTTTTGAAAGAGGACAGCCTGCCATCAGCTCTGCCATAACCTGAATCCTTTGCAGGGTCCTTACATTGCTGGGAAGAATGCAACCGACTCTGACTACGCTTTGATCCCCAAGCTCCACCACATGCGCGTGGCGCTGGCCCACTACATGAGCTTCACAATCCCGGCCAAACTCTCAGCTCTCCACAAATACATCGAGGTTTGCTACCTGTAAATTCATATTTTAGCCGCATTTTGGGAACTGCATACGCGATACTAACTTACTGGATTGTTTGAGCAGCTGCTGGAGAGCCGGCCCAGTTTCCAGAAGACCAACTCTCCGGACGAGATGATTGTGCAGGGGTGGCAGAAGAAGTTCAGCCTTCCTGATCGCGTGGTGGAGCCAACAGCATAAGCAGCCTCCTTCAAGCCATGTGTTCATATCGGTGTGAATACTCGCATTTGCCACAAGTTCTGTGAGCAGAGTACTAGTCGCAGAAGCTGAATTTCCTACTTGTTGATGTTGTAATATGATGCAGCTGTAGCTTTTTGTGAAGGATCGCAGTGCACATTATGTACTACTTGATGCGGATTTTGAATTGATGTGCAGCTCTGAATTCTGTGTGACGTTCGATTTCTCTTCACGTGTTTTGGCAAGAGTCTTTCTCTTGCTGAAGCTTGAATATATGAACCTTTCTTTCTTGTATGATTGCAATTTCAGGGTTTGATTTTCTTTCATAGTAATGGAAGAAGCAAATACTGTAGCTTTCATGGGTTTGCATTTTGTGAAGAATTATTCACAAAATATTAAAGCACATATTGGCATAAGTTGGACTTGAGACGCTGTTTATACTATGTTATTGAAATACTGAATCCTTTTGCTGACATTGTTAAAGGAACTTACATCATATTCACGGTCATTGTTTAAAAGTTTTAGTGAAGAAATGAGAAAAGAGATTCAAACATAAAGTCTCAGCTTTGTCTCATTTTGCAAATAATACAAAAATAGTTGTGAGCCATTTGCAGATGACAACTTTGACACCCTCTCTAAGGCTGATTTTTTTTAATTTACCGTGAAACTTTTGGCACATCATCGTCTCTATGTTTATTGCAAGTGCCAAATTCCAAGGTCATATGACGAATATAATATAGGATATTCAAAATTGTTTCTCATAGTTACACATGTTGATAGATTTTGAAGATGGTTTTCTGTATTCGTTTTCTAGCCTTGATATTTGGCACACATGTTATCAACATAGACATGATCTTGTGCCAAAAATTTCATGGTAGATTATCGATTTTCTAGACCTAGGGAGGCTGCCACAGTTGGCAGTAGTGAAATGGTTTCCCTGATTATTTCTCAAAACTACACATATTGGTAGATTTAGATTTGTTTCTTTTCTTTTGTGGATCTTTTGGACTTGAACATAAGCACACGTATTATCAAGAGAGATAGTCTCATGTCAAAAACTTCATGGGCAACAACAAAAACTCAACCCTTGGGAGTGAGTCAAAGTTGGCCCACGAGTAAAATGTTTCTAGCAACTACAGATGTTGCTAGATTTTGAATTACATTTATTTTTGTGGTTCTATTGGACTTGAAATTTTTCACACATGTAATCAACATAGTGATGGTCTCATGGTAAAATTTCCATGGGCAAAAAATTCTTTCAATCCTTGAAAGGGTTTCAAAGTTGGCAGCTGTAAAACTTTTCTCATAGCTACATATGTTGGTAGATTTTGAATATCTTCCTTTGTATTCATCTTCTAGACTTGAAATTTTGCACACATGTTGTCAACATAGAAATGATCTTCTGGCAAAAATTTCATGGTAAATTGACAATTTGTCAGCCCTCAAGAGGGTGTCAAAGTTGGCAGCAGTGTAGTGTGGAAACATACATAAGCAAAAAGTATGTATATTTATGTGACGGTACTGTACGGAGCGTTGGATTTGGCAAAAAAAAATTCTAAAAATAGCTGCCATTTTTTTGGAAAAATATTTTCAAAGAGTATTGTGTCTTAGACCTTTGTTGAACTTCTTTTTTCAAAATAAATAATTATTGAGCACAAGGGTGCGGAATCTGACCCTTAGGTATGGTATGTGATGATGTGGTAAGACTTCCGATGAACTTTGACCGTTTGGATTAAAGGATGACTGTAGTCAGAGTGAAATTTTTTGTAACCGAAATGGACACTTGGTCTTTCCGGGTTAAATTGCAAGTGCACATTGTATTGTTGGCCTTGCATGCCTTTAATACATAATACTAAATTGTCTATTTTGTGTATATGAAATAAAGAGATCCGGAATATGGTGCGAGATCGTATGAGATTTAAAAATGGAAAGAAAGAGTGCGTGAGGAATTTCACATCCCTCTTTTTCTATTCCAATGGAATGCTTGGCAATGAATGCTCTTAGGCCCTACCCCATGCAAGCTAAAGCTCCCCTGTAGTACCCTAAATTCTTAAAGAGTTGACCAATAGTCCCCCCACACCTTTTCCAAGCCAAGTCACCATGTGTAGGTGGTCCCAATTACTAACATAAGACCCTAAGATTTGGGGTGACTATCCAATGTATTTTGGTGACTTTTAGGAAAATTCTAGTACCTTTGCTTTAAGTAGAAGAAAAAATTAAAGATACAAGAGTTTTCCTGAAAGTAAAGGATCTTTCATCCCAAATCTTAAGGTCTTATGTTAGAAACTGGGACCACATGCACATAGTGACTTGGCTTGGGAAAGGTGTGGACGAACCACCGGTCAACTTATGGGGAATTTGGGGTACTACAAGGGAGCTTTAGCTTGCATGGGGTAGGGCCCAAGAGCATCGACTGCCATGCATCTCATTGATGCAGAAATAGGGAGTATGAGATTTATTGAAGTCTATTCTCGTGCATAAAAAAAAATTGTCTTGTCTGGCACGATATTCCTATTGGCATTCCCCTTCGGAAAGCACTTTCAAGGAAACCCCAATGTTGTGTATAATATGTTCTCCTTGTAGACTTTCACTCAGTTGGCACAAATCGTCAAGATGTAGACGCATCGACGCAGTAGAGTTTTCTTTAAAGTGCACCCGGAAGAGGAAAGCCAGTAGGAATATGGAGCCAGATAGGACAAAACTTTTTTATGCACAAGAATAGACATCCAAAAATTTCATACTCCATTGTTCTGCACCCAAGAGATGCACAACAATCAATGCTCTTGGGTCCTACCCCATGCAAGCTAAATCTCCCCCGTAGTACCCCAAGTTCCCAAAAGGTTGACCGGTGGTTCCCCCACACCTTTCCCAAGCCAAGTCACCATGTGCATGTGGTCCCAGTTACTAACATAAGGGGTTGTTTATACCTGAAGGTTTGGGTTGGAGCCCATAGACACAAGTGAAACCCCGCTTGAAGGATGAAACCATTGTAAGCGGAGTACCTTCCACCAAAGAAGGGAGTTCTAAGTGGGTTGTGGCCCAAAGTTTAGGTGTAAACCCGAATAGAAGGGTTGTGGCCCATTGTATACTTGGGCTGAATTTCAAAGTAGTTATATGAAAATAGGCTCTTTTTAGAACTACCCCATTGTGAAAGAACTTGTAGTACAGTTAGATTACATCTTCAAAAGAAATTTGTGAAGTTTCCAAATGAATTTAAACTACAAAAATGTAAATGTAACTTCAACAGTAAATGTCAGCAGTAAATGTCAGCAGTAAATGTAAACTTCAGCTGTAAAAGTCAGCACTAAATGTAAACTTCAGCAGTGAATATCAGTAGTAAATGTCAGCAGTAAATGAAACTTCTTTCTTTGATGAACAAAGCTAACAGGAAAGAAGTTGTCAAAATCCAACACTAGAATATTATTAATGATTGGCTGAAATAGGTTTTGAAAAATACTCTATTGGCCTTCCGGAAGTACAACCTCCTAGAGGTTGTCGAAAATAAGTCTCCTTAAGTTATGTAAAACACTATTCAAATCTACCATGTAGGATTCCAACTAGATTTCTCATACACGGAAAAAACTTTGGGCCACAGCCCACATTTTGCTTTATGTAAACCCATTTCCGGGGTACGAACTCTTTACTCCAATCAGAACTCGGGAATTCTTTGGGCTCCAACCCTAACTATCTAGATGTAAAGAGCCCCTAAGACCCTAAGATTCGTGGTGAAAGATCCTTTACTTTCAGGAAAACTCTAGTATCTCCTTTGTGGTGGTATTTTGTTATTCCTAAACCAGTCTGGACATTTATAGTGATTCAAAAAACGAATGAAAAACTGGAAAATTGAATTAATTAATAAACCGGTAAATATATTCATCATAGTTTTCATTTACTTCGATTTTTACTCAGTCGGCTTGAAAAATCTGCAAGCTCGGATCCATCGATGCAGTTTCTGAACATTAAACAATCTGACGCCGACACTACTCTAAATTTGATGTTTAGTGTAGGCACACCATGTGGTGTACCGTACCCCAAGGTCTAGTTCAACAACCTTGTGTCAAATCAATTATTTTTTCTTCGCACAGTGGTTCAGACTTAATGGGTATCACCTAGATATTACACAAGTATCACATAGATATTACATGAGTATGACCTTGGCATCATATGGGTATCACCTTAGACAAAATGTATATATTTCCAAGAAATTCGGACACCGTCCATTTTGAATTAAGTATGTACGAAGTAGATCTCCACGTAGGGTATAAATGCTGTAAGTTTCTACTCTTGATGAATATTTTTACCAACCATGTTGATAATGATCATGGCCCGGGCAAATTGACCCCCTCGCTGGGACTTATCCAAGGTGGGCCCCGTCTCAATTGCATGGGGTCATTTTTTGGCCTTCTTATTTTGGAGGGTCCAGAGGCTTTTTTTGCATTTTTTTTGACAAATTTGGGGCCTACGGCAATTGTTTACCGAGGAGGACCCTCCCTTGCTATAAATAGGTCCCCATCCAAAAACAAAATAGGGGCCAGGTTTGGCCCCACCACCTTGTGGCCCCCTCAGGTAAGTCCGAGTGAGGGGGTCAATTCGCCCTGGCCTAATGATCACCCTTTTTAAGTATAAATAGATTTACTCTCAGAAATAATCTTCATCCAAAGTAGAAAGTCATAGCGCTGCTAAATCATAATGTACCAGTACTCTAAACATCAAATTTAGTGTAGTTCACGAATGCACACTCGAAGATGGATAGTGTCACCGAACTAGAGGAGAATTAAAATAGCGAGTCAGAGTTGGGAGAAACTGTGTCGGTAGACAGAGTTGGCAGATTGTAGGCTATGAAGCGCACTCGCAAGATAGGAGCTCCGAAGCAAACCTGCGAGCTACAGTAGTAGATTCGTGTCTGTTTCGGTGGGAGTATTCAACTCATGTGGATGTAGATTGAAGGTGAAGGGCAGCCGGGGCTGCAGTGTGAGGTGGAGAGTACAGAAGAAGAAGATACGGCGGTGGAGGTGGATACCGATGGAGTGCACTCACATGAAATTCCGGCAATGCTACGCGATTCGTGTCGTCTGCGTCGACCATGCCAGGGGACTCACTGTCCACGACCGCCTACGCTTCGCGCTTCTGAGCAGCTGGTGGGTGCCGAAGCCCGTGGGGGTGCTGCTCTGGAGCGCGCTCCATTTGCTGCTGCTCGTGGTGAGAGTCGCGATTCAGGTGGCGCTCGCGGCGCTCACTCTGGCGCTCGACGCCGTCTTGTTGCCGCCCTGCGTGCTCATCCTGTGCGGCTTTTTGCTACAGGGGCTGCCCATCTTGCTGTGGTCGCTGGCGACGCTGACCTGGTCGTTGGTGCGGGAGGGCGAGCGGGCGGCGCAGATCGGGGCAGCGTGCCGGCACTTGGTGCACTGGTGCGACCCCTCCCGGCGCGATGGGATACGTTGGATCGCCGAGAACTTTTTGGGGGGGACTCGCCACTTAGTCGCGGTACGCAATGCGCAAGCGAGGAGCGTCTCGTGGTGTTTCTGTGAGGAGGTCGTGCACATGCACGACACCATTAGCATCTGATATTCCCGCTTCTAGAGCCAATGAATATCGTGTCAAATCCCATGTAACTTTCGACTGGGAAGGGCACGAGTGCCTAGAGATTCATGGTTTGAGGAGGTGATGCATCATTTTGATCGAATGATGCTGACGTTTTTGTTATTACTCTTGCACAACCTCACAACTCGTGCTTGGTGTTTTTTATCGATTGAGTAGTTTGTACGGATTCGTCTGCAGCTACTGGTGTGATTAGGCCCGCGCACATGAGGCAAACAATGAGCGTGTGATGTTGTATGTGAGGGTGCGGAAACGCGGGTTAGCTCTAGCCATCCTTCACGGCCTTGAACAAATATTTTGTGCGTCCTAAGCCCTCACGAATTGTTTACCTCACGTTTTGCCCCTAGGGTTGATCAGCTAAGCCCAAAATTAGACCTGTCAGGTAGTTACCACGCAAGCCTACTCGTTTCTCTCCTTTTCTCTCTTTCCAGGGCACCATCTCTCTCTCCAAGAGATGGAAAGAGAATTCTACCTTGATGGACGGAAGAACGAGCTTGAAAAGTCAACATGGTTGAAAAAATTGGGTGGTTTGTTGGACAAGGGGGGGCCACCCTGATTAATTGGACGTCCAAGCCAACCCTCACGGCCCTCATGGCACAATAGACCATTGCCTCGTCTATTGTGCTACTCCTGCAACCTGCAAGTGCGTCTCAAAATCACATGCACTGATGGATTCGAGTGCCAATAGTTTCCAGTCCACTAATTGCAACCGCAAGTGGCATCTTTTAACCTTTTAACGAAAGGCCATGCACTGGCCCTAGAATTTTCAACAATTTAATACATTGTGCACAACAACATCTACACCATGAGTACATTTCACTATTCATTTATTTTATATAGAAATCATTGTAGTTTGTTGTTGTGTCAACCAATTGGAAATCAGAATGATGGGTTAGATGGAGGAAAGCATAGTGCGCAACCGCTCCAACTACACCAATGATCACACTTAGTGTAGCATACACTAAATGCGAAGCCATACACTAAATGCAAAATTCGCAATTGGTGTAGTGACATAACCAAAAAAGAAGAAGAAGAACGCCGGTCGCCGGTAAGGGCCGGCGTGAGTGAAGTGTCCGTTCATTCCACCACTAAGTCCTTGCCCACCGGGCATGGGTTAGTAGTATGGAACTACTTCCCTCTTTCGAGGGTAGACGTGACATAACCATACAGTAAATGTGAAAGACTACACTATATGTGAATTTCAGTAAAGATTGTAACGAATTTTACTTTACTCGTGCCCATCTAGTGTATGAAAAGTAAAAAAACATAATATGTTCATTAAGACAAAAAATAACCATTTGGAGGAAGAGTGTTGAATTAATAAAACAAAACTTGCAAGAAAAACAAGGAAAAAAAGAAAGACTTGCAAAAAAATTAATGAGAAATAATGAATATTAAGAGATTCTGAAGAATGTTAAGGAATATTACGGAATATTGAGAATGTAGACAAATGTAGAGAAATTTTGTGGAATTTGAAGGAATCCTAGAGAATCATGGAGAGTTTTGAGGAATCTTGTAGGAATCTTGTAGGAATCTTGTAGGAATCGTTGAAGGAATATTTTGTGAATGTTTTAGGAATCATTTAGGAATCTTTTGATGAATTTTTAGGATTTTTTTGGAAAATCTTGTGAGGAATGTTGAGAAGGTTGGAGAATCTTCTAGAATTATTTGAAGAATCTTGATGCATTTTGGAGATTCTTTTGAAGATTCTCAGGAACTTGTGAGAATCTTGCTTCATTGGGGGTAGGGGTGGTTGATTGGGGGTAGGGTGAGTTGGACATGGGGAAAAGTCAACAAGGAGAATGTAAGTATGACGGCCACTAAGCGGTTGTTTGGTGGTGTCATTAATGACATTGGCATCTAACACTAGTTGCGACTTGTTCACAAATAGTGTACTAAGGTAATCACACTATTTGCGCTCATACACTAAATGTGATCTTTAGTGTAGTGCAAATCAATCGAACGGTTCAATTAGCCGTGACTCCCCGAAAACTAGTCTCATCGACCACATTCTGATTCCTTCATTGCTGAAGGATTCAAATGTAGACCTTAAGGACACCCGTACATGAGTACTACTTACATGAGTGGTGAAGGAATCAGAATGTGGTCGATGAGCCACTGCCTATGGTGACTTCATCCTGCCTTCGTTACTGCAGTGGCACATCATGGACTTGCGTAAAATTTGGTCATCGAAAGGAAGCTCCGAAATCATCTTGCTTGATATCCATGGCCCACAAAAAAATGGTTGTCTTCATCATATTCTTTGTAAACCTCACCCACTCGTAAAGTGATCTTCTACTTAATGGTCTCTATGTATCGCGGCACCGGTTTTGTAACATTGTTGATGTATCCATGTTGAAAGACTTAAAAATATTTTTCACACTACACCAATGTAGCAAAGATCCTACAAATGAAGCAAACTCGAGTTCGCGATTGATACCCGTATAACCCGGAACCAGTGAGATGGAACCGGGTCCCAATACCCGTTCAATGACACAAACGAAGGTGCAGTTCTCTAATGATACCTATGTGATATTAGGGTGAGAATACGGCGATTGATAACACCTCGGCGATACTAAGGTTTTTGATTGATACCCTTGAGTTGCCCGCCTGATACCTCGTCTCTCACGTCCTGCAGAGGACATGAGAACAATGTTGCGAAACCTGTGATGGCAGCCTACGGATGCGCGATGGCGAGACTCGCACCTTGATTTTCCCTTAGTGCCGCAGCAGAAGCAGGTTAGGCGCGACTACACCGTGTCGCTGCGGTCTCCAGCTCTCGGAGGAGCCTCGCGGGGAGAAAATCCGTGCACTGTGGACCTGAATCGGCAGTGTTAGGGTTTGGTGGCGTTGTGAGGGAGCGATGGCGGACGACGAGGACAACGCATCGTCAGTCCTGGACGCGGACACGTTCATCGAGACGGAGTCGCCGGAGGTGATCATCGCGCGGATCGAGGGCAAGTCGCGGCAGGTGGAGCGGCTGCTGCGCATTCCGCAGTACGCCGAGGCGCTGGAGACGGCGCTAATGGACGCGCCTACCAAGACGCGCGACGAGCGCTGCAAGTCCGCGAACTGGCTCCTGGTGCACCGCGTGCTCATGGCGACGAAAGACGTCGACGGCCTGCTCCTCGGGCTCAACCCGGAGCTCCACGACATCTTGATGAAGTACCTGTACCGCGGATTGGCCACCGGCGACCGCATCACCTGCGACCTCTTCCTCCGCCTCCACGAGCGCCTCTACGAGATGGCCGGCATCGGCTGCATCATGCGCGCCATCTCCGACACGCAAAACCTCGTATAGATCCACCTTGCAATTTTGTTTCTGCTGTTTTGAATTTCGCAATGTGGAGCTCTCGTAGGGTCTCTCTAGTTGCAGCTGAACGAGCTGCGTTGATTGTTGTAGTGGCGGCTGGAACTATGTGATGGTGTATATAGAAACACTGCTGCATGTATATATGTAACGAGGGAATGAGCCAATTCAAGGTCGCTTTATCAACAATTGTGTACGATTGAAGATCTGTTATGTTTTGAGGATGTCAGGGTTTGTGTTTGAGCCATTTCTAAGGTTTTAGGATGATGTTTTGAGGTCGAAGATTTTGCAATGGTTCTTATGTGAGAGAAGAGTGCAACTGTAATTCTGAGGATGAGATCATGGTGAAATTTCATATTGTCCATGGATATGTTGTTGTTGTAGTCTTTCCTGCTCTGTCTTCTTCTGTTCTCTTTTGAATGTTTAGGTTTAGGTGAAGGGGATGCCATATCAGTTATTTTTATACCTGTTAAATAGAAATGGTGGAATCTTCATGAAAGTGGGAAGGAGTGCGGATTGCAGCTTCCAACATTGGATTCTGTTTTACGATGAGGTTGTTGTGGTCTGTGTTTTCCTGTGATTGATCTTTAGGTTTATGAGCATATCAGTTAGGTTATCGTATCCATTGAGTTCTTACGTATGTTATGTGTAGGCATCGGTGGACAGTGGAGTATACGGTGTGCACAGCAGCAGCCCCATTTCGTAAGGTAAGATATACACCTCTGCTCATGTCAACGGCAATTTTGGGACCAGAAACTGTGTCATGCTCTTCTACCTTTGGACGAACCAACTATTAACTAACCAATATGAGGAGAGGACATTGCAGCAGTGGGAGGGTTGAGCCTTGAAATGGAAGGAGGCCGCAATCAATTGGAACTAGGAGATTCGTGGACTTCCAGCAAAAGGTTGTGAATTTGTGAAAATGCTTCGCCGTCCGCGCGGAAGGCCGAGGAAGCACTTCTGCAGCGACAAGGTTCAAATTTGAAACCAATTCGTGTTTCATCAAATCATATAGTTGAGATAAATTTCAACTTGCAGAGAGTTCTTCTTTCTTTGCTTGTTTTTGTTGTGTTTATCCGGTTATGGTTACTCGTGATGTCGTTTTTTCTATGATGATAATTCATGGCATGTTTTGGCTGACCAGGTATAGTATTGTTTGGGTAATTTCGGTCTTCGTTTGATTTTTGCGGTTTATGTTGAGTGAGTATTTATGATTATGATGAAGTTCACCCTGTAGTTGGATGAAAGAATAATTGGTTTCGAATGTTAATGGGACTCTCCACTTAGCTTTATACGCTACATCTGATGTTTACCTGTTGTTTGGAGGTAAGTTAGATTTTTGAGGGTGGTTAATTCAGTCGGTCTCTTTCTTTGTTTTGGTTTGTCCATTACATTAATTTCTGAGAATGCTATGAGCTTTAGCTTCAGACTAAGGCAAAACTCTGGTGTCATATGCATAATGTTAGAACTTTGGTTGAATCCTGTACGGAACCTAGGCTCATTTTGGGACGTGATTGTCTTTGAACCGCTTGTGTGCCCTATTTTAGAGTACAGCAGACAGGTTTTCAGATGTCGATCGATTTTTGTTATGGATAGATTCATCTTAAGATGCAGGTGGAGCAATTAAGGACAGGTAAGGTGCTTTATAGGAAGCAGTTGACATTGCGACGCCACAGGATTTTGGAGTTGGCTAATGCTAATTTTTGCTCTACAATCCCCAAACAAAGACGCAGTTTAAGAGACTTGAAGGTCACTTTTCTTTAACATTATAATTCCACCTCAACCTTTTGTAGCTTTAATAGACGTTCACCAGGATTCAGGTGCGAGAGCCGGCTACATTATCAAAGAGTTTGCATGTTGCTATCATGTTTGACTTAAATAACTTGTATAATTGTGTGATTGAAGCATCTACTTGCTAATTGTGGATTCCCGCTCTTGAACCTTTCGGTGTGTGCAGCATTTTGCAAGGCAGCTTGGAAAGGAGGCATTACCTGAATTATATCCTTCTTGCCAACAGAGTGGCATATTAACAGATTTCAGAGCCAGTTCGCAATGTGGACATGGTCCTGTCGATTGCAACAGCTCTGGATCTGGAGATGTTGCCCCTATTTTGGAGGCCAATATCAGGAGTGAATACGATGACTGGGTTGGAGTTGAGGTGATTTTATGTGGCAGGAAGGCCTCTATTGGAGAGGTTGGTTCGACGACATCCAATGTGTGTGACGAGCTGAGGAGTTTCATAGTGGATGCAGAAAGAGAGCAATTGTGTGCCTCTTTCTCGAAGAATCTAAACCAGGTGTCAACTGTTGAGCCCGAAGTAAGAAATGAAGAAGAGTTTCGAGGATCAAAGCATGGTGTTGTTCCATCTTGGCTTAGCTGCAGACGCAACATGACCCGGAAGCGTCGAATGAATGCCTCCGGTGGAATTTCTGACTGCCACATTACTGCTCTCATTGCTTCTCTTCCAGAAACACGGAGTCACACAGGTGCCCACTCTATTTCCCAGTTTCATGAGTTCTTACCTCAGTATCTCCAGCTGATGGCTGTCAAGATTAGCCAGTAGCTCTACAAGTCGAATGCTCCGATTTTCTTGTAAATTCACTCAGTCAAGATTGGTAGTAAGCTGGTGACTTCAAATCGATGAAGTTGACACGCTCTTACGATGCAGGTGAAGAAAATGGTCTGCACTTGTGTGCTGATGCGGGAGCAGTCATCTCAGTGGATCAATCTTCGCTCCCAATGGAGCAGTCCTTCGCTTCCCAAGAGTCAAATGTGAACTCACGCCAGGGCTCCTCTCTTGACTTCGGTCAGGAGAAGCAAACCCATACCTGTGTGCTGCAAAGAGATGCAATCCAAGTTTGCCCAACTACGCCTGAGAAGGCGCAGAAGAGAAGACGGAAGTATCAGGACACTGTTCTAGATCTTGGCATCAGCTGCATGGATGGAGTACCCACAGGTACATTAACTTTTCTTTCTTGCATTTCATACTTTCATACGAGTGAATCATCAAACAAGAATAGTAACAAGTTTGTGATTTACCTAAAAATAATGCTGAACAGTTGAGTTATTTGTGAAGTCACTCAAAGTTTCTTCAAGATACCCTCTTTTAGATTATAATACTACTCTTTCCTCAGTCTTAAATAGCTGTTAGATCAATAGAAGAGCTCGGTGGTCTCTAAAATCAAGTTGGAAGTAGTTTTAGCCGCCTTTGAGAATGAAGTGAGGTCATGAATCTTAGCTGCCTTTTTTTCCCTCTTTGAGCTGATAATGAGATTATTTGAGAGCTATTTAGGGCCGCTTTTAAATGAGGAAAGAGGTCAAAACTCTTGGTCACTTTACAAATAACTCCTAACGAAAACTGTTGCAGGCATTTCAGATGCTTGCCCTTCCGCTGATGTTCATAGTGGCAAAGGCGCTGGTGGTGGATTGACCTTAATGGCGGACTTTCTTTTGAGCCCATATTCTGTGGAGTTTGAGAGCAGCTGCAACTCAACAGGAATGGGGGAACTGGGTCTTTACGTTGCTCATCCCGGATCACCGATTCCGATATCAGCCTTTGAGAATAACTTGACCATAAATGCTGTTGGAGAGGAGCCCTTGGTGCCGAATACTGCAGTGGATTCCAACAGAAGAAAAGAAGAACGTGTTAGGTTCGAGGTAAACAAAACTCTCGGTCGCGCTCCTAAGATCAGGAAAAAGTACAAGCCCAGAGTTGCAAAAGACAAGCCCACACACAACAGCTATGGGAGCCGATTGGGGAAGAAGCCCACTGATGAGTATGGAAGGACTGAAGTTGTCCGCCCTCAGATTATCAGAGGTAATTCGATTTGAGTTCATAATTTGCTGCTTGCTTCCACTGAAGCTTACCAATTCTCCCTTTATGGTTCAGGTGTGCACAGGGCAAGAGATAGCTGCACTTCACACAGAAATAACCACCAGGAAGAGACTGGGATAGGACCTGTTAAGTCAACATCCCCTGATTATGCTCATTGCGCAAGGAATGCCTTTGACGAGGACTGGTCTCACTCTCTGTTGTGCACTTCATGTGGACTGGAGCAGAGTAGATCTGAAACAGGACGGATATCGAATTCGGTCAATAGAAGGCAAGAGCAGTTTGAAGTGCTATCCCTTGCACTTGCAAACAGGGTCCTGGCCCTTCTAGGCTTGCCATCAGCTGGAGAATCTGAACAGGATTCACAAGCTTCGGATTTCGTGCGTTGCTACA
Source organism: Bryoerythrophyllum caledonicum (assembly GCA_963971425.1). Classification (NCBI taxonomy): domain Eukaryota; kingdom Viridiplantae; phylum Streptophyta; class Bryopsida; order Pottiales; family Pottiaceae; genus Bryoerythrophyllum; species Bryoerythrophyllum caledonicum. Next base: position 4,392,902 of record OZ020524.1, read on the forward strand.
CAGAGGCTGCGTTGAGGAAGTACACAGATGAGGGCAATTTCTCATTATTTGGCGAAGACTGGAGCGCTTCATTGGACTCTTTATCTGGAGAAATGACTGCTCCGGATGCTGATTTTGATTTGTTCTACAATGAACATCCATCTGCTGGATTTGAAGATCCTCTCGTTCTCACTCTGAATGATGAATTGAACCAATTTGGCCCTGGTCATTTTACAGAGGATCCGGATTTGTTGCATTTGGAGGTTGAAGAACCAGGACTTGGAGCCTGTAAGCCATCAAATCCTGAGAATAGGACAATGAGTTCGTTTTATGCTTCAACGTCTGCTGGAGTTACCAAGAACATGCTGAGCCGACTGAACGAAATGATCGAGCCAAACATTCAGCAAATTGCCAACAAGGACGTCGAAGAGGAGTGCGTGATGTCTGATCACAATACACAAGGATTCAAGGAAGACCCGGGAGACATGGCTCTCTGCCTACTTAGCTCCCAGGTCCAGAATTCAGGTCCGGATTCCACGGCAGCAGAAGGCAGTAGCGATCTAGAAATCTCTAAAGTTTGTCCCCGGAACAAGATATGTCCGGCGAAGACTCCTTTCCATCTCATGACTTATGCTCAGCTCGTGGCGTACATCAAGATTATAGTAGTTAACTCGTCGGAGATGTCGCCATTGCAGCTGTTGCGCCACGTTCAAGGCCATTTGGTTGGGAACGAGAGAACAGAGTTTGAGAAACTTTGGCCGATGATATTGCATCCGGTTAACAGTGCGCAATTGGCGAAATTGGCAGACATGGCAGAAATAGACTTGCCTCAAACCATCCAAGAGGAAGGTCAGAATGGTGGAACTAATCACTTGGAGGAGGAGCAAGTAAAAGGACGTAATGATGCATGTCAACAGGGAGAATGTATGGTCCATCGGCATGGCACTCATTCCTCCTCTTGCAAGGACATTATCCAGTATCGACAGGATTATCGCTTCGGTAATTTGTGCTTGGAGGTTATTCCGTATAATCAACAAAGCGAGGACAGTCATTTGACTGCTTTGGTGCCTTATTTGAGCAACTCAATAGTGGTTTATGATGGTTCCTTCTTTCCGCTACGGAAAAGGAAACCCAGGCCGAAGGTGTACCTGGACCCTGACACAATACGAGTGTGGAAGCTGCTGATGGGTAAAACCGAGGCCACAGAAAGTGATCCTGATATTGACAATGAGCTCAAGTGGAAACAAGAGCGGCTCCTCATGCAAGAGCAAGCTGAGACTTTCATTCGACGTATGCATTCCATTCAAGGTAAGTAACAAGAAACTGGCAAAATAGTGCAGAACTTGTCCTAAGAATGTGTCATGTGGAAAAACTTGTCCTGTTTGGTATCTGAATTATTGAATTGGTGGTTTATGGAGTGGGATGATGAAGCAGGTGATCGAAGTTTTTCTCGTTGGAAAGGCTCCGTGGTGGATTCGGTTGTGGGAGTGTTTCTGACGCAGAATGTAAGCGATGTACTATCCAGGTACCTACCTACCTATTTTGCCAGTTTTGTCTTTTTGTTGTCACGAGTGCAGATTCTACTCTGTCAATGAAGGTACATGTAAAGTGAGGCAGAGATGCCTCTTTTCTCATTTAAAACCTGAGACATTTGAAACCTCTTTTCTCATTCAAAACCATCTCTAAATAGCTTTCAATCAACCTATAATTAGCTCAAAGATCTAAGATTGATGACCTCTCCTTCTTCATTCTTGAAGGCGGCTATAACTAGTTCTAGTTTGAGTTTAAAGACCACCAAGCGCTTCCGTAAGGATTTTGGTTAAGAGGCCCCCAAGCTATTAAGCGTGAGGAGAGAGTAGTATTATAAATCAAAGAGGGGTTTCTTATTGAAATTTTGGGTGACTTTACAAAGAAACTCAAATATTGATATGAATAACTGTTTCTTGCAGCTCAGCATTTATGTTCCTAAGAGCACGCTTTCCAATCCGAAAGCCTATACAAAGCAAGCCTCCAAGAGAGAATTTTGGAGATATGTTGCAAAATGATAACACCGCACCTCTTCAAATGCTAGAAGAGCCTCAAATATTATGTTCCTACGAACCTGAGACATTTGAAACCGGAGAATTTGACACCTCGCTCTCCGAGAGTCGTGCGTCCTTAACCTCAAAATGTCAACAAGGAGACTACGTCTTGACAGAGGAAGTCATGATGCCATCCCAGTTAGAGCTTTTGTTGTTGCAACACGAGATGGATGATGTGGTTAATGAGCTCCAGCAGAGTGAGCCTGAGAAGGCGTTGGCCGTAGGTGTGGTGCAGATCACCGGTATAGAAAGGGCCAGAATGGAGGCAGAGCAGGTGTATGCTCGGAAGTCATTGAAGTGGGAAGCTTTGGCGGAAAAGTACAACGCAAGACTCCGAAGGGATTTGGCGCCACAGCGCCATGAGATCACAGAAGATGGCGTTGATTGGGAGGCAGTACGTTGTGCAGACCTGGAAGACATTGCGGACGCAATCAAAGACCGAGGCATGAACTGGAAACTCGCAGGCAGAATTAAGGTTTGTATCCCAAGGAGTTCAATAGCCTCTGTCTCTTGAATGTAATTTGTCTTTATGGCCCTCTTTGAACTTGTATTTTGAACCTCAAACTCTCACAGTACTCTCCATCTTCTTACAACCGCTTTTCTTCTATCTTTGTTTGGCAGGGCTTCTTAGAAAGGCTTCGTCAAGAGCAAGGCGGTATTGACTTAGAATGGCTCCGATCAATTCCCAGCGATGATGCTAAGTGAGGCTCTATTTTTGCTGTTAGAATATGTTTTTTATTGCATTGACATGATCAGAATGGAAACAGTTGCCTTTTTTTCCTGACTCTGATATGTTATTGGTTCGCAGGGAGTTTCTTTCTAGTATACATGGGCTAGGATTGAAGAGTGTGGAGTGCATACGCCTCCTTGCACTCCACCACAATGCTTTTCCTGTGAGTGCTTTCATCAGTAGGTTGAGTCGCAAATTAAACTACTTGTTTTTCATGCATAGAACGTGTATTGCGTATCCTGTTAAATTTATTCAGACTATTTAGGTTCTTTCTCTTTTCATAGGTGGATACAAATGTGGGACGTATTTGTGTGAGGCTCGGTTGGGTTCCGTTGGAGCCTCTTCCGGAGGAGCTACAGCTTCATGTGCTTGAGTTGTGAGTTCCATTCTAGATTCGAGAAACAAGCCTGCCATGTAAAATTATTCAACAGTTGACAACTTGTGAATCCATGTTCTATTTTTCCTTCTAAATTTTTCCTTTCCTTTAACCGCTTCATTTTTTGTTGCAGGTATCCTGTCCAAGCAACCATTCAGAAGTACCTTTGGCCCCGGTTATGCACCCTTGACCAGCAGACTTTGTGAGTAAGATATCGTTGCTTACCTCTCTGTTATTACCTAAATCGAGTTGTAGAAAATTTCTACTTGCACTTTCAATATGTGGCTTCTGCTTTTCTTTTTTAATTCTTCTTGCACACAAATATAGACATCCTAAGCTGATTCCGCTGGTGCAGATATGAGCTACACTATCAGCTGATTACTTTTGGGAAGGTAAGCCTGATCCCTCTGTGCTATAAATTGCTCATTATGCTATGTGGCCCCCACTTGCTGAAAAGACATTAGGATTTTAATTTTTCTAACTTTGAATGGTATATTCTTTAGGTATTTTGCACCAAAAGTAAGCCTAATTGCAATGCATGCCCCATGCGATCGGACTGCAAGCACTATGCCAGCGCTCTCTCGAGGTCCTTATCACATTCTTTCTTACTTAGTTCGTCCTTAACAAATTAATGATCAATTTCTGAATTCTTGCGTTGATATGATGGCAGTGCGAAGTTAGCTCTTCCAGCCTCAGATATTGCATTAGGGAGTGGCCCAATTCTCGCACTTCAGTCTGGGAATTGTAGTGCAGCTACAGAAACAGAGGAAAACCAGGCTCCAAAGACTGTCCACTCAAGCATGTGCATGTCTCAGTACTGTCAGCCCATTATTGAGGAGCCAATGACCCCTGAATCAGAAGCCGATCTCTCGGACTGTGATATAGAGGATTATCCATTTTCCGTTGAAGAAATTGAGCCAAAAAAGATGGAGCTCTACAGACAGGAGAGTCATCTTAACCTTCCACCAACTTTGTCACAGTCAGAAATTGTACAGGATATGGACATAGAAGATTCAGAGACACGACTTGCATTGGAGGAATCTCAGCCTAAAGTGGTTAGCGCATTTCCAGAAATGGTCCAGGTCGATTGTGAGCCTGGGGAGAATACTACGAATCATGTGTCGACAAGAGCCACCGTCTTGTTTGGTGATGCACCTTCACGAGAAGTTGTTATGTTGCCTCCTGAAGCTGCTTCAATTCCTGTTCCGAAGCTCAAGAATATTGAACGCCTTCGAACAGTACACTACGTGTAAGAATCTCACCTTTTTTTGCGCCCTCAGCTTGGATATTCTATCCATACTTTTTTCCATATGCAGAGATTAACAGTGTTTGTGCTGATGACCGGCAGATATGAACTTCCTGATAATCATCCTCTTCTTGACGAGGTTAGTAAACTTACCCATGTTTTCTATCCTTCTTAACTTGCACATTTCAAACCATAAGTTATGTCATAGATGAATATATTGTTTTCAGTGCCACTGGCACTTTCGTGGAAGATGCAAATTCTAAGTTTTCTTTAGCATCATTTCTGTATTTCAGATAGGTTCTCTTGTGCAGATGTAATAGGGCATGTTAAATTTATTACATGAAGTGAGAACTTATTATAATCTGGTTTTATAGAGGGATGTCACAAATGGCGATGTGAAATCCGGGACCATGACGAATACAACCTTCTTTGTCAAGATCTGTGTTTGTTGGCTCTGATTAATGGCGTTGGGTTGCAGATGGATATCAGAGAAGCTGACGATCCATGTTTTTATCTTCTTGCTATCTGGAGTCCAGGTATCAACTAGTCCCCCATCAGGTGTTTTCTACTACTTTCTGTTTGCAAATGCCTGCCGGCAAGTCTAATATTTTTTTTCCATGAGGTAGATTTGATATTCCTCGCAGTGAACTGACGTTGGTTGTCCACGATTGAATCAGGTGAGGTACCTGAGTCCATACCGAACATAAACGACGACAATGAGGAGGCCAGCTTCGCATCCTGCAACTTTCCTTGCGATGACGACAGCATTAAAGGCACTCTCCTGGTGTGTATGAATCAACATGTTCTATAGAATCTTGGTTATTTCCTGGATTGTCTGGAATAACCTCTTGTGATGGATATAAGTCCTGTTCCTGAACGTTGTGAATTTTATCCCTTTTTCTTTCCCCCTTCTCTCTCACATGCATAACTCTGCTTTTGAGAATGTCTCAAATGTCGTGGATGACAGGTGCCTTGCAGAACCGCCATGCGGGGCAGTTTCCCCCTCAATGGGACTTATTTTCAAGTCAATGAGGTACAATTGTCTTACGATGGAGTTAATCACATTAGAAAGCCCTCTGTAAACATGAACGTCATTGTGTAGTGTATTTTGCACCCATATTGAACCTCCAACTCTCATTTCAGCAAGCATAAAACTGCATAAGTAATAAATATCTCCATGGATTGTCTGCCTTCTTCTATACCATTTGATTAAAAGTCGTCCTGATTAGTACTTCGTTATGAACACGGCAATTTAGCAAACTGGATTTTAAAGATATTTGCAAAACGTGCAGGTTTTTGCAGACCACCGAAGCAGTCTGCAGCCTATAGAGATTCCTCGGGTAATGCTGTGGAACCTACGTCGCCGATACGTGTATTTTGGCACATCCGTAACGAGCATACTAAGAGGTACTCTTTGTCTACTTTTCCGATTTAATCTATACTATCCTGATGTATTTTGTAACTCTAAGAGTGTTTTGTCAAGAATGATCTTTGTAGTAAGGACTTTATTTTCATGGGTCCAGGTATGACTGCTGAAGAGATTCAAGCATGCTTCCGGCGAGGTGTGCGCTAATTACCATTAACCATTTCAAATACAAGGCTACATTCGTTACGTTTTCCCAATTATGCTGTTTCTCACTTTGAACATTTTTTTCAGTTTTCTGTTGTAAATTATCATGCTGTCTTGCATCTACGTAACAGAGCCTATTTTGAGAATACTGAAAGGGTATCGAAAGACTCTAAAATGTTATGAATTGCATTTGAGGACGTCATTCTGTGTGAAATTGCAGGGTATGTTTGTGTGAGAGGATTCGACCGAATGACACGCGCACCCAAACCTTTGGCGAGCAGATTGCACTTCCAGACCACTAAAGCTATTAGTAGAAACGCACCCAGCTCTAAGACTACAAAAACTTAAAATATGAGGACACTTTCATTACTGTTTTTGACTCTAGGATCTTTATATGGAAAATAAAAAAATTTCTCATAAACTTTGACTGAGGATAGGTAAATTAGAGGAAAAGTGTAGCATATTTCTAAGAATTGTGCTAGGACTAGTGGTTCGAAAATTGCGATTACACATTCTAATTATTTTAAACTGATGTTGAATAATTATCCACATCTGTAAAAAAAAAAAACTAAGAAAATAATGACTTCTCTAATTCTTGTGTGTAAAGAAGAGTTTTTTCCGGTACCTTGGCTGACAATATGTGACTTGAAATTTCAACACTTACGACAAGAATTTTTTTGACATTATCAAAGAAGATAATAGTATTTAGATGTGTATAAAATCTCAATGTTTATAGGTCATTTGCAAAAAAAAAAATGGAGTTCAATAAACTACAATGAGAATAGCATAACTTTATTCTAGAAGTTTGGTACAGTAAAAGAATTATATTTTCATGAAGCTTTTACTATGCCACATTTTTCTAATGAAAGTAAACAGTTCGACATTGCCTGAGCATGTGAATGTGATTGGCGAGAGAAAAATCTCTCAATCTCACCAACAAACCAGCTTTCAAAACTGAGCAGGAGCATCATCGTCAAGAAGCCTCATGCTCCATTCCAAAGGCACCGCAAAGTCTCAGCAGCTTTCTTTTGAATTGATAGCAAAGCAGACGCAAGGTGGCTCGTCAAGGACATGCGGGTCATGCCGCTTCTATTTCCAAATTATCCAAGCTTGAAAGCTCTTTTCCACTAATAGTAGTTCGCTCAAAATCATCACTTCAACTCAACATAAACCTTGTGAACCCATGTGTTTCATACCGACTTTATGAATCTCTCTTGTCTGCTATTTCACTCGTTGACACATACATAATTTCATTACAAACTGTACACCGCCGATCAAGTTCGCATTTAGATTCCCGAACTAGACAACAAGGAATCATAAAATGCACCCGCCAGGTTCAGGTGGCTGCTTTCACGTCGAGTTGCTAAACCTGGAACCTTAAATTCACCCGCATCATTTCTTGGAGCATGCTTTCGGCACCCATCGATGACTTTCTTCACGTGGACTGAATTCTGCTGCATGCATGGCCCTGTAATTACCTATTAATGATTTAGCAACGGTTGTGCATCACTTGTGAGGACCATGCTTGATCAGAGCCAACTAGACTGGCCTTTCATTCTGACCATCAGGCCTTTGAGTTGACATCACTTTGAATCTGAAAGCTGAATCTCATGCACAAGTTGATGAGAGCTGAATCTCAGCTCTTTGTTAAGTCGACCTGGATGAGAGCTACTCAGACGTTTTTGTGAGCTAGTCTACTTTGAATGCTGATTTGGTCCTGGTTAAGATCACCTGGCGTGGAATTTGAGAGCTGCAGCTCTCATGGTCTTTGTTGGGACCTTGGATCATTCTGAAAGCCTAGTAACTGTTTTAGCTCCTTGTTTTGTGGATTGTGAGAGTGCTGTCATGGCGTATTCGAGGGCGTTTAAGGTGCGGCCTGGGATGATGGTGCTCGTTCTGGCGCTCGTGGCTATGCTCGTGATGCACCCCATGCTGGTTGCGGCCAAGAAGAGTGGGGGGAATGAGGTTCATAGCCGTGAGGATGGCGACGCGGAGGAGGAGACGGGTGGTGATGAGGACGAGGAGATGCGTCATCAGGAGGAGGAGGAGGACGAGGAGGAGGAGGAGGACGAGGAGGAGGAGGAGGAGGACGAGGAGAGGAAGAAGCGGAATGATGACGATGAGAAGGGCGGCGGTGATGGTGATGAAGAGGACGAAGTTGAGAAGGAAAAGGAGAAGGGCGGTGATGAGGAGAAGGACGGTGGTAACAATGAGGAGAAGGAGAAGGATAGTGGTGATGATGGGGAGAAGGAGGATGAAGGCAAGCCTGAGGAAGAGGGAGCTGATGAAGGCTTGGAAGAAGGAGGAGCCGATGAGAGGAAGGAGAAAGAGGGAGCTGCTGAACGCGAGGAAGAAGGAGTTGGCGAAGGAAAGGAAGAAGAGGAAGATGAAGGTGAAGGCAAGATAGAAGCGGGAGCTGCGGGTGAAAGGAAGGAGGAAGAGGGAGCCGGTGAAAGCAAGGAAGACGAAGATGGAGCTGGTGAAGGAAATGATGAAGACTGTGAGGAGGACAAGGAAGGAGAAGAAGCTGGCGAAGGCAAGGCGGAAGAAGGAGCCGCAGGCGAATCGAGTAAAGAAGCTGCAGATGAATCCAAGGAGGAAGAAGCTGCAAGCGAACCAAAGGAAGTAGCTGAATCTTTGGGTCACTCAGGTCACTCAGAGGGCGGCGAAGAAGCTTTAGAAACGGAAGAAGACGAGGAGCAACGCGCAGAAAACGAAGAGGAAACCAAGCCCGCCAAGGAAGAACGCAAAACCTCAGAAACGAAACGTAAGCACCTCACTACTCTCTCTCTCTCGTCCAAAACCACTAGTCCACTCATTCATGCTAAGAATCCAACCCAGACGCTAATCCACGAATGTATATTTTAGTGTCAAGTAGTTCTCATTGAAACGCTTGGATTTCTTTCTATTGGTCATGATCTGATCGATATCGAATTATGCTACCGGTAGCTGAGGTCTTATTATTTCATGAAATTCATGTCATAAAACGACAATACCAGCGCGTCTCTTCCGGCCTTCAAGGCTGCTCATCTGAAAGTACCGGACAGAGTTTCTTCAATACTGCCAAAAAAGAGTACCACACAAATTCCTTATCTTCATAGGCGCATCTGAAGTACTGACCAACGTAGAGGTTTAACAGTGTCACACCTGAACATAGATCACTGGTATTTAGGCCAGGCTTTAATACAACTGTACCTCCAATAGACGCATGAGTACGTCCTACAACTTGATTTCTGAAACTCTTTACTACATTTCCTTCATGGAATCTAGTTAAGTTCACTAATGTCAATAAATAAATAAATAAATAGATCTCCATTGCATCTGAAGGTAATCTCATTCGAACATGTTTTTCAATGAGTGATCATCGTGCTGATTGTAGCGAGTGAATGCGGAGTATAGGCCCTTTGTGAACCTCCGGAGATCATTTCATCCTAGGTTTTTAAGACATGCTGATTTAGGTTCGTTACTGCTACTCAAGCTTCCTAAAAATCAAAACAAAGTGTAGAAAATGATGTCAGTTTGTTACTGACTTAATCTGATGAGCGGGGCGTGGCTGTGACGCGGAGCCCGTGCTGCAAGTTGAGCACAATCATGGTGCGGTAGCGGATGGAGTAGCCCGGGACCAAGTGCAACGCAGAAAACCGCAACACCAGGGCTGCTGTCATCTTCATTTGCAAATACGCGGATTCCTTCCCTAAGCATGTCCTCGGGCCTGCCTGCAGGAATGTAGTGTTATCACGGTGCTTGATCCACTACGGAAATCGTATGAGGGGAATCATGCAATGCTCACCTGGAAGGCCGTGAACTTGAAGAGAGGTTGAGGCTGATAAAGCCCGTCCTGATCCAGCCACCTCTCGGGCTTGAACTCCAGAGCGTCGTCGCCCCACAGGAACTTCATGCGCCCCATGGCGTAAGGCACGTATCCTGTGTGGCTCCCCTTCTTCACAACGGTGCCATCCGGGAGCACATCGTCCTCCAATGCCTCCTTGCCCTCCTGCAAATGTCCAATGATGTGATCAGCATGGCATCATGGTAACTTGGACAGCTTCAATCCCTGTGACAAGGTAGGAAGCTGGAGTTGATCAAGGCAGAGTGGTGCTCACTATTGGAACAGCTGGGTACAGCCTCAAAGTCTCTGACAAGGCTGCGTGCAGGTAATGGAGCTTCCCAATTGTCTCGTACGTCAACAGCTTGGAGAATTCCGCAATCGCCTCCTCCGTCACTTCTGTCATGAATATCAAGTCAGTTGCGTTCTCCGAGAATTTCAACATGTGAATTACTAGTATTCCTGCTTGAAGGAAGGCACCTTCGGTGTGGTGAGCAGGCCTTTGTGTGACGGTGGAGAGCTCTTGGACGATCTTGTGAGCAACCTCAGAGTGGCAGGTCACCATGTAGAAGAACCAGCTCAAAGTGACGGCCGTGGTGTCGCGACCCGCGACGAGGAAATTGAGGATCATGTCACGCAGGTCCTTATCCGTGTAACTAGAGACTCCACCATGCCCGCACAGATCTATGAAGCGAGAGAGGAGGTCCGACTGCTGCAAGGATTCCTTGCCTGCGACCATCTCCCTCCTGCGCGTCGCGATGACGTTGAATGTGAACTCATCCATCACTCTGATGCACTCCTTGAGCCTCCTCTCCGTCCCCACGTTGAGCGCCCGCTTCAGCCGCCAGAGCGGATCCCCGAACCGGTAGAACGAGATGCAGTTGGCGTCGTCAAAGCACCTGGCGAACGGGACGTCAGGCAAGGACGGCAACAAGCAATGCAGCTCCACCCCGAACCCGATCTTGCTCGTCGTGTCGAGCGTCATCCGCATGCACAAATCCTGTCACCTCAACTTCCCAGGATTCAACAAAATCATGTTGTGTGAGGTAAAAAAAAGAATTAGTTAAGTAGTACTACCTGAAGGTCGAATGGCGCAGCGGTGGAAACAAGAACAAACCCTGTTACCTCAGCTGGGATCAAATATGAGGAACAACTCAATAGTTGCACAGTATTAGTACTACCTGAAGGTCGAATGGCGTAGCGGTGGAAGAAATGATGGACACAAGCTTGCAGGCGTAGTCTCGGAAGACGATGGTGCTGAAGTCTCGAAGCGCTCCGGACGAGAATTCGTAGCTGGTCACGCGACGCTGCTCTCTCCACAAGTGCCCGTCCACAGCGAAGATCCCCATCCCAAACAGCTCCCGCAATCGTTCACAGTTGACATAACCCTGCAGAGAGCATGAGTTGGAAAGATAACACCCATCGGTTCAACCATTCGATAGAGGATCTGGTTCACTCACCTTGGGATAATTGGCGAAGTTGGTCTTAAGAATGTGCTCCACATTCGCGGGATCCACTGTGTACACCGAAGGGAGGGGGCTGACAGTCGCCACAGTCGCGAGGTGGAAGGTTCTGGCGTCGTCCGAGAACTGCTCCAGCATCCAGTCGTGCAACCGGTCCCAGTTCATGACGACCTCCATCGTGCTCCCAATCAAGGGCCATCTCTTGGGCCCAGCTTGTGCGCTGCAGCTACGACGGTACCACCATCGCCAGGCGAGGAACCCGGCCCCGACGGCTAAGGCCACAACAAATGGGCCTGCGACACTCATCCTATCCATGAGCTCACTCACTGAACGATAGAGCATGTCTGAGTGCAGATCAATCTACACATGAAGAGAGTAGACATCTACCAAAGTTTCGGAAAAAGTAAGTCTTCGTGATGAATCACTTCAGTGTAATGTGAGAACAAAGTGTATATTGGTCATAGAATGAAGGTGAAGTCATCTGGAGATGGAAGATGAGGAATTTATACTCACAAGAGGAGAGTGGTGCCACGCGAGATGCGTTGAACGGACACTGGAAAAGTGATCTCCACGAGTTCGACTTGGTCTGCATCACACCGAAGGCAGGGAGCTCACCAAACGGCAACGGAGTTGCCATGCTTTGTGTTTACTTCATGTGACAATGACATTGCCGGGTCGGGTTCTCTTTGGTCGGAATCCCAATGGAGCTTCGCAAATCCAATGAGGTGAAAAGCAAAAGTGATCTATCTGAGTATTCCAGACATGTTCTGCACTCGTGGTGAAGTGTGGACACGCACAAGATAAGTACATCACCATGGCCCTGTTAATAAGGGCATTCGCTGATGATGATGATGGATTGACAGGCATCCAGCGGCGGTTCCTGTGATTGAAACAATGGGCGTCAGATTTCTAGATAACTGTGACATATGTATGCAAGAGGCGTATGGAAGATGGCGAGCGAAGATCTGGAATGTCGTGCAGTGTGGGAACGAAGGAAACTGGGGAACAAGGAAGCGCTTGGACACCAGTCGTCACGCCTCCTGAAGTTGTTCCTCTTCTCTTCCCAAACTCTGCGTTTCATTCGTTTATCTCAAGGGCTCAACCCGATCCAGCAAACGCAGACTCGGCAAACAAACCAGTGAGCACAATGCAGCAGCGGAGGCTCCAGATCTGAAACCAATCAGTGCTCGAAACCCATGTGACTTGACCTGTCTGTTGCATCCCATTGATGTATATGATCACTTCTTCCAGCAGAATAATGTGATGGACGCCGGAGCGCAGCCGCAGTCACCATGGATTCTCTACTTCGACGGTGCGACCAGGGACACGATTGGCAACCCGGCCGGGATCGGGGTCGTGCTGAAGAACAGCCGCGGGCACACCATGGTGGAGTTGAAGAAACTGATAAACCCCGGCGTGTCTTCGGGAGTGGCCAAGTACAAAGCCCTCATCGTCGGATTGAAGAGAGCGCTCTCCCTGGGCGTGGAGTACATGCTAGTGAAGGGCGACTCTCGCCTCGTCCACAGCCAGGTAACACGCCTCGAACCCCTAGAGAGGAGAGCATAACCGGATGGTGACTCTTCCACAGGTTGTGGGGCATTGCAGCGTCCAAGATGACAGGCTGGTGGAGTACCAACGCAGGGTGATGACGCTGTCGAAGGATTTCCGCTCCCTGTTCCTGGAACGAATCTCCAAAGAGGAGAACATGCGCGCAGACCAACTAGCACACGACGCTATCGACGGAGAGCTTCAGGTGGTGGATAGCTTGTCGGCGTCCATCGACCGGGAGTGGACCGAGAAGCACAACTCGCAGCAACACTCGGTACACACGCACACGCACAGGCACCCACACCACCACAGCCGCCCGCTCCCGCTCCCGGCACCGCACCTCAAGGTGAAGCCGGTGGCTCTAGTGTCACCACACGTCGTGAAGCGACATGTCGGACATGAAGTGGCGATGAAGGGGGAAGATGACAGCCCCACGGGGCTCTTCTGCTCGGACGAAGAGTCGTCGCAGAAGCCTCTCAATGCGAAGCTCTCCCAGCACGTTCAAGCTGCGGCCAAGTCCACAACGAGGCCGAGGCTCTTCAGCAGCACCAGCCCTGTGAAACGTCCAGAGATTTACGCGTCGCCGCTGTGGCCACCGCGTCTGGACTACTGCCTCGAAGACAACAACAACAACAACAACCACAGGGACGTCTCGCCGTTCTCCACAGATGCAGTCTCACAGGAGACTCTGCAGCAAGAGGGCGCGGATTCCTCTGGAAGTACAGGCACCGAGGCGAGGTTAGAGACCATCTCCAGCACGAGCGAGGAGTCCTTGAGCAGCGACGAGTTATCTGAGGCAGACTATGAAAGACTGGTTAAAACTCTCTGCCAAGGATTCTTCCACAGGAAAAAAAGAACTTAGGACGTAGAGAGCGACTACCATGTCAAGTCCAAGAGCAGGGACTTGCAGTCAATCTGCGAGAAAAGAGAGAAGCTCACGTAGAAACTGGAAACAGGGGGAAAAAAAGAAAGAAATAAGACTCATTCTGCAAGCAGTCTACAAGCAGTCACCTTGGTGACTACCTAAGTTCTACCTCACCTCTATTGCGAGGACTAAACCATGATAAGACTAATATACAACTACACCTGGTTAAAGGAGAATAGTGCTATAAACTACCAGAAGGAATGATCTAAAATCGCCTCAAGGGTGTAAGTTACTAAGAGCTCTCATCGATTTGACGTGGATAGCCACCCACATAATTCTCCCGCTACTGAAGATCGCACTAAACGAAGAGGAGGACACCTGCCAAAGCAAGACAGCTTTTGAAGCATCTCTTCACCCTGCTAGCACTCTACTACAGAACTTAACCCAGATAACATCACCAAGCTTCTGCCGCTCCAGATAAGCAGATACCACTACTCCTTGGCCGCTATGTTGGATGAAAATCCGAATCTGTTGGGAATGCTAGTTTGGATCATGGACACTCCCTCCGGGTCGGTTTGCTTGGTCATCTTGTGCTGTTGGTACCACTTCGTCCTCTCTACTCCAACAAGACAAATCCGCATTAGTACCCAAAAACCTAGCGACTACTTTCTCCTCAGATAAACTAAAAACCCGACTGCTGCATTCACTGAAGCTACGTCTTGAACTATCCCCGCATTCCACGTAGAGGGTTATTCTACTCATTAACAACAATCAGCAGGTAGCAATCTTGAACTACTTAATCCATTGCAAAGAAATCAGCATCTACATAGAGCTCGAGATCTTGCTCTAACACTAACTAGAACTCGACTCTGGAGGTCTATCCATAATTATAGAACTGAACAGTTCAAAAAACATGTGGAATTAAGATATTCAAAGACCAGAAGAAATCGATTGTGTACAGATTTAAGCTTTCAGTGGGAGAGGGAGAGGCAAACAGAGATACGAGAGGGAGAGACACACTGAAACTGATCAAACAAAGGGAGCTCGAGGACTCCAACCACAGAACGATTGCAAAGATATAAAACAAAAGCATGGGGGATGTTTTTTGAAAAAAGAATGATTTATGTTTGTCAGGATTGTACTGTGTCAAAAGAAATGAAAGAACTAGCGCCTGATGATCTGGTCGTAGGGCATACCAACGAGCTGATGGGGAAGATTGAAATTGTAGTCCTCCCGGGCATTTCTTCTCTGAATGTAGCAATAAGCCCCACCCACCAGCACGGCAGCAGCTATCAGGACCCCTATCACTAAACCTGCTTTGGCTCCAGGAGACATTCCTCCCTTTTTCCATTGATAAGGGCACTCCGGCAGCGATGGAACTCCACACAGACCTTGGTTTCCTGCCAAGTTAATGTAGCCACCGTGGACCCCAATTGCATAAATAGACTCTGGAACAGGCCCAGATAACCGATTGTTGTCTAGTCGTCTGTGAGGTAGCAACAAGAATTCACCCGTCAGTTCACGCATTAAAAAAACCATGTCCACTAAGAATACGTAATGTGGCAACAGTGACGGGACTTACAAGTGTTGCATTCGTGGAGAGCCCAGGCTGATAGGAATTGGACCCTCGAGAGCGTTGAAAGATAAGTCCCTGTATTAACAATGACTCGTCCTTCAGTAAAAAGAATATGTGCAACCGCTATGTTAACAACTTAGGCCAGGAAAACACTGATATAAGCCCGGGGCGAACTACCAGTGAATTAATATATGCCACTTACAAAGAAACCAAGCTGCTTGCTCCCAAGCTGTCAGGTAGGGTGCCGGAAATCTTGTTACTGCTCGCGTTCCTGCATTTCGAGGAAACCCAGAACTTAGGAACACTCAAACTCATTCGCAGCACAGTTGAGGACTTCAAGATGCCACTGCGCCCTCCTCCTACCCGACCTCATTCTTAACCTAAATCAAGCACAAAAGTAACGCCTTTGTTGAAGGGCTAGGCTGGCTCCTAATTCCAAGAGTTGTCTTTCAAGAAAGAAAGAAAAGGGCATTCGTTAGTAGTAGTGCTGCGCAAAAGACTAGAGTGTGGTCTTACAGTGAGATAAGATGGGCCAGAGCAGTAATCTGAGCTGGAAGAACGCCCTTCAGCCCTTGCTGGGCAATGTTCCTGAACAGTTCATACCACTCATTGATTCAGTCCAGAAAAACAGATTTCATTACTGGACTATCTCTATGCTAATCGATATCTGGAGTTCACAAGGAAAAATCTTAGCTGTTTCGTTTCTCCTATACAATTCTGGTGCGTGTAGAGCTCTCCTTTACTTCCTCAAGTGACTGAGATTTTTTGAATAGTCCGCACACATAACAGGATACAGCTGTAGAGTTGCACAATGGAACTACCACTACTTGATTTCTATCCCTTGGTGATGAAACAAGTAAAGGAGGGCTTACATGTGAGTGATAACGAGCGAAGCACCATCAGCTGCGAGGTTACATGTAACTCCTTCCCAAGCATCCCATTCCGTCGGCGCACAGGGGTCTCCGTTCCAACCCATCCTAAAAGGCACGTTCAGTGCAGTTTTCAAAGCGTGCATGGCCGCAGCTATTCACGAGAAAATCAATGTGTCAGCAGAACGGTAATGTCTGAGAACTGGAGCGTGAAATGAGATGGAATCCATTCCTGTAGCAGAGGAAAAGCTATCAACTTCCTAAATCATCAGAGTAAAACTAACCTTCAGTGACGTTAGTCGCTATGTCGGCCTTTAAGATTGCCAGAGCTTCGAGCCCACAGACTAGGGGACTCCCAACTTGCGGAATGAGTGAGATAACAAGATTGCCTCCAGTCAAGTTCCGCACGGTGTAGAGGAAGTCGAAAGCAGTATTCGGTCCCACGCGCTGGAAAAGATCCAATCCGCTCAGAACCACAACATTGTTTATTGAAACGTTAAACACTCGTTGCCCCGCTGCCGTCACGTTTGGATCAATCTCCGCGAAGTGGAACCACACCTGGTAGTCCAGCTTGGCGTCCACCAGATAATTGTATATAATGGGATTTTCGGGCTGCGCTTCATAACGACATGTCTGATACAACCGTGCTGGCCAGTAATCTGGAGCCAGATTGGCACCGGCGATAGGCGTGCTAGCAGAGTAAAACTGCTTCACGTTGTTTGTGTAGTCGTTATCAGCTTCCCAGGAGCGGCCGCCACTGTCCGTCACGTTGTCGAAGCCAGGACCAAAAGAGTCGGCTCCTGCCGTTATCCTGCCGTAATTCACCACTATGACGCTCTTCCCAGTGGAGTTCGACATATATGAGGCTTCGTCCACTTGCAGAAGCTCAAGTGACCCGATCACAGGCGCGTCGGTCCCGATACTGTAGAAACAGATTGTCGCAGATCCATCGTGAATGAAGGCGTACAGATCCGAATAAGCGCCGTAGTTGTCAGACTCGCTAGTCCACGGGTACCGCCAGCTGAACACGACGGTGCCCTCTACAGAGACGTCAAAACTAGGCGGGTGCGTCAGATTGTCGTAGTTGTTGTACGCGAAGAACATCTGGATCATGTACCGGCCGCTAGGCACATCAATCTCGTAGCAATTCTTCTTCCCGTCCGAGCTCGGAAAGTACCGAAGGCTCCTCTCTTGCTCTCCTCGGAAATTCAAAGGAAACGAGACGTTAGCTGCACGCCCACCGGAGAAGAAATTGTCCGCCACCCACGTCTGACTTACATTGTTAGAGAAATTCCTGTATCCCCCGCAATCAATTGCTACTTGATAACCTGCAGCACAGAACCACGTCTTCAGCCACTACCTACATTTCTTCCCACAGACAGATCACCCAACCTCTCTCCTCTCAACAACAAACCTACACACCAATAAACGCGAAGAGATTCACCACCCGACCTCCGAAAACAAAAAAGAGTATCCTCTTCCATCAAACAACTCAAAACAAAACCCAAACCCGAGTGGAACCAAAACCAAAACCTCTCCCACGTTTACAAGAGCACACGCACCTCCAGGAACAGCAAGAGCCGAGCGGAGAAGACCTAGCAGGCACAGCAGCGCCGCGAAAACGAAACGCGCCATGGAGCTCCTCCCACGCCACAATGCGGCGGCGGCGCAGTCCTCCCGGCCCAAACCTCACCGGATCTCCTCAAACGCCAACACCCAGCTCGGAAAGTACTCCCCTCGGCCAACCTACAGAGATCATAACCTCGTCCCTAGAACTCACCGCACTTGCACCCCGACCTCAAACTGCAACCTTGGACCTGACACTGCAACTTGAGGAGAGACAAGTCCAGCGTGAGACAATGCGGGCGGGATCTCGGCGGCGAGGTGCTCGTCGTCGTCGACGGGGGCGGCGATGGTGATGGCGCGCATTGATGTGAGGCGGTGGGGCCGCAGGTCTCGCGATGGAATTGGCACTTTCCACTTCGTCGGGTTTCGTGCGGGACTCGATGTGTCCGAAACTTGCGAGCCTGATGATTCTTCGAAGGAGACGACTGGACGACGACTTTTCCTTTTCTCTTCCTTCCTTTTACTTTACCTTTAAAGGAATGGTTTCTTTTCCTGTGTTTAAGTTTTCATTTATTAGTAATACACATCCTAGCCGTCAAGTTTGAAACATTGGTCGTTCATGTGAATTATGTGACAATACCAATTGACAAATAAATAAAGAGTGGTAATACCAATTGAGAAATAAAGAGTGATGATAGAATGAATGGAGGAGTTTGCTAAAGGCCTTCACAAACAAGTCATTTTTTTTTCCTTCAAGGGTGAAGCTGACGATGGGTAACTTGGTGGTCTAACCCTTTAAGGCCAAACCACTATATATTGGTCGTTTGGACACATTAATTCGTGTGGTGGGCGTTATAGGTCACCTCCTGTGGCTTAGTGGCAGAACAACATGAGCATCTACTACCACCAAAATTGATGTAGGCATTGAGAAACTACAATGATTTCCGTGAAGTGGGGTCGCAATGACATATATCCATTGTGTAGATGATGTTCTAAATAGTCTATTACGCTTGTAGATTCTCCCAGGCCTCATGAGCCTGTTGACCATGCTAATTAGTTTAAAAATACAAGTTTTTACTCTTGATGAATACTTTTATCGACTGTGTTTGCAATGATCCCCTCATTAAGTAGTATAGATATTTGTGCTCTTAGAAAAAGAAAAAAAATCTTCGAAAGTTAAAAGTTATAGCATTTCCAAACAATTAGATTGGTTACACTAAATATCATCTTTAGTGTAGTTAGGCCTTAAAGGGTTAACGGCAACCACCCCCACCAAAGTTGCAAACAAATTCCTGCACCTTGCCCTCACATAAAGTGAGATCATGCAAGGCCACTGGAGAAGTTGGGCCTGTCAGACTGACAAACAAGGTATGAAATTATAAGCATCTCCTCTCAAGGTAAGAGTAAAACCAGATATTGTTTTGTCATTCTGCAATCACTGCTACAAACTTTTGTCAGTTGGTTTTGCCAACTTATTCTACAAAAGGCAGACACGCACATGATCACTATACAGTACTGCACCAAACTTGTACCTGACTGTTGAAACCTACGGACTCATTTGCTCCGATAATCAAGATGCGAATGCTGCCAAAAAAAATTATGACAGTTCCACAGGATTTATTGCGACTAGACTGAATCACATCAGACACGGAGTCCAGAAATCACGGTGGCTCCATGTAGATTTGAACAAAGCTGAGATCCACAAGAAACTCACTTCCTTTAGCAGCCGTCAATGGCCAACATTGACAATTGTCGAAGCTCTCTCCAATTCTACACTATGAAACATACTCTTTGAAATAACTGCCTTCTAGGTCTGTGAACCATTTTAGTCACCTGCAACATTGAACGAACTGCACGTAAGCAATCGTTTGAATCATAGCCGTCTCCGAAAAGAGAAATTCGTAAAATCGATTTGCGACCAAAGGCGGTTACACACTGGACCATTACTAAAACAAGCAATCAAAACGCCTAAGGAAAGAGAAGTTCATGGAACTAATGGAGGTTACATATTATTATAATACGCAATCATTAAAATAACAGATGCCTCAGAGAAGTGAGATTCATGAAACTACTTTGCAACTGATGGAAGTTGCATAGTAGACCACTATTGTAACGACGTACGTGCTAGGGTAACGTTACCTGAAGACAAAGTAAACCACCTCAATGGTGTTCCTTGGGAGCGGAGAATTTTGACGAAATGCCATCCACGATGAGGTAAACACCGAAGAGGCCCAGCGCAATGCCCAGCCCTGGAGTCGCCCTCTTCAAATGGCCGTTCAGAATCGGATGCTTGCGGTAGTCATCTCGCGACTTGAAGAACGTCCCGGTACTAACATGGCTAGAGCTTCCTTTACTCAGTTTAAACCCCTCGTTCGCCATCGCTTCTCACAAGCGTCTCAAGCTGCCTCCTAAACAACGCCGACACATATTCAGCACACGAATTGCACGTAAAAAACTTTTCAAAAAGAAAAATCGCCAAACGCGAACCACTACGAAAAGCTGCACAAAAAATTCTCCATCACTCCTCCGGAGCTTTCTCATCACCGAACTAAACCTAAAACCTAATACTCTACATTGTCCACAATTGGTCTCCTTAACCGCCTCAGCCACAAGAATCGAGCACTAGACCCTGAGACGAAGATTTCCAAGAGAAAGGCGCGCTTAGCCAAGACCTCGACACTGTACTGCATGCGCGTATAAGATTGATCCTCTTCTCTATCCGCAGGTGCTACGCCAAAATGCAAGTGCGAAGCAAATGCGGAAACTATGACATAACAGGACACATTGCAGCCACCGTTCTCTCCGCAGGTGCAACCAAAACCAAATTTCGCCAGAAATTCTCCATCGCTCCTCCAAACTTTCTCATCCCGAATCAGAAACAACAACCTAACATTCTACATTGCCCAAGATGGATCTGCTTCACCGCAAAATCACAAGACTCGAGCACCAAATCATAAGACGAGGATTTCCGAGAGCTAGGCGCATGTAACCAAGACCTTAATATCGTACTGGAGACGCGCATGAATTTCTCCTCTTCGCTATCCGCAGTTTCTCCGCCAAAAACACAAGCTCGAGAAACTATGACAAACAAGGACCGTTCTCTCTGCAGGAGCAACCAAATGCGACCGGATAAAAACCCAAAGGCGTTGGGGAAAGGTGGCCGTGCGTTAGTCCTCACCGGTGAAATGTTGTGCAGAAGCTGCGGGCGTGCGCGATGACGACGTTGCGAAACCAGTCCTGGTCGAGCACCAAACCCTAGCAAAATAAAAACCCTGAAGCTTCGGCAAATGTGGCGACCGCGAAGAGCATACGAGGATATTCATCTTATTGATGGATGATATCCATATATTGGATGAATTTTGTTTAAGAAAGAGCTCTTTAACTTTTTAACGCCAGAGGTCTTCACAATGCTCAGTGGAATCCACGAGTGTAATAGATCATGCACAACAGCTAGTAGATAATGCATACCAGCATCTACACAGAGAGTACACTTCATGTTGACCCCACTTTAAGAAATCATTGTAGCTCTCCAATGCTTGCACCAATGCGCCTGGGAATTGTTCCATTTGAAGGATATTCATTATTGTTAGACACGTTCCAACCAAAAAAAGTGCATCCAACTTACATACAAGGAGACCTCACCAGAAATATACCTGGTTGACCCTTTAGTGCCGAGATGGTCGTTTCTGGGTCAATTCTGGTGCTTTCTAGGATATAGCTCCTTTTGTGTGAGTTAGATATAATTTTTTTTTAATTGAAAAGGTGTCTAACACAAGTTCATATGCTTCAAATGGAACAGTTCATGGGCACATTGGTGCAAGCATTGAAGAGTTACAATGATTCCTATGAAGTGGGGTCAAAGGCATGGCTGAATGGAAAATGTGAAAAAACCATTTTCTTATTTCATATTCATTCACTTCCATTCATTTATGTCCACTTACATTCAATGAGAAATTCAAGCGCGCAATAGAAGGGAGATTGGAATTGATACCATGGTCATAGGCTCTGACATTCCAAGGTTAAACATCCACTCTAAGTATTAGAAGAAACTATGAAGTGTATCAAGGTGCCGTTATGTAAAGCCTGTTGTCTTGGTATTTCAATCAATGATAATTCTAAATTTTATTTACACACTATAAATCTTCTTTGTGAACTACAACTAACATGGTTGGCTGCTGTGAAACCACCACATGCTAATAACTCTTAAACGTCAATTGGGAACTGTATATAAAGGCATCTATTTTACTCTATAAAATGCAAAAAATGTAATAAAGTTTAGCAAGATTTACACTGATAAATGCCTTCATGCTACTTCTGAGCTACATTTCTGCCCTAAAATGCTGTAACAAGATACGGTTTCATGTCAAGTGGTGGTTTCACAGCAACCAACCATAATATTCATATTCATGAGATACCGAAACTTTGCAACATAGCATTTAATCACACTTTTATATTTCAAATAAAAATTCTAAAATTCTATCACTCTGAACAAAGCTTCAACTAACTGAACACCACATGCACCCAGACAACTAACTGCAACTGAGCCAAAAAATATGATTCAAGCTGTTTATTCCTCAGAATGACGCTGACAAAGTAAATAGAAAGAAAAAAAATCCAGAGAGCGGAGGCAGACAGTGTCCTATATCCAATCATCGTCATCATAAAGTGCCCACTGCTTCTCTAATAACCAAGTGCGAGGAGAAAACCTAGACCGCCTCTGCAGGAAATTAAATCGATACAGTCCTCCATCTTCAGCAAAATAGCAGTCAAGGGAGTCAACTTATTGATAGGTGTACAACTTGCCTTGCACGGTCGGCTGATACCGCGACGGTTGATAGGGCTCTGCTCTTAGCGTTGGTAAAAAGGCAATTGCCAGTCAAGCGCGAGCTCATACTTCACAGGTGGTCGATGAGGGCCTTGGTGTAGTCGGTGGTGGTGGATTTGCCGCCCAGGTCAGATGTGAGGTACTTCCCCTCCGAGATGGTGCTGAGCACCGCGTTGTGGATCCGGTCCGCGTAGTCGCTCAGCTTCAGGTGGTGCAGCATCATCACTGAGCTCAACAACAGCGCCGTGGGGTTTGCCATGTTCTGCCAAGGCAACAACATCAAAGCAAGTCAACTTCGGAAGGTAGACACAGGAGCAATGGCCACAGGAATAGTAGCATATCCAACCTGAGGACGAACTAGCTCCAATGAAGAAAAGGAAGAGAAACACCAACCTTGCCAGCAATATCAGGAGCTGTTCCGTGCACAGCTTCCATCAACGCCAACCCATTATCTCCAATGTTTCCACTGCATCCCCCACAAAGACATAACACTCAGTCGATCGGAATCCACTAAGATGTTATACCTTTAAAGATTATATGACTTTTAATTGTTCAAGAAAAAAACACAACTTTCACCCATTGTTTTTAGAGAGATTTTCTGCATCAATGTTGTGAAAAGTTTCATCTCGCGTAGGAAGGTATAGTCTTCAGTGAGAGAGTGGATGACACTGGTTCTCATTTTAGTATAGTTTTTGAGAAGCCAGGCCTACCTAGGCGTCAGTCCTAGACCGCCAATAAGTCCAGCACACAAATCGCTGATGATGTCACCATAAAGATTGGGCATGACACACACGTCAAAGAGCGCAGGGTTCTTCACCAACTGTAGAAGAAGAAAAAAACAAAGAACAAAGCAATGTGAAATATCGATACTGAGAGTGGGGACACTAAAGATGATATCAAGGAAAGCACGTTCTCGGAAGCTGATAAGACATACGTACCATCATGCAGCAATTATCGATGATGACCTCCTCATATACAATGTCTGGATACTCCGCAGCTACTTCCCTACAGCACTGTTGCATCAACGAGTCCACATCTGAGAAAAGATTCAGTGGCGTTTGTGGAAAAAACTAGCAGTAAATGCTTTTGTTTTTACCTCCAAAAAGAGTCCATCGGTCTTCTTCATGATGTTAGCTTTATGAATGGCAGACACACGCTTCCTGCCATGTATTTGCGCGTAATGGAACGCGTATTTTGCCACACGCAAACTGGCCGACCTGGTGATGATCTTGATGCTTTCCACCACCCCTCGCACCACCTGAGGAGCACAAAGTAAGAAGAAGAACTTCCCAGGGAAAGAAGCATCAACATCGAGAAAAGTTTGCTAACCTGATGTTCCAAGCCACTGTACTCGCCTTCGGTGTTCTCGCGAATGGTGACGAGGTCGACGTTGTCGTAGCGCGTCTTGTAGCCGGGGATGCTGAGGCAGGGGCGCACGTTGGCGTACAGGCCGAGCTCCTTGCGAAGCGCGAGGTTGAGGGATTTGAAGCCCTTGCCGATGGGCGTGGTCATGGGCCCCTTGAGCCCGATCCCGTTGCGGCGCACCGACTCCATGCTCTCCCACGTCAGGAAGCTCCCCGTCTGCGGATCCACTTTGGTGCCCACGTAGTGCTCCTCCCACTGAATCGGCGCCTTCACCGCCTCAAACACCTGCACGCATACCAAACAGTGAGTGAGGAAGAAGAAAACAATAAATAAAAACCAATCACCGGTAGAACATACACCCTAACCGAGAAAATCTCTAAAAAGGCAAATCATAAACGCTAGAAGCCTAATTGTAGTACAAGTTGTTCTAATGCCTCAAGCCATATTCACATATCTCACATATTCATACAAGCCATATGTCTCACATACTCACATAAGCCATATCTCACAAATTCACAACTGGAGCCATTCGAACTGACATACTTCGATATGACGAATTCTAGAGAAGAATGTTTCGGGGACCAACTGATCAGAGTCAAAACTATGTACAATTAATGTTCTCTGACCTGAGTTTGACTAGAAACATAACAAAAAGCAGTGAACCTGAACCTGTACTACCCAAAGAAAAATGACCCCAAACTAAAATCCTAGAACAAGTCAATCTCTGACCTGAATTCAAAACTGAAGTCATTAGAACGAAACTCAAGAACTCTAAGAAGAAAAATGCCTCAGAAATCAAGCCATGGCTCACAAACTGATAACCCGAAATGCTGGTAGACGTCATTCTCTTACTAAAAGCCATTAGAACGAAAATGCCCTAGAAACCAAGCCTGAAAACCGGAAATTCTAGTGCAAAGACTAAAACCCTCTGAAAGAAACCTAAAGTAATCGATATCTTAGAAATCAAGTCCTTCTCTTACTGGAACAGAAAGATAAATACTAACCTAAAGAAGAATGTTTCCCGATAACCTAGAAAACCTCATTCTCTTACCAGAATTCAAACCTAGACTGTTCAAGTTCGAACCCCCAAAAACAGAAACGAAGTGTTCTCCCACCTTCTTGACGGAAACGGCGATCTCCGGGCCAATGCCGTCTCCGGGGAACAGCGTGGCGGTGATGACCTTCTCCTCGTCGCTGTCCGTGCAGAGCGATCGGCGGCCCGGCGTGGCGGCACCGGCTGCACCGAGCAGGCGGCGCGAGAGCACGGAGGAGAGCCGCGAGCGCGCGCCCTGCATCGCCATGACGGAGGTTACTATGCAAGCAGATCGTCTCCGCTGCTGCTGCTTCTCCTCGCGATGCCTGCTTCTCCTTCAGTTGCTGGTGCTGCTGCTGCTGCTGCTGCTGCGGGATTGGCGATGGAGAAGGCGAGGGCGGGCGAAGCTAGATTCGCGTCGTCTCGGGCCTTGCAAGAGCTGCTTGTTGCTGCCTCGGAAGGGGCTCTTTCGTTGGGGCTCCGTCGCATCTTCGTCGCCTCCGTCGTGCGCAACGCTCTCCTGGTTTCGTTGGGCTTCGTTCGTCGGCGTTGCTTGTTCTGTTCGTCGTCGTTTGACCGGTCGTTTGGGGTTCGTCGTTTGACCGGTCGTCGCATCCCCGTCGACGTTTTCATTTCTTTCCCTTTTAGATCTTTCCATCATTTCTTTTCGTTCAGGTTCTTTCCTTTTCTTTCTCTTCTCTGTCCTTTTCATTTCTCTTCCTCTTTCCTTTCTTTTCTTTTCTTTTGCTTTTCTTTTCCTTTCTTTTCATTTTTGGTTATTTTCATCTTCTTCTCGTTCTGTGTCGGTTCTTTTCTTTTCTTTCATTTTATGTTTGATTTCTCTGTGTGTTTTGGAGGGAGTAGTACACTCTAACCTCTTTCGTATCACCTTTTTGTATTGAAGTTATCTATAATTATATCAAGAGAAGAAAGGTGGATTGAAATTTGATTTGTACTTCAAAGAACGTTACAATCATTCTATTAGCTAAAATTAGGTTTTTTATGTCGAAGAATGTAATGGTTGTCTAATGTAATATATGGTTCTCTCCTACCTAGTACTCTTTAGTTATCAATAGACTAGTAGAGCCCCATTGTCCCCAGCGAATGAAGTTTACATGCGTTAGGGTTTCAGCCTCCCTTCTACATTGTTGCAGCTCCAAATTTAGAGCGGTGAAAGAATCAAAATTCTAACTAAGCCCTAGACTACGACGATGACTCGAACCTACTCAAACCAAAAATTGTGAAATCAAGTCGTTCAAGAAAGTGGACATTAGAGGAGAAAATCATCCTACTCTTTGTCTGTAGAGGCTCCGTCCGCGAACAAACATGGGCGGATCCTTTTTACGCATTAACTGCAATTCTTTCTCAGCCTCGCCACCTTCATCGTTTGATCCCATCTCCAAATGCCCGGCCGTTGTCAATCCCCACCTGCACACAACATCAGGCTTGACTCGACCCACCTCAATAGCGGCCCGTAAAATTTCAACCATGCTAAATAACATGGGAAAAACTTGCGACCTCGTACTCTAAAATCTACTTGCACTGTAGATGATCTTTGCAGTGACTGTTTTGATCTCCGCGTGTCCAACCACATCTTGGTAAAATACCAGTCTGGCATTGGAGGCGACCTTTTAAGTTGAAGTGAACATTGGATGCATCTCCAAAACCATCATCGTCTATGAATCTAGTAGACCTCATAATGAATTGAATCTACAATTTTTGACACTTGGAGTTACTGTGGCGCTACGGTAAAAGAGTTTTGTGTAAGAGTGTCTGAATCTTTTTTGCTTGAACATTTGTAACAAAATATAGAGACACTTTAATGCAAAGGGTCATTTATAGGTATTTATTTGTTTATTGTAACCCGGGCCCGTCATGAAAATACCAAAGAGGATTGTTTTTTTCCCTGTACTTTGAATAAGGTCATTCCAACTTGATAAATGAGAGTTTTTTTTTAAAAAAAATTTAATAAATTTTATTAGAGGATTGATTAACATCCATTTATTCTTCTAGTTATAGATGCCAAATCATCTAGATTTTACATAAATATCATCTATATAGAATCAAGTTCAATTCAAATTTTACCTTAGAATATTATTCGGTAATTTGCCCATTCAATGACTTTACACTAAATGCCACATCTCCCCATACATTGATCAAATTATGTCTTTTTCATTTTGAATGACAAAAACTAGCTTTTAAAATAGCTATAGAAGGAGAAAAAGTGGAATAGGTTCATCATAACTTAGTAGTAAGAACTCAGGCCTCTAAGGGAGGTGAGCCTAAATAAAGTGTCTAGTTGCTCCTATCACCT
The DNA here is from genome assembly GCA_963971425.1 of Bryoerythrophyllum caledonicum. NCBI lineage: Eukaryota > Viridiplantae > Streptophyta > Bryopsida > Pottiales > Pottiaceae > Bryoerythrophyllum > Bryoerythrophyllum caledonicum. Next base: position 4,420,134 of record OZ020524.1, read on the forward strand.
AGTAGTTCATATAAATTCAAAGACTATAAAAAATATATTGACTTAAGGTTACAAAACATCAATAAATTCATTTTAGATTGTAATTGAAAGGCCTCTTCATTTATATTCAATACTATAGCACTAATGTGGGGTCATTCATCCTACACAAATTTGATTAATTTGAGAAAATTGGATTTTCTCCTCAAAATATGAACTTACTAAATAACCTAATTCAAAAATCAGTTTAAATATTCTTGAATGACCATTCAGAGATAGGAAAATACGACCAAAACAATTCATTCAATTTATCATTCTAGCCCACATACTCTTCCAAATCTATTTTTAACCGTTAAAAGTCAGAAGGTGCCACTTGTGGCCATAGTATTCTACATGTATAGTGTCGTTTTTGAACATGATAAGATTTAGATATTAGAGTTTTCTTGAAAGTATGAAATTTAGAAGGCGGCCACCTTGTGTCAGCCAGAAAGACCAATTGCAACACCCTTCAAGAATTCCGTGTTCTTTCTAAAATTGCAAAAGTAAGCTGAGATTTATGAACCAAAATATATTCAAGGTGAGAAATCTCACCCTACTTATTTCCTGGGCCACATGTGCATAATAAGCTGGAAGGTTGAAAATGATAGTCGCATCTACAATAACAGGCCCTCATACATAATTCCTTCTAAAATTGGTATCCACTATCAACTCGTCTCAGTGATCACTAGTGCCAACCCTAATTTGTCATGTCAGTCGTCCAGTTACCACATACCAAATCAGTAACCTTAGTCACCCAAGATGTGACTGATGCTCATGTCCCGTCAGTCGTCCAGTTACCACATACCAAATCAGTAACCTTAGTCACCCAAGATGTGACTGATGCTCATGTCCCGTTAGTCGTCCAGTTTCCACATACCAAATCAGTAACCTTAGTCACCCAAGATGTGACTGATGCTTATTGACACTACCTACAAATCACGGGGTCATGTCTATAATCAACCCAACCATGCAATTTGCCATGACCCATTTTTTTTTTCAATTCATCGATTCATTTGCAGGATATAGAATGACAGTTAGAGTCACCATCTTAGCTACTTACACGAAAACTCTGTTGAAATGACCTCCACATGAAAAATATTAGTTGAAGGACCTTCAATCCAAAGTTGAAAGTCTTGCTAAACCTTGATACAAATTTTTGTGTTCTGGAGAGTAAAATACGAGCCTAGCTATACAGTTTCCGACTGACTTTTAACCCTTAAACGTCAGAAGGTGCCGCTGGTGGCCACAATATTCTACATGTATAATGTTGTATTTGAACATGAAAAGGTTGAGATTTTGAAATAACCTCCGAACGAAAGATATTAGTTGAAGAGTTTTCAATCCGAAGGCGTAAGTGCTGTAGTACCTTTTGGAATTCTACAGAGTAAATACGTCCCTGTATATACGGTTCCCGACCGACGGTCCAGGGTAAAAAATGCATACCGAAAACCGTCACTACATCCAACACCGTCAAGGCCGAAAGTCAGAAATGTAGCACCCGGGAACATAACGCCCCCCTTGACCCACCCGTACCGGGGCCGGTAAAAGCCACCACACGCGGAACGCAACCCGGTACGCAACCCGTCACCCCCGTCGCGAAATAAGTTCCCCGTCGTGGAAAGCTGGGGAAAATACAGGCCTCAACTGTTCGCTCAGACACAAGAGAGAAGAGCACACAGACAGAGAGCGAGAGAGAGAGAGAGAGAGGGAAAGAGAGAGAAGGAGAAGAGAAGAAGGAACCCTAAGCCCTAATCACCATCTCTTCCAGTGCCTTCCAGAGCCTTCGCAAGCTTTCATGGCCGGAGCTCTCCCGCATTGCTGATGCCCGTCGGCGGCGGAGGAGCGAAGGCGAGGAGGGGTCATTTTGGTGGAGGTAGAGTGGTGAGGGAGATGATTGCGGAGTGCGGGGAGAGATCGTCGTGAGAGGGAGGGAGGGAGGGAGGGAGAGGGAGGGGGGGTTAGGGTTAGGGATGGGGGTGGACTACTACAGTGTGTTGAAGGTGCCGAAGGCTGCGTCGGAGGATGATTTGAAGAAGGCGTACAGGAAGCTGGCGATGAGGTGGCACCCGGACAAGAATCCGAACAACAAGAAGGAGGCGGAGGCGAAGTTCAAGCAGATCTCGGAGGCGTACGAGGTGCTGAGCGATCCGCAGAAGCGGTTGATCTACGATCAGGAGGGCGAGGAGGGGCTCAAGGGGCATGCATCGTCGCATCCGGGGACGTCGTCGTCGTCGTCGTCGTCGCAGCATGCGCAGCAGCACTACGGCGGGCCGAACGCGTTTCGGTTCAACCCCCGGAACGCCGAGGACATTTTCGCGGAGTTTTTCGGGGGCGCGAGCCCGTTCGGGGGCGGAGGAGGCGGAGGGAGAGGTGGCGGGCGTGGGGGCCAGTTCGGCGATGGGATGTTCGGGGGCTTCGGAGGCGGCGAGAGCAGCGTGTACCGGAACGGGGACGGCAACCCGGCGTTCTGGTCGTTCGGCGAGGGCCCGTCGTCGCACGCGCAGCCGCGGAAAGCTGCGCCTGTGGAGAATAAGCTGCTGTGCTCCCTCGAGGAGCTTTACAAGGGCAGCACGCGCAAGATGAAGATCTCGCGCAGCATTGCGGACGCCTCCGGGAAGACGGTGCCCGTGGAGGAGATTCTCACAATTGAGGTGAAGCCGGGGTGGAAGAAGGGCACGAAGATCACTTTCCCGGAGAAAGGGAATGAGCAGCCTGGGATGGTGGCCGCGGACTTGGTATTCGTCATTGACGAGAGACCGCATGATACATTCAAACGGGACGGGAATGACTTGATTGTCACCAAGAAGGTCTCGCTCGTCGAGGCCTTGACAGGGTGCAGCTTCACACTCGGGACTCTTGATGGCCGATCGCTTAGCGTCAGCATTCCGGATGTGATCCACCCGGGGCTCGAGAAGGTGCTGCCCAAGGAGGGCATGCCGGTCGCCAAGGAGCCTGGCCGCAGAGGCAGCCTCAAGATCAAGTTCGACATCGATTTTCCATCCAGACTCAGCGCCGATCAGAGAGCAGGCGTCAAGAGGCTGCTCGGGGGCGCGTGAGAGGGGCCCTGAAGTCTCTCCCTATTTCTGTAGAAGAAGATGAAGAAGGTAGGCTCCTCACATAACAATTCATTCTTTTCTTCCCTCTCTCAATACATTATTTTTTTGTATTTGCATTGCAGGTGTACGTAGAAGTATTAATCACGGGACACTCCACCTGCCCGTATGAATTGCTCAATTTTTTCCCAGCTTTGTACAAATTGCCAATGTTGCGTACCTTCTCGTGAAGGTTTCACCACAAAAGGTTAATGCGCTGCACAAGCTGCATTCTTCTTAGGTTATCAAATTGAGTATCCTCACTGATGTCTTTTCAAGATCTCAGATGTTCCGGTGCGTGGTCGGGTTGAGGTTTTTTTTTTTTGTGTAAGTGTGAAATAAGGTTGTAAATGGGTGTGAGTGTGCATCTCGGAGAATAGGAACCTTGCTCATAACTCTGTCGAGGCTGGAAATTCGGCTCTCTTGGTTTTGAATTGTATTTCGTAAGTTGGATGACCAGTTTCGGCACATTCAAGTCTGTTTTGATGTTTTGTATCCAATGGTGCAACGTCCGGTGATGTAAACCATAAACTGTGGATCATATTGATCTAGTGTGGTGGCAGACACTACCTTTCTTTCTCTTTTGCTTCAGTCACTTCTCCTTGGTCTCTTCTCTTCTTCCATAGTCTCTCTCTTCTGCAGTTTCCTCTGCAGGTTGAGGTAGTGTCTGCCAAAAAGCCACCGCTGATGCTTTAGCTATGAGAGCTGAGGACACTCTGCACCATTGAGATTACAGCTTGCACCGTCGTTCTCTCTTTCAAGGATAATCAGCTAAGTTGGACCGTGCACTTGGCCGAATATGGTCATAACCATTGGTGCGCTTAATGTTGCGTTGCTCACCAGTCTTAGGGTTACTGAAAGAGCCGATCTGGCTCCAACTTGAGACTACATTAGACTGGGAAAGGGCGATTGAGAGCTTGGTTACTGTTTGTTTGTGACTGAGGTTCCATGTTGCAAGCAGATATGTGGTGAAAAGTCCAGATGTGTGCCTCTGGTGTTGTATTTACGCTGCTGGAGTTCTCGAGGGTGAGCCAAAATGGTTCATCCTGTTCGTCGGCCTCTCGGATGACTTTCGATGTCCAACGGTGCAATGTCCAATGATGTAAATCAAAAACTGTTTAGTGTGGTGGCAAACACTTCCTTTCTTTCCTGTCTGTCTCTTTCTTCCTTTCAGTATTCTTCTCTCTGCAGTTTCCTCTGCAGTTTGAGGTCGTGTTTGCCAGAACGCCACCGCTGATGCTTTAGCTATGAGAGCTGAGGACACTCTGCATCGTGGAATCCAGAGAGTAGGCTTCGGGTTAAATTGAAGTAACTAGCCTTTGACCAAATTTTGTGTGAAACTAATGGTGTTTTGTGTGCGTAGTAGATCCTAGTGTCGTGTAGGACTAAACTCATGTTTCGGTGGGTTAATGCAGGATGGACGCTCAGTGCTTTGGCATTCTGTCCGTGGTATGAAGCATGGTATGGCTGGGGTCCACAAAATGAGATATTTATGTCTGTAACCAAAATCTCAGCTCCTAGTCTGCACATACAGAGTACCGGGCAGATATCGTAGCTCCCCTTTACATACTGACTGTGGTACACTGCACATTGACAATTCCCAGAGCCTTACAGCTGATGAACCTGCCACTGTCGTTTTTTTAGGTTAGTGTACCAGCCAGTTGCGCGTCGAATTCCATCATTGAAGAGAAATGAAAAGTACGAGTGAGTTCTCTCATTTTCCAGATGCTTCAACTTTCTTTGTGGATGCTCTTGTCTTGAAAGTAATGTCTATCCACTTCCGGACTCGACTGCAGTGTTTTCTTGAGAATTTTTATGGCCTTTCTTTTTCATCAGCTTCTGAATTTCAGTTGGAGTGGCCATTCGGACTACAAAGTTTCCGTCATGATGCTACTACGCATGTGAACAATTTCACTCCAAAAACTGTGAACAAAAAACCCGCTCTCTGTGCAAAACCTCTTTACAAGAAGACTCTGAAAGCATTTCGTAATTGGAATGTGAGGTACATGCATTTGAAGAGTGCAATGTCGTTCTTTTCTTCCATGTGCGGAAGAGATGAATGTACTTTGACTCAAGGTAATGACTTGTTTTCTTGCTTCACATTGAATAGCTTATATGAAATTATGTTCTACCTTGTGATAGGTCATTGCATGCCAAACATCACTACACTAAACATCGCATTTAGTGTTGCGCCCAGTAAATGACTCGTAAATGCTATAAGTTTTTACTCTTGATGCCAATTTTTACCGAGAGCACAACTCTCTATAGTATTCAAATAAGAGGATCATCATAAACATAGTTGTTAAAAATATTCACTTAAAGTAAAAACTTATAGCATTTACAAGTCATTTACTGGGCGCAACACCAAATGCGATGTTTAGTGTAGTTGCAAAGGTGTTTAGGATAAGAGAAATGGACTCGCAATGACTTGGGGTACAAAAAGTAGCAATCTACATAGGAAAATAACTTTATTTTTTGAATAGAGAAATAACTATTGGGTAGAAAATCTGAACGGTGGATAGAGTTATCATGCCATATTCTCATAATACAAAAAACTAGTTTTAGAAAAAAGTAATATCCTTACTTTTATACCTTATTGAGTAAAAACATGAGAGATGCCAAGAACTTTCCTTCACTCCTACCCGCTTCAAGAAGTGCAATAATCAACTCTACAATACTACTATTCACCTCTATAACATCCTACCTAGCTGCCCCAAAGATGAGCTTTCGATAGTTAAAGCACAATAACTTTCTCTCCATTAGTCCAAAAAAGAGAAACAAATTACATCACCGCAAAGATAACCCCTATTCTCACTAAAATTTTCAAAAAGTTCTCTTCAAAACTTGATTATCAAGAACCTTGCCCAAAATAATTTTGTACCCAGGTACAGAATGTTCTGAAGGGGTTAAATAAATGAAAATATCTTCTATAGAGTGATGCTCAAATGGTACGCCAACACCCACGCATCACAGTGAGTCATGGTCAAAGCCAAAAACCTTGCCTTCATTGGTCCGTGCCTATTGAATCGTCTTTAGAGCAAATCCAAAGAGTTTAACTTAGTTGCTGCCTCGCCGAACTAGCGTCAACGACGTAGCAGGAAACATTCCGAGAATGATCTTCCATAAGTCGGTAAGCAATTGTCGGAGTCGACAAAGACATAGATGCACGTTGACCAGAACTTGAAGGGCACAAGTTCAGAAATCAGGCAGGCACCTCGAGCATCGGAGAGAGCAAGTGCAGTAGACAGAATTCTAGTGTCAAGGATATGGAGTGCGCTTGCAAGAGATCAGTCCTTCCACAAGAAAAATACGAGATTCATGTAGCATTGACCAACTCGGGCGTTGGAACAAACGCTTTGCGGTATGAGCGCCTCCGCTTCGCGCTTCTAGGCAACAGCAAGTGGTTCCCCAAGGTGCCTTTGGGGATCTTGGTCTGGAGTGCGCTCCATGTGCTGGTCGTCGTGGGCGGCGCCTCTCTCCTGCTCCTGCCTTTGGTGGCCGCTGTAGCCCTTGGAGTGGCTGCGGACTGCATCCTGGGCACCATTTCCGGGCTGTACACTCTGATGTCAGTTCCCTTGGTTGCCCTTGTTTTGATCGTGTTCGTGATGAGGCTGAGCTGGGCGCTGATGCTTTGCGACGGCGAGGACATCAGAGTGGTGTGTGAGTGGTTTATGGTGTTCTGGAGAGATTATATGAATCTCCCACGAACGTGTTACCTCTTTCTTACGGGCAGGTTGACTCGGGATATTTTCAATGAGTTGTACCTGCCGAGGTCGCGCCATGGTTGGAGATTGGTGGGCAGGTGGTGTGAGGAGGTTGTGCACTTGCACGACACCTTTGTCATATAGTTCTTGCACTTGCAATTCAAGGGAAGAGAGTGACTTAGGCCAGGGGGACAGGAGAAAGTATAGATATTCTTGTACATTCCGTTTTGGATGACTTGGTGATAAGCAACATGTTTGAGTGTGAAGCGGCAGGTTTGCTAGAAGCGGGTTGAACCCTGAGCTCATGGTGATTTTGAACATGTTGAATCATGTCCCCGCAAACTTGATTTCAATCGTGAGAGTGGATCTTTTGGGGAAATTTGTTCTCCTTTCTCACTTAAGGGAAGGGAGCATTTTGAGTAGCGAACTTGTATGATAAGGGGATCGCATATGGAGCATTCCATCCAGGGTTGTAGATTTCCTGGCAATCTCAAAGACGGAGCTTTGTGGTATTTATGATTTTGGAGTCTGAATTCAGAGTGGAAAAATCATTCGCGTGGAGAAGCTTCTTGTAGAGTTTTCAGGCATGAGACGGAACTCAGGCTTTAAGCGCAGACAGAGTATTTGTCGATGATGATTTTAGAGTTTCTGGTAAATCTAGGGTTGGGCACGAATTTCGCACAGCTGAAATTCAGAGTTTCTTCAGAATGATCCGTTTGCAGTTTCGGAAGTCCTGTTATACTTCCGAAATGAGCATCAGATTGGATTTGTGAATATAGATAGCCTTTGATTTGAAAGTCGAATCAAGACATTGTAGTGCTTCAAAAGATTAGGTTTAGACACGAATTTCGCGTATGATGAGTGTTGCTCGAGTTCAAAGTTGAAGAGGTCCGTGTAGACAGTTTTAGCTACATTTATGAAGGGAGCGTCACGAGACTGGATTCAGGGATTTGAATACTCTTTGAATGCAAAGTCGAAGAATAACATCTTAGTGTTTCGGAAGGTAAGGTCAGCCTAGACATTTCGCGCTGCTGATCAAGGATGTCAGGTGACGGAGCCACTCAAACAGCTGACTCCGACGGCTGCATCTCGGCGTCGGAGCTGCACCACCGCATGCTGGAGACGAAGAAGCAGTTCCGAAAACCGGAGGTTGCGAGAGGCGCGTATGTCGACGTCTAAAGTGGAGGTGCTCGTGCACCCTCCAGGCCCCAACTCTCGTCTCACCTCGGGCGACCTGTAGAACCAGGTGAGATGGGTGCTGCCGGACGTCGAGAATCCCAAGTGGGTGTTCGTGAAGAACAAGGCGCTGCTGAGGAAGGTGGTGATGGTGCGCATGCCCGCGTGCTTCCAGAGCCTGACGAGATGGTGCGGCGCCCAGTGGCGGGAGGGGCGACTGTGGAGGCCCTGTTGAGTTGCCCGGCGAAGACGACGATGAGCATGGATCCGTCCTCCTCGACACCGTCGTGAAACCCACGAACCCGATCACGAACTACATCACGCAGTATAGCGGCATCACGGCGGCCATGCTGGTGCCCGTCGCGACGGCCCTGGCGCAAGTCTAGACGCACATCCTCGCCGTGGTGCACACGGACACAATTCCCGTGGGCAACTCCCTGGGGAACAAGCTGGCGCACGCACGCATCATCGACACGGTGGTGCTGTACGAGAGGCGCCACAAGCTGGAGGTCCGGGCGCTCATCTCCCGGCAGCTGCAGGGCTCGATCCAGGGCGACGACCACGGCCACGATACACACGCCCGCCGCCATGGACCTGGCTCTTTTGAAGATCCGCAGTGGTTCGGGTTTTCCCAGTATTGCGAAGCCCAAGTGTGAGAGCCTGATTCTCGTGCTGGCGCGTCGCGGTCGCCGAAGCGTGCTCGTTGATAGACGCGAGGAGGTGCAGCAGCACGCCATGAGTTCCTGCGATGCGGTTGCGGTAGCTTCAGACGACGAAGTTTGTGTGAAGGCGGTGGAGGAAGTGGGGAGAAGTTGGGTGGATGTCGTGTGGGTCAGTTCCGGGACGCGGATCAAGCGTTGGAGGATCGGTTGAGGAGAGTGTAAGAAAATCACTAGTAGCCATTTCTCATGTTTAAAAACACATTGGATTTGAGATTCTCACTCAAAGATGCAGGTGTAGATATTCTTTTCATTGAGAATGTGAAAAAGGTGCCGTTTTCTTGGCCTCTGTGACCAAATTTTGACTTACTTGCTTTGAAAATTCTTGAAGCAGTAAGTGAAAATTGATACTCGGTTAGCCTCTAGTGTTACTTTGGAAATAGATCACTAGATTTTTAGGTCAGTGAGGTTCTACAAATCCTTTGGTTTGGGCGATGATTTTTTTTAATGAAATAGAAGAGCTTATTTTACCGTGTTTGCGAAGACCTCAGTAGAGTAAGTAAAAAACATGGGACCTTCGAGTCATGGGACGAGCACAAAAGACGACATTCTGGCCAAACATGAAACCTTCCAGTCAAGCTTTATGTTGAAAGTGCTCACAAAACGTGTCTGTGCTAAAGGAATCTCCTACTTCACAGAACATCTTAGTCTCAACAGTGCACTACCGGTACTGTTACGGTACCATCTAAACTAACCCCATTCAATATAATCAGGGACCACCACTGTGGCACAACATTGAATTAATAAACCTTCTCGTTTGTCCTCACGTTCATTGGAGAGGATGATAAACTTGTTCCGATCCTGCTCGTCGGTGTGGTTTCGACGAAGGACCGGAGAACATCCCGAGAATGGGCCTCACTTAGTCGGCAAGCGTTTGTCGGTGTCACCGAAGAAACAGATGCACGTCGACCAGAACGTGAAAGGCACAAAAACCAGGCAGTCTGAGAAAGCTGAGCACCTCAAGTCCAAGAGAGAGCATGTTCAGTGGCACTCGAGGTGCACACAGAATTCTAGTATCTAGGCTATGGAGTGCACTCGCAAGAAATCAGACGCTCCACATCAAGCATACGAGATTCATGTATCATTCACGAACTCGGCTTCGGGGTATGAGCGCCTCCGCTTTGCGCTTCTGGGCAACAAGTGGTTCCCCAAGCGGCCTTTAGGAATCCTGCTGTGGAGTGCGCTCCATGTGCTGCTCGTCGTGGGTATTGCTTCTCTCCTGCTCCTGGCTTCGGCGATCATGATTATTGAAGGACTGGTAGTGGACGTTGAAGTTGATTCAATCTGTGGCGTTGAAGTTTCAGAAATTTTGTGAGTATGTTACTATGTAAGTCGTAATTGAGATTCTATGGTCAAACCTAGAAATAAAAGTGTTTGTTTCCTTTCTTACTCATCGCACTAAAATTCACTGTTTTGAAGTGTTTTTTTGTGTACAAAATTCGGGGTTAAATCTGGCGACACATCAGACTTTCCACTCGAGTTTTATATTCATAGTGCACGCAATACTTCTCCGAGCTAAAGGAATCTCCAGCTTTACAGGATATTTGATTCTCAACAGTGCACTATTGTGCCAGCGCTACACTAAAGATGATATTTAGTGTAACCAAAGATGGCATTTAGTGGGGCTTTAGTGTCTGTAGTGGACACTAAATGCAAACCCATACACTAATTGTCAATTATACAATTAGTGTAGTGACAAAACTACACTAAATGTCAACTACTACACTAAATGTTGATTCTAGTAAATAGTGGAACTTAGGTTTTTTTACATGTGGACATTTAGTGTATGAAACATAGAAAATGATTATGTGCACATTTCGAGCATCAAAGTAAAGAAGGTTACGAGTGCATTGAAAAAAAAAAGAATTGCAAAAGAAAGATTGGAAAAAATATAATGTGGTAAGGGAACAAAAAAGAAATCCCAAAAGTAGAAACAAAAAGAATGTGCATATTGAAAGATATGAATTTGCAAATATAAGATTGGAAAAATAAGAAAATTGGAATTCAATGGAAAGTGAGAGAAGAAAGATATATTGGAAAATTAAAAAAACATGGATATAAAATAAATGAAAACTAGATAAATATTAAATAAACAAACATACAATAAATGTTCATTAAGTAGAATATTGGATACTAATATAATAAATATTAAAGAATGAAATTGGTAAAAACAAACATTAAATAATCATGGATCATGATAAATGAATATGTATCAAAATTAAATATTCACAAAACTTACAAATATACAAAAGTATGATATTATTATTTTTAAATATTTAAATACTCATAAAAATCATGATATACTGTGACAAACAAAACTGAGTACAATTTTTACTCACTTCCATTCAAAAAATCATACCATGAGTATAGGCGGGCAAAACCAAAATGTGTACAAATCAAAGTTGTAATACATGATGTATTACACAATGCTAGAAAATTTGAGGTGGAGTTGAATTGTGGTTTGGAAGATATCAAATGCCAAAATAGAGTATGCCTTCATACTCACTTTTGTTCAAGATTGGTATAAGAGCTTTCAGAATATACACAATTTGGAATGAAGCCAATTTTCTTTGATGTTGTCTTTATGGTATTGTAAACCATCATCTTGAACATGTGTATGCCTTTCATCAATGGAAATCAACCTTTGTGTGCTTGAGATAAATCTCAAATTGTGGAAAAATAGATGTTTTCTTGTGAGAATGGCATTTGATAATCCTTTGTGGAATTGATAGCATGGAATATTAGTGGACATCATAAGTGACAAACGTGAATCAATATTGGCCACTATTGCATGTATTTCATTTTGTATTTGATTTTTTTTAGTATTCAACAAACTCCTATATAAACTTGATTATTTATATTGGAATGATGTGATGGTTTTCTTCTTTGACCTTATTGATGTCACAATGCTCATCAATGGAAGCTTTCCATCCACCACTTTGATTTCACTTACTTGCATTTTGATGATTTCGTATCATAAAATACTCAATGCTCCATTTTGCCCCTTCTTTGATTTTCATACCAAGAATAGTTTTAATTGCATTCTTGGTATATTAAACTTTCTTGTGGATGCTTTTGTCTTGAAAGTAATGTCTATCCATTTCCGAACTCGGCCGTAGTGTTTTCTTGAGAATTTTACGGCCTTTCTTTTTCATTAGCTTCTGAATTTCAGTTGGAGTGGCCATTCGGACTACAAAGTTTCTGTCATGATGCTACTACGCATGTGAACAATTTCACACCAGAAACTGTGAACAAAAAACCCGCTCTCTATGCAAAACCTTTTTACAAGAAGACTCTTGAAAACATTTCGTAATTGGAATGTGAGGTACATGCACTTGAAGAGTGCAATGTGGTTCTTTTCTTCCGTGTGCGAATGAGATGAATGTACTTTGACTCAAGGTAATGACTTGTTTTCTTGCTGCACATTGAATAGTTTTTATGAAATTAGGTTCTACCTCGTGTTAGGTCATTGCATGCCAAACATCACTACACTAAACAAAAAGAAGAAGAAGAAGAAGAAGAACGCCGGTCTCCGAAGGAGGCCGGCGTGAATAAAGTGTTTGTTCGTTCCACTACTAAGACCATGCCCACTGGACAAGGAATTAGTAAGCTGGAACTACTTCCCTCTCTCGAGGGTAGACACTATGTAACAAGAAGCCAAGGGGCCACAAAACAATCAACCAACCAACAAATCACAACCCAAGCGACTAGCCAACGAACCAACCATAAACCAAGCAAGAAGTCAAAAAACCTCAAAACAAGCAAGTCATGATAAATCAAGGTTGGGGAGGAATTTAAGGGGGATCCTGTGTATCTGGGAGGACTTGATTGTTTTCGATTTTGCGTTTATGCAGGAGAATGGACATGGCATATTGAATAGCTATGGTGTTAATGTTTTTAAAGGAGGTTTTAATTGTTTCAATGGGTATCTTGAAGTTATCTTCTAGAGATTTCATAGATGGGGTAAAGGTGGTGGCACGAGCGCCGGAAGTTATTACAATAAGGGGGTCGACATTCCATCCGAGGGCGATGATGTCGTCAATAAGGGGTTGGTATTTATCTATTTTATTTTGGATTGTTTCCGGGGAAAATCTGTCATTGCAATATGTGAACTCAATGAATTGAATGGTGTATTCTTGGTTGATGTTATCGGGTGGTGGGTCATTATATGGTAAACCTTTAACGCAGAGGATGTCCAGTTTGAGCCGAGCGTTACACTGACATCTTTGGGTCATACATGAGCATGGGAGTAGCCAAGGGGGGACCGTATTTTCTTGTGGATTATTATTAAAAGTGCCGGCGTTCATTAATATGAAACATCTCGATTTATTGTAGGATGTAATTAGTTTTCGGACTTCCCATACCGCTTTATTGTGTCTTTTAACAATTAAAGAGTGAATGTGGTGGTTTTGGCATTTGAGTAGAACATGGAGCCATGTGTCGGGATCCGTTGAGGGGCATATGGGACATGTTATGGATGGGAATCTTTCTGTTCCAAAGAAGAGTTGTTTGCGAGCGTTTCCCATATACTGGCCAGTACGGAATTTGATGAGGCATGTTATTTGTGAGTCTGAGATGATGGGGTTTTTCCAAAAGTTTGTAGAGAGTTCATTGTCTATGTCGTTATTGTTAGTCCATTTATCTATGTTAGGAATATTTTCTGAGATTGTGTCAAGGTTGTTGTGGAGGTCTTGTTTTTTGAGATATTTGCCCAAAAATCTAATTGGGCCTTTGTCGGGGGTATCTTCTTTGGAAGGCCAATCTTCTTTTTGAAAGTAGTATGGGGTGGCATGGGCGTGTTCGTGCGGGTCTTTGGCATTTTTGTGTGTTTTTTCTCGGCCTTCTTTTGCAAGTTTGTCTGCTTGTTCGTTGCCATCAATGTTGGCATGGGCTCTGACTTTGTGAAGGGTTGTGATTTGTGTGCGGTTTTGTAACATTTGTACCATTGATGTTAATATGGTTTGGTCGGGGTGACTGTTGTGAAGGGTTGGGTGTGTTATTTGAGTGTTTAGCAGATAGAGTGCATTTATACAATCGGTGAATATATGTGCAGGTTCATTTTTGTATTTTGTTGTGATGATTTGTAGTGTTTTGTGAATGGCCATAAGTTCTGCTTTGAGGATATTTTGTAGTCCATGGAGTCTTTTGGCTAGTTTAATTTCTTTGGTAGAATTATATATGCCATATCCAGCTTTTTCTCTGCGCCAAGAGCCCGGGCTAATTTGTTCCGGTGGTTTAAAGGAGCCGTCGGTGTAATAACTGTGTGCGGGGTTAAATTTTGGTGTGGTATGAGTTGGGTAGTTTGGAAGGGGGGGAGGTATAACGGAGTAGTTTAATGTGTTGTTGATATAGTTTAATTTTGACCAATTTTTACTTTTGTTTCTACACTAAACACTGAATATAGTGTAGAGGGATTATTGATGTAGATCACTCACACTAAATTCCATCAAAGCATGTGCATGCCAAGTTCTAATTGGGTATTTGTTCTCAAGCAAGTGTGTGAGAGTCAACAATTGCATGTAAATTTTCAATTAGTGTAGAAAATTTCAAATAGTCTGGTCTACACTATACTCACGGAACGGTGTAGTTGCAATGGTGTTTAGGATAAGAAAAATGGACTTGCAACGACTAGGGGTACTAAACGTAGCGATTTACATAGGATTTTTTTTTAATTTTTTGAATAGAGAAATAATTGTTGGATAGAAAATCTGATTGGTGAATAGAGTTATCATGCCTTATTCTAATAATACAAAAAAATACTTTTAGAAAAAAGTAGTATCCTTACCTTTGTACTTTATCGAGTAAAAACATGAGAGATGCCAAGAACTTTCCTGCACTCCTACCCGCTTCAAGAAGTGCAATAGTCAACTCTATAATACTACTATTCAACTCTACAACACCCTACTTAGCTGCCCCAAACACGAGCTTTTGATGGTTGAAGCACAATAACTTTTTCTCCATTAGTCCAAAATAATTTGTACCCAGGTACAGAATGTCCTTAACCCCTAAGGTATCGTGACAATTTTACACCAAAAACACTTCAAAATTAACGGATTCTAGTGCAATGAATAAAGAAGGTAACAAAAACTTTTATTTTTAGTTCTGACCGTAGGATCTCAATAAAGGCTTATTAAGTAATACATGTACAAAATTTCATAAACTTTGACCCCACAATTTGAGAGATTATAGTGTTTGAAGTCAAGCATATGGTTCATTTTCTTCCCTGCGTTTAGTAGATCAGCAGACTTTGACTTCAGTTGGTGTCAAAAAATTTCACTACACAAGGTCTAAATTCATTACCATCTTGTTAAGTACGATGTTAGATCCTTACACACCAATTTTTTGAGGTAGAGACGAGGTGTAGCATATTCAAAACAAGTGTGCAAGGAGTGGAGGCTCAAAATTTGTTAATTCACACTTTAATTTTTTTTGAACTCAATATGTTTTCGATTGATAATCCGAATGGTTAATAAGAAGGTTTACATTACATATTGTTGTGGAAAAAATAAAAAGTGAAAAATATAAAGATACCTAGGTTTTAAGTGGAAAAGAAGAAGTTTTTTTGGTACCTTGCCCGACAATGAGTGACAATGTGTGAAAATGTTTGACTTGGGTTGGTATGCTATTTTTCACTAAAGACAAGAACTTCTTTTTGACAATATGAAGGGAAACAATATTACTTGCGAACACTGAAAATCTCACTTTCAATAGAGTGTGCTATAAAAAGTTTTTGGAGGTGCCCGAGGTGCTCGCCCTCCCCATTTAAAATTCAAAACCCTATAACTTTTTCATCAAATGTCCAATTTAGAAAAAAAAAAATTCCCACTAAGGTCTTGGTAATGTCTTTCTATAGTAAAAATTTCAAAGAAGAGTGTTGGAAATTGACACCATAGGAACCTGACCAAACTTTCAAAAAGCCCATTTTTGACACTTGGTACCTCAGGAGTTAAGGGGTTAAGGGCCGGTTTATACTTGGGGCCAGATTGAGGGCCGGCTGGAACTCTCCAAGTTTCAACTAATAGGGTCTTTCAATCTCTCAAAATCCAACCCAAGAGCTTTATACTTGGGGCCGGCCGGAACCACATTTCATCCTATGTGTCATCTTAGGTGGCATGGTTTTGGCGCCAAACCATCCGGCCCCAAGGGAGCAATCGAGACAAGGTTTGGGGTGGCCCAAACTCCCATCTAGGGCCGGACTCGGTTCCTCCGTTGAATCCTTCAAAACATTTACCGTCAATTAATATAGTTTTAAAAAAAAAAATTAAAATTAAAATTAATTTTTTTAAATTTAAATTTAAATTTTGAAAAAATAAAAATACTCCTTCCTTTCGGATATGCACCCCAAAAAAGGATTTGGTCAAATAAAGTAAATAAGACTCTATTTTACAATAGTCAAAATAGGAAGAGGAATTTAAAGTTGCATACATGTGAAAAAGAGCTCTCTTTTATTTTAGACCTATTAAAAATAAGAGAAAAAGGAAAAAAATTATGAAAACATAAAAAATACTCTTATTTAAAAAAAAAATTTAAATGTCGTAAGGAAGGAAAACACATGAAGTAAATATGTGAAACCTATTTTTCTTCAAACTAGGAAAGCAACAAAGACAAAGGCTTGACATATGTGCTTCTATAATTTTTAGTTGAGCCTTATAAAAGACTAAGACACTTAAAAATTGGAAATTTGGCCCTAGAATCCGGCCCCAACACTTTACATTGACTAGGGCCAAGATGATGAATTTGAAATCCGGCCCTAGAATCCGGCCTCAATGCTTTACATTATTTGGGGCCGGATTGAAGGTAAATCCGGCCGGCCTTCCATCCGACCCCAACTCTGATGTAAACCGGCCCTAAGTAAGGGAAAATATCTTCTATAGAGCAATGCTCAAATGGTACGCCAAGATCCACACATCACAAGGCCGATGCACATGACTACCATATGGGGCTTCATCTCCCACATATGGTCCCTAAAAGCTTGGGTTTGGCTCCTCATGCCCACATGAGTTTCACAGTAAAATCCAAAGTGGTTCCAAACCAAACCATTTGGTTACCGTCTTCTTATTTACCTATTTAACCACATTATTACCACAATGTTCCAAGTGCGTTCCCAATGAGTTCCCGTGTTGTTCCCCAAAGTTCCCACTGCGTTCCCCAATGTGTTCCCACGGTTCCTAATGCGTTCTCCGTGTTCCCAAAGAGTTCCCAATGCGTTTACATGTGGGAACCAATTTACATATTTAAAATTTATCCAAATTTACCTTTTAATATGTGGGGCCCACCACCAATTGTTGGGGTTCCCAAGCGGAGGCTCATCCGCACCATGTGCGTCTTACTACAGTGAGTTATGGTCGAAGCCAAAAACCTTGTCTTCATTGTTCCGTGCCTATTGAATCGTCTTTAGAGCAAACCCAAAGAGTTTAAGCTTAGTTGCTGCCTCGCCGAACTAGCTTCCACGACGTAGCAGGAAACATTCCGAGAATGATCTTCACTCAGTCGGTAAGCAATTGTCCAAGTCGACAGAGACATAGATGCACGTTGACCAGAACTTGAAGGGCACAAGTTCAGAAATCAGGCAGGCACCTCTAGCATCGGAGAGCGCATGTGCAGTAGACAGAATTCTAGTGTCAAGGATATGGAGTGCGCTCGCAAGAGATCAGTCCTTCCACAAGACTTCCACGAGATTCATGTATCATTGACGGGCGTTGGAACAATCGCTTTGCGGTATGAGCGCCTCCGCTTCGCGCTTCTAGGCAACAGCAAGTGGTTCCCCAAGGTGCCTTTGGGAATCTTGGTCTGGAGTGCGCTCCATGTGCTGCTCGTCGTGGGCGGTGCTTCTCTCCTGCTCCTGCCCTTGGTGCCCGCTGTAGCCCTTGCAGTGGCTGCGGACTGCATCCTGGGCACCATTTCCGGGCTGTACACTCTGATGTCTGTTCCCTTGGGTGCCCTTGTATTGATCGTGTTCAGCCTCGTGCTGCTTTGCAACGGCGAGGGAATCAGATGGGTGTGTCATTTGATTATGGTGTCCTGGAGAGATTATATGAATCTCCCAGGAACGTGGTACCTCTATCTTACGGGCAGGTTGACTCGGGAACTTTTCAATGAGTGGTACCTGCCGAGGTTCCGGCCTGGTTGGAGATTGGTGGGCAGGTGGTGTGAGGAGGTTGTGCACTTGCACGACACCTTTGTCATATAGTTCTTGCACTTGCAATTCAAGGGAAGAGACGACGAGGGGACAAGAGATAGTTTAGACCTTCTTGTACATTCCGTTTTGAATGATTTAGTGATAAGCAACATGTTTGAGTGTGAAGCGGCAGGTTTGCTAGAAGTGGGTTGAACCCTAAGCTCATGGTGATTTTGAACATGTTGAATCATGTTCCCGCAAACTTGATTTTCAATCGTAAGAGTGGATGTTTCGGGGAAATTTGTTATCCTTTTTCACTTAAGGGAAGGAAGCATTTTGAGTAGCGAACTTGTATGATAAGGGGATCGCATATGGAGCATTCCATCCAGGGTTGTAGATTTCCTTGCAATCTCAAAGACGGAGCTTTGTGGTATTTATGATTTTGGAGTTTGAATTCAGAGTGGAAAAGTCATTCGCGTGGAGAAGCTTGTTGTAGAGTTTTCAGGCATGAGACGGAACTCAGGCTTTAAGCGCAGACAGAGTATTTGCCGATGATGGTTTTAGAGTTTCTGGAAAATCTAGGGTTGGGCACGAATTTCGCACAGCTGGAATTCAGAGTTTCTTCAGAATGATCCGTTTGCGGTTTCGGAAGTCCTGTTATACTTCCGAAATGAGCATCAGATTGGATTTGTGAATGCAGATAGCCTTTGATTTGAAAGTCGAATGAAGACATTGTAGTGCTTCGAAAGATTAGGTTTAGACACGAATTTCGCGTATGATGAGTGTTGCTCGAGTTCAAAGTTGAAGTGGTCCGTGTAGACAGTTTTAGCTACATTTATGAAGGGAGTGTCACGAGACTGGATTCTGGGATTTGAATACTCTTTGAATGCCAAGTCGAAGAATAACATCTTAGTGTTTCGTAAGATAAGGTCAGCCTAGACATTTCGCGCTGCTGATCAAGGATGTCAGGTGACGGAGCCACTCAAACAGCTGACTCCGACGGCTACATCTCGGCGTCGGAGCTGCACCACCGCATGCTGGAGACAAAGAAGCAGTTCCGAAAACCGGAGGTTGCGAGAGGCGCGTATGTCAACGTCTAAAGTGGAGGTGCTCGAGCACCCTCCAGGCCCCAACTCTCGTCTCACCTCGGGCGACCTGCAGAACCAGGTGAGATGGGTGCTGCCGGACGTCGAGAATCCCAAGTGGGTGTTCGTGAAGAACAAGCCGCTGGTGAGGAAGGTGGTGATGGTGCGCATGCCCGCGTGCTTCCAGAGCCTGACGCGATGGTGCGGCGCCCAGTGGCGGGAGGGGCGACTGTGGAGGCCCTGTTGAGTTGCCCGGCGAAGACGACGACGAGCATGGATCCGTCCTCCTCGACACCCTCCTGAAACCCCAAACCCGATCACGAACTACATCACGCAGTATAGCGGCATCACGGCGGCCATGCTGGTGCCCGTCGCGACGGCCCTGGCGCAAGTCTAGACGCACATGCTCGCCCTGGTGCACACGGACACAATTCCCGTGGGCAACTCCCTGGGGAACAAGCTGGCGCACGCACGCATCATCGACACGGCGGTGCTGTACGAGAGGCGCCACAAGCTCGAGGTCCGGGCGCTCATCTCCCGGCATCTGCAGGGCTCGATCCAGGGCGACGACCACGGCCACGATACACACGCTCGCCGCCATGGACCTGGCTCTTTTGAAGATCCGCAGTGGTTCGGGTTTTCCCAGTATTGCGAAGCCCAAGTGTGAGAGCCTGATTCTCGTGCTGGCGCGTCGCGGTCGCCGAACCGTGGTCGTTGATAGACGCGAGGAGGTGCAGCAGCACGCCATGAGTTCCTGCGATGCGGTTGCGGTAGCTTCAGACGACGAAGTTTGTGTGAAGGTGGTGGAGGAAGTGGGGAGAAGTTGGGTGGATGTCGTGTGGCTCAGTTCCGGGACGCGGATCAAGCGTTGGAGGATCGGTTGAGGAGAGTGTAAGAAAATCACAAGTAGCCATTTCTCCTGTTTAAAAACACATTGGATTTGAGATTCTCACTCCAAGATGCAGGTGTAGATATTCTTTTCATTGAGAATGTGAAAAAGGTGCCGTTTTCTTGGCCTCTGTGACCAGATTTTGACTTACTTGCTTCGAAAATTCTTGAAGTAGTAAGTGAAAATTGATACTCGGTTAGCCTCTAGTTCCGAACCTACTCGCCGGAGTGGGTTTCGACGATGGACCCGAGAACATTCCGAGAATGGGCTTCACTTAGTCGGCAAGCATTTGTCGGAGTCACCGAAGAAACAGATGCACGTCGACCAGAACGAGAAAGGCACAAAAACCAGGCAGTCTGAGAAAGCTGAGCACCTCAAGTCCAAGAGAGAGCATGTTCGGTGGCACTCGAGGTGCAGACAGAATTCTAGTATCTAGGCTATGGAGTGCACTCGCAAGAAATCAGACGCTCCACATCAAGCATGCGAGATTCATGTATCATTCACGAACTCGGCTTCGGGGTATGAGCGCCTCCGCTTTGCGCTTCTGGGCAACAAGTGGTTCCCCAAGTGCCCTTCAGGAATCCTGCTGTGGAGTGCGCTCCATGTGCTGCTCGTCGTGGGTATTGCTTCTCTCCTGCTCCTGGCTTCGGCGATCATGATATTTGAAGGACTGGTAGTGGACGCCTTGGTTATCTGTATGGACGGTCGAGGTGCTGCTACTTCTAAACATGTCAAAGCTTGTTGGGGGTTCCCTGTTTGGAGATCGGTGGGCAGGTGGTGTGAGGAGGTTGTGCACTTGCACGACACCTTTGTCGTGTAGTTGTTTTCACTTGCAATTCAAGGGAAGAGAGTGACTTACGTCAGGGGGATAGTAGATAGTTTAGATATTCTTCTACGTTTCGTTCTGAACGATTTATGGTACGCAACATGTTTGTGAGAAGCGGCAGTTTTGCTGGAAGTGGGTCGAACTGGAAGCTCATGGTGACGTTCAACAAGTTGATTATGTTTCCGTCAACTTGATTTCAATCGTAAGAGTGGATGTCTCAGAGGAATTTCGTATGCTTTTTATTCAAGGGATGGGAGCATTTGGAGTAGTGAACTTGTATGATAATGGGATCGTATATGAAGCATTCCATCCAGGGTTTTAGATTTCCTTGCAATCTCAAAGATGGCTCAACTTTGTGGTTTGTTTGATTTGGAGTTTGGAATCACAGTGCAAAAATCATCTGCGTGGAGAATCTAATCTTCTAGTCGAGTTTTCAGGCATGGGATTGAATTTAGGCTTTAGATTCTAAGCGCAGACACAGTTTTGTCGAAGGAGAAGATGATTTTAGAGTTTCTGGAAAATCTAGGGTTGGACACGAATTTCGCACAGGTCAATTTCAGAGTCGAAGACATCCGTGCGTAGTTTCGCAGACCTGTTACACATCTGTTGCATCAGTTTGGATTCCGGGATATAGATAGCGTATGAATTGAAAGTCGAATAAAATCATCCTAGTGCTTCGGAAGGTTAGGGCTAGACATGAATTTCGCACATGGTGAGTGAAGTTCGAGTTCAAAGTTCAAGAGGTCCGTGTGGAGAGTTCCTGCTACATTTGTGAAGGGAGCGTCACGAGACTGGATACAGAGATCTAGGTTGCCTTTGGATCTACAGTCGAAGAAAAACATCTTAGTATTTCAAAAATTAGAGTAAGAATAGAAATTTTGCGCTGCTGCTCAAGGATGGCAGTTGACGGAGCCGCTCCCATAGATCCGGACTCTCATTCCGCCGGCTCCATCTCGGCGCTGCACCACCGCGCGCTGGAGAAGAAGAAGCGGTCCTGCGAACCGGAGGACACGAGAGGCGCGTATTTTGACATCTAGGGGACGGAAGTGAAAGCAGAGGTGATCGTGCAGCGCCCAGCCCCAACTATCGTCCCACTACACTAATTCTCAATTTTAGTGTAGCGCTGGCACAATAGTGCTTTGTTGAGAATAAAATATATCATGTCAAACCTATCGTCTCACTTCGCTACACCAATGAAATGCTTTGCAATCAATGTTCTTGGGCCCTACCCCATGCAAGCTAAAGCTCCCCCATAGTACCCAAGGTTGACCAATAGTTCCCCCAAACCTTTCCCAATGCAAGACACCATGTGCATGTGGTCCCGGTTACTAACATAAGACCCTAAGATTCGGGGTACCTATCCAATGTACTTTGGTGACTTTCAGGAAAACTCAAACTGCACACAAAAAACACTTCGAAACAGTTAATTTTAGTGCGATGAGTAAGAAAGGAAACAAACACTTTTATTTCTAGGTGAGACCATAAAATCTCGAGCTTGACAGGATATTTTATTCTCAACAGTGCACTATTGTGCCAACGGTACACTAAAATTGAGAATTAGTGTAACCACACTAATTGATTTGTAAATGCTATAAGTTTTTACTTTAGGTGGAGGTTTTTACTATGAGCATAACTATTGATACTCTTCAACGAGGTGAATCACAGTAAACATCCTTGGTAAAAAAATTCATCACGAGTAAAAACTTATAGTAACATTTTAAATAATTTTCTGTGCTTAACACTAATTCTCAATTTTAGTGTAGTGCTGATCACTTAAACCCCATTGATATGATAAATCTTTCTCCTTCGACCCCACAGTCATTGCAGAGGATGATAAACATGTTCCGTTCCGGCTCGCCGAACGAGCTTCGACGAAGGACGAGAGAACCATTCCGGGAATGATCTTCACTTAGTCGGCAAGCAATTGTCGGAGTCACCGAAAATACAGATGCACGTTGACGTGAACGTGAAAGGCACAAGATCGAATACCAGGCAGTCTGAGAGAGCAGAGCGCCTCAAGTTCGAAAGAGCGCAAGTTTAGCGGCACTCGTGGCGCAGACAGAATTCTAGTATCTAGGCTATGGAGTGCACTCGCAAGAGATCCGGTGCTCCACATCAAACGTACGAGATTCATGTATCATTTACCAACTCAGGCGTCCAATCAATCCCTTCGATGCACGAGCGCCTCCGCTTCGCGCTTCTAGGCAACAGCAAGTGGTTCCCCAAGGTGCCTTTGGGGATCCTGGTCTGGAGTGCGCTCCATGCGCTGCTCGTCGTGGGCGGCGCTTCTTCCATGCTCCTGGCTTCGGCGTTGGCGACTGCCTGGGGACTAGCATGGTACTGCGCCGCGTTCTTTGCGTATGCGGTCTTGACTCTGGCATATTTTCTGGTGCTTGCACCGTTTTGCTTGCTTTGGTTGTCGATGAGGGTGAGCTGGGCGCTGATGCTTGGCGATGGCGAGCACGGCGAGCGAATCAATGTGGCTTGGAAGGGCTTTCACGTCTGCTGGAAGGCATGTTTGGATGCAGGTATGTTTTTGCAGGAAATATGTCATGTTGAAGTTGTTTGGGGACTTGTCCATATGACTAGTGACATCTTGAAGGTGTGCCCGGGTTGGAGATTGGTGGGTAGGTGGTGTGAGGAGGTTGTGCACATGCACGACACCTTTGTCATGTAAGGTAGAGGCACCCAATTTCGATCCGCCACCCAATTCCGATCATTAGAGTATGCATGGCATGGTGCATGAAAATGGCAAATGCTTGAAATGGTACATGAAGTGACCCAAAACTGATAACTCAAAATTTGAAAACACCAGTCATTATTAGCATTGGGTCATGATGTGTGCAATTTTGGGTTGCTCCATGTCAATTGAGCTCTCGTTGGGGTATTGCCTCGAAAGTCGAACAAGGCCGATTGGTATTGGGTACCCTCCATGAGTTGGTAACCCATGGCATGTCTTGTATCTTTTTACTCACTCTCACTTACTGGCATTGGGTGAAAGAGGGCACCAAATCTCACCTACTCTAGAGTTTGATTATGGGCTTTGATGGTTTTTGGGCTTTTAAATTCTATATCAATTCCAAATCTCTGAGATTAAATGTGAAAAAATATTTGTTGAGTTTCATTCCTAATTCCGCATCGTTCTACATAAACGTTTTTGACATACAATGTCATTTGAGTCCCGAACTGGCTTAAGTGATCGGAATTGGGTACCTCTACCTTAGTTGTTTTCACTTACAATTGGGAAGATAGTGACTTAGGTTAAGGACGATAGTAGAAAGTTTGGTTTAGTCCTTCATCCATGTTCGGTTCAAATGAGTTAGGGAACAAACAACATATTTGAGTGAGAAGCGGCAAGTTAGCTAGAAGTGGGTTCCAAAGAGATTTGGTGGCGCCCTCTTTCTAGAATACATCTCCACTGGATCATACCTAACCCTTTGAGTAAATATAATCAGGACCAGAAGAATGTTAACCTTCACTTTTGACGTCACATTCATTAGAGATGATGATATACATCAACAGAAGATAATTTTACTCCAATTGATGTTCTGGTTCTTATAAATTTTGCGATATTATCAACCTATCATGTAACACTATAAGAAACCCGTGTTTTTTGTTATGTCCTTAATCATGTCAGCGTGTTTTTTTAATGTCTTGGAGCTAGCCCGTAATGTCCCCGTGAACGTGAGGATGTCCACGCGTCAATAATGAACAGTGGAGGTGGGAGGGTCCCGAAACGCGCGTGCGAAATAGGAGACGCGACGATGTCTCCAACAACGCGCCCGTCTCCGTGGACGTCATCGAGGACATCTTGGGTGACGCAAAACTGCCACGCTGGCAGCGGACAAGCGTTTCACCTGGGGTAAGAATGTCGAAGTTACTGCTGTGCAAGGTAGAAAGCAGCCCAACGTTAAAAAAAACAACAAAACGGGCAGCGGTCTACAAGAGGAGAAAAAAAAAGGCACGAGCCTTATAAAACAAAAAATAAAAAATAAAAAATAAAAAATAAATAAAGTATATAAAATTGAAGAATATTCTGATTATATTTATTAACTTTGATCCTCTGAAATTTTTGATTTGTCCACTTCGTATCAAAATGGTTTCCAATATAAAATTTAATTTTAAATATTAAAAATACAAAATATTAGTTAATATTATAATAATATTTTATAAAAACTGATTATTCTGTAATTAAAGCGGACATATTAAATTCAGTATTGTATATTTAAATATTAAATAATATTAATTAATTAATATAATATTAAAATACCACTTTTCTACCAAAACCAGAATTATAAGGAATTTAGGGTGATTTTGTAAAGTCCTTGGTGGCTTACCCATGTGGACATATTATATATTTTGTAGTTTACAGCACTTCATCTACATGGCAAACACAATTCTATGTCAGATAAGGTGACACGTCATTCTGTGTATAGGTCCACGTCACTTGAGACATCCAATTGAAGATGTCTCGAGTAACGTCTACATATCTTTGAGGACATCCTACAGAGACGTCTCTGAAAACATCAACAGTGTTTGGCAAAACATTGACATGTTCTGGAAAACATCATCGTGTCTTGCAAAACATAACCATCAAGTAGGATGAATTTCGTCAAGTTCATTGGATGAATAGAGGCGGCGAGGGTTAGCTGCTGCAGCCATAGTTAGGTCATGAGACCTTTAAGTAGAATTTGAGGTTGCACAAAGCTCACTTTGGCCTTCATTTCTCCAAGTAGTTAGAGTTTAGAATGTAGAGGTTGGAGTTTTAGAGTGTAGACTGAGTTTATAAGTTAGAATATTAGAGTTTAGAGTGTAGAGGTTAGAGTTTTGAGTGTAGAGGTTAGAGTTTAGAGTGTAGAGGTTAGAGGTGCAGTGTTGGACATGCAATGTGCTGTGAGCGACATATAGACATGACCATGTTGTAGAAGACGTATGCCGCAACACTTAGGAAACGTAGGGACGTCTTTTGAAACATCCCCGTGTCTATGGAGACATTCCTGGACATGTTCACAAACACGACAATGTTTTAGGCTACGATGTTGTGACACTTTAGCAATGTTCAATTTTGAGTACAGTGTAGGCTGTATTCGTCTATGTAATGACTATAAAGTGGAAGGCATTCATATTTTAAATTGCGTGTATATCATATTACCACATTTGCAAGTAGGCCAGTAAGCATGAATTTGGATGAATGTACATGTTACATGTATGATGAGATATTCATGTCTTGTACTCATGTCTTGTACAACGTATTCATGTCTTGTACAACATCTCTCAATGTCCCTCCAAAACACCATCACATACACAGGGTCAGCAATACCATGCATCAGGGGATGTCACGTCAGACACGCATAAGTTCTTTGAGACGTCTGCGATGACACCCTCATTGCCGACGACCATGGGTCGACAACGTATTGGAGGACGCGATCATGTCCATCGCCACGTCCTCTAGGGCATGGCGATGTTCAACAAAATCAGCATCAAAATCCAGGTAGCGTTGGCGTAGACGTCGAACAGGACATCTCCACGTCAACCCATGACGTCTTAAAAAACATAGCCATGTTACCAATGACGTCCCCGCAAACACGAATCTGAAAAAAAAACCATGCAAATCTCTGCTGACATGGCCTGCCACGTCACTCTTTCCCGGGTCCAGGTCAGACGCCACGTCAGATTCCACGTCACCATTGGATCGGATGAAATTCCCGGCCATGTGGCATTGCCCGTCATCCTGCCGCTTAGGTGTCATCTACGTGGCGCCCAGTTGGCACCATTTCCAGCCTCCCAAAATCTCCGAAAATCGTCCCTGTCGTAGGGATGTCCTCGCGTTTTTGGTGATGTCCCTACGCGTTATAGCGTGTTACACGCGTTGGTACGTCAGAGGGATGTAAATTCGGATGTCTACATGTCTCTTGGGACATGATTCAGGACGTGACAAAAAACACGGGTTTCTTATAGTGTAAGGTGGAGGGGTGCACATGAGTGTAATATTTAGGCTCTTCATGGTTTGAGGTTTTCAAAACGAATGTTGCAAGTGTGGTGAAGAAGCTGCCATCATCGCTGCTATTCTTGTCATCAAATTAAATCTTCCATCGGTTCATGAGACCCACAATATAAAAACAAGAGACCGCATGCGTTCTAAGGTACTTCTCTAGCACAAACGTCTTGGACACATCAATTTTAAGACATTGCATATTATGTCTCACCACGGTATCGTGAAGAGTTTACCCAAGTTGCCTTACGTCGTGCATATCATTTGTGAAACTTGCCAACAAGGCAAACAAGCGTGCGCTTCATTTTCCCAAGTATTTCCCAAACCACGGATATACTTCAGATTATTCATAGTGATGTATGTGGTCCCATTGAGAAACCATAATTGAACGGAGCTAGATATTTTGTTACCTTTACTTGTGATTATAGTAAAAATTATGGGTTTCTCTTTAAAAAACCAAAGACAGAATCCTAGATGAGTTCAAAAAAATTTTAAACCCCGTGGAGAACCAAACTGGGAAGAAGATCATTGCACTGCGCACGGACAACGGCTCTGATCACATGTCTCTAACTTTTCAACAACTTCTTATTAACCCCTAAAAGCCCAAGGCACTTTTCCTCATGAAACACTCCAAAACTGCCATCATCAACAAGTCGCAACAAAATCTAACATTTAAGTCTAATTTTAGACTTTTAACTCTACAATCTTGAAATGGACACGTATTTGAACATGCACTACAAATTTGGTTGCAATCCACTGCACGGATGTGTAGATTATAGCGTTTGAAGTGCAAAGAAAAGTATTTTTCCCCCCTTGCCCGGCAAGGTCAGCCTACTTTGACTAGGCATATCTTCTAGTTTTTACATTGAAATGTGATCAAATCTTTTACCAATATGACTTGTATGTTGTTAGCTATTTGTGTGCAAAATTTGAGGTGAATTCGAGGGGTAATAGACGTAGAAATATACACTTTAGTGAAAGAGGGTACAAAATGATGACAATTACTACATAAGTGATATGAAATTGTTTGTTTCATACAAGTTGTTGCATTTGAGAATCCCAATGGTGGAAACTTTCAATATATTTTTCACTAATTTTAGAAAAGGAAAAGACTAAAATTAGTAAAATCCATAATTTTCATGAATATATGGAATAAATAAAGCATTATGGGAAAGGGCAGTGCTTGAAATGGGGTGGCCATTGTTGACCGCCCCCGCAGCTGGACGGAAAAGGGAGATTTTTTTTAAAAATTAAATTAAATTTTATGAAAAAGGTTTTTTTTTGGCGGGCCCACTTCTGGCACGGGACGCTAGTAGGCCAGCTGACGGCTGGTTGTTTGCTGTTTTTTTTAATTATTTTAATAACTCTTTTAATAACTTTCAATGCTTTTTCTACTTGGACTTCGTGCATAGAAGTCTCGATTCCTTTCCTCGCCCTCTATGTCCCAAAATTCTGCCCTTTTTTTCTCCTCAAATTGCATTGGTTGACATGGCTGCCCCTATAGTCCAGACTCCCCATTTTGACCTTTGAATGCTAATAACTTTTGAACCAAAAGTCCAAAATCATATTTGAAAAATTCCCCATATAGATTTCATTAAGGACAATGCAGTGTAAAATTTTCATAAGAATTGGAGTATTTTTTCCACTCAAAGATACATGCCAAAGATCCAAAATGTACGCCCCAAGTACACTTGGGCTCTTAGGGGTTAGTACGAGCATTCAACATGACCTGCCGCAGTACTATTCACTGCAAAGAAATAGTATTTCGGAACGCAAGAATTGATCCATTGTTAAGATGGTCCGTTGCCTATGTTTTCAAAACAACATTCCCTCTCACTTATGGTGAGAGGCTATCAAGACATCAACCTTCATCCTCAATCAAGTTCCTACTTGCATTTAGTCATATATGACATCCAAAGAAGCTTTTTCCGGCATGAAACCTAATTATTACAGTTTCGTATATTCGGCACCCGTGTCTTCGTCCGCATCCCGAAAGAAAAAAGGTACAAATTGCCTCCAAAATCCTCTACTTGTATCCTTTTTGGCCTAAACAAATCCACCAGAAGATACTGCTGTTATTGCCCTCGCACACATCAAATCCTCATATCCAATGATATCACAATTGACAAGGACAAACATTGCAATATCTTCTCTGACATTTTTCAACCATATGTACTTAGACAAGACCAATTTAGACTAGTAATTTCTCAAATGGACCCGAGAGATGTATCCCTTGACGCAAGTACTATACACAAAGACTCGCTCCACCATTAGATCTCTTAGCTTCCATTGCCTTCACACACAAATCCCGCAACAACAATAGAGCCCGAACTTTCCTTAGACATCCCGCCAACTACCCAATCTAGTGATTTACCAGCCAGTCTCCCACCTCTACCACTTCGTTGTTCCAGTCGCACCACACGCCCTTCAGTACGCCTAGAAGGTTTCATAGGCAACAGAGAGGATTCGCATTTAACTTGTAAGGTTGCTTTAGATGGCCCCAATTGGGTTCAGATAATGCGTGAGGAAATAGAAAACTTGCAGGACATGAAAACATGGACACTTACCGCATTACCTCTTGGACATCACGCCATATCCTCCAAGTGGGAATTTAGTCTAAAATCGGCCCAGGGCAACATACCTAAGAGATATAAAGCCCGTGTAGTTGCTTGAGGATTTCAACAACAGGAAGGCGTTGATTATAACAAAACGCTTGCATCAATTGCCAAATACAACACTATAAAGGTAATTACCTCTTTAGCACACACCATAGGCTAGGACATTCATCATATGGATGTTAAAATGGCAACCTTAATAGTCATTTGAAAGAGAAAGTCTATATGCGTCAACCACCTAGACATATTGTCAAAGGAAAAGAAAATTTGGTACTATGTGAACTACACCAATCACTATATGGCCTTAAACAATCCGCACGAAATTGGAATAAAAAGAAATTTAATAGATGGCTTCAAAAACACGGCTTTCAACCATCTCATGCTGACACGAACCTTTATATCCTACGCCATGGCAACTTGATCATCATTCTCATTATGAATGTTGATGACGTATTCCTCGCCGGCAACTTTAAGGTGAAAATTTCATGGCTTCGAGAAAAGTTCTGCTCACGTTCAAGATTACTTATCTTGGTTTTGTCTCCAAGTTTATGAGCATACAATACGCACCATTCCCCCTCGTAATCAACATTCATCACACCAAATATGTGGAATCTATTCTTATCGAAGATGGAATGCAGGATTGCAATCCAACTCAAACGCCACTTGCCGCTGGCTTCACGACTTCTGCTCGAACCGGCACACCAAACGTTGATTCCACTTGTTACCGGTCTCTCATCGGCAAACTTTCTTTTCTAACCACTACACGTCCATATATCATCTACTTTGTCAACCTCCCATCAGGATACAATTCTGAACCTCAAACCACCCATTTTCAGGCAACGAGGCAAATTCTAAGGTATCTGTGGGGGACAATTTTTGAAGGCTTGTTTTATCCCTACTCCAACAATTTTAATCTTATTGGCTATAGCGATGCTGACTAGGGGGGGTCTTGACCAACGCAAGTCGACTAGAGCATATATCTTTAAGATAAATGGTACTCCAAATACTTGGAACACAAAAAAGAGACATGTATTGCATTATCAGCAACTAAATCCGAATATAGGTCTCTTGTCCATGCTACAAAAGAGGCAAGATGGATTTATATTCTACTCCAAGAGTGGGATTTGACAAGAAAGAACCTATTCAAATCATGTGCGACAATCAAAGTGCAATCAAGATATCCGACGATCCACAATTCCACTATAGAACCAAACACTTTGAGATTCATCTTAATTTTGCTTGAGATATGGTTGAAAAAGGTTTAGTCAACATTCTTTTCACTCCTACTGACCGAGAACCGGCCAACATCTTAACCAAAGCATTAGGCCGCATTCAATTCACTTCATGTATGCAACTTCTCAATTTCAACCCGACACATACTCTTTCAACATGAGACGTTGTTTTACAACAATCTATACAATATCTCTGTCCGGATTTAGGGAGGGTGTTGTTAATATAGAATCCTTGTTCAATACTTGTATAGTAAAAATATTTGTTAGGTTAGGATTAGATCTAGATCTCACATTCTTTGTAGTGCCTTTGCTGTTCAACGGCGCCTTGTTAAGCCCTCTATTGTACTTAAGGGCTTTGTTCCCTTGCAATAAATATCTTTCTGCTGAACACATCTATTAGAAGCCGAGAATCTCCTGCTGCTCCATTCCAAAATTTCCATCACTAGCATTATCTAATCACTGACATAACAATTAATACCATGTAGAAATCCTAAACAACCCACGTGCCTCACAAGACCGACATTGAATTTACCATCACCAACACCTAATTACAATTACAAGAACTTAGGGCCGCTTCACACCAAATCCAAGGTCAAGAGTCCGTCGGTTTCCACCAATGAGATAGCTTGAATGGCCAAAGTCCGGCCTCTCGGCCTTCACATCAAAGGCCAAAGTTCAAAGGCCGTCGTCTTCCAATGTGCCTACATAGCACTACTTTTGGAGAGTTTTGGCGCCAAGGCGACATACTCTTGAGCAAAACTTAGGTTGCTATTTTTAGTCAACCCAAACTTCCTTCGAGAGTCAGTCGACCTTTTCAACAAAATAATCAAAATCTAACAAGATCTGGACCGTTAGATGAAGGAGGCCGAATTTTTTGGGTGATTTTTTTTTTGGTGATTTTTTTGGCCAATTTTTATTGGCTGATTTTTTTGGCGTAATGATATGGGGTTTAGAATTTGGACTTGGGCTTTGGGGCTTCACACCCCAACTGCCCAAAGGCTTCAATATATAAATTTTATTTATTTTTAATCCAAAAGTTTGGACTTTTGCCATAGTTTGGGCAGAAATTTTGACGGACGGACTCTCGACTCGACTCGGTGTGAAGCGGCCCTTGTACTCCTCATCACCCCAAGTGCCTAATGTACCCAACATTTATATCCAATTGCAAATTGGTAGTCTTTGAAGGAATGAGCCGCACAAGCATCGGAAAGAAACAATGAGCTCAAAATAAAACTACTCTACGCTCTGGGATATGCCATGTTGTCGCTGAAAATCCTCTAAAAATATGTGACGTTCATTACAATGTCTAATCCTTGTTGATGTGACCACTTGTTTGTTTCTTCAAACCGTTGACGAGCTATATGCAAAGTATAATGCTGCCTCGAAGAGCAGACACGACATGAAGCCAAAGCTGAATACAATGAGAGAGACCATAGCCAAGTAGCACTAGGCAAAGAGCGTGACAGAGCTATGTCGGCGAAGAAAGACGAGTGTAGAATCCATTTTGAGAAAATGGAAAGCAGCAAGAATAATGGAAAGAAGAGCGGCAACAAAAACAAGCCGTAGTGGATGTAGTCGCACCAACGTTCATCATCATTCATCCAATCATCAAGAAAATCCACGTGGATGGGAACAATATTGTTTTTATATACAATTTATATTAAAAATACTTCTCTGGGTGTTTTATCATTTCCATACAAAATTTATTTTGTTTGCATATTGTAAAACTTGTTGTATCGTTATCGCATAGAATTTGAATCACCAAATTTTGATGCAAGCTTTAAACAAATAATATATTAATATATAAAATCCATATAAAATTTGATTGATATCAGCACTATATAAAATCTTAAAATTACTATTAAACTTCAAAATGTCACAGAAAGAAATTTATCTCCACTTGTCCTCAGGTCAATTGAGCTCTCATGATCTATGAACCATTTTGCACGAGCGGAACAATTGATATTGGGGTGTTTTCCTAAGGACAACACTCAAATTCGAACTTGTCACCTACGTGGTCACTTAGTGAGTTCTTCATTTACGAGTTCAAGGAGTTAGCAACTCGCACGTCACGGTGTTGCTCAACTTCGCCTTTGTGTGTGCTTGAATGCTTTTTTGAAGCAATTAAATGAGTATGGCTTGTATTGTTGTTTGCAACAGTAATTGACTATGATTGTTGGAATCACCATGTTATGTGCAAAAACCTTTTAAAAAGTGCCAATCTCTTATCAATGACATTGCAGCCCTCGGATGGAAAGTGGAGCTCCTTATTGTCATCGTTGTTGGAGCTAAAGCTACCACCTTCATCCCATCTATGAAAAGTCTCAAAAAAACATTCAATACCTCCATTAATCAAATCAAAAGACATTCACAAAAATCAACACGATTGCTATCCAACATGTGATGTCCATTCTTCTTCACAAACGGAAAATTGAAAATAACCAAATTCTCCCCGAACTTAATGATACCATCTAAATAAATTATATTAAAAAAAAAACCCTCCCAAAACACACACCTTAGCTCCCGCATGTTGTCTCGTCATAAGTTATAACATGCCTTGTGACTTTGATTTGGTCCTAGGATTATGGTGACTGGTGACTAGTTACTGGATACTGGCCACGTATTTTTGGTTCATAGTGTCTACCCTTGAGAGGGGGGAGTAGTCCATACTACTAAATCTATGTCTGGTGGACATTGGTTTGGTGGTGGAACGAACAAACACTTTATTCACTACGGCCCCATCAGCAAGGGCCGGAGTTCTTCTTCTTTGTGCAAAAACCATACCATGCACAATTGAAGTGATTTGACAACTTTCAATTTCAAATGTCAAAGCTCAGCATGTCAAACTATTTCAAACTCAGGGCCGCTTCACACTTGGTGGCCAAATCGAGAGGCCGTTGATTTCCAGCAATGAAATTGCTAGAATGGCGAAAGTCCGGACTTTGGGCCTTCACACTTGTGCCCAAACTCCAAAGGTCGTCGTCCTACATGGCAACACTTTTGGGTTGTTTTGGCGCCAAAGCGACGGCCTCTCAAGAAAAACTTGGGCCGCCCATTTTAGTTGACCCAAACTACAATCGAGAGTCCGTCGATTTTTTATACTAAAATAATAAAAAACTGACAAGATCTAGACCGTTAGATGAAAGAGACCGAATTTTTGGGCTGATTTTTTTTGGCTGATTTTATTTGGCTGATTTTTCTTGGCTGATTTTTATAGCTGATTCTTTCGTGCTGATTTTTTTTGGCGTGATGATGTGGGGTTTGGACTTTGGACTTGGCCTTTGGGGCTTCACACCACGATCGGCCAAACCTTCAATCTATATTGTTTAATGTATTTTTTTGGCAAAATAGTTTGGCCTCTCGCCATACTTTGGCCACTCATTTTGACGGTCGGCCTCTCGACTTGGGCATAGTGTGAAGCGGCCCTCTGCCTAAAACATTTCAGAAGAACTCTGGATCCTTTTCACCAAATTTCCAAAGTCTAGTCTCACACCAAAAGCTCTACCTTTTGGAACAAAAAAAGATAACGTTTATAAAAAATAAAGTTTGAAACAGTGCACATAAAATTTCTTTGACAACTATACATAGTATTATTATATAATTGATACATAAATGGAAAATATATGTACAGTACAATGAGAAATTTTTTTTGTTAACCCCTAGAGGACCAAGTGTCAAAAATGGGCTTTTTGAAAGCTCGATCAGGTTCCTATGGTGTCAATTTCCAACAGTCCTCTTTGAAATTTTTACTGTAGAAAGGCATTACCTAGACCTTAGTGGGAAAATAATTTTCTCCTAAATTGGACATTTAATGAAAAAGTTATAGGGTTTTGAATTTCAAATGGGGAGAGCGGGCACCTCGGGCACCTCCAAATACTTTTGCTAGGACACTATTGAATGTGAGATTTTCAGCACTAGCAAGTAATATTATTTCCTTTCATATTGTCAAAAAAAAGTTCTTGTCTTTAGTGAAAAACAACATACCAACCCAAGTCAAACATTTTTACAAATTGTCACTCATTGTCAGGCAAGGTACCAAAAAAATTCTTCTTTTCCACATAAAACCTAGATGTCATTATATTTTTCACTTTTTATTTTTTCCACAACAATATGTGGTGTAAACCTTCTTATTGACCATTCAGATTATCAATCTAAAACATATTAAGTTCACAAAAAATTTAAGTGTGAATTAACAAATTTTGAACCTCCACTCCTTGCACAGTTGTTTTGAATATGCTACACCCGTCCTCTACCTCTTAAAAATGGAGTGTAAGTAACTAACATCATCCTTAACAAGATGGTAATGGATTTAGACCTTGTGTAATGCAAAAATTTGACACCAAGTGAAGTCAAAGTCTACTGATCCACTGGACTCAGGGAAGAAAATGAACCATTTGCTTCACTTGAAACACTATAATCTTTCATTCCATGCGGTCAAAGTTTATGAAATTTTGTGAGTATACCACTGAATGAGTCTTAATTGAGATCCTACGGTCAGAAGAAGAAATCAAGGTTAATGTTTCGTTCTTTGTTCATTGCACTAGAATCCAAATTTTTTTGAAGTGTTTTTGATGTAAAACTGTCACAGTACCTTAGGGGTTAAAGATGAAAAATATATTATGACGTACAACATTTACATTCAAGTGTAATATATGTAAACATAGTAGACATTGAATATTTGTTATTATTGTAATTTTTCATATATTAAGTTCTCAATACATACATAATATTAAATTTTACCTATATGGAAACTATATACATTCACGATAAGTACTATACTCTATTTTAGGTTAATATCACTACAATACAATAACATTTCCATATAACAATTATATAATTTTTTGCTAATTTTTTTGCTAAATTATATAATTGTTAAAAGATTGCATACAAATTTCATATCCTATTTGTACACAATGTCCTTCATATAAAGCTGTACATGTATGAAATACTATACAACATTCTTGTATTTTAAATATCATTTTTCAATAACTACAGTATGAAAATTTTGTGATATAAAAACTATATGAAGCTTTTCATAGGTCATCTCCATCCATCTTTCATATAAAAAATTAGTACATATGGATTTGATATCGCACTTTTACATAATGAAATCAAATGATATAGAAATGATATTGGTTTGTCACCTTGAACGTATTAAATACTATAATCAAGTCGTATAAAATTCACTTTGTATACAGATTATATGGTTACTTTTATTGAAACAATGGGCTCGAGCCTCCCTTTACTTGTGTAAGAAAAGAAAAGAAAATAAAAATAAAAATAAAAAAATAAAAAGATAAATGAATAAAAAAACTAAAAATTCAAATATAAATATAAATATAAATATAAATAAAATATGTTCATTAAATAAATATATATTAAAAAAAAAAAATTTTTTTTTTAAAAAAAATGGGCTCGGGTTTTCCTGATGACGCTCAAAAGTCGTTAGAGTGTTGACTTTTCTTTCCTCCAAGATACCGACTCTTTTCCAGTGGGTCTCGTTTGTCGGAGTTTTGGTAGAGTCACGAAGTGATGGATGCCATCTCTCTCGTGGTCGCTGAGATGAGCAGCTCTTGAGTTGGGGGCGGTGTTGGTGCTGAGGGTGGTGATGGTGTCGGTCGAGGCGCTGCGAAGGTGACGGATTGCATGCTGGTGATGGGATTAGCATGCACCTCGAGCTGGTACTCTATGGTTTTCTTTCCACGACTGTTTTCGCGGGAGATGTGCTCTTGTTTTCTACGACATGTGGTGGTAGGGATCCAAGCGTTGACGTTGTGAAAGGTGAGTGGGTGTGGAGTAGAACCTGTGGTTTGACAGGTGTGTAGAAGGTTTGGTTGATGTTAGGGTTTGATGAGCTAATGGTTGGTTTCCAGGGCTTATTGATTTCCCGCTGCCATGTCTGGTGCATTTATTGGAGTGTGATGGTCGCGGGTGGTGTGTTGGAGGGCAGTATTTGTGTCCGATGCATGGCAGGGGTTTTGCAATGTGGTGAGCAAGGGCTTGGAAAATGGGGATGTTGCTTGTGAGAATCGTATTTGCTCGGGGGGAGTAGGCATGTTGTGTATGTTGATCCAGAAGTGGTTTCTGCT
The DNA here is from genome assembly GCA_963971425.1 of Bryoerythrophyllum caledonicum. NCBI lineage: Eukaryota > Viridiplantae > Streptophyta > Bryopsida > Pottiales > Pottiaceae > Bryoerythrophyllum > Bryoerythrophyllum caledonicum. The sequence goes on from OZ020524.1 coordinate 4,456,686, forward strand.
GTTGATTCTGAGGCTCTTAGATGTCGACATGACGGTCCGCATTCGATGCCTAGTTTCTCCGTCATAGATGAGCAGAGCTTTTACTCGAGCGATGGCCTGTTTCCAGGGATCCAGCATCGAATTATGTGTGATTACAGTATTTTGGTGGAGCGGAGCTGCGCAAGAGCGGGGATCTCGATTCGAAAGCAGGTGTTTCTCATTCGGGATGGGTGGGTTATTTCCAAATGCCTTCGGATTCGCTCAGTTTTCTGATGATCTGGAGGTTATCACATCCGACTGCGAACACAGACGGTTGAGAAAGTGTCACCAACATCTCTGCTTCTAGGAGTCGTTAAATGGACAGTAACGAGCTAAGCATGAGCAGTGACTTCCATCTAAGAGCAGGTTTTTTTATCGTGAGACGGGTCAGTTCTATACCGAAGCTTCGATTTCGCTTAGTTTTAAATGGGCTAGAGTTTCCATCATCTTAGTTTGGATACACGTAAGGGCGTTTGGGTAAGAGGATCGAGGAGACGTAGTCGTCCATTCCGTATGTCTTGACTTCGGTTCAGTTGCCTGTGAGCGATTGACTACAGATTCTGGGCGGATCCTTCCAATTATCAAGCAAAGATTTCTCTTGATAGCAGGACAGCATACTGCAGGATTTCGATCTTGTCGTGGCCCAGCGGTTGGTTGCAGCGCGGAAGACAAGGCAGTAAGCAGCTGAGGGCTATTTCAACAAGTTACTTCGCCACCGGGTGCTCATCTTGGCGCGAGGATGGAGATGGATTCGGGGAAAGACTTACATCTTGGTGTATGTGACTTGTGCATTTGCACTGTTGATTTATGTCGTGTCGTTTGTAGCATGCAAATCTCACACATGTGAGTCTAGTGTGATTTTGGTGCAAAACGCGTTTTTGTTGAATACTGTGACCCAGCATTGCCCAGGCGTTGCTGGACTTGGTGTGATATGTGGTTCATTTTTTCTGCAGTTGGGTAAAAGGAATGATGAGGGCACGAGCCTGGGCGAGGATGGAAATTTGGACGACAGGTGAGGCGCTATATCATTCGATTGGAAACTCTAAATGGAACTTGGGAACAATATCATGAGAGTGGGAATTTAGGCAGTGACTTAGTTGTAGCGGTTTTCGAACCGGATTAGGTTCTTGCAGAACTGCGTTTAACGCATGTAAACTCATAATGAGTGCTTGCATTTTGTTATGTCCTTGTGCTCAATAGTATTGACGTAGTTTCATGAAAAGCTTACTGAGAGCAAGTGTGTCGTGCTTCACAGACGAGTCACACATGTTGAAACTCTTTTGTATGGTGCAGATCATGCTGCCCTCATTTGCTTCCGAAGCACAAGATCTTTCTTAGTCACAGCGGGAAGCAAAAGTGGTTTGTGGAGAAGTTGTGTGAGGATTTGGAGGCTCGGCATCGTTTCCCATTCTTTGATAAGCGTCCATCAAGCTTGCCGAAGGGTGAGAGATTTCCGAAGTTGATATTGGAAGCTGCCGAACAATGTGAGATGGCGGTGGTGGTTGTGTCGGAGGAGTTCTTGACGTCGAAGTGGCCTATGATTGAGTTGAGTACGTTTGTGCGAGCATTGTCAGGACTCAATCGGGGATTGAAGATCCTTCCTGTCTTCTTTGGGATGTCAGTAAGTGACCTTGGGAGCGAATCAAAGCAGGGTGCATGGGTGAAGTTGTGGAACGAGTGGGAGAGGAATGATCCGCGGATCATAGCAGCGGAGTTTGAGAAGGCATTGAAGGTGATGCGATCATTCAATGGCATTGTGTTCGATGGAGATGTGAGTAATGTGAGCGATGTTTGGGACTACGAGAGGGATGTGGTGGACAATATTTGTCGTGTAGTTGGTCCGGCTGTAAAGTGGGAGGATTCACCTATTCAAGGGCGCTCAACTCTATGTCGGGTATGTTCAAGCCTTTGTATCACACGCTTGTTCTATTGCTTGTGAATAACATTTAGCAAATGAATTGGATGATGATTTTGTGAATGGTTTTTGAATGACAATATCAGTTGTACTTGCATGGCATGACCAAGAGTCATTCCTGGTGGATGTGGTATCGTGTAGGCAACTCGAGAAAAGATGAAGGAGATCAAGCCCTCCGAGAATGGAATACGTGTGTTGGGGTACTATGGTGTGGGCGGCATTGGGAAGACGACAATGTGCAAGACATTGTGTAATGAGTTGTCTGAGTTTTCGGGCAAGGTGTGTCACGTTGAACTTGGAGGCACTCAAAGTACCGAGATAGTGCTAAAGGAAGTGTTGAGGACGTTGACAAACACAAGTGAAGAGGTGTTGCATAGGTTGGGCGAGGGTGAGGTAAAGGCATTTGATCAAGTATTAGACTGTGGTTGTTTGATATATTGAGCTTTATGTGCGATATGTGGTGTTGGTGTTGTTTGGATGAGGTATTGCATGGGCATGAGCATGACATGTGGAATGTGCACATGTGTTTGTATTCATTACAAGAGTATTGATGATGGATGTTGGAAGTAGTTGTTGATGATTGACGAGCTTCTATGTTTTTCAAGCATTGGTTATTGAAATGATATTGAAAGTGATGTTGAAAATGGCCACCCTCTTAGAGGCAATGAGAGCCAAATATTGAGTATGGTCTATGTGTGCGCACCATAAGATGGTATTTGGTGTAATCTAGTTATGCATGGATTAAATGGTAGAGGTTGCAACTTGATATGTCAAATACTTTCTTGTTTCTTATAGTATGATGTACTTGTCGATGGCTTGGTTAGGCACCACTTCACACCATCTTGAATAGAAGATTGGATGGATGCTTGAATGGTGATGAAAGCATGCAAAGCTCGTGATCATGAATGTTTTGTATGTGCAGTGTCGAAGCATCTTGAAGGATCGTAGTTCTTGGAGGCAAAGGACATTTTTGGCAATTGATAACGTGTGGGACGACTACGAGTCAATGGTGCAGGCAAAAATGCTTTTGCAGGACTTGGCTTTTTATGAAGGCAGTGTGGTGATGGTGACGAGTCGTTGTCGATGTACGCTGACGCGTGTTGGTGTAGAGGAGTTGCATTGTTTTGAGGTGCCGGAACTTGGGGAAGTGAATGCTAGGAAGTTGTTTTTGCATCATGCTGGAGGAGGGAAACAATTTAACAATGAGGACAATGTGGTGATTGACCAATGCATTGCACGTTGTTGGTTTCGGAAGAGCAGGGTACATGGTTATCATTATCTTCCGTTAGCCTTGAAGGTGTTGGGTATCCATCTGGGATTTGTGGGAAGTAGTCCAGCGGAATGGTTGGAGAGGTTACCGGAAGTGAGAGATTTCAATCGGTTTGAGGGGGATAATCCAGTGTTTAGCATTATCAGGTTGAACTATGATCGGTTATCAGTGGAATTGCAAGCACTATTCATGGATGTTGCTATGTTCTTGCGGAGAAATTCGAGGCAGTTTGGAGGAGGTACACATGGTTACTTTGTTCGGTTGAGTGAGGTCCATTGGCAAACGTTGCAAGAGACTCAAAGCCAGGTATGATTATCACCTCATACACACGCATGTTAGGAGTAGGTACGTGCTTGTGGCAAGGATAGCACTTTGGTTAGAACGGATGTGGTAGTTATCACAACAATGGTATGATGGGTGAGGAATGTGCTTAAGAGTGTCATGACAATTGTGTGTGGGGTCTATGAGATTGCAGTTGCAACAATTGAAGGAAAGGGGTTTGTTGGAGAATGTGGACATGGTGTTTGAGAGTGTGAGCATGCACGATCTATATAAGGAGTTTGCGGAGATGGAAGCAAAAGGGAAGCTCAACAGTTCCTTTGGTTTGAACAATCGTAAGTGGATGTACTACGAGGGATCGTATTCGTCGGATTTGGCAAGGACTCCAGGTGGTGGATGTTGGGAGAGCTTGATTCGGTTGCGTTTCGAGATGGGTTTTATCAGGCCAACAGATTATGCTTTCAACTTTCTGGGAATCCAGTGGAAATATTTTGCAAACGTGGTTGTGTTGAGTGTGCGTGGAAGCAGTGAAGTAAGAGGGGTTTTGAACTTGGAAGGGCTTGGATGTTTGAGAAGCTTGGCGTTCCAGGGTTTCAAGGGAGTGGATGGAGTTGATGGCCTGAAAGACCTGAGCAACCTTTTACATTTCTCTTGGGATGGTGAGGGTGGGTGGAGTAGATGGGCATTTTTGGGACAATTGTCCACATCCTTGAAAATTCTGGAATTGCTGGAGCTCAAGGTCTGCTCTAGGAGCGCCATGTTGGAATGGTATACAAAGATGTTCTGCCTCTCACTAGAGTCATTTTCAGTAGCACGTGGTCGCATCGATTTGAGGCAGTGCTCATCTCTACGGAGTGTCCGCCTGAATAAGATTATTGGGTTGCAAATGTTGTTGGTTCACTCGACAAGATTACAATCTTGCTTGCTATCACTGCAGATAGTGCGTTGCAAGCAATTGAGTTGCATCTTGGGGTTAGGTGACCTGGTTCGCTTGGAGTATCTTCAACTACTCGAAAATAATTTGTTGATGGAGGTTCCCAATCTTCAGAAGCTTACTAGTTTGCAAGTCCTGACTGTTATTTTAGGTCTCGATAGAGCACGGAAATGCCAAATTGCGAAGTTGCGTGGTCTTGGTAGTCTTGAACAACTTCGGGAGCTCCGATGTTGGCGCTTGGATGCAAGAGAGCTTCCCGACCTCAACGCATTGAAGCACTTGGAGGTTTTGTCTGTTACATGGTGCGAGGAGATGATTCTTTTGAATGGAGTGGAAAGTCTTACTGCATTGCGACATGTTGATCTCCGTGGATGTCGGTTGTTGTCGCGGTTGCCAGACTTGAGCAACTCAAGAAAGCTGGAGAACCTTTATTTGTCCTGGAGCGGAATTGAGTTGCATGAGGATGATGTTGACATGCTTGCTGCATTGCCGGAGTTGCATCCGGTTGGAATTGGATGTACTCTTGAATCCTGGGGTAGGAGTGTTAGTTTGGACCCGGCGAGGCGGAAGGTGTTGCTTTATGATCAGTTTGACTCTAGGGTGGTGGATGAGAGAGATCTCGAATCCCTTCCAATCCAACTCCGTGAATATACCTTCTGATCACCCAAATGTGATAGTTGATCATTAGTTTACTGGTTGGAATTGGGTTTGATTCTCTTCATCAATAGTGCGGTGGTTGACTATTGGTGATTTATTGAATCTTTATCGATTGTGGATTTTTGCTCTTGCCGAAGACATTTTGGATGAAGAAGATGTTGGCGAAGAAGCTGAGGGAGGACCACCCTATTCTTGATGCGCACTGACCACACCATCATGTCGGTATTCAAAATACTATTGAATTTGATTGAAGATGTAGAGTTGAGGAATGGAGATGGGAAACTACTGTGTATGAGATATTTTGTATTTTGTGTGATTTAGATGGTCTATCTGTGATACTCATCATTGCTTTCAATTAGTGCAAGTGCACAGAACTAAGCTTGGTGTGTAGGCTAGTTGAGGTATGCAGTCCAGAATGTAGTTTAGAGTGAGTGTGTGACTGAGCACGACTCCTATGTTCGAGTTGTGCAATTGTCATGTTTGTCGCTGCACATTGATGTGCTTGTGAGGCTTGTTCCACCATGACAACCCATGAATGAGGTTTGGAGTAGGGTTTTCTAATCTTCCACAAACGATATTCATTTGACAGGGGGAAATTAGTGACTGGACATTGATAACACTTGACTTATTGAGTATAAAATACTTTTTGTTCTCCGAATGTGTGCTTGTGTTCTTGGACTTGACGTGGTGGTTCACAGGTTATTTCACTAGCATTTGTAGCTGTAGTAGGAATGGATTTCATCAATGATCTTCTTTTAACATTTCTAAGATAATGCTTGGTGAATGCTTTCTTCATCATCAGAACTGTACATGTGGGTCGCTATAACCAACTCCTTGTGATCAAGGTAATGGAAGTGTTGACAGAACCGTAGGACATAACTATGAAGCATTCTCTGAAGCTTAACCTTAAATTTTAAAAGTGGAACCGTCAATCCGCACAGAACCGCCCAAGATGACGGATTCGGCGCAGAACATGTCGCCTTCGCCAGGCCATAACCGCTGCTTCACTCCTCAGCTCCACCTTGGGACGTGACCGAACTCATGCAGCCCATGCACCTCCCGTTCTTCGTAGCTGAGCTCACTGATTATCAATCTCCGCTCCCTAGCTTGCAGCTGCCAGTGCCTGCCAATCACAGCCACCGCTAAACACATCCACCAAAGTATTAGAAATTCCATCATATATTATGAGCACTCTCCTCTGATAATAATATCAACTTACAGCTACTTTAGACCCGGCAAATTGAGATTATATCCTGATATTTATGGATTGAGAGATGAAATCCAGGTTCTCGAATTGCGTATTCTGTGATAAACAGCTCCCTCGCACATCGCTGTAACCTTACCCTTTCGAGGAGAGCTCATGAGGTTTGAGATCATGTCCAGGATTGGTGTGGTTGGGAGTTGGATTGGCGCACTGAAAGAGAGGATTAGCGTTGCTGGTTGGGTGTCGGTGTTCCTGCGAAGAGCTCCGGGAGCTAGGGTTTCGGCGTTGTTAGGGTTTGGATATGAGATGGAAGGGGTTTGAGTCAGGGTTTCATATACCCGGAGTAGTTACATCTTTTGCGTGGGAGTCGAAGAATTCGAGTTGTTGTTGTTTGCGGCATTTCCCAGTGTTGTGTACGATCGGCTGCTTTTGAAGTTTTAGCAGAGGGGTTGGGTATAGGGTTTCAGTGTCATGTTTCCGACGAGTTGATGGCGAGTTGGGGCAAATTATAGGCGTGGGGATAGAGATGGAGAGACTCACGGGTGCGACATGATTCTTCGGGACGAGATCCACGACGTGCTCCTCGAGTCACGGTTGAATTAGGTTGACACTGAAATGAGGTCTCACGTGAATCATGACTTCCTCTGAGTCGGAGTTAGAAATTCATAGCAGAGACTTACGCAATCGCCCAGGATGCGCTCAGCTTCTTTTTCGCCGCCTTCGAGCCGCTTCGGTTAGTGTAAGCTTATTCCAAACTCAGAACTTCCACTTCAAAGTTGTAGACAGGAGCTGAGTTAGATTGCCAAAGACATGATGAAATCGTCATTGCACAGCCTTGGATGAATCAGTGCGGCCATTATGAGCAACTTCAGGTCGCACCCCTGAAATCGGACCCATGGCCAACCCAGGCACAGGGTGGGCCCTCAAATTCACGGAGCCCCTGTGGCTCTCCTCGCATGGTATGTATAACACGTTGCCTTAAAAAAGCTTGTGGCTTCTCCAGTTCAATTATGCTAGACTCAAATTAGGTCACAAGGAGCCCTATATTCGGTGAATTTTGTGCTTACAATCCTTTCTAGATGCAACCTCGGAAGTGCAATGAGTTTTCTGAGACCCTGTCATATCCGAAAACTTTTCCATGTTGCATCTTCTTTTACTGGAGATTCACAAGCTGGCCTCTCTCTAGAAGTTTCGAGTGATTCACTTGAGCTGGATGATCAGCAACAAGTGAGACTTTGTGAGCGTACAATCATTACATTCCGTTTCGGTTCTGTGCCTTCATCACTACCACTTCGTGTCTGAGTCTCCAGTTGGGGATGCGTGCAGGTAGACGCGCACATGGCCGGGACTTCTGGCTACGCCGGCGCGTCATTGAGGCGCACGAGTCCACTGGGCAGAAACAAGACGGTGGCGTTCAGCAAGCCCGTCGTCCGCGGCGACAGCCCAGATCCATGCAGATCCATGCAGCAGCAGGGGCCGTTCACACCCCAGTACCCGCCGGGACAGCACCAGTCTACGCTGCGCGTGGGGCCGCGCCTGCGCGCCGAGGGGCTCATGGTGCCGCCCGCGTCCGACGCCGCCACTCTGCGCCGCCAGGTCGCCGCGCTGCAGATCGACCTGGAGGCCCACATCGACGGCGAGCAGCGCCTGCAGAGCATCAACCAACAGCTCCGAGAAAGGTACTGATTACTCTCAATCCGAGATCCATCTTCCAACAGCAAAATACTGCATCATTGTACAATTCCTGGCGATGAAACAGACTAGGATGCGAATCTAGTGCAGGCGAGATTCTATATTCCAACAGGCAAAGTATGCATCCTTGTGCAAGTCCTGTGCACAGGTGGTGGTGAAATAGACTAGGTTACGTTCTAGAGCAGGCGCTCGAGATTATGGAATTCGATCGCAAGTCGAAAATACTCACTGTGCTCCAACCTCGCCTGAGATCGGCTTCCATACTCTTACCTGCTCTAGAGTCACGGGATATAAGGATGAGGTTGTTAATCATTATGAATTGTTAGTCAATGTCGACGTAGAACTTAGATAGTTTGCTCGTTTGGTTAACAGGCTGGAGCTCTACATGAAGCAGAACCATGAAAAGGTGGAGCGAGCTGAGGGCGAGCTCAACACTCTCCACGAGATATGGAGGAGACCCTTGAGCTGCAGCGTCGATTAGCGGAAAGGTGAGAGAGCGAAGATTACATGAATCACTAATCACTGCTGTTGACATGATGGTGCATTCATACAGGTATCCAGCATGAATTACTGACTTTGTGATACGTGCTCTTTTTAGTTACGTGACATTGGTTGTTGCTCTCATGTGACCATGTTCTTGATGCCAGGGCCACGGCCCTTGAGAAGGAGAAGAAGGAAGTGGAGAAGACGCTTCAAAAGAAGGTCGGAGAGTTTGAAACAGAGAGGGCCGCTCTGCAGGCTAGCATCCAAGACATCGGTGAAGGTCTGAAGGAAAAGGCCGAAGCTCAGGAGAGAGTTAATCAACTCCAGGTGCATAATTCTAGATCATCTCTCAACTTGATGCGATAATCGATGCGATATTCGATGTGATAATGGATGTGCTTGTGCAGACGGAGTTGTTGACTACTGTGGAAGTGAAGACCAAGCTTGAGGACCAACTTGCAGCTTTCGAGGAAGAAACGGATTTTCTGAAGAAGAAAGCTGAAGACTACTGCAATGAGCTCCAACATCTCAATCTCAAGGTACAATTCTTTCTTCAGATATAGTAGAAATCACCCCCTCTTTTACTACTCTTTTAGGTTGACTTTAAATGTGAGTTTTAACAGGAGCAGTTGGAGCAAAAACTGGACGGAATGGGTCGAAAAGCAGTGATGCGGCGCGGCTTCATAAACCTCGAGAAGGGCGTGCGGGAGCAGTTGATCGACAGAGCCAACGCGGTGCGCGCCGTGCGGCACTTCAGGCAGCACGGCTGCCGGAAGATCCTCTACTACTTGCAGATGGCCTCGTACCGGTCGTGCTTGATTCGGCGAGCATTCAACAGGAATTCCATGGTATCTGAATTTCAAGTACATCGTGTATGTGATTAGTTGTTCGCGCTTATGAACCAACCTCGTCTATACACGTGATGATTTCGCAGGAAGCGTTTCTGTCATGTTGGACGTTTTGGAGGTCGTGCACCATCGCCAGACGGCGCGGTAAGTGGCAACAACAGAAGCAAGCCGCGGCGCGGGCGCGCGACGGGATGCACGCGTGGGTGGCGTACATCATCCGGCTGCGCCTCAGCCCCGGCCAGTACGTCAAGGCGGTGAACCACTGGCACCGCAAGTGCCAGGAGAAGTGCTTCAAGCACTGGAGCTGGCTCGTCATCCAGTGGAGGTGGGAAGAGAGAAACTACATAATCTCGCACTCCAACCTCTACAATATCACCAGCTCGGGATCCACTGCCACATGTCCCCACTGAGAAGATGCCATAATGAAGAACCACCTTCGAACCGATTCGGAATGTTTGTGACTCTCCTTCACATCACTATTATGAGGATATGCTCTGGATCGAGGGTGACGTCATGTTATAGGAGGTTGCACCTCCTACAATATCACCACACCCTCGAACCAGAGCGTATCCTCATAATCGTGATGTGAAGGAGAGTCACAGACATTCCGAATCGGTTTATTATGGAATCTTCTCAGTGGGGACATGTGGCAGTGGATCCCGAGCCGATGATAATGTAGAGGTTAGAGAGCGACATTCTGAAATTATATAGTTAGGGAGCCGGCCATAATGACGCGCGGAAGTACTAATTGTGTCAACATTGTTATCCTCCAGGGTCCCCCCGAAGGAGGAGAAGCACCTGGTGAGCAAAGCCCTGAAGCACCGCAACAGGATACTATCGCACAGCTACTTCCAGTTGTGGCGGAGCTGGCTCAAGGCGTATGCGCAGCCGAAGCGGAAGAAGTTCGCCACCGTACAGGCGCATATCAATAAGATGACCTTGAAGCAGACTGTCGCGGCTTGGAGGTGTCTCATTCATATGAACTGGGTGCGCAGAACGAAATACGAGGAGGCTGAGGGCGTTAGCAGAGATTTGTGCCAACGACGCATGTTCCACAGGTCATCATACTCTTCCACTCCCATAATGTGCACGCTGCCCCCGCTTATGAGGTGTAACCTTGTTGGTATAGGATTATTTCATACCCAGGGGCTGCTTGCACGGTACAGTTCTAATGATCCAAGAGAGTAATTTAGCTCTTGTACCATCTCTAGAATGTATATATTAATCTGATGCGACCTTTTTTGCAATTGTTTGTGTAGGTGGCAAGATGCTCTCCGTGAGCTAAAGATCACCACTGAGCTGCGCATCACCCAAGCGATCCAGTACAGAATTTGCAGACAAGCACACATAGTGACATTGAAGTGCTGGCAAAACTTTCTTCAACGTCAGATGCACTCGCGAATCTACAAACAAATGGCATTTCGCCATTATCTGCAGTCACTCTCTATCTGCAGTCACTCTCTATCTATCTCAGTGAGTTATCTCATTTTCCAGATGCTTCAACTTTTCTTGTGGATGCTCTTGTCTTTAAAGTAATGACTATCCAGTTCCGGACTCGACTGTAGTGTTTTCTTGAGAATTTTTATGGCCTTTCTTTTTCATCAGCTTCTGAGAGTGGCCATTCGGACTACAAAGTTTCCGTCATGATGCTGCTACGCATGTGAACAATTTCACACCAAAAACTGTGAGATTGGAGTCTAGAAAATCCAAGAGATTCCAAATGTGTCGCTTTTCTCTCACCGAAAACCCCCAAAAGGTTGCTCTTCTGTGTCTCTCGTGACGAAGCTCTGTGTTCAAAACCTCGTTACAAGAAGACATTAAAAACATTTCGTTATCGGAATTTGAGATACATGCATTTGAAGAGTGCCATGTGGTTCTTTTCTTCCATGTTTGGACGAGATGAATGTACTTTGACTCAAGGTAATGACTTGTTTTCTTGCTGCACATTGAATAGTTTTAATGAAAATATGTTCTACCTCGTGTTAGGTCATTGCATGCCAAACATCACTACACTAAACACTGAATATAGTGTAGAGGGATTATTGATGTAGATCACTCACACTAATTTCCATCAAAGCATGTGCATGCCAAGTTCTGATTGGGTATTTCTTCTCAAGCAAGTGTGTGTCAGTCAACAATTGCCTGTAAATTTTCAAATAGTTTGATCTACACTATATTCACGAAACGGTGTAGTTGCAGAGGTGTTTAGGATAAGAGAAATGGACTTGCAATGACTAGGGGTATTGAAAGTAGCCATTTACATAGGAAAACAATTTTATCTTTTGAATAGAGAAATAATTGTTGGACAAAAAATCCGATCAGTGAATAGAGTTATCATGCGTTATTCTAATAATACAAAAAACTAGTTAAGAGAAAAGTAATATCCTTACCACTATACCTTATCAAGTAACAAACATGAAGGATGCCAAGAACTTTCCTTCACTCCTACCCGCTTCAAAAAGTGCAATAGTCAATTCTACGATACTACTATTCAACTCTATAACACCCTACCTAGCTGCCCTAAACACGAGCTTTTGATGGTTGAAGCACAATAACTTTTTCTCCATTAGTCCAAAAAAGAGAAACAAAGTACATCACCTCAAAAATAATCCCTATTCTCACTAAAATTTTCAAAAAGTTATTTTCAAAACTTGATTATTAAGAACGTGCCCAAAATAAATTTGTACCCATGTCCTGTAGGGGTTAAATAAGTGAAAATATCTTCTTTAGAGCGATGCTCAAGTGGTATGCCAACACCCACACATCACAGTGAGTCATGGTCAAAGCCAAAAACCTTGCCTTCTGTTAAGAGATGTGAAGCAAACATACCAGATGAACAACAAGAATGAATTGTCTCTATGAGCACAGGCCTTGGTTTATTTATCTTGAGGCATTAATGCCTCGGGATTAACGGTAGGTTCACTTAGTTGTGAGTTAACTGCTGGTAGCTGGTGGTTAATGCCTCGGGATTAACGGTAGCTGGTGGTTAACTGCGTGTTAACTAGAAGGTCTACCTAATCCAGGTAGATGAGTTGAATGCTCCTGATTAAGAACCCCGGAGTGAATGGATGTACATTCATCCTATTTTAACACTCCTCGAACGATGATCTTCCTCATTAAAAAAACTTCAAAAATATGAAGGAAAAAGAGTAAAGTCATTGTTCGGAATCTAATTCTCTCAGGGTTTTCATACCTGCTGTTGTGATTAACTTCCGGTGTTGGGGAGCGGGTAATGCCTTCGTCAGAACATCGGCAATGTTGTTAGTCGATGGGATCTTCTTGACCTGAATCTGATTAGTTTTGGTGAGGTCTTGTGTGTAACCAAAGATGTGGGGGCTGATGTATTTGACACGGTCAGCCTTGATGAATCCCGAAGACACTTGCTGGATACACGCTACATTGTCTTCGGATATGATGGTTGCGTTGTTTCTAGGTGGGAATCCGCTCATCTGAAGAATAGCTTCTTGCATGGTGCGCAACCATATTGCCTCGCGTGATGCTTCGTGGAAGGCAAGCAGTTCGGCGTGGTTGGTGGAGGTGGCGGTGACCATTTGCTTGGTTAATCGCCATGATATCGGTGCAACGTTCTTGATGAAGATATAGCCAGTCTGGGACATGCCGGTCAAGGGATTGGTCTTGAATCTAGAGTCGGCATATCCGACTATGTCGCTTGGTGCATGTTTTCGGTAGTGAAGTCCAAGATCCTCTGTCCCGTGGAGGTATCGGAGGAGGTGCTTGATGCCTTGCCAATGTCGGGCCGTGGGCTTCTGGCTGTGCCGTGTAAGTACACTGACTGCGAACGAGATGTCCAGCCTTGTGTTGGTGGCGAGGTATAGTAGGGCTCCGACGGCTGCTAGGTACTGGGATTTGTCGAGCTCCTCCTTGTTGTCTTCGGCCGGTCGATATGGGTCCTCTTCGATGCGACTTTTGCCGATCATGGGGGCGGACAGCGCGTTGGCATTCTATATGTTGAATGCACATAGCATCTTCTTGACGTAGGTCTGCTGATGAAGAAGCAAGTTGCCATCCTCGAAGTGTTTGATCTGTAAACCCAAGCAGTAGGATGTGCGACCTAATACTTTTATCTCAAATTTTTCGATTAGTAATGTTTCTATGTATTTACTTAACATTGATGTCCCTATTGAGTTGAGGTCATCAACGTATACCGCGAGGATCATGAAACCAATATTGTCCTTGAGGATGAATACACAAGATAGGGCCGGGTGGGTTGTAAATCCTCAGGTAAGTAGAAAGGACTTAAGGTGGTGGTACCATGTACGGCCGGCTTGTTTCAAGCTATAAAGGGCCTTGTGGATTCTCAATCCAGCAAACTTCCCGGGTTGGGGGGAGGTATCACCTGTTAAGAAGTCTGGTGGGGGTTTAATGTGAATCTGGGTGTCTAGGTCACCATATATGTATGATGTAACGATGTCTAATGGACGTGTTTCGAGGGTTAGCTGGACAACTATGCTTAGAAGGTAACGAAAAGATGTATTGTCCATTACGGGGGAGTAAGTTTGCTCAAATTCTATCCCTGGTTTCTGTATGTACCCTTCAGCTACTAGCCTGAACTTAAATCTAAGGACTTTACCGTGCTCATCTTGTTTGCGGGTAAATATCAGTTTGTGCCCTATGGGTTTGGTTGTGAGGTTGGTCACTAGGGGTCTAAAAACTTCACGTTTTCTAAGGGATTTATATTCGTTTTGTAAGGCTTTCTTCCAATGTGGCTACTCTGGGCTAGTCTTGGCCTGGTCTAGTGTAGTTGGATCCGCCTCGGGGTGGGTGAGGAATGATTGAAAATCATCCCACGGGATTTCTACAGTCGGCTCTGATGGGTTGTAATGCATGTGCATGGCTGCACGTGCTCGAGGGGTCGGGTTCGTTTTTTGTTTCTTGGTAGGGGTCACTCGGACCGGGTTACCTGAACCAGGTATGAGACTTCTAATGATCCGGGGTCCTGAGTGGAATCCATCAGGGATGTTCTCGGCCAGGTTCTGTAGGTTTATTAATTTTCTAACCTCAGTTTCAGCTAGAGCAGTCCGTGGGTCTGGGTTTTGAGTCAAGATTTCTAAATCCTTGAAGTTCAGGGCTTTGTAGGTCGCTAGGTTTGGGGTGCCTGGGAATTTTTCTATAAATTTACAGTTCTAAAATCTAGCCTTGTAAATATCGTCACTCTTGGGGAGTTTGTATCAAATGATACTTGGGGAGTCATATCCAAGGTATATGGTTCTAATTCTGCGGGGTGTTAAAGTCTTCTGTTTCGGGTCACAAATAGGGACCCATACTTTGCAGCCAAAGGTGCGTAAGTGGGCGATATGAGGTATTCTACTGGATGCTAGTTCGAGCGGGCTTTGGGTTTGTAGAAGCGTTGGTGTGAGCCTAAGTAATATAGCGGCATGTAAAACAGCATGACCCCACAAGGTGGGCGGTAGGTTCGCATGAAATAAAAAGGGTCTAACTATGAGCTGAAATTTTTTGATATAGGCTTCTGCTAGACCGTTCTTGGCGTGTTCATATGGAACTGAGTAACTTAATTCTATCCCGGACGCTACACAAAAATCTTCGAAGGCTTGGGATTTGAATTCCAAGGCGTTATCCATTCGAAGATAACAAATCTGATTATCAGGAAAATGGTTCCGGAATCTAATAAGGATCGCTAAGGTTTTAGGGAAGACCATATTTTGGGTTGTAAGCAATGAAACTTCAACATATCTCCCAGATGCATCAACAAGCACAAAGAAGTATTTAAACTGACCGGATTGAGGTGTGATGGGACCGCACCAATCGCCATGGAGGCGGTGTAAGGCGGCTAGCATCTCTGTCGGGAGCTTCCACCTCGACGGCTGTCTTATCAGCTTCGCTTATATGCATGCGGGGCACTCATCTACGTGCTCCGCGTCGTTGGTCCACAGGTCATGGCCTGTGAGCTGAGGGATCATCTTCCTCATCATCGTCGTTCCCGGATGGCCTGGCCGGCGGTGCCACATGTTGGCCTTGCTGCTGGTGGCTAGGAACGATGATATCATGCCCCTAGGGGGTAGGCGCTAATGACACGCTCCAAGGCATCCATCGGCCTCTTCCTCACCTTTGTAGGAGGGCTCGACTTGCTTGATAGTAAGCTCGTATAGGCCGTTGGCTCCCGCGTGTGCGGTGGCGAGGATCGTCGGCCCTCTCCTGAGCACCAGCACCTCTTCATCGTTCTCACGCGCAGTGGAGACGTGGATATTGTTGGCCCGTAAGTCAAGATAGCTAATCAGGCTACGTGGGGCGTCTGGGGCATACATAGCCTGTGCACAGGAGAGGGGGGCTCCCCCGGGCAAAACAATCTTTGTCCGGCCCTCATGGAACTTGAAGTTCCTCGTGCCTGCAATTGAGACTATGTCACAACTTTGCCACGGTTCGTTTCGAGTTTTAAACTCGAAGTACGACGCGTCTTGTAAAATGGTGTGAGTAGAGGCGCTGTCTAGCAAGGCAATTTTGGTTGTGTTGACTAGCGCTACACGCTGGACCATATAGTTTTCTAGGTCTAACTCACTGAGTGTGAGGAAGGGTGCATCGAGGGTGTGTTTTTCCCCCTTGCCCTTCTTCAGTGACTGCAACTCTTTATACATCTCACAGACATACTAGGAGGTACGACATTCCTTGGCGTAATGACCGAGGCGACCACATTTATGACACATGCCTTTGACTGTCCTAGTGGATGACTGAAAAAATGTTTTGTTTTTGGGTTTATGCTCATACCTCGGATTTCGGAAATTCCGATTCCACTCTTGCTTCGGCTTCCAACTGCCCTTCGGTTTTCGGCATGGTGCTTCAGAAATGTGTGACTCCCGATTGCCGTTGCCTTGTGCTGGCTTGGAGTTGTGTGTTTTCGCCAGATTCGAGGTCTGCGGTTGACGTTGTATTTCGCTTGTATGGATCTCCTTGGCTGGGCGCGATTCGGCGTTCTTCAACAGCAGTTGTTGTTGCTTCTCAGCTAAGAGCAGGTAAGACATGAGTTTGACATGCGTCGTAAACCTCATCTTGTCGTATTGCTGGGTTAAGATAGCGCATGGAGGTGGAAACGTCGACAATGTCTTGTCAATCAGTTTGGTGTCTGTTGATGTGTTGCCGCAAAGTCGGAGTTGTGCTACGATTCTATGGAGCTCCGAGTTGAATGCAAGAAAGTTGGGGAAGTCCATGACACGGAGAGCGATCCACTCGCTACGGGCTTGAGGTAAAAATATGGTCTCCTCGTGTTTGAATCGGGCCTCCAAAGCTATCCACAGTGCGGCGGGGTCTTCTACCCAGATAACCTGCTGTCGAAGTGAAGGATCAAGGTGATGTCGAAGGAGAAGAAGTGTCTGCCATTTGTATGTAGCTGGAATCTCCTCTTCGGGTGCTGGGTTTAACATGACGTCTAGTTCCTCAGTACATAAGTATGTCCGCATGTCTATGTTCCAACCTAAATAGTTCGATCCATCGGATTCTAAAGGTTCAAAGATGAGAGGTTGTATGCGGCTATCGCGGGGTGGGCGATGTGCTGCCATAGCTATGACTTCTATGGTTTTTACAACAGGTTTGGCTTCGAGTGTCTCTGTCTATAAAGCTGGCTGTCTAAACAACAAAAGAGAGAAAAAGAAAACTTCATGTATGTCTATACAAGCGGAGGATGATGAAGAGAGCAAAAAAATAAAATAAAACTGAAAGACATGAGTGAAAATGCTGATAACGTGTTAAGAGATGTGAAGCAAACAAACCACATGAACAACAAGAATGAACTATCTCTATGAGCACAGGCCTTGGTTTATTTATCTCGAGGCACTAATGCCTCGGGATTAACGTCGAACGGTAGGTTCACTTAGTTGTGAGTTAACTGCTAGTAGCTGGTGGTTTATGCCTGGGGATTAACGGTAGCTAGTGGTTAATTGCGTGTTAACTATGAGGTCTACCTAATCCGAGTAGGTGAGCTGAATGCTCCTGATTAAGAACCCCGGAGTGAATGGATGTACATTCATCCTATTATAACACCTTCATTGTTCCGTGCCTATTGAATCGTCTTTAGAGCAAGTCCAAAGAGTTTAGTTGCTGCCTCGCCGAACCAGCGTCAACGACGTAGCAGGAAACATTCCGAGAATGATCTTCACTAAGTCGGTAAGCAATTGTCCAAGTCGACAGAGACATAGATGCACGTTGACCAGAACTTGAAGGGCACAAGTTCAGAAATCAGGCAGGCACCTCTAGCATCGGAGAGCGCCAGTGCAGTAGACAGAATTCTTGTGTCAAGGATATGGAGTGCACCGCAAGAGATCAGTCCTTCCACAAGAAAACCACGAGATTCATGTATCACTGACCAACTCGGGCGTTGGAACAATCGCTTTGCGGTATGAGCGCCTCCGCTTCGCGCTTCTAGGCAACAGCAAGTGGTTCCCCAAGGTGCCTTTGGGGATCTTGGTCTGGAGTTCGCTCCATGTGCTGCTCGTCGTGGGCGGCGCTTCTCTCCAGCTCCTGCCTTTGGTGGCCGCTGTAGCCCTTGGAGTGGCTGCGGACTGCATCCTGGGCACCATTTCCGGGCTGTACACTCTGATGTCTATTCCCTTGGTTGCCCTTGTATTGATCGTGTTCTTGATGAGGCTGAGCTGGGCGCAGACGCTTTGCGACGGCGAGGAAATCAGAGTGGTGTGTGAGTGGTTTATGGTGTTCTGGAGAGATTACATGAATCTCCCACGAACGTGTTACCTCTGTCTTAAGGGCAGGATGACTCGGGAAATTTTCAATGAGTTGTACCTGCCGAGGTGGCGCCCTGGTTGGAGATCGGTGGGCAGGTGGTGTGAGGAGGTTGTGCACTTGCACGACACCTTTGTCATATACAGTGGCAAGCACAAGTATTCGGACAGAGAGGCATCTCTCATAAATATGTCCATTGTAGCGTAATTAATGGGTTGGTAAGATATTTTTTGGGCTTGCTTTAATTAACACACCACATGGCACCTAATTAACATTGATTCCTATAAAATTTGACACTTGTAGAGATTATACATGCAAAGATCATGAAGAGGTGTGTACGACTTATTATGCTCACAAGATGTGCACACCACAATCTTCTCATTACATGTCCATTTATAAAGCTTTTTGTTGTGAATTTTTTTTGTAAGATTTGGAGAGGCCCTTGGAGAGTAGCCATGGCTCCTAGAAGATGTGAGAATGATCATAGAATAATTCTTGAAATGAATGAGCGAGGGAACTCATATAGAGAGATTTCAACCGTTTTGGGCATTCCTCAAAGCACTTGTTCTGACATAGTGCAAAGGTTTGGTGAGAGAAAGACCTTGAAAGACAAAGCTTCACATGGTAGACTAAGAATTCTTGATAAACGTGGTGACCGTGACGTTGTGAGGAGGTTAAATGATCCACATACTAGTATAGCTGCAGCTATAGGACGTGCATTACGATCTGAGGGTATGCGATTGAGTGATGATACGGTGAAAACAAGTCTTCGGAGGCAAGGGCTGAGAGCATGTGTGAAGACCAAGAAGCCACTTTTGATAAAGAAGCATCGAGCTCGTCGTTTGCAGTGGGCAAAGAAGTGCAAACATGCAACTTGGGAATTTTGGAGTCATGTCATTTTTTCTGATGAGTCCAAATTCAATCTTTTTGGCTCGGATGGACATCAATATTGTTGGAGAAAGTGTGGAGAGCATCTTTTAGATCAGCACGTGCAACCTACAGTTAAATATGGGGGAGGAAGCATAATGGTTTGGGGTTGTATGAGTTGGGAAGGAGTTGGCAAACTTTATTTGATTGAAGGGAAGATGGATAAATTTGTATATAGCAATATTTTAGAGATGGAACTTGTGGGCACTATACAAATGCAAGATTTAGAAGAAGATCATGTTTTTTTTCAACACGACAATGATCCAAAACACACTGCACATTATGTTGTAGATTGATTGTGTGCTCAAAAGTTTATCACTATTGGGCATCCTCCACAATCACCTGACCTCAATCCAATAGAACATCTTTGGATTGAAGTAGATCGTCGTATGAGAAGGTCTGAGAGGAAACCTACTTGCAAAAGTGACATGTGATAGAAGATTCAAGAGATTTGGTACAACATAGAGGTTGATGTTGTTAGGAAGTTGATACGCTCTATGTCTCAAAGAGCTCTTGATGTCTACCAAGCAAAAGCTAGATATACACGCTGGTAGCGCTTGTGAGTACTTAAGAGCTAAATCATTGAGTAATAAAGTTATATTCTAACTTAATATCTTGTTTTCTATAGTTGGTATACAATAAAAAGGATTCGTGCATAAAGAGTTGGACAAGCTTGTTGCACATACGAATTATTGTGTGTTTTTCTAGTTCATATTTTCATTGAAAACTTTGTGTTTTATATTTGTTGCATCTATATGCTCTGGTGGTTATATTCTTACTATTTTATGACAATTCATGTGGATGTGGTAGCTAATTTTCTAAAGAAGCTTCTCTTGTACAACTATTTATGCTTGCCACTGTAGTTCTTTCACTTGCAATTCAAGGGAAGAGACGACGAGGGGACAAGAAATAGTTTAGACCTTCTTGTACATTCCGTTTTGAATGATTTTGTGATAAGCAACATGTTTGAGTGTGAAGCGGCAGGTTTGCTAGAAGTGGGTTGAACCCTAAGCTCATGGTGATGAACATGTTGAATCATGTTCCCGCAAACTTGAATTTCAATCGTAAGAGTGGATGTTTTGGGGAAATTTGTTATCCTTTTTCACTTAAGGGAAGGGAGCATTTTGAGTAGCGAACTTGTATGATAAGGGGATCGCATATGGAGCATTCCATCCAGGGTTGTAGATTTCCTTGCAATCTCAAAGACGGAGCTTTGTGGTATTTATGATTTTGGAGTTTGAATTCAGAGTGGAAAAATCATTCGCGTGGAAAAGCTTCTTATAGAGTTTTCAGGCATGAGACGGAACTCAGGCTTTAAGCGCAGACAGAGTATTTGTCGATGATGGTTTTAGAGTTTCTGGAAAATCTAGGGTTGGGCACGAATTTCGCACAGCTGGAATTCAGAGTTTCTTCAGAATGATCCGTTTGCAGTTTCGGAAGTCCTGTTATACTTCCGAAATGAGCATCAGATTGGATTTATGAATATAGATAGCCTTTGATTTGAAAGTCGAATCACGACATTGTAGTGCTTCGAAAGATTAGGTTTAGACACGAATTTCGCGTATGATGAGTGTTGCTCGAGTTCAAAGTTGAAGAGGTCCGTGTAGACAGTTTTAGCTACATTTGTGAAGGGAGCGTCACGAGACTGGATTCAGGGATTTGAATACTCTTCGAATGCAAAGTCGAAGAATAACATCTTAGTGTTTCGGAAGGTAAGGTCAGCCTAGACATTTCGCGCTGCTGATCAAGGATGTCAGGTGACGGAGCCACTCAAACAGCTGATTCCGACGGCTACATCTCGGCGTCGGAGCTGCACCACCGCATGCTCGAGACGAAGAAGCAGTTCCGAAAACCGGAGGTTGCGAGAGGCGCGTATTTCAACGTCTAAAGTGGAGGTGCTCGTGCACCCTCCAGGCCCCAACTCTCGTCTCACCTCGGGCGACCTGTAGAACCAGGTGAGATGGGTGCTGCCGGACGTCGAGAATCCCGAGTGGGTGTTCGTGAAGAACAAGCCGCTGGTGAGGAAGGTGGTGATGGTGCGCATGCCCGCGTGCTTCCAGAGCCTGACGCGATGGTGCGGCGCCCAGTGGCGGGAGGGGCGACTGTGGAGGCCCTGTTGAGTTGCCCGGCGAAGACGACGACGAGCATGGATCCGTTCTCCTCGACACCGTCGTGAAACCCACGAACCCGATCACGAACTACATCACGCAGTATAGCGGCATCACGGCGGCCATGCTGGTGCCCGTCGCGACGGCCCTGGCGCAAGTCTAGACGCACATCCTCGCCCTGGTGCACACGGACACAATTCTCGTGGGCAACTCCCTGGGGAACAAGCTGGCGCACGCACGCATCATCGACACGGTGGTGCTGTACGAGAGGCGCCACAAGCTCGAGGTCCGGGCGCTCATCTCCCGGCACCCGCAGGGCTCGATCCAGGGCGACGACCACGGCCACGATACACACGCGCGCCGCCATGGACCTGGCTCTTTTGAAGATCCGCAGTGGTTCGGGTTTTCCCGGGTTTGCGAAGCCCAAGTGTGAGAGCCTGATTCACGTGCTGGCGCGTCGGGGTCGCCGAAGCCTGCTCGTTGATAGACGCGAGGAGGTGCAGCAGCACGCCATGAGTTCCTGCGATGCGGTTGCGGTAGCTTCAGACGACGAAGTTTGTGTGAAGGCGGTGGAGGGAGTGGGGAGAACTGGGGTGGATTTCGTGTGGCTCAGTTCCGGGTCGCGATCAAGCGTTGGAGGATCGGTTGAGGAGAGTGTAAGAAAATCACTAGTAGCCATTTCTCATGTTAAAAAACATATTGGATTTGAGATTCTCACTCAAAGATCCAGGTGTAGATATTCTTTTCATTGAGAATGTGAAATAGGTGCCGTTTTCTTGGCCTTCCGTGACCAAATTTTGACTTACTTGCTTTGAAATTTTTTGAAGTAGTAAGTGAAATTGATACTCGGTTAGCCTCTAGAGTTACTTAGGAAATAGATCACTAGATTTTTAGGTCAGTGAGGTGCTACAAATCCTTTGGTTTGGGCGATGATTTCTTTAATGAAATAGAAGAGCTTCTTTTACCCTGTTTGCAAAGTCCTCAGAAGAGTAAGCAAGTAGCAATAGGTTCACTATTAGGGGCGGTTTACACTATAGACCAAGAGCTGTGACCAAGGAAAATGGATTAATTCCATGGTCACACTTCATGGTCACACTTCCATGGTCACACTTCATTGTCACACTTCCATGGTCACACTTCATAAAAATGTCATTTTTAAAGCCCTTGGGCCTCTCACTAAGTGTAAACCAAACTTGGACCGGGAGGAATGACCATGTACTAAAAGTGGGTGTGCTGGTTTTTTTAATGAATGCCGAAAAAGGAAAATATTGCCTAAAATAACAAAGAAAATAAAACAAGCCAAAAATACAAAAAGGGTGGCCGCCATTGTATCTATAGTAACGTTGGGCCCCCTCCCAAAAAATAAATAAATTACTATTATTATTAAAAAAACAATTTAAAAATAATAAAGCAACATTTTAGGCCCAGGGTCTCCTCGTTTCAGCAACAAGAGAACCCATTTAGCCTCTCTCACCGCAAAATCCGGGGACCCTCCAACATTATCCATTAGGCCTATTTCTAGGCCTTTTGAGGACCTCAACTCCTTTGGTCACTTTTCTTTTTTCCTCTTAGTGTTAAACCCAAGTCATCCCGGGACGAGTTGATGGAGCCAATCACAGATTTTAGAGAGTCATGGGACGAGTTCTTGGTCCAAAGTGTAAACCGCCCCTTAGTGTTGGATGTATGGCTCTCTGCTATGAAACACAACCATCGAATGCATATCCACTCATTATGTGCGAGCACAAAAGACGACATTCTGTCATATTGACTAAAGCTAGTAACCAATCTTCTGCACAACCAAAAAAAGTTATTCAAGATCATGGATATTGAGAAGGTGATCAAATTTACTATCTCATTGAAAATAACTACACCTAAAATCACATATAGTGTCGTCTACACTAAATACGAACCCTTACACTAAAAGGAAGAATTACAATTAGTGTAACGACACAACATTACACTAAATGTGAAACTTTACACTATATGTGAATTGCAGTAAAAATGGGTGGTTTTTTTTTTTACTTGTGCACAATTAGTGTATGAAAAATCTTGCCACAGTGAATAAAATCACTATTAGTGTATGAAAAAGCTTGCTGCAACTAACACTAATTGTGAACAAGTTCGCAAATAGTGTAGTAGGGTAATTACACTATTTGTGTGACTACACTAAATGCAATGTTTAGTGTACTACAGAGCGATGCTCAGATGGTACGCCAACATCCACCCACATGTCATAGCGAAATATGGTCAAGACATAAACCTTACCGCCATTGTTCCGTGCATTTATCTGGCCAAACATGAGACCTTCCAGTCAAGTTTTATGTTGAAAGTGCTCACAAAACGTGTCTGTGCTAAAGGAATCTCCTACTGTATAAAACATCTTATTCTCAACAGTGCACTACTGTTACAGTTCTCACAGCTGATCAACTAAACTAACCCCATTCAATATAATCAGGGACCACCACTGTAGCACAACATTGAAAGAATGAACCTTCTCGTTTGTCCCCACGTTCATTGGAGAGGATGATCCGAACCTGCTCGCGGGAGTGTGATCGGAGAACATTCCGAGAATGGGCTTCACTTAGTCGGCAAGCATTTGTCGGAGTCACCGAAGAAACAGATGCACGTCGACCAGAACGTGAAAGGCACAAAAACCAGGCAGTCTGAGAATGCAGAGCACCTCAAGTCCAAGAGAGAGCAAGTTCAGTAGCACTCGAGGTGCAGACAGAATTCTAGTATCTAGGCTATGGAGTGCACTCGCAAGAAATCAGACGCTCCACATCAAGCACGAGATTCATGTATCATTCACGGACTCGGCTTCGGGGTATGAGCGCCTCCGCTTTGCGCTTCTGGGCAGCAAGTGGTTCCCCGAGCGACCTTTAGGAATCCTGCTGTGGAGTGCGCTCCATGTGCTGCTCGTCGTGGGTATTGCTTCTCTCCTGCTCCCGGCTTCGGCGATCATGATTTTTGAAGGACTGGTAGTGGACGCCTTGGTTATCTGTATGGACGGTCGAGGTGCTGCTACTTCTAAAAATGTCAAAGCTTGTTGGGGGTTCCCTGTTTGGAGATCGGTGGGCAGGTGGTGTGAGGAGGTTGTGCACTTGCACGACACCTTTGTCGTGTAGTTGTTTTCACTTGCAGTTGGGATTTTTCTATTTGTTACTTTTAGGTTCAGTGATTCGATGTTTGGTGCCGTGTCTGTACACATCATATTAGAGACTCAGGTCTTGACAGGAAAGTAAGTGAATTTAGACTTCAAGACATCCGAGGTAGCTAGCTCTTATATGTTACTAGCAGTAGACATGAGTGGGCCATGACTTGTGCAAACATGAAGGGTTTCTATTAAACACGAGTTTTCATGGTAGAGTCTACATTTTGGGGTACCGATGCTGTATCATTTTACTGAGTGTGCATTACTCTTTTCTCTCGAGTTTGCAACTCTCTGAACAAAATGGATCTTTTTCTAAAGCATGGATTCATGTATATTCTGGTTTTTTTCACCAGTTTTTCTCAATGGACCCTATCTTGTGTTTATCAGAGTTAAAGACATGCGTGTGCAGTTTCGCAGTCCTGTTACACTTCTGAAAATGAGCATTCGAGTGGATTTAGGGATGTACAGTCCCCGGCAATATGTCTTGTAACCTGACATGCATTCTCACAGTCCACACATTGTGACGTTTGGGTTTGTAAATTACATCACACAAATGATGTTAGCACGATATTGCAAGATCTGGGTAGATTAGACCTATCCAGATAAGTGATGATTCACGAACTTCCAAAAATAGAAACTTCATGAATGAACACGTTCAGTTCGTGAAGTTGCTTGGTTACTTAAGAGAATACATGTTAGTGATAGAATCACTAGAGAGGACAGATTTCAGTGATTTCTATGTTGCATTTGTGGTTGTGAGGATTGGCTTGAGTGAACCCAATGTTCTGGTGGTTGATTTGAGTACTCATTACCTAGACGTTTTGGTAGTAAAGCTTTCAAATTTGCTGTAGTTGTGTGTATGCAACATTGTTAGTCACTCTGACTTCAAGAATTGTGTCCAATTTAGTGTGTGACTCTTCATTGACACTATGACTGGGAAGTACTTGACTGAAGTAGAACAAGCCACGATAGTTGGGATGAGTAAAGGTGGCATGTCTATGACTCAAATTTGAGCCGAAGTTGGGAGACCAAAAGCTACAGTTTCAAGAGTTCTAAAGAGGTATCATGAACGTGGCACATTGGGACCTGCAGACAAGTGCGGAAGACCACGGAAATTGACGGATGCTGACGTGCGATTTCTCAAACGGGAGCTTGTGAAGAATCGTCGTGTACCTCTTGCTGAACTTGCAGGTAATGTCTACACAAGTTGGTGTCAGGACCTTGCGGAAAGAGTTGCATGAACTTGGCATTAACAATCGTATAGCAGTTAAGAAACCGTTTCTTAACGTTAAACATAGGGCAGAGAGGTTGGCCTTTGCAAGAGAATACTTGGATTGGACAGTTGAAGATTGGAATAACGTCATTTGGACTGATGAGGCATCTTTTGAAGTTGGCAAGCATTCACGTACAATTCGTGTATGGCGAACTGCTTATGAAAAGTATCAATGGGACTGCTTAGCGCCCACTTTTAAATCTGGGAGGACTTCAATTATGGTATGGGGTGCTATTACTGGCTCTAGCAAGTGTTATTTGGTGTTAACTCCTTCAGAAAAACGTATTGCTGAAGATTTTGTAGAGGTAGTGTATGAGTCTACACTACAACATTATTACTACCACCATGACAACTATGAGTGCTTCATTTTGATGGAAGATGGTGCACCAGTACATCGCAACAGTCTTTCAAAACTTTGGAGGGAAGAAGTTGGAATAAGGAAACTTAAGTGGCCAGCAAACTCACCTGATCTCAATCTTTTAGAGAATTTATGGAAGCAATGCAAAAATCAAGTACAACTTAAAAATCGGCCAAGGAACAAAGACGAAATGTGGGCTTCAGTGAATAGGGCATGGGAAAATATATCTCAAGAGGCTATTAGCAAGCTTATTTCCACAATGCCAGATCGAATGCGAGCTGTTGTGCAAGCTCGTGGTGGTAGTACTCGATGGTAGGGGGTACATGACTTTGGTGCAGTTTAGTGGATAATTTGTAGCAAGAGAGATGGAATTGTTGTTGCAGTAGGCTTCTACAAGCTAGTAGCTTTCCAATGATATGCTGAATGCTTGTTGTTATTCTAAAATTGTGAAGTTCTATATATTTATTTTTTCTCCTGTGAGTGTGTGTCGGAAACCAAAAGTCCAAAGGTTACAAGACATATTGCCGGGGACTGTACATAGCCTTCACATTGACAGTCGAATAAACACATTGTAGTGCTTCGGAAAACTGGGGTTAGGCACTAATTTCGCATATGGTGAGTGAAGCTCGAGTTCAAAGTTCAAGGGGTCCGTGTAGAGATTTTCTGCTACATTTGTGAAGGCAGCGTCAGGAGACTGGATTCAGGGATTCCGGTAGCCTTTGAATGCAAAGTCGAAGAAAGACATCTTAGCGTTCTGGAAATTAGGTGTAGTCTGGAAGTTCCGCGCTGCTGATCAAGGATGCCAGGTGACGGAGCCGCTCCGACATAAAGTGGACTCCGACTCCGACGGCTACATCTCGGCGTCGGAGCTGCACCACCGCGTGCTGGAGAAGAAGAAGCTGTTGAATTCTCCTGCGTCTTCCTTCCATCAACTGCTGTAGCACTGTAGCATTGTAGCATCTGTAACTTCATTCATCTTGACTTTCGGAACTGTGTATAATCAGGGCGATGCCCTTCATAATCCATGCAGTATTAACACACGTTTGTGTCGCTTGTTCTTGATGAGTCCAACATGGTATTAGAGCGATTAGACAGATGATCAGAGTTTTTAGACTAGACTAGAACAACATTGACTGGTAGTGTAGCCTTGGTCCTACCCAAACAAAGCAAGAGAGAAATAGTTACAGAAAAGAGAGAACGTAGACATGACAAAAAGCTTAGTGATCAGAGAGACAGACAAGCTAAAAGGCTTGTCTAACTATCACATATGGAGTACCAAGAATGGAGCGATCTTGAGATCGAAGAGACTCTGGAGTCTCACTGAAAACGAGTGTACACTAGCACCTGATCCGTAGATAGTCGATGTCAATCAGGAGCTAGATGAGGAACTAGAAAGGAGAAAGGCAATAGCCTATGAGCTCATATTGATGTCTGTATCTGATGAGGTTATTGAACTGATTGTAGAATGCATTGACCCGGCTGGCGCTTGGAGGACACTACGTGAACAGTATCAATCTGGTGATCAGTCGCTGATACTCACACTCACCAGTCAGCTCACCAACATGAAGATGCAAGAAGGAGGCTCAATAGAAGATTACCTGAGAAGAATCGCTTGATTAACATGGGAGAGAGCATCACAAACATGAGCATGAAACCAGTGGTGCTCAATGGACTTCCGCGCTCATATGATAGTACTATACAAAACTTGGCACAACAAGATCCAGACATGACGTTTGACTGCCTCAGCTCTAAACTTATGTCTGAGTTTTACAGGAGAGAGCACAAGAATCTTCTTCATGGAGATGACGAAGCTTTGTCTGCTACATTCAAGAAACAGACAAGTACGTCCCATGGTAACCAGGCGCAAGGCTACCAAGGTCGAGGACGAGGGCGTTGGGGCCGTGGGAGGAGTCGTTATCATCAAGGACGAGGCAACTGGTACTTTGCTGGAGCAAACTCCCAGTCGCTAGGTGTGAACGCGCAGTACAATGGGAGTTGCGGCTCTATTCCAACACGAGGAACTCCAGGTCGATGGTCACCATACGATAGTGGACGAGGAAGCTTTCTCTGTTACAACTGCGGCATTCCCGGGCATTTTGCACGCAACTGCAACATGCCACCTGCACCAACGACACCTGAAGTTTTCGCAAATTCGGCCGAAATGTTTGATGATTATTACGGATATTACAACCAACACGGCAATGGCCCTTGGTATTTTGACAGTGGTGCCACAAGTCATATTGCAGCTGATACACAGAAATTAGATGCACAACCAAGTTCTTCAAGAAATAGTCATGATGTCAAGACAGGTGGTGGTGAATCTCACCCTGTGAGAGGCACCGGCTCTTCCACTTTGCATACCAACAGTGGTGAAATAAAGTTGACAAATGTTCGCTATGTGCCTAGTATGAAGAAAAACCTTATTTCGGTCGGATCCATTGCAGATTCAGGGCATGTCATTATATTCACAGCTTCTCATTGCTATGTTTATGACAAAAATCACCCCACTATCATACTTGCAGCAGGATCTAGAGACCCGACAAACGGTTTATATTGTTTTCATGGGAACATACAGGCACATTCAGTAGAAGTAAATGATACTGCAAAGCTGTGGCACAAACGATTAGGTCACTTAAGCTACGCCGGCTTGAAACTATTATCATCCTCACATGAAGTAGAAGGTATACCAACTATTGATTGCACAAATCGAATTTGCGAATGCTGCCTTGTTGGACGACAACATCGAGAGCGCTTCCCACGAAAATCAGATACAAGGTCATCAAAACCAGGGTAGCAAGTACATACGGACGTCATTGGACCTATGCCTCATATGTCTCTTGGAGGATCACAATATGCTCTTGTATTTACTGATGACTTCTCACGCAAGAGTTGGATTTATTTTTTGCGACACAAAAGCGAAACTTTCAGCAAATTCCGTATCTTCAGAAGCATGCTTGAACAACAGACAGGGAATAAACTCAAGAATTTGAGATCTGATCGTGGTGGTGAATATTTATCTCAACTATTCATTGAATATTGCAACCACGCAGGCATTCAACGTGGACTTACTCAAGCACTCACTCTACAATAGAATGGCGCAATAGAATAATTATGGAACGTGCAAGGAGCTTAGCAGCTGACGCAACTTTACCAACATATTTATGGAGTGAGGCGTTGGCAACAACCACATATCTCATTAATAGGAGCCCAACTCGAGCCAACTCTGGAACCCCGCCAGAAAATAAATTTGCAGGTACCAAATCTATTTTCAGGTACCAAATCTGACCTTCATCATCTTAAGATATTTGGTTGTCTGGCATATGTCCACGTTCCCAAGGAAGACAAAAACAAACTTGACAGCAAGACACAGAGGTGTCTATTTGTAGGATATGACCTTGAAACTAAAGCTTACAGACTTTATGACCCAAGATGGCGCAAGATTATCTTAAGCAGAGACGTCATCTTTGATGAAGGGAAGGTTGGATACCATCACCTTGACCAAGCACAGGTAGAGACCACGTCAATCTATGACATAGGACCACCATCCCATACAATTCCCACTGACGCACCAGACATGCACACGCTTGAAGTCAGAACGATAGTCAATACAAGTCATGCCCACACTAATGCATGGCAAGAATCAATTAATGCGGGGGGCATGGAGATAGACTCAATGAACACTGAGATCAGTCCCGGCGACCTAAGCTGCAATCTGCCTAGCATGGGAGGGCTTCTTTACGGGGAGGGTGGGTACCCCGAGGGTATCAAGCCCATGGGAGGGACACATGAACTCCAGCCCCAAAACCCCATCGAGCTCCATGCAACCCCGAGACCCGGCTTATTGGAGGGAGCCGCGGCAGTACCTCATCTTGTGGCACCATTGTCAACCTTGCAGGTCGATCATCAGATTAATTCTCCTCGCCGCAGCTTCAGAGATCGGAGACCTTCAGTAAAATTGAAAGACTTCTGGACACTTGCGGCGGAAACACCTTCAGAACCCCAAACCTACGATGAGGCAATTCAAAACAGTGAATGGCGAACAACTATTGACCGCAAAACAGGCTCAGTCTTAAAGAACAACACTTGGGAAATAATTGATCGTCCAGTGCACAAGAAGCCTATCACAGCAAAATGGCTTTTCAAACTCAAGTAGACAGGAAATATCATCAAATGCAAGGCACGTATTGTTGCACGCGGATTTCAGCAGCGTGAAGGAATCGACTATCATGAAATTTTTGCCCCTGTCGTTTGTTGGTCCACTATTCGGACAGTCCTATCATTGGCCACCAAGAACAACTGGTCCATATATCAGATGGACGTCGTAACTGCATTCCTGAATGGACATTTAAAAGAAGAAGTTATCATGGAAATCCCTCCCGGTTTTCCATCTGCCAATGATCCTCGCAAAGTATGTCGCTTGAAGAAGGCACTTTACGGACTGAAACAAGCATCCAAAGCATGGGGTGATGAAGTTGACGCATGGATGCGTAAACAAGGCCTCACACGTAGTGCACACGATCCCAATCTTTACTATGCAACTATCGATGGCAATCGCGTCATACTACTTCTATACGTCGACAATCTTCTCATCACGGGCAACAACGCAGTTGAAATCGACCGTTTACGAGATGCTTTCTATAGAGACTACGACATGACAGATTTAGGTCTGGCTCGAATATACCTCAATGCTGAACTCACACGAACTCAGGCTGGAATCTTTCTCACTCAGAGAAACTACATCACACATCTACTCAAGAGATTCAACATGTCCCACTACAACCCTTGCCGCCTTCCCATGGATCCTAACCTTCAACTACAACGACACACTAATACAAGTCCTGTAGACACTTATCTCTACCGTTCACTTGTTGGCAGCCTCATTTATTTAACAAACACCAGGCCTGATGTATGTTATGCGGTCAGCACCATCTCTCGCTACATGGATGCTCCTGAAGAAGCTCACTATCAAGCTGCCAAAAAGATCCTACGTTATCTCCAAGGGACAATCGATTATGGCCTCTTCCTACCTGTAGGAAATTCAGATAGTTATTACACCTATAGCGATGCTGACTGGGGCCAAGATTTTGATACCAGAAAATCGACATCATGAATACTACACAAAATCGGTAATGCAAGCATCGCATGGAGCAGCAAACTTCAACCAACAGTTTCCTTATCTAGTACAGAGGCTGAATATCGTGTCCTCACCGATGCTGCAAAAGATATCATTTACTATCATAGACTTCTCAGGGAACTTGGATTTGATCATGATCAGCCAACACAACTACTAAGCGACAATGAATCATGTATAAAACTAGCTCAAAATCCAGTTCAACATTCCCGTACCAAACACATAGATATTCCGCAACATTTTATTTGAGAAGCATCTCACAATGGAGAAGTACAAGTCCTGCATATTCCCACCACCCTCCAACAGGCTAATTTTCTGACCAAACGAGTGGCATACTCGAAATTCATTGCCAACCGAACTAGTGCAGGCATCCTTTCTTCCGCATCTAACCCTACAGCCTATCCTTGATCCACTGAGGAGTATACCAGCCATCAACCCACAATGCTCGCTTAGTCTTCTTATGTCGAAAGTCCGGTGCTCTTGGATTGCTCTTTGCTGCGCGGTTATCATACCACTGAGTCGGATCCTCAAAATACGACAACCAACAAGACTCCGTCGAAGTCTCCTCGTCCACACGTCCCTCCTGCATCACGACCTCTTCCTCTTCATATGCCCTGCCACCTTCCATCTCCTCCAACCGCCTGGCCCTAAACATCCAGAACCAACAAGTATCCAACACCCAATCCCAAAACCGACGCATCAGCAGACCGCACTCCCACATCATCAAAAGAATAATCTGCGCCTGCACCCACCAAACCCTCGTTATTATTCATTTCGACATTCCTCCTACAACTCAAGAAAGAACCACTCACCGTAGAAAGCCGCTCTATCTGCTCCCACAAGGTCATCGCAGTTCCTAATGCTCGTCGCTGCACCCTCACCATCCCTCTTGAAGTGGCAAATTATGAAGTCGCAGTCGAGGGAGGGTGTTGAATTCTCCTGCGTCTTCCTCCCATCAACCACTGTAGCACTGTAGCATCTGTAACTTCATTCATCTTGACTTCCGGAACTGTATATAATCAGGGCGATGCCCTTCATAATCCATGCAGTGTTAACACACGTTTGTGTCGCTTGTTCTTGATGAGTCCAACAGAAGCGGTCCTGCAAACCAGAGGTCACGAGAGGTGCGTATTTCGACTTCTGCGGGACGGAAGCGATCGTGCACCCTCCAGGCCCCCAACTCTCGTCTCACCTCGCGCGACCTGCAGGACCTGGTGCGATGGGTGATTGCGGACGGCGAGAACCCCAAGTGGGTGTTCGTGAAGAACACGCCGCTGGTGAGGAAGGTGGTGATAGTGCACGTGCCCGCGTACTTGCAGAGCCTGACGCGATGGTGCGGCGCGCCGCGCCGAATCGCGGGAGGTGCGGGTGTGGAGGCCCTATTGAGAAGACGACGAAGAGAGCAGGTGGAGGAGTGATCGGGAGCATAGTGTAAGTCGCCAGAATTGGCCGTCTCTTGTTCTTCCTGCTGCTCGCGAGAATCAAGCATCACCTCTTCCTTCCTGCGGGAGTCAACTATCATCTCTTCGTTCTGCTTGCGAGAATGAGCCATCTGAACCAGGCAAGTTCAGAACCAGGCAGTCTGAGAAAGCAGAGCACCTCAAGTGCAGAACAGAGCAAGTTTTGTGACGTTCAATCAAGATGATCATGGTTACAATTGTAGTAGTGGATGTTTTGGAGAAATTTGTTATCCTTTTCATTCAGGGGATGGGAGCATTTGCAGTAGCGAACTTGTATGATAATGGGATCGCATATGGAGCATTCCATCCAGAGTTTTAGATTCCTTGCAATCTCAAAGACGGAGCATAGTCGTTTTTATGATTTTGGAGTCTGAATACAGTGTGAGAAATACATTCTCGTGGAGAATCTTCTAGTCGAATTTTCAGGCTTGAGATTAGACTCAAGGCTTTCGAGTTTAAGTGCAGACAGAGTTTTGTCGAAGAAGAAGATTTCAGGGGTTCAAGAAAATCTAAGGTTGGTCACGAATTTTGCACGGTTCGAGTTCAGAGTTGAGGACATCTCAAAGGAGGCTATTTGTGTGTAAATTTTTCTGTAAATGAAAATAAGTTTTGAATTGAACTCGGGCATGACAATAATCGCTTCGGTCCACGAGCGCCTCCGCTTCGCACTTCTTTAGGCAACAGCAAGTGGTTCCCCAAGGTGCCTGTAGGAATCTTGGTCTGGAGTGCACTCCATGCGCTGCTCGTCGTGGGCGGCGCTTCTTACACGCTCCTTGCTTCGGCGATGGCGATTGTGGCGGTACTGTTTTCGGTCTCTCTCATGGTCTATGCGATCCTAATCTGCATGCCTCTGGTGTTTTTTCTAGTGTTTGCACCTTTGATACTTGCTTTCAATCGAAAGACTAGATGTTTCGGGGGTATTTGTGTGTAATGGGAGTGTATATAGAGCCATACATGTATTTGGTATTTGCTACTAAATGGTTTATGCTCTGAATCTGGGATTCATGTCTCATTAGAACCCCTTTCTCTGTACATCTCAAATCCATTTTAGAGATTTAATATAATTCAAAGATTTCAAACAAACATGAGGATACACGTTGATTGATAGGAACTGCAAATTATGCACTCCATAACCAAAATATTACCAATGTTTCAGTCCCTTTTGTGAGCTTAGTAAACTTTGCTGTGTATTTGTAACTTGTGGTTCCTGCCACTCACAGCCTGGTCTCTTTAGACAACTCATGTGCATCAATCAACTGAGGCAGGTTACGAGCTCTTGAAGCCGATTGTGATTTATTTAGAATGCGAGTCTAGACTCTTTGTAGATTCTCATGATTCTAGTGCGATGGGATTTGAGCAAGGAGAAGAATCTCCGGTTTTGTACCGACGTGAATTAACTCAGTTTCATTCTTGCATTAACACAAGGTTCCATTCTTGCATCTGCTGTGAAGATCAAGTATGTTAATCAAGTGAAGTCAAAGTCTGCTGATCCACTGAACCCAGGGAAGAAAATGAATCATTTTCCCTACGTCAAACACTATTATAATCTTTTAATTAAGAAATTTTGTGAGTATGTTACTATGTAAACTTGTCGTAATTGAGATTCTATGGTCAAACCTAGAAATAAAAGTGTTTGTTTCCTTTCTTACTCATCGCACTAAAATTAACTGTTTCGAAGTGTTTTTCGTGTGCAATTGTGTACAAAATTCGGGGTTGATCTGGCGAAACATCAGACTTTCCGCTCGAGCATTGTATTTATAGTGCACGCAATACTTCTCCGAGCTAAAGGAACTCCAGCTTTACAGGTATTTTATTCTCAACAGTGCACTATTGATATGTCAAATCTTTCTCCTAAACAGTGCACTATATGTGCTGATCACTTAAACCCCATTGATAAGATAAATCTTTCTCCTTCGACCTCACATTCATTGCAGAGGATGATAAACATGTTCCGTTCCGACTCGCCGAACTAGCTTCGACGAAGTACGAGAGAACCATTCCGGGAATGATCTTCACTTAGTCGGCAAGCAATTGTCGGAGTCACCGAACACACAGATGCACGTTGACGTGAACGTGAAAGGCACAAGTTCGAATATCAGGCAGCCTGAGAGAGCAGAGCGCCTCAAGTTCAAGTTCAGCGGCATTCGTGGTGCAGACAGAATTCTAGTATCTAGGCTATGGAGTGCACTCGCAAGAGATCCGGCGCTCCACATCAAACGTACGAGATTCATGTATCATTTCCCAACTCAGGCGTCCGATCAACCGCTTCGGTGCACGAGCGCCTCCGCTTCGCGCTTGTAGGCAACAGCAAGTGGTTTCCCAAGGTGCCTTTGGGGATCCTGGTCTGGAGTGCGCTCCATGCGCTGTGTTGTAAATATGAGTTTCAGATGGGAAAAGAAACAAGTGTCATGAGGCAAAACACACACTAGAGATTGTCACTCAACGGTATCTGTATTGCATGGCATCAACTGCAGGAACTGAGTACAATCAGACTTCACTCTTCTGATGAGAAGAGTCATGTGTTTCACTCTTCTAAATGCCTTGGAAAACATCCTCTCTTGCTTCCCCTAAATAGTAGTCAGGCAGGTGTGAAACGACCTAACAAACTAACAAACTAACAGATCATGATGCTTCCGTTGAGGATGTTTTCCACATCATAATATTTGCTCCCCAGCGTGTCGCTCCACGTCGGTTGAGCTCCAGCGTTACGTCTCCATATCTTCAACACTCCCCCTCAGACTGCGAGCGTCCAGTGTGAGCAGGCTGAAAAGGCACTGGAGACGAAAAAATATCAAGTATCGAGGCAAGGAAGAAGGCCGATCGCACTGCGGAGATAGCAAAACCGGTCGGTAGGTAAAGGCTTCGTAAAAATGTCGGCCAGTTGATCAGTAGTGGGGACGTAGCAGACGTTGATGTCACCGCGCTGTTGGTGATTCCTGATGAAGTGATAAACATTGTCGATGTGTTTGGTGCGGCGGTGAAACTCCGGATTGTGCACCAGTCGGATAGCACTGTGATTATCAGATAACAAGGGTGTGGGAAATGCTTGAGGAAAACCAAGATTTCCCAGTAGTCTGTGAAACCATATAACATCTTTGGTGATAGAGCTGGCTGGGACATATTTAGCTTCAGTCGTGGAAGTAGCGACACAAGCCTGCTTCTGACTTCCCCAAGAGACAGGTGCATGATCAAGCAGTAATAAGGTGCCGGAGCGACTCTTCCTATCAACGATGTCGCCACCATAATCAGCGTCTGTGTAAGGAGACAGAGTGTTGGTGCCAGCATGCCCGTCGTAGCATAGAGCTAAATTAACCGTACCGGCCAAGTAGCGAAAAATGCGGCTAACTACGAGAAAATGGGGTCGCTGAGGATTTGCGGAGAATTGTGCGACTCGGCTGACTGCGAAACTAATATCAGGTCTCGTAAGAATCTGCACAAATAAAAGACAGTCGACGGCGGCCAAGTAAGCAAAGGTAACTTCTTCAGGTGGATCGTCGACGTCGTCCAAAGGCGTGTTCGGATCAGCTGGAGTAGAGGTCAGGCGGCATCCGTCAAAGCCAAAACGAAAAAGCTCGGGGGGTGCACCTTTCATTAAAACCTAGAATCACGTGCATGCGCAGCCTACATTTAAAACCCCCTATATACAACTTTCTTTTGGTGAAAGGAGGTAATACACATACAATTACAACAATAAATATACAAGTGACAATATGTATACACAAAAAAAAATCCATTCATATATAGTCATTAACATAAGTATACAAATATACTTTTGAACAAAAATCAACCCCTATAATATGTATAACAAAATATTCTAACTTTCATCAGCAAAGTCGTTGAAAACTTTTTCATCACCTGGATGTAACTCATAAACATTTAATTCGGCAATATATGTCATTGTAGCCAATGCAATTATTGTCTCTAAGTCTACCATCAAATGATCAGTAAGATCATATGTCCACTTGTTGTTAGTCCCTTTTTGATACCAACATAAACCAATCTCCACATTTGATGGACGGTCCATCAAGTCAATTGGATCCCTCTACTCCACCCAACGATTACCAAACTTTCTCCGCATCCTATAAACCCTTCCAACAAACCAAACCTTCACTTGAGTAGATTTTTTTGGCCTCCCTCGTTTTTTCACAATTTTAGCTTCAGGTGTGTTCAAAAAACACAGACCACTGTCACAACCAAGCTTTAGCAAAGTATCATGGCTTCCGGGACTAAGGAGTTTAGGCTTCATATACAATATGCCAGCCTTAATTCGAGTCAACCGATCTTTAGACAAAGAAGGATTGCCATTCAATTGACTAACAAGTGTACTTTTAAAAATTCTAGACTCCCCTACCATTACATAAGCCACACTTGACTTTACATTTGATAGAGAGGAAATTTCAGCACCTTCATGTTCATCAACAAGAACATCCAAAGTATGTCGAAGGATTTAAAAAGGTAAATTCGGGCATGCCACTAAGGGCAGCCCATGATTGCCAATAATTGGTGCAAATTTTTCCACTTAAATTTGTTTAAGGTTGTCTAAATTCGTCCCAACCCACATGCCACTACTTCATGATTTTTTACTCTACCCAATTCTACCTAATATCATGTCACGATTTGCATGTGACTACTCTAATTGAACTAGTGATTGGTTGAAGGCTTTTGTTTTAAGCCTTTAATCTTCTCTTGGCTTAATTTTTCTCCTTGGCTTTATGCCTAATTGTTCTTCTCTCTTATGTTTTCTTTTTCTTTTATCTAATCTTATTGATCTAGCCATAGTGAAACAAAGCCATACGACGGAGAAACAAGAGAAACAAAGAGAAACAAAGCCATACTTGAACTGTCGAAGCCAGCCTAAAACCACAGAGCCTTGGAACGTTGAGGAAGCACAATGAACGCACAGCAACGAGCGACGAGCGAGCGCTCAAGCAAGCGAGACAGCGGCGGCCGACCAGAGTAGAAAACAAAAACCTAAGCGAGCGCTCAGGCAAGTCGAACAGCGGCGGCCGACCACAAGATAACGAATGAGCTTAACGAATCGTCCTAAAACCCTAATACTGCCTTTTTGCCCGATATTACCCTGATGCAAGTACATTGCTAATGAAAATCATTCATCCTAGTTTCATCCAATATGAAAACTTATCCTATGTAGTATGGTAATGCTACCATACAAGTACAACTGTTGTATACTTCTTAAAGGCCTTTCATATATGTACGTAGTTACAATATATAATATATATACCATATGTATACGTAATACGGCAAGGTTCTAATCAATACCCCTCCTGTGCACTCACGTATACTCGTACATGTTTAGTACAGTGCACCCCCCGAGCGAAAAAGGATGCGGTGCAAATAGATGGCTTGATGAACATATATGAGGCGGCGGTCTTCTGATTGGTGAATATGTAATCCTACATATAGATCAATAGAGGTGCGGGTTGTGGAAAAACGGCTCTCCATATATGACATGAGCTGATCCAAACGTTCGTTTGCAGGACTGCAAGCTAAACCGTCGTCGACGAAAAGCGTAACAATAAGAATCGGGGAGGAGCGCGAGATGTAGACACATGGATCAGCCTCGGTAGGTTCAAGCTGAAAATTGAGTAGGAACTCATGGAAGGTTTTATTCCAAATCCTTCCTGACTGCTTGAATCCATAGAGGCTTCGAAAGACCAGGCATACCAGTAGCTGTCTGTCAGAATTGTGAACTTCAAATCCAGGAGGTTGGTACATGTATAAAACTGTGTCAATGAGGCCATTTAAAAACGCCATTTGAATGTCGAATTGGGTCATGTGCATGCCCTGTTGAGCAGCGATGCTGAGAACGGCCCTGATAGCATCATATTTAACTACAGAGCTGAAAGTTTGGTCATAATCCACGCCTTTGGTTTGAGTACAGCCTTGTGCCACCAACCTGGCCTTGTATTTTGAAACGGAACCATCTGGATTCGTCTTCACACGATAAATCCACTTGCATTTTGTTGCCTTTCGCCCCTGTGGAAGTTGTATAAGCTTCCACGTTCCTGAATTTATTAAGGAGTCATAATCTGTCTGCATGGCTGCCTGCCACTCTGAAGCTTGTGGACTGCGCATAGCTTCGTTGTACGTGTCAGGATCTTCTGGAATGTGTATCATTTCACTAGAAGAGGAGGCCACACGAGTCGAGTTAGAAGAGCGGGCGATGCCAGCAAAAGACTTGGGTACATAGTAATCGATGTACCTGGTGGGAGCACCACGTATGCGGTGTGGCCGGGTTTGATGATGGTTTTCTGCCTCAGGATGGATGCTTTGGATTTTGTCATGATCTGCTACAGGCGAAATCCCGGCTGGACTGCTTTCTTCCGCCACAAGTTCGTTTGAAGCTTGGTCCTCAACATTGTCACCTTGTAGCTCGGTGTTCGACTGAGAGATCGTGTTGTTCGTAGGCGGAGCGTTGTCGGGGCAGATCGTGGAAGTACCATGAAGAGAAAAAAGACCTGAGATTGCGTCTGTAGCCGGTGCAGTGGGAGATGAAAACTCATCAAAGA
Organism: Bryoerythrophyllum caledonicum; assembly: GCA_963971425.1. Taxonomy (NCBI): domain Eukaryota; kingdom Viridiplantae; phylum Streptophyta; class Bryopsida; order Pottiales; family Pottiaceae; genus Bryoerythrophyllum; species Bryoerythrophyllum caledonicum. The sequence continues at coordinate 4,495,630 of OZ020524.1, forward strand.
TCACATCACAGCTTACAATAATCCGTCGTTGGCGAGGATCCCAAAGTCTGTACGCTTTTGTGTAACTGCAATAACCGACAAAGAGGGTTTTGATACCTTTCGGTTCTAACTTGGTCCGTCGTGCTTTTGATACGTAGACGTACGCAATACTCCCAAACACCCGCAAATGACCAACTGCTGGTTGCCGCCCTGTCCACATCTCGTACGGTGTCTTTGAGCAGAGGCGAGATGCAGATCAGTTTAACAGATACGCTGTTGTTTGAACCGCCTCACCCCACCATCGAGTACTCAGTCCCTTTGCATGCAGCATTGTGGGGACGCATTCCACCAATGTTCGATTTTCGCGCTTAGCAACTCCATTTTGTTCCGACGAGTATGGACTGGTGAGTTCATGCATGACGTTTTGGCCGGCAAGGAAAGTGCCAAATGCTTGACTTACATACTCCCCTCCTCGGTCGCTGCGGATCTTTTGAATCTGGTTCCCTGTCTGAAGAGATACTAGTGGACACAAGGTTCTGAAGCATTCTATGACTTCTGATTTTTCTCTTACATAGAAAACAAATCGGAAACCAGAGTAGCCATCTTTGAACAAGATGAAATACCTCGCGCCACCAATCGACGATTGTCGCATTAGACCACATACGTCTGTGTGAAAGAAAATCCCGGGCCTATCAACTCGGGGCGTTGTGCTCTTCTTTGGAAAAGGCTTTCGGAAACTCTTTCCAACCGCACATCCTTCACATGGACTTTGTGGCAATGTAGGGTTTTGGAGATCCAATCCGTCTACCATTGCCTGAGCATGCATTCAGACGATTTGAACGTAGTTGACATGCCCGAATCTCTGGTGCCAGAGCGTCAATCTCGGTGTCTGCATCAACACGGGCTCCGGGCTGGAAGCGATGACCACGTTTGCGTGACTGGTAGGAAGAGTGACTCGTATCCTCAGTTCGTACAACTTCGTCGTGCGGGCTCCTGTCATCACCACGCTTTCGTTTGCTGTAGTAAAGTAACTCGCTTTTCTTGTGTACGTCGTGACATAGCCTCGGTCGGTGGCTTGTCCTACCGAGAACAAGTTTTTCTTCAACTCAGGGACAAATAGCACCCGTTCAAGTTTCCTGTCCAACCACTTTCCTTCAACAAAACATTGGACGTGTATTGTGCCTGTGCCTCTTACCCACAGACGCCTGTTATCGCCTATCATCGCAGGCCATTTGCCTTCGGCGACCTCGTTCAAGGTCTGAAACCATTCGATGCAGTCGCTCATGTGCTCGGTCGCTCCGCCGTCCATGAACCAAGTATCCTTATCTTGCATGTCACATGCATGTACCACAAAGGCAGAGCTGTCTTCTTCGTCTGCATCTTCGCTTATAACAGCATTTGCTTCGCTTTCTTTGGTGCCTGGTTTCTTCTCAGTCTTGGTCTGCGCACCTTCTTTCTTGTTCTCCGGGCACTCCGCATCTTTCTCCCAATGTCCCTTTCGACCGCACTTGTTGCACTTCGTTTTATTCTTAATTTCTGCAATCTTGGCTGCACGCTTCTTCTTTTCTTCGATCGATGCTGACGTTTGACTTCCGCCGGAAGACTGTCCTCGAGAGAAAAAAACGCTTTATCCCCTTTTGCATCGACTTCATCTTGCATGCAATTTCTCTTCTCCTCTTTGAGCAGCCTCAGTGTCAAAGATTCGATTGTCTGCTAATCACGTGGGACGTTGTCCCATGCAGCAATAAGGTACCGAAAGCTTTGTGGAAGTGAAGAAATCACTTTACACATCACAGCTTGTTCGCTAACGGGCTCCCCTAGATCAGTAAGCTGGTTTCCCAGCTGCTCCACCGTGCTAATGTGATCCATCACATCAGGGCCCGGTCGCATCTTGAGATCAAAGAACTGTTGCTGCAGAAGCTGAATGTTCTCAGTTGCGTTTAGTTCGTACACAGTGTTCAATCTGCGCCACATTTGGTGAGCCGTTCGGCATGTCATGAGTCTGCGCAGAAGCTTAGGGTCTACTGCAGATATAATGATGGATTGACAAATCGCGTCTTTGTCAGCCCACTCGTTCATGTCATCGCAGGCTTCCATTCGCAAACTACCATCTATGATCCCTATTAGCTTTCTGGCTCGAAACATTATCATCATTTGGAACTTCCATACGCTGTAGTTTTCGCTGGTGAGCTTTTCCACATGCGTGGTCAGACTTACAGACTCTTGTCTAACTGGAAAAGACACTTGAACTTGAGACTGACTGCGTTGATCATCTGTGACTTCCTCGACTAAAGGTGTGTGTGTCTGGACACGATTACCAGCTCCAAGGCCGGTTGTGAAATCGTCTGGGTCCATGACAGGTGAAATCTTAAAGGTGCTACAACTAATGTAGACAGACACGACACTTGTAACCAAAAAAAACTCTATCTGTACCCACGAAGTGGGCCCATAACCTGTTGTAAATATGAGTTTCAGATGGGAAAAGAAACAAGTGTCATGAGGCAAAACACACACTAGAGATTATCACTCAACGGTATCTGTATTGCATGGCATCAACTGCAGGAACTGAGTACAATCAGACTTCACTCTTCTGATGAGAAGAGTCATGTGTTTCACTCTTCTAAATGCCTTGGAAAACATCCTCTCTTGCTTCCCCTAAATAGTAGTCAGGCAGATGTGAAACGACCTAACAAACTAACAAACTAACAGATCATGATGCTTCCGTTGAGGACGTTTTCGACATCATAATATTTGCTCCTCCGCGTGTCGCTCCACGTCGGTTGAGCTCCAACGTTACGTCTCCATATCTTCAACAGCTGCTCGTCATGGGCGGCGCTTCTTCCATGCTCCTGGCATCGGCGATGGCGGTTGCCTGAGGACTAGCATTGTATTGCACCGTGTTCTTTGTGTTTGCGGTCTTGGCTCTGGCATATTTTCTGGTGCTTGCACCGTTTTGCTTGCTTTGGTTGTCGATGAGGGTGAGCTGGGCGCTGATGCTTGGCGATGGCGAGCACGGCGATCGAATCGAAGTGCCGTGGAAGGGCTTTCATGTCGGCTGGAAGGCATGTTTGGATGCAGGAGGTATGTTTTTGCGAATATGTAATGTTAAAGGTGTTTGGGAACTTGTCCATATGACTAGTGGCATCTTGAAGGTGCGCCCGGGTTGGAGATTGGTGGGTAGCGGGTGTGAGGAGGTTGTGCACCTGCACGACACCTTTGTCATATAAGGTAGAGGTACCCAATTCCGATTGGCCACCCAATTCCGATCAATAGAGTAGTGCATGAAAATGGCAAATGCTTGAAATGATACATGAAGTGACCTAAAGCTGATAACTCAAAATCTGAAAACACCAGTCATTACCGGCATTGGGTCATGATGTGTGTAATTTTGGGTTGCTCCACCTCAATTGAGCTCTCTTTGGTGGCATTGCCTCGAAAGTCGAACAAGGCCGATTGGTATTGGGTACCCTCCATGAGTTGGTTATCCATGGCATGTCTTCTCTCTTTTACTCACTCTCACTTATTGGCATTGAGTGAAGGAGGGCACCAAATCTCACCTACTCTAGAGTTTGATTATGGGCTCTGGTGGGTTTTGGGCTTTTAAATTCTATATCAATTCCAAATCTTTGAAATTAAATTTGAAAAAATATTTGTTGAGTTTCATTCCTAATTCCGCATCTTTCTACATAAATGTTTTTGACATACAATGTCATTTGAGTCCCGAACTGGCTTAAGTGATCGGAATTGGGTGCCTCTACCTTAGTTGTTTTCACTTGCAATTGGAAAGATAGTGACTTAGGTTAAGGAGGATAGTAGAATGTTTGGTTTAGTCCTTCGTCTATGTTTTGTTCAAATGACTTAGTGTACAAGCAACATATTTGAGTGAGAAGCGGCAGGTTAGCTAGAAGTGGGTTCCAAAGAGATTTGGTGGCGCTCTCTTTCTAGAATACATCTCCACTGGATCATACTTAACCCTTTGAGTAAATATAATCAGGACCAGAAGAATGTTAACCGTCACTTTTGACGTCACATTCATTAGAGATGATGATACACATCAACAGAAGATAATTTTACTCCAATTGATGCTCTGGTTCTTGTAAATTTTGCGATATTATCAACCTATCATGTAAGGTGGAGGGGTGCAGTACATGAGTGTAATGTTAAGGCTCTTCATGGTTTGAGGTTTTCAAAAGGAATGTTGCAGGTGTGGTGAAGAAGCTGCCATCATCGCTGCTATTCTTGTCATCAAATTAGATCTTCCATCCGTTCATGAGACCTATAGTATAAAAACAAGAGACCGCATGCGTTCTAAGGTACTTCTCTAGCACAAACGTCTTGGACACATCAATTTTAAGACATTGCATATTATGTCTCACCACGGTATTGTGAAGAGTTTATCCAAGTTGCATTACGTGAATATCATTTGTGGAACTTGCCAACAAGGCAAAGAAGCGTGCGCTTCATTTTCCCAAGTATTTTCCAAACCATGGATATACTTTAGATTATTCATAGTGATGTATGCGGTCCCATTAAGAAACCATCATTGAACGGAGTTAGATATTTTGCTACCTTTATCAATGAGTATAGTAAAACTTATGGGTTGTCTCAGAAAAAAAAGATAGAGTTCTAGATGAATTCAAAAAATTTAAAAACCGCATAGAGAACCAAACTGGGAAGAAGATCATTACACTGCGCATGGACAAAGGCTCCGATTATATGTCTCTAACTTTTCAACAACTTCTTATTAATGCAAGCATTCAACATGACCTTACGCAGTACTATACATTGCAAAGAAATGGTATTTTAGAGCGCAAGAATCGATCCATTGTCAAGATCGTCTGTTGCCTATGTTTTCAAAACAACATTCCCTCTCACTTATGGTGAGAGGCTATGAAGACTGCAACCTTCATCCTCAATCGAATTCTTACTTGCACTTGGTCATATATGACATTCTAGGAAGCTTTTTCCGGCATGAAACCTGATTATTTCAGTTCCGTATTTTCGGCACCCGCGTCTTCGTCCGCATCCCAAAAGAAAAAAGGTACAAACTGCCTCCAAAATCCTCTACTTGTATCCTTCTTGGCCTAGACAAATCCACTAAAAGATACCGCTGTTATTGCCCTCGCACACATCAAATCCTCATATCCAATATTACCAAGATTGACAAGGACAATCCTTGTAATATCTTCTCTGACATTTTCAACCATCTGTACTTACACAAGACCAATTTAGACTAGTAATTCCTCAAATGGGCTCAAGAGATGTATCCCTTGATGCTAGTACTACACACAAAGACTCGCTCCACCATTAGATCTCTTAGCTTCCATTGCCTTTACACACAAATCCCACAACAACAATAGAATCAAAAGATTAATAGATGGCTCCAAAAACACGGCCTTCAACCATCTCATGTTGACACCAACCTTTATTTCCTACACCAAGTCAACTTGATCATCATTCTCATTTTATATGTTGATGACGTATTCCTCATCGGCAACTTTAAGGTGAAAATTTCATGGCTTCGAGAAAAGTACTGCTCACGTTCAAGATGACCTATCTTGGTTTTGTCTCCAAGTTTATCGGCATACAATACGCATCATTCTCCCTCAGAATCAACATTCATCACACCAAATATGTGGAATCTATTCTTATCAAATATGGAATGCAGGACTGCAATCTAACTCAAACGCGTCTTGCCGCTCGCTTCACGACTTCTGCTCGAATCGGCACAGTAGACGTTGATCCCACTTGTTACCGGTCTCTCATCAGCAAACTCTTGTTTCTAACCACTACACGCCCACATATCATCTACGCTATCAACCTCCTATCAAGGTACAATTCTGAACCTCAAACCGCCCATTTTCACGCAGCGAAGCAAATTCTAAGGTACTTGTGGGGGACAATTTCTCAAGGCTTGTTTTATCCCTCCTATAGTTTTAATCTCATTGGCTATCGCGACACCAACTGGGGGGGATCTTGACCAACGCAAGTCCGCTAGAACATATTTCTTTAAGATAAATGATACCCCAATCACTTGGAACACAAAAATGAGACATGTATTGCATTATCAACAACTGAATCCGAATATAGGTCTCTTGTCGAGGCTACAAAAGAGGCAAGATGGATTCATATTCTACTCCAAGAGTGGGATTTGACAAGAAAGAACTTATTCAGATCATGTGTGACAATCAAAGTGCGATCAAGATATCCGACAATCCACAAGTCCACTACAAAACCAAACACTTTGAGATTCATCTTAATTTTGCTCGAGATATGGTTGAAAAAGGTTTAGTCGACATTCTTTTCACTCCTACAACCGCGAACCGGCCGACATCTTAACCAAAGCATTAGGCTGCATTCAATTTACTTCATGTAAGCAACTTCTCAATTTCAACCTGACACATACTCTTGCAACATGAGAAGTTGTTTTACAACAATCTATACAATATCTCCCTTCGGATTTAGGGAGGGTGTTGTTAATATAGAATCCTTGTTCAATACTTGTACAGTAAACACATTTGTTAGGTTAGGGTTAGATTTAGATCTTACATTCTTGCAGCGCCTCTGCTACTCAACGGCACCTTGTTGAGCCCTTTACTGTACTCAAGGGCTTTGTTCCCTTGCAATAAATATCTTTCTGTTGCACATATCTAATAGAAACCGAGAATCTCCTGCTGCTCCGTTCCTTAATCGCCATCACCAGCATTACCTAATCACTGACATAACAATTGATACCATGCAGCAATCCTGAACAACCCATGTGCCTCACAAGACCGACATTGAATTTACCATCACCAACACCTGATCACACCTAATCACAATTACAAGAACTTATACTCCTCATCATCCCAAGTGCCTAATGGATCCAACATTGATATCCATTTGAAATTGGTAGTCTTTGAAGGAATGAGTCGCACAAGCATCGGAAAGAAACAATGAGCTCAAAGAAAAACTACTCTATGCTCTGGAATATGCCATGTCGTCGCTAAAATATCCTCTAAAAATACGTGACATTCATTACAATGTCTGCTCCTTGTTGACATGACCACTTGTTTGTTCTCTTCAAACCGTTGACGAGCTATATGCAAAGTATAATGCTGCCTCGAAGAGCAGACACGACATGGAGCAAAAGGTGAACACGATGAGAAAGACCATAGCCAAATAGCACTAGGCAAAGAGCTTGACAGAGCTATGCCGGCAAAGAAAGACAAGTGTAGAATCTATTTCGAGAACATGGAAAGCAACAAGGATAATGGAAAGAAGAGCGGCAACAAAAACCAACCGTAGTGGATGTAGTCGCACCAACGTTCATCGTCATTCATCCAATCATCAGGAAAATCCACGTGGATGGGAACGATATTGTTTTTATATCCAATTTATATTAAAAAAACATTTGTGGATATTATATCATTCCATACAAAATTTATTTCGTTTGCATATTGTAAGACTTGTTGTATCGTTATCACATAAAATTTGAATCACCGAATTTAGATGCAAGCTTTAAACAAATAATATATTAATATATAAAATCCAAATAAAATTTGATTGATATCAACACTATATAAAATTTTAAAATTACTGTTAAACTTCAAAATGTCACAGAAAGAAATTTATTGGCATGGTCTACTCTCCACCTGTCCTCAAGTCAATTGAGCTCTCATGATCTATGGACCACTTTGCACGAGCGGGACAATTGATATTGGGGTGTTTTCCTAAGGGGACAACACTTGAATTCAAACTTGTCACCTACGTGGTCACTTAGTGAGTTCTTCATTTACAAGTTCAAGGAGTTAGCAACTCGGACGTCACGGTGTTGCTCGACTTCGCCTTTGTGTGTGCTTGAATGCTTTTTTGAAGCAATTAAATGATCATGGCTTGTATTGTTGTTTGCAAAAGTAATTGACTATGATTGTTTGAATCACCATGTTATGTGCAAAAACCTTTTAAAAAGTACCAACCTCTTATCAATGACATTGCAATCCACGGATGGAAAGTGGAGCCCCTTATTGTCATCGCCGCCGGAGCTAAAGCTACCACCTTCATCCCATCTATGAAAAGTCTCGGAAAAACATTTGATATCCCCATCAATCAAATCAAAAAGACATTCACAAAAATCAACATGATTGCTATCCAACATGCGATGTCCATTCTCCTTCACAAACGGAAAATTGAAAATAACCAAATTCTCCCGGAACTTAATGATACCACCTAAATAAATTATTAAAAAATTAAAAAAAACCCTCCCAAAATACACACCTAACCTCCCGCATGTCATCTCGTCATAACATGCCTTGTGACTCTGATTCAGTCCTAGGACCATGGTGACTGGTTACTGGTTAGTGGCCACGTATGTTTGATCACATAGTGTCTACCCTTGAGTAGTTCCATACTACTAAATCTGTGTCCGGTGGACATTGATTTAGTGGTGGAACGAATAGACACTTTATTCACCCGGCCCCATCACCGAGGACCAGAGTTCTTCTTCTTTGTGCGAAAACCATACCATGCACAATTGAAGTGATTTGACAACTTCCAATTTCAAATGTCATAGCTCAACCATGTCAAATCATGTCAACCCGGCTCAACCTACAACATTTCAGAAGAACTCTGGATCCTTGTCACCAAATTTTCTAAGTCTAGTTTCACACCAAAAGCTCTGGCTTGTGGAACAAAAAAAAATAAACGGTTATAAAAAAATAAAGTTTGAATCAATAGAGTTATCCGCAAAGTACCCCAAATCCTCAGTTTCTAACCTGTAAAATGGAAAAACCAGGGTCGCCGAGTCCACTAGCAAGGTTTCACTGTAGACCTTGAATAGAACACTGGATAGATTAGTTTTTGAGCCCTAGAATTCCCAAACTCCAGTTTCTGCCTAGCTTTTATTTTAAGCAAACTCTGACCCTTCAAGTCATGCACAACTCTAGGATTGTAGGATACATGCCAGATTGTCATGACGTGAGACAGTATTCTTGTTTGTTTTTGGGAGATTTGTGCCATTTGTGCCATTAATAACACCTCCATAAAACCCTCAAATCCTAACTTTATTTCATAGGATTCCTTTGCGGCTACACTCAAATACAGGTTAGATTTTCATTTCCATGAAAAAAAGGAGGACAAAAGACCGGTTCCCTTTACGAATAACTCAAATGCACATAAAATTTCTTTGACAATTATATATAGTATTAATTTATAATTGATACATAAATAAAAAATATTGATACAATGAGAAAGAAAAATCTATTAAAGATGGAAAATACATTATGACATACAACATTTACATTCAAGTGTAATATATGTAACTCATTGTAGACATTGAATATTTATCATTTTTGTTATTTTTCATATATCAAATTTACCTACAGGGAAACTATACACATTCAGGATAAGTACTATACTCTATTTTAGGTTAATATCACTACAATACAATAACATTTCCATATAACAATTATATAATTTTTTGCTATATCACTTCCATACAAACTTTATATCAAAAAGTATTGCATACAAATTCCATATCCTTTCTGTATACAATATCCTTCATATAAAGTTGTTCATGTATGAATACTATACAACATTCTTGTGTTTCAAATATCATTTTTCAATAATTACAATATGAAAATTTTGTAATATAAAAACTACGTGAAGCTTTTCATAGGTCATCTTCATCCAACTTTTATATTTAAAGAAATTAGTACATACAGATTTAATATCGCACTTTCACGGTATGAAATCAAATGATATTGAAACGATATTGGTTTGTCACCTTATACGTAAATACCATATTCAAGTCGTATAAAATTCACTTTGTATACAGAATATGTGGTTTCTTTTATTGAAACAATGGGCTCGGGGGCTCCCTTTACTTGTGTCAAACACAAAAACACAAAAAAATAAAAATAAAATAAAATAAAATAACAAATAAATAAATTTAAAAAACGATGGGCTTGGGTTCTTCTTCTTCTTGTTTTATTTGTTTTCTTTGTTTTCTTTGTTTTTTTTGTTTTTTAGTTTTTTTTTAGTTTTTTTTTTGGCACAAAGAGGCTCGGGTTTTCCTGATGATGCTCAAAAGTCGGCAGAGTGTTGACTTTTCTTTCCTCCAAGCTACCGACATTTCTCGAGTGTGTCTTGTTTGTCGGAGTTTTGGTAGAGTCCCGAAGAGATGGATGCCATCTCTCTCGTGGTCGCTGAGATGAGCAGCTCTTGAGTTGGAGGCGGTGCTGGACCCTGGTGCTGAGGGTGGTGATGGTGTCGGTCGAGGCGCTGCGAAGGCGGCGTGGACCTGGAAGGTGTCGGATTGCATGCTGGTGGTGGGATGAGCATGCACTTCGAGGTACTCTATGGTTTTCGTTCCACGACTGTGATCTCCGGAGATGTGCTCTTGTTTTCTACGACGTGTGGTGGTAGGGATCCGAGCGTTGACGTTGTGAAAGGTGAGTGGGTGTGGAGTAGAACCTGTGGTTTGACAGGTGTGTAGAAGGTTTGGTTGATGTTAGGGTTTGATGAGCTAATGGCTGGTTTGGGCTTGTTTATTTCCCGTGGCCATGTCTGGTGCATTTATTGGAGTGTGATGGGTCGCGGGTGGTGTGTTGGAGGGCAGTATTTGTGTCCGATGCATGGCAGGGGTTTGGCAATGTGGTGAGCAAGGGCTTGGAAAATGGGGATGTTCCTTGTGAGAATCGTGTTTGCTCGGGGGGAAGTCGGCATGTTGTGTATGTTGATCCAGAAGTGGTTTCTGCTGTTGATTCCGAGGCTCTTAGATGTTGACATGACGGTCCGCATTCGATGCCTAGTTTCTCCGTCATAGATGAGCAGAGCTTTTACTCCAGCGATGGCCTGTTTCCAGGGATCCAGCATCGAATTATGTGTGATTACAGTATGTAGATGGAGAGGAGCTGCGCAAGAGCGGAGATCTCGATCCGAAAGCAGGTGTTTCTCATTCGGGATGGGTGGGTTATTTCCAAATGCCTTCGGATTCGCTCAGTTTTCTGATGATCTGGAGGTTATCACATCCGACTGCGAACACAGACGGTTGAGAAACTGTCGCCAACATCTCTGCTTCTAGGAGTCGATAAATGGACAGCAACGAGCTAAGCATGAGCAGTGACTTCCATCTGAGAGCAGGTTTTTTTTTATCGTGAGACGGGTCAGTTCGTTACCGAAGCTTCGTTTTCGCTTAGTTTTAAATGGGCTAGAGTTTCCATCATCTTAGTTTGGATACACGTAAGGGCGTTTGGTATTAGAGGATCGAGGAGACGTAGTCGTCCATTCCGTATGTCTCGACTTCGGTTCAGTTGCCTGTGAGCGATTGACAACGGATTCTGGGTGGATCCTTCCAATTATCAAGCAAAGATTTCTCTTGATAGCAGTACAGCATAGTGCAGCATTTCGATCTTGTCTTGGCCCAGCGGTTGGTTGCAGCGCGGAAGACAAGGTAGTAAGTAGCCGAGGGCTATTTCAACAAGTTACTTCGCCACCGGGTGCTCATCTGGGCGCGAGGATTGAGATGGATTCGGGGAAAGACTTACATCTTGGTGTATGTGACTTGTGCATTTGCACTGTTGATTTATGTCGTGTCGTTTGTAGCATGCAAATCTCACACATGTGAGTCTAGTGTGATTTTGGTGCAAAACGCGTTTTTGTTGAATACTGTGACCCAGCATTGCCCAGGCGTTGCTGGACTTGGTGTGATATGTGGTTCATTTTTTCTGCAGTTGGGTAAAAGGAATGATGAGGGCACGAGCCTGGGCGAGGATGGAAATTTGGACGACAGGTGAGGCGCTATATCATTCGATTGGAAACTCTAAATGGAACTTGGGAACAATATCATGAGAGTGGGAATTTAGGCAGTGACTTAGTTGTAGCGGTTTTCGAACCGGATTAGGTTCTTGCAGAACTGCGTTTAACGCATGTAAACTCATAATGAGTGCTTGCATTTTGTTATGTCCTTGTGCTCAATAGTATTGACGTAGTTTCATGAAAAGCTTACTGAGAGCAAGTGTGTCGTGCTTCACAGACGAGTCACACATGTTGAAACTCTTTTGTATGGTGCAGATCATGCTGCCCTCATTTGCTTCCGAAGCACAAGATCTTTCTTAGTCACAGCGGGAAGCAAAAGTGGTTTGTGGAGAAGTTGTGTGAGGATTTGGAGGCTCGGCATCGTTTCCCATTCTTTGACAAGCGTCCATCAAGCTTGCCGAAGGGTGAGAGATTTCCGAAGTTGATATTGGAAGCTGCCGAACAATGTGACATGGCGGTGGTGGTTTTGTCAGAGGAGTTCGTGACGTCGAAGTGGCCTATGATTGAGTTGAGTACGTTTGTGCGAGCATTGTCAGGACTCAATCGGGGATTGAAGATCCTTCCTGTCTTCTTTGGGATGTCAGTAAGTGACCTTGGGAGCGAATCAAAGCAGGGTGCATGGTTGAAGTTGTGGAACGAGTGGGAGAGGAATGATCCGCGGATCATAGCAGCGGAGTTTGAGAAGGCATTGAAGGTGATGCGATCATTCAATGGCATTGTGTTCGATGGAGATGTGAGTAATGTGAGCGATGTTTGGGACTACGAGAGGGATGTGGTGGAAAGTATTTGTCGTGTAGTTGGTCCGGGTGTGAAGTGGGAGGATTCACCTATTCAAGGGCGCTCAACTCTATGTCGGGTATGTTCAAACCCTTGTATCACACGCTTGTTCTATTGCTTGTGAATAACATTTAGCAAATGAATTGGATGATGTTTTTGTGATTGGTTTTTGAATGATAATATCAGTTGTACTTGCATGGTATGACCAAGATTCATTCGTGGTGGATGTGGTATCGTGTAGGCAACTCGAGAAACGATGAAGGAGATCAAGCCCTCGGAGAATGGAATACGTGTGTTTGGGTATTATGGCATGGGCGGCATTGGGAAGACGACAATGTGCAAGATATTGTGTAATGAGTTGTCTGAGTTTTCGGGCAAGGTGTGTCACGTTGAATTTGGAGGCACTCAGAGTACCGTGGAAGAGCTAAAGGAAGTGTTGAGGACATTGACAAACACAAGTGAAGAGGTGTTGCAGAGGTTGGGCGAGGGTGAGGTAAGGGCATTTGATCAAGTATTAGATTGTGGTTGTTTGATATAATGTGCAAAATGTGGTGTTGGTGTTGTTTGGATGAGGTATTGCATGGGCATGAGCATGACATGTGGAATGTGCACATGTGTTTGTATTCATTACAAGAGTATTAAAGATGAATAATGGAAGTAGTTGTTGATGATTGAGGAGCTTCTATGTTTTTCAAGCAATGTTGGTTGTAGAAATGAAATTGAAAGGCGTGATATCGATGGCCACCCTCTTATAGACAACGAGTGCCAAGTAGTAAGTATGGAGATTGTGCACGCCCAATATGATGATGTTGGTGTAATCTAGTTATGCATGGATTAAATGGTAGAGGTTGCAACTTGATATGTCAAATACTTTCTTGTTTCTTATAATATGATGTACTTGTTAGACACGAGTTCACACCATCTTGAATATAAGATTGGATGGATGCTTGAATGGTGATGAAAGCATGCCAAGCTCGTGATCATGAATGTTTTGTATGTGCAGTGTCGAAGCATCTTGAAGTATCGTAGTTCTTGGAGGCGAAGGACATTTTTGGCAATTGATAACGTGTGGGACGACTACGAGTCAATGGTGCAGGCAAAAATGTTTTTGCAAGACCCAGCTTTCCATGAAGGCAGTGTGGTAATGGTGACAAGTCGTTGTCGACGTACGCTGACGCGTGTTGGTGTAGAGGAGTGGCATTGTTTTGAGGTGCCGGAACTTGGGGAAGTGGATGCTAGAAAGTTGTTTCTGCATCATGCTGCTGGAGGGAAACGATTTGATAATGAGAAGGACAATGTGGTGATTGACCAATGCATTGCACGTTGTTGGTTTCGGAAGAGCGAGAGACATGGTTCCCATTATCTTCCGTTAGCCTTGAAGGTGTTGGGTATCCACATGGGATTTGTGGGAAGTAGTCCAGTGGAATGGTTGGAGAGCTTACCGGAAGTGAGAGATTTTAATAAGTTTGAGGGGGACAATCCAGTGTTTAGCATCATCAGGTTGAACTATGATCGGTTATCAGTGGAATTGCAAGCACTATTCATGGATGTTGCTATGTTCTTGCAGAGAAGTTTCGCGGATATGACACCTAATTTGCTTGATACTGATTGTAAGTTCAATGGTATATATCGTTACTTTGTTCGATTGAGTGAGGTCCATTGGCAAACATTGCAAGAGACTCAAAGCCAGGTATGATTATCACCTCATACACTCGCAAGTTAGGTGTGGGTATGTGCTTGTGGCAAGGATAGCACTTAGGTTAGAGTGGATGTGTATGGTATGGTGCGTTGTGGCTTGATGTGGTAGAAATCACAGCAATGGTATGATGGGTGAGGAATGTGCTCGAGAGTGTTATGACAGTTGTGTGTGGGGTCTATGAGACTGCAGCTGCAACAATTGAAGGAAAGGGGTTTGCTGGAGAACGTGGACATGGTGTTTGAGAGGGTGAGCATGCACGATCTATATAAGGAGTTTGCGGAGTTGGAAGCAAAAGGGAAGCTCAACAGTTCCTTCGGTTTGAACAATCGTAAGTGGGTGTACTACGAGGGATCGTATCCATCGGATTTGGCAAGGACTCCAGGTGGTGGATGTTGGGAGAACTTGATTTGGTTGCGTTTCGAGATGGGTTTTATCAAGCCATCAGAAATTGTTTTCAACTTTTTGGGAATCCAGTGGAGATATTTTGCAAACCTCGTTGTGTTGAGTGTGCGTGGAAGCAGTGAAGTAAGAGGGGTTTTGAACCTGGAAGGGCTTGGATGTTTGAGAAGCTTGGCATTACAGGGTTTCAAGGGAATTGATGGAGTTGATGGCCTGAAAGACTTGAACAACCTTATACATTTCTCTTGGGATGGTGAGGATGAGTGGAGTAGATGGGCATTTTTGGGGCAATTGTCCACATCCTTGAAAATTCTGGAATTGAAGGAGCTTAAGATCTGCTCAAGGCGTGGCATGTTCGAATCGTATACAAACATGTTCAGCCTCTTACTAGAGTCATTCTCAGGAGCACGTGGTTGCATTGATTTGAGGCAGTGCTCATCTCTACGGAGTGTTCACCTCAATAAGATTATTGGGTTGCAAACGTTGTTGGTTCACTCGACAAGATTACAATCTTGCTTGCAATCAGTGCAGATAATGCGTTGCGGGGAATTGAGTTGCGTCTTGGGGTTAGGTGACCTCGTTAGCTTGGAGTATCTTCATCTAGTCTCCAATAATTTGTTGATGGAGGTTCCCAATCTACAGAAGCTTACTAGTTTACAAGAACTGGCTCTTTTATTTAGTTACAATATAGATGGGAAATGCCAAATTGCGAAGTTGCGTGGTCTTGGTAGTCTTGAACAACTTCGGGAGCTCCACTGTTGGCGCTTGGATGCAAGAGAGCTTCCGGACCTCAATGCATTGAAGCACTTGGAGGTTTTGTCTATAATGTGGTGCGAGATGACTCTTTTGAATGGTCTGGAAAGTCTTACAGCTTTGCGACGTATACATCTCCGTGGATGTCGGTTGTTGTCGCGGCTACCAAACTTGAGCAACTCAAGAAAGCTGGAGAACCTTTCTTTGTCCTGGAGCGGAATTGAGTTGCATGAGGATGATGTTGACATGCTTGCTGCATTGCCGGAGTTGCGTCCGGTCGAAATTGGATTTACTCTTGAGTCCCGGTCTAGATGGATCAAGTTGGACCCGGTGAGGCGAAAGGTGTTGCTTTATGATCATATTGGCTCTAGGGTGGTGGATGAGAGAGATCTCGAATCCCTTCCAATCCAACTTCGTAAATATAAATTCTGATCACCCAAATGTGATAGTTGATCATTAGTTTATTGGCTGGAACTGATGTTTGATTCTCTTCATCAATAGTGCGGTGGTTGACTGTTGGTGATTTATTGAATCATTATCGATTGTGGATTTTGCGGTTGTAGAAGACATTTAGGATGAAGCAGATGTTGGCGAAGAAGCTGAGGGAGAACCGCCCTATTCCTCATGCGTACCAACCACACCATCATGTTGGCATTCAAAATACTATTGAATTTGATCGATGATGTAGAGTTGAGGATCGGAAATGGGAAACTATTGTTTATGAGATATTTTGTATTTTGTGTGTGATTTAGATGTCTCAATCTGTGATACTCATTGTTGCTTTCAATTAGTGCAGGTGCACAGAACTAAGCTTGGTGTGTAGGCTAATTGAGGTATGCTGTCCAGAATGTAGTTTAGAGTGAGTGTGACTGAGCACAACTCCTATGTTTGAGTTGTGCAATTATCATGTTTGTCGCTGCACATTGATGTGTGCTTGTGAGGCTTGTTCCTTCTTGACAACACATGAATGAGCTGTGGAGTAGGGTTTTCTAATCTTCCACAAACTATGTTCATTTGACGGCGGAAATTAATGATTGGACATTGATAACACTTGACTTTTTGAGTATATTGTCCTTTTTGTTCTCTGAATGTGTGCTTGTGTTCTTGGACTTGACGCGGTGGTTCACATGTTTCACTAGCATTTAAAGCTTCAGTAGGAATGGATTACATCAGTGACCTTCTTTTAACATTTCTAAGATAATGCTTGGTGAATGTTTTCTTCATCATCAAAACTGTTCATGTGGGTCGCTTTAACCAACTCCTTGTGATCAAGGTAATGGAAGCATTGACAAAAGAATAGGACATGTCCTAACAACTGTGAAGCATTCTTTGAAGCTTAACCTTAAATTTTAAACGTGGAACCGTGAATCCGCACAGAACCGCCCAAGATGTCGGATTCCGCGCAGAACATGTCGCCCTCGCCAGGCCATAACCGCTACTTCACTCCTCAGCTCCACCTTGGGACGTGACCAAACTCATGCAGCCCATGCACCTCCCGTTCTTCGTAGCTGAGCTCACTGATTATCAATCTCCGCTCCCTCGCAGCTGCCAGTGCCTGCCAATCACAGCCACCACTATATACATCCACCAAAGTATTAGAAATTCCATCACATATTATGAGCACTCTCCTCTGATAATATTATCAACTCACAGCTACTTTAGGCCTGGCAAAATGAGATTACATCCTGATTTGTGTGTTGCAAGAAATTGAGTTGCGTCTTGGGGTTAGGTGATCTGGTTCGCTTGAAGTATCTACATCTACTCGATAATAATTTTTTGATGTAGGTTCCCAATTTGCAGAAGCTTACCAGTTTGCAAGACCTAACTGTTATTACCCGCTTTGGATCATGGTTATGGGAATCTGTGGAGTTGTGTGGTCTTGGTAGTCTTGTACAACTTCAAAAATTCCATGTTTTTAACTTGGATGCAGGAGAGCTTCCCAACCTTTTTCTTCACTTCAAACACTATATTCTTTCAATTGGTGTTGTCAAGAATTATGAATATTTTGAGTGCAATGTTATTCTTTTTTAGCTTACATCAAATTCTTATAGTTAAATTGGATTATAAAACTTTTCTCTTCACTTCCATTCTTTTCACTAAAACGGATAGTCTTGGAGTGATTTTGGTATAAAATAGTCAAGGAAGTTTAAGAGTTAATATATACTTAGTACAAGGGCCCAAAGAACCAACAACCTTAATTGTTGAAATAGTTCATTCTAAAATCCAACAACCTTAATAGCCTGATAGCTAACAAAAACCAAATCTATTCCACAACCATTATCTATTAGCAAATTTTTATAGATCTCCTTGAGTTTTTTTTTGAATTACTAACAAGTACAGGCCTTTAAGCTTAATGTCAAATCATCGTTATAGTGCTAGAATTTATCATGAAATGATCTCTTTTTCTATATCATAGAAAATTTTGGAAGATAAAGCAAGGTACTCCAAATTTTACATCAAAGTAATTAAAAATTTACCTCATAAATATTCAAAGTTTATATAGTTTGTAAAGTGCTAAATATATATACTTAAATTGATACTACTAAACTAATATAATACATAATTTAGTGTCGAGTAAAGATATATTCATCTTGAAATTCATCATTTATTTGAATAATCAAAATAAGCTCTTAGTAAATTTAAATTTCTAATTAGATTTTTTTTTAAAAGGATAAGATTCATATGTTGAATTTGTGAGATGTCACTCGGTCCATGAAAATGTCATAAATGATGTTTCCACAGGTAATTATAATGCCAATTTTAAAAAGCACAACCATCATAGTACATGATGGTTGCTAAGGAGAATTCTTTTGTAATTTTGAACCTTGGTACATGATGGTTGCTAAGGAGATTCCTATGAAATGCAGCTGGTGGATGTCATTTCCATGACAACGAGTTTCCCAGCACAAGTCATAAAATGAAGCTCTAGTGCAACCTGTTCGGGAAATGTCATGGAACCTGTAGACATCCATGGTTTCAGCTTAAAACGCAAGATAAATATCGAATTGACCAATGAATCCAGGACCAATTAGAGAAAAGAGTGAGATCGCAAGGACAAAAATCTACGAACTTGTTTCACGGAAATCAATGTAGCTTGTCGATGCTTGCACTAATTGCGGTGGCGATGGTCTTGGAAGATGCCCGTCTTCCTCCACCTCTTAGTCATGGTCAATTTTTTCTTTTGAAGTGTCATGTAGTGCTTTCTATAAAGTTTTTGTCCAAAATCAACCCATATATGATCCATCGGCCTTAAAGGTTTACGGGATAGGAGCATTTTGAGTGGCAAACTTGTATGAGAATGGGATGGCATAGGAGCATTCCTTTCAAGGTCTTAGATTTCCTTGCAATCTCAAAAACAAAGCTTTGTTGTTCTTATGATCTTGGAGTTCAATTTCAGAGCGAAAGAAACATCTATTTGGAGAATCTTCTAGTTGGGTTTTTGGGCATGAGATTGGACTTAGTCTCTAGGGTTTACGTGCAGACAAAGTTTTGTTGAAGAGAAAGAAAAAGATTTTTGAGTTTCTCAAAAATCGAGGATTTGACACAAATTTTGCAAAGCCCAATTTCACGCGACGGATGAAATCCATCTATTTCAGAATCGGCAGATGTTCCGGACAAACACATAGCAAATTGTTTTTTGTTATACGTAGAGATGAATGGAAATGGAAAACAATGATCATTGGTTGTGACATTCAAGGGTTAACCCCATTGATTATAATCACGTACCACTAGAACCCCATTGATATTTAATTAACCTTCAGTTTTGACCTCACATTCGTTAGAAATGATGATAAACATGTTCCAAATTCAAACAGATATCAAATTTACTTGAGCACAAGCCCTAAGTGAGCTTGTATAAATGTTACTTGTACTTCAAATCCTTTGGTTGAGGATATGTTTTCTTTGAAGAATTAGACCCGCCTAAAAATGCAAGCAGTTCTAGATATGTACATATCAAGTTTCGGGTAAAATAAACTCTCAATTGCAACTCAACACTTAGCCCTTTAAGGTAGATCGACCATATATGAATTGTTTTGGCACAAGAACCTTTACAGAAAGTGCTATAGGCCACCTCAAAGGGAAAGATAGACCATGATTTAGAGGTGGAGGAAGATGAGCATCTGTTGTGACCATCACCACCACAATCAGTGCAAGCATTGGTGAGCTACAATGATTTTTGTGAAATGAGTTTGTAGATTTCCGTGTTGAAAGTACCCACTACGTAAATGTCATTCTGCATGATCTAGAACACTCGTAAAATTTCCTCACAGGCTGAAAAAGCTCATTGGCCTTTGAGGGTTAAAACAGCCACTAGAACACAAATTACATTAGAATGCAACCCAATCCAATGCGCCTGCACCTTAAAATACATTCAAGTACTTTTTTCCTTTAGATTTTCGAGTCAAAGTTCTCAAACAACTTACACAATATTGACGTTGATAAAAGGAAATAGATATTTTGTGAGGCTATGTAAGTGCTCTCTGCTGATCTTCCGTAGTAACCCCATTAATCATAAACCTTCTCTTTTGACCTCACATTCATTGGAGAGGATGATAAACATGTTCCAAGTCGAGTCTGGCTCGGCGACCACAATAGCTTCGACGAATTACCGTTGAATATTCCGAGATGATTTTCACTTAGTCGGCAAGCAATTGTCGGAGGTGACAAAGACACAGATGCACGTTGACGTGAACGTGAAAGGCACAAGTTCATAAACTAGGCAGAGCACCTCAAGTCCCAAAGAGAGCAAGTTCAGTGGCACTCGTGGTGCAGACAGAATTCTAGTATCTAGGCTATGGAGTGCACTCGCAAGAGATCAGTCCGTGCACATCAAACATACGAGATTCATCTATCACACAGCAACTCGGGCGTAGGAACAGTCGCTTTGGTGTACGAGCGCCTCCGCTTTGCGCTTCTGGGGAGCAAGTGGTTTCCCAAGCTGCCTCTAGGAATCCTGGTCTGGAGTGCGCTCCATGTGCTGCTCGTCGTGGGCGCCGCTTCTCTCATGCTCCTGATGTTGGCGATCTGGATTGCCCTTGGACTTGAGATGGACTTATTGATGGTCGTAAGTATGGGGTCTTGGAAACTGTTGTGTATTCTGCTGTGTGTACCGTGTTTGATTTGGTTCTTGATGAGGGTGACCTGGGCGCTGATGCTTTGCGACGGCGAGTGCGGCCAACAAATCTCAGAGGCATGGAAGGACTTTGGGGCGGTTTTGAAGGAATTTCTGGATGTAGATAGTGAGTTTTTGGCCGTGTTTACTTGCAAATGTACTCGGAACCTTGTCAATGAGTGTTACCTGAACTTATTGCACCCTGGTTGGAGGTTGGTGAGCAGGTGGTGTGAGGAGGTTGTGCACTTGCACGACACCTTTGTCATATAGTTCTTTCACTTGCAATTCAAGGGAAGAGATGACGACGGGACAAGAGATAGTTTGGACCTTCTTGTACATTCCATTTTGAATGATTTAGTGATAAGAAACATGTTTGAGTGTGAAGCGGCAGGTTTGCTAGAAGCGGGTTGAACCCTAAGCTCATGGTGATGAACATGTTGAATCATGTTCCCGCAAACTTGATTTCAATCGTAAGAGTGGATGTTTTGGGGAAATTTGTTATCCTTTTTCACTTAAGGGAAGGGAACATTTTGAGTAGCGAACTTGTATGATAAGGGGATCGCATATGGAGCATTCCATCCAGGGTTGTAGATTTCCTGGCAATCTCAAAGACGGAGCTTTGTGGTATTTATGATTTTGGAGTTTGAATTCAGAGTGGAAAAATCATTCGCGTGGAGAAGCTTCTTGTAGAGTTTTCAGGCATGAGACGGAACTCAGGCTTTAAGCGCAGACTGAGTATTTATCGATGATGGTTTTAGAGTTTCTGGAAAATCTAGGCTTGGGCACGAATTTCGCACAGCTGGAATTCAGAGTTTCTTCAGAATGATCCGTTTGCAGTTTCGGAAGTCCTGTTATACTTCCGAAATGAGCATCAGATTGGATTTATGAATACAGATAGCCTTTGATTTGAGAGTCGAATCAAGACATTGTAGTGCTTCGAAAGATTAGGTTTAGACACGAATTTCGCGTATGATGAGTGTTGCTCGAGTTCAAAGTTGAAGAGGTCCGTGTAGACAGTTTTAGCTACATTTGTGAAGGGAGCGTCACGAGACTGGATTCTGGGATTTGAATACTCTTTGAATGCAAAGTCGAAGAATAACATCTTAGTGTTTCGGAAGGTAAGGTCAGCCTAGAAATTTCGCGCTGCGGATCAAGTATGTCAGGTGACGGAGCCACTCAAACAGCTGACTCCGACGGCTACATCTCGGCGTCGGAGCTGCACCACCGCATGCTGGAGACGAAGAAGCAGTTCCGAAAACCGGAGGTTGCGAGAGGCGCGTATGTCGACGTCTAAAGTGGAGGTGCTCGTGCACCCTCCAGGCCCCAACTCTCGTCTCACCTCGGGCGACCTGTAGAACCAGGTGAGATGCGTGCTGCCGGACGTCGAGAATCCCAAGTGGGTGTTCGTGAAGAACAAGCCGCTGGTGAGGAAGGTGGTGATGGTGCGCATGCCCGCGTGCTTCCAGAGCCTGACGCGATGGTGCGGCGCCCAGAGGCGGGAGGGGCGACTGTGGAGGCCCTGTTGAGTTGCCCGGCGAAGACGACGACGAGCATGGATCCGTCCTCCTCGACACCCTGGTGAAACCCACGAACCCGATCACGAACTACATCACGCAGTATAGCGGCATCACGGCGGCCATGCTGGTGCCCGTCGCGACGGCCCTGGCGCAAGTCTAGACCGACATCCTCGCCCTGGGGCACACGGACACAATTCCCGTGGGCAACTCCCTGGGGAACAAGCTGGCGCACGCACGCGCCATCGACACGGCGGTGCTGTACGAGAGGCGCCACAAGCTCGAGGTCCGGGCGCTCATCTCCCGGCACCTGCAGGGCTCGATCCAGGGCGACGACCACGGCCACGATACACACGCTCGCCGCCATGGACCTGGCTCTTTTGAAGATCCAGAGTGGTTCGGGTTTTCCCGGGTTTGCGAAGCCCAAGTGTGAGAGCCTGATTCACGTGGTGGCGCGTCGCGGTCGCCGAAGCGTGCTCGTTGATAGACGCGAGGAGGTGCAGCAGCACGCCATGAGTTCCTGCGATGCGGTTGCGGTAGCTTCAGACGACGAAGTTTGTGTGAAGGCGGTGGAGGAAGTGGGGAGAAGTGGGGTGGATTTCGTGTGGGTCAGTTCCGGGACGCGATCAAGCGTTGGAGGATCGGTTGTGGAGAGTGTAAGAAAATCACAAGTAGCCATTTCTCATGTTAAAAAACACATTGGATTTGAGATTCTCACTCAAAGATGCAGGTGAAGATATTCTTTTCATTGAGAATGTTGAAAAAGGTGCCGTTTTCTTGGCCTTTGTGACCAAATTTTGACTTGTTTTGAAAATTCTTGAAGTAGTAAGTGAAAATTGATACTCGGTTAGCCTCTAGTTCCGAACCTACTCGCCGGAGTGGGTTTCGACGAAGGACCCGAGAACATTCCGAGAATGGGCTTCACTTAGTCGGCAAGCATTTGTCGGAGTCGCCGAAGAAACAGATGCACGTCGACCAGAACCGATTTGACAGGAAACCCCCACGCTCAGACTTACCAGGTGGGGAGGAGGTGGTGGGGCCAAAACCTGGCCCCTATTTTGTTTTTGGATGGGGCCCTAAATTTAGCTTGTTTTCGACGAAGGACCTGTAGGCTAAATTGGGGCCGTAGGTCCCAATTTCGTAAAAAAAAAGCCAAAAAAGCCTCTGACCCCCCCAAAATGGGAGGGCCAGAAAAATGAGCCCATGCAATTAAGACGGTCGTGGAAGGCACAAAAACCAGGCAGTCTGAGGGCCTCTTTACACTAGAGGCGAGAGGCCGTGAGGAGAGAAATTTCAGCCAATGGGAGGCGTAGAAATCGAGAAGACCAAAGAATGTCACTTTACACCCGATTTTTTCAGTCCAAGGGACGAAAGAGGAGAAAATGACATGGACAACACTTTTGTCCTCCGTGGCAACGAAAGTGCATAATAATGAGGGCCCCCGGAATTATAGTTAGGCCTACCTCAAGAGGTGGACCTAACTATAAATCCGGGGGGCCATTGGCCAAAAAACTCACAACCAATCATTTAATATATTTAAAGATGAATTTTGAAAAAGTTCAACATTGGAGCGTTTGGCCTTCTCTCACTTTACACCACACCCAAAGGCCATGGCTTCTCAAGGATTGGCCTCTCAAGAATGTGCCATGGCCCAAGTGGAGTTTGGCCGGAGGCTTCTCGTTTCTAATGTATAGAGGCCCTGAGAAAGCAGAGCATCTCAAGTCCAAGAGAGAGCAAGTTCAGTGGCACTCGAGGTGCATACAAAATTCTAGTATCTAGGCTATGGAGTGCACTCGCAAGAAATCAGACGCTCCACATCAAGCTTACGAGATTCATGTATCATTCACGAACTCGGCTTCGGGGTATGAGCGCCTCCGCTTTGCGCTTCTGGGCAACAAGTGGTTCCCCAAGCGGCCTATAGGAATCCTGCTGTGGAGTGCGCTCCATGTGCTGCTCGTCGTAGGTATTGCTTCTCTCCTGCTCCTGGCTTCGGCGATCATGATTTTTGAAGGACTGGTAGTGGACGCCATGGTTTGCTGTAAGGACGGTCGAGGTGGTGCTACTTCTGTAATTGTCAAAGCTTGTTGGGGGTTCCCTGTTTGGAGATCGGTGGGCAGGTGGTGTGAGGAGGTTGTGCACTTGCACGACACCTTTGTCATGTAGTTGTTTTCACTTGCAACTGGGATTTTTCTATTTGTTACTTTTAGGTTCAGTGGTTCGATGTTTGGTGCCGTGTCTGTACACATCATATTAGAGACTCAGGTCTTGACAGGAAAGTAAGTGAATTTAGACTTCAAGACATCCGAGGTAGCTAGCTCTTATATGTTACTAGCAGTAAACATGAGTGGGCCATGACTTGTGCAAACATGAATGGTTTCTGTTAAACACGAGTTTTCATGGTAGAGTCTACATTTTGGGGTAGCGATGCTGTATTATTTTACTGAGTGTGCATTTCTCTTTTCTCTCGAGTTTGCAACTCTCTGAACAAAACGGATCTTTTTCTAAAGCATGGATTCATGTATCTTCTGGTTTTTTTTCACCAGTTTTTCTCAATGGACCCTATCTTGTGTTTATCAGAGTTAAAGACATGCGTGTGCAGTTTCGCAGTCCTGTTACACTTCTGAAAATGAGCATCCGAGTGGATTCAGGGATGTACATAGCCTTCACATTGACAGTCGAATAAACACATTGTAGTGCTTCGGAAAACTGGGGTTAGGCACGAATTTCGCATATGGTGAGTGAAGCTCGAGTTCAAAGTTCAAGGGGTCCGTGTAGAGATTTTCTGCTACATTTGTGAAGGGAGCGTCATGAGACTGGATTCAGGGATTCAGGTAGCCTTTGAATGCAAAGTCGAAGAAAGACATCTTAGCGTTCTGGAAATTAGGTGTAGTCTGGAAGTTCCGCGCTGCTGATCAAGGATGCCAGGCGACGGAGCCGCTCCGACATAAAGCGGACTCCGACTCCGACGGCTACATCTCGGCGTCGGAGCTGCACCACCGCGCGCTGGAGAAGAAGAAGCGGTCCTGCAAACCAGAGGTCCCGAGAGGTGCGTATTTCGACTTCTGCGGGACGGAAGCGATCGTGCACCCTCCAGGCCCCCAACTCTCGTCTCACCTCGCACGACCTGCAGGACCTGGTGCGATGGGTGATTGCGGACGGCAAGAACCCCAAGTGGGTGTTCGTGAAGAACAAGCCGCTGGTGAGGAAGGTGGTGATAGTGCAAGTTTTGTGACGTTCAATCAAGTTGATCATGGTTTCAATTGTAGTATCAATTGTAGTAGTGGATGTTTTGGAGAAATTTGTTATCCTTTTCATTCAGGGGATGGAAGCATTTGCAGTAGCGAACTTGTATGATAATGGGATCGCATATGGAGCATTCCAGCCAGAGTTTTAGATTCCTTGCAATCTCAAAGACGGAGCATAGTCGTTTTTATGATTTTGGAGTCTGAATACAGAGTGAGAAATACATTCTCGTGGAGAATCTTCTTGTCGAATTTTCAGGCTTGAGATTGGACTCAAGGCTTTCGAGTTTTAGTGCAGACAGAGTTTTGTCGAAGAAGAAGATTTCAGGGGTTCAAGAAAATCTAAGGTTGGACACGAATTTTGCACGGTTCGAGTTCAGAGTTGAGGACATCTCAAAGGAGGCTATTTGTGTGTAAATTTTTCTGTAAATGAAAATAAGTTTTGAATTGAACTCGGGCATGACAACAATCGCTTCGGTCCACGAGCGC
This sequence comes from Bryoerythrophyllum caledonicum, assembly GCA_963971425.1. Classification (NCBI taxonomy): domain Eukaryota; kingdom Viridiplantae; phylum Streptophyta; class Bryopsida; order Pottiales; family Pottiaceae; genus Bryoerythrophyllum; species Bryoerythrophyllum caledonicum. The sequence continues at coordinate 4,521,391 of OZ020524.1, forward strand.
CTCCGCTTCGCACTTCTTTAGGCAACAGCAAGTGGTTCCCCAAGGTGCCTGTAGGAATCTTGGTCTGGAGTGCACTCCATGCGCTGCTCGTCGTGAGCGGCGCTTCTTACACGCTCCTTGCTTCGGCGATGGCGATTGTGGCGGTACTGTTTTCGGTCTCTCTCTTGGTCTATGCGATCCTAATCTGCATGCCTCTGGTGTTTTTTCTAGTGTTTGCACCTTGATACTTGTTTTCAATCGAAAGACTAGATGTTGTGGGGGTATTTGTGTGTAATGGGAGTGTATATAGAGCCATACATGTATTTGGTATTTGCTACTAAATGGTTTATGCTCTGAATCTGGGATTCATGTCTCATTAGAACCCCTTTCTCTGTACATCTCAAATTCATTTTAGAGATTTAATATAATTCAAAGATTTCACTTGAACACTTGAAACAAACATGAGGATACACGTTGATTGATAGGAACTGCAAATTACGCACTCCATAACCAAAATATTACCAATGTTTCAGTCCCTTTTGTGAGCTTAGTAAACTTTGCTGTGTATTAGTAACTTGTGGTTCCTGCCACTCACAGCCTGGTCTCTTTAGACATCTCATGTGCATCAATCAACTGAGGCAGGTTACGAGCTCTTGAAGCCGATTGTCATTTATGTAGAATGCGAGTCTAGACTCTTTGTAGATTCTCATGATTCTAGTGCGATGGGATTTGAGCAAGAAGAAGAATCTCTGGTTTTGTACCGACGTGAATTAACTCAGTTTCATTCTTGCAATAACACAAGGTTTCATTCTTGCATCTGCTGTGAAGATCAAGTATGTTAATCAAGTGAAGTCAAAGTGTGCTGATCCACCGAACCCAGGGAAGAAAATGAATCATTTTCCCTACGTCAAACACTATAATAATCTTTTAATCTGTGGCGTTGAAGTTTAGGAATTTTGTGAGTATGTTACTATGTAAGTCGTAATTGAGAATCTATGGTCAAACCTAGAAATAAAAGTGTTTGTTTCCTTTCTTACTCATCGCACTAAACTTACTGTTTCGAAGTGTTTATTGTGTGCAATAGTCTACAAAATTGAGGGTTGATCTGGCGAAACATCAGACTTTCCACTCGAGTTTTATATTCATAGTGCACGCAATACTTCTCCGAGCTAAAGGAATCTCCAGCCTTACAGGATATTTTATTCTCAACAGTGCACTATTGATACGATAAATCGTTCTCCTAAACAGTGCACTATATGTGCTGATCACTTAAACCCCATTGATACGATAAATCTTTCTCCTTCGACCCCACATTCATTGCAGAGGATGATAAACATGTTCCGTTCCGGCTCGCCGAACTAGCTTCGACGAAGTACGAGAGAACCATTCCGGGAATGATCTTCACTTAGTCGGCACGCAATTGTCGGAGTCACCGAAAACACAGATGCACGTTGACGTGAACGTGAAAGGCACAAGTTCGAATATCAGGCAGTCTGAGAGAGCAGAGCGCCTCAAGTTCAAGTTTAGCGGCACTCGTGGTGCAGACAAAAATCTAGTATCTAGGCTATGGAGTGCACTCGCAAGAGACCCGGCGCTCAACATCAAACGTACGAGATTCATGTATCATTTCCCAACTCATCGATCGCTTCGGTACACGAGCGCCTCCGCTTCGCGCTTCTAGGCAACAGCAAGTGGTTCCCCAAGGTGCCTTTGGGGATCCTGGTCTGGAGTGCGCTCCATGCGCTGCTCGTCGTGGGCGGCGCTTCTTCCATGCTCCTGGCATCGGCGATGGCGATTGCCTGGGGACTAGCATTGTATTGCACCGTGTTCATTGTGTTTGCGGTCTCGGCTCTGGCATATTTTCTGGTGCTTGCACCGCTTCGCTTGCTTTGGTTGTCGATGAGGGTGAGCTGGGCGCTGATGCTTGGCGATGGCGAGCACGGCGAGCGAATCAAATGGCGTGGAAGGGCTTTCAGGGCTGCTGGAAGGCATGTTTGGATGCAGGAGGTACGTTTTTGCGAATATGTCATGTTAAAGGTGTTTGGGAACTTGTCCATATGACTAGTGACATCTTGAAGGTGCGCCCGGGTTGGAGATTGGTGGGTAGCGCGTGTGAGGAGGTTGTGCACCTGCACAACACCTTTGTCATATAAGGTAGAGGTACCCAATTCCAATCGGCCACCCAATTCCAATCAGTAGAGTAGTGCATGAAAATGGCAAATGCTTGAAATGGTACATGAAGTGACCCGAAATTGATAACTCAAAATTTGAAAACACCAGTCATTATCGGCATTCAGTCATTATTGGCTTTGGGTCATGTTGTGTGCAATTTTGGGTTGCTCCACCTCAATTGAGCTCGCATTGGTGGCATTGCCTCGAAACTTTCGAACAAGGCCGATTGGTATTGGGTACCTTCCATGAGTTGGTTATCCATGGCATGTCGTCTCTCTTTTACTCACTCTCACTTATTGGCATTGGGTGAAGGAGGGCACCAAATCTCACCTACTCTAGAGTTTGATTATGGGTTGTGGTGGGTTTTGGGCTTTTAAATTCTATATCAATTCCAAATCTTAGTGATTAAATTTGAAAAAATATTTGTTGAGTTTCATTCCTAATTCCGCATCTTTCTACATAAAATGTTTTTGACATACAATGTCATTTGAGTCCCCAACTGGCTTAAGTGATCGGAATTGGGTGCCTCTACCTTAGTTGTTTTCACTTGCAATTGGGAAGATAGTGACTTAGGTTAAGGAGGATAGTAGAAAATTTGGTCTAGTCCTTCGTCTATGTTCGGTTCAAATGACTTAGTGTACAAGCAACATATTTGAGTGAGAAGCGACATGTTAGCTAGGAGTGGGTCAAACCCAAAGCTTGTGGTGATGTTAAACATGTTGATTATGTTCCCTTTAAACTTGATTTGAATCGTTAGACTGGATGTTTAGGAGGAATTTGTGTGATAATGGGAGTGCATTCAAAGCCAAACAAGTATTCAACATTTGCAAAGTAGTTAAACCTTTGCTTATTTATTGTATGTGGAAGAACTTGGTGTTCTCTCCATCCAACTTAGATATTTTAAAGGCTCTAGAAACCACCTTCATGTAGAAGTGCGAACCGGAAGTGTTCGCATTCCAAAGAGATTTAGTGGCGCCCTCCTTCTAGAATACATCTCCACTGAATCATACTTAACCCTTTGAGTAAATATAATCAGGACCAGAAGAATGTTAACCTTCACTTTTGACGTCACATTCATTCTTTAGAGATGATGATACACATCAACAGAAGATAATTGGACTTCAATTGATGCTCTGGTTCTTGTGAATTTTGCGATATTATCAACCTATCATGTGTGCACATAAGTGTAATGTTAAGGCTCTTCATGGTTTGAGGTTTTCATAAGGAATGTTGCAGGTGTGGTGAAGAGGCTGCCATCATCGCTGCTATTCTTGTCATCAAATTAGATCTTCCATCGGTTCATGAGACCCATAGTATAAAAACAAGAGACCGCATGCGTTCTAAGGTACTTCTCTTGCACAAACGTCTTGGACACATCAATTTTAAGACATTGCATATTATGTCTCACCACGGTATTGTGAAGAGTTTATCCAAGTTGCCTTACGTGAATATCATTTGTGAAACTTGCCAATAAGACAAACAAGCGCGCGCTTCATTTTCCCAAGTATTTCCCAAACCACGGATATACTTCAGATTATTCATAGTGATGTATGCGGTCCCATTAAAAAACCATCATTGAACGGAGCTCGATATTTTTTTACCTTTATCAATGATTATAGTAAAGATTATGAATTGTCTCATAAAAACCAAAGATAGAGTTCTAGATGAGTTCAAAAAATTTAAAAACCGCATAGAGAACCAAACTGGGAAGAAGATCATTACACTGTGCACGGACAAAGGTTCCAATTATATGTCTCTAACTTTTCAACAACTTCTTATTAATGCCAGCATTCAACATGACCTTATGCAGTACTATACATTGCAAAGAAATGGCATTTTGGAGCGCAAGAATCGATCCATTGTCAAGATGGCATGTTGCCTATGTTTTCAAAACAACATTCTCTCTCACTTATGGTGAGAGGCTATCAAGAGAGCAACCTTCATCCTCAATCAAGTTCCTACTTGCTTTTAGTCATGTATGACATCCAAGGAAGCTTTTTCCGGCATGAAACCTGATTATCTCAATTTCGTATATTTGGCACCCGCGTCTTCGTCCGCATCCCGAAAGAAAAAGGTACAATTTGCCTCCAAAATCCTCTACTTGTATCCTTCTTGGCCTAGACAAATCCACTAAAAGATACCGCAATTATTGCCTCGCACACATAAAATCCTCATATCCAATATTACCAAGATTGACAAGGACAATCCTTGCAATATCTTCCCTGGCACTTTTCAACCATCTGTATTTAGACAAGACCAATTTAGACTACACTAAACATTGCATTTAGTGTAGTCACACAAATAGTGTAATTACCCTACTACACTATTTGCGAACTTGTTCACAACTAGTGTTAGCGGTCAACATCATTATTGATGCCTCCACCAACCGCCTACTAGCCGTCAAGTATTTATTCTCTATGTTGACTATTCTTGTTTTCTCTATGTTGACTATTCTTGTTGAATTTACATCACCAAAATCTGGAAATGCCCATAACTTACTCATATTTTCTTCAAATTAAACATATGATATGTTTTTTGAAATTTACAGAAAATGTAGATGTCAAAAAACATCTCATGACTGTAATTCCGATACTTTTTGAGTGACTTATGCTCCTTTGAATAGTGCTGATTTTATTCACTGCCGCAAGATTTTTCATACACTAATTGTGCACAAGTAAAAAAAAAATACCACCCATTTTTACTGCAATTCACATATAGTGTAATGTTTCACATTTAGTGTAATGTTGTGTCGTTACACTAATTGTAATTCTTCCTTTTAGTGTAAGACTTCGTATTTAGTGTAGACGACACTAGATGTGATTTTTAGTGTAGTAATTCCTCAAATGGACTCAAGAGATGTATCCCTTGACGCTAGTACTACACACGAAGACTCGCTCCACCATTAGATCTCTTAGCTTCCATTGCCTTAACACACAAATCCCACAACAACAATAGAGCCCGAACCTTCCTTTAAAGACATCCCGCCAACTGCCCCATCTAGTGATTTACGAGCTAGTCTCCTACCTCTACCACTTTGTTGTTCCAGTCGCACCACACGCCCTTCAATACGACTAGAAGGTTCCATGGGCAACATCAAGGGTTCGCATTTAACTTGTAAGGTTGCTTTAGATGGCTCCAATTGGGTATAGATAATGGGTGAGGAAATAGAAAACTTGCAGGACATGTTAATATGGACACTTACCACATTACCTCTTGGACATCACGCCTTATCCTCCAAGTGGGTATTTAATCTAAAAACCGGCCTAGGGCAACATACCTAAGAGATATAAAGCCCGTGTAGTTGCCTGAAGATTTCAACAACACGAAGGCGTTGATTATAACAAAACATTTGCATCAATGGCCAAAAACAACACTATAAAGATAATTACCTCTTTAGCAGGCACCATGGGCTGGGACATTCATCATATGGATGTTAAAATGGCAACCTTAATAGTCGTTTGAAAGAGAAAGTCTATTTGCGTCAACCACCTGGACATATCGTCAAAGGAAAAGAAAATTTGGTATGTGAACTACACCAATCACTATATGGCCTTAAATAATCCGCATAGAATTGGAATCAAAAGATTAATAGATGGCTCCGAAAACACGGCCTTCAACCATCTCATGCTGACACCAACCTTTATTTCCTACGCCGAGGCAACTTGATCATCATTCTCATTTTATATGTTGATGACGTATTCCTCACGGGCAACTTTAAGGTGAAAATTTCACGGCTTTGAGAAAAGTTCTGCTCACATTTAAGATGACTTATCTTGGTTTTGTCTCTAAGTTTATCGGCATATAATACGCATCATTCCCCCTCGGAGTCAACATTCATCACACTAAATATGTGGAATCTATTCTTATCAAATATAGAATGCAGGACTACAATCCAACTCAAACGCCTCTTGGCGCTGGCTTCACGACTTCTGCTTGAATCGGCACACCAAACGTTGATCCCACTTGTTACCGGTCTCTCATCGGCAAACTCTCTTTTCTAACCACTACACGCCCATATATCATCTACGCTATCAACCTCCTATCAAGGTACAATTCTGAACCTCAAACCATCCATTTTCACGTAGTGAAGCAAATTCTAAGGTACTTGTGGGGGACAATTTCTCAAGGCTTGTTTTATCCCTGCTCCAATAGTTTTAATCTTACTGGCTATAGCGACGTCAATTGGGGGGATCTTGACCAATGCAAGTCGGCTAAAACGTATATCTTTAAGATAAATGATACCCCAATTACTTGGAACACAAAAAAGAGACATGTATTGCATTATCAGCAACTGAATCCAAGTATAGGTCTCTTGTCGATGCTACACAAGAGGCAAAATGGATTCATATTCTATTCCAAGAGTGGGATTTGACAAGAAAGAAACTATTTAGATCATGTGCGACAATCAAAGTGCGATCAAGATATCCGACAATCCACAATTCCACTACAAAACCAAACACTTTGAGATTCATCTTAATTTTGCTCGAGATATGGTTGAAAAAGGTTTAGTCGACATTCTTTTCACTCCTACAGACCGTGAACCGGCCAATATCTTAACTAAAACATTAGGCCACATTCAATTCACTTCATGTAAGCAACTTCTCAATTTCAACCCGACACATACTCTTGCAACATGAGACGTTGTTTTACGATGTACTTAAGGGCTTTGTTCCCTTGCAATACATATCTATCTGTTGCACATATCTATTAGAAGCCGAGAATCTCCTGTTGCTCCGTTCCAAAATTGCCATCACCAACATTATCTAATCACTAACATAACAATTGATACCATGTAGCAATCCTCAACAACCGAGGTGCCTCACAAGACTGACATTGAATTTACCATCACCAAGAAGAAGAAGAGTAACACCAGTCTCCGAAGGAGACTCGGTGAATAAAGTGTATGTTCATTCCACCTCTAGATCTAAGTCTACGGGATATAGGAATAGAAGGATAGAACTACTTCCCCCTTTTGAGAGTAGACGCTTTAGTATCCAGACTCAGTGACCAATAACAAAAGACCACGAGTGGTCAGAGTCTGAGTAAGGTTAGGTATCGGAGTTTTGCAGTATTATAGTATGCTTTTCTAGTTTGGTGATTGCCAAGTCATGAGCTCTTTGTTGGTTGGAGAGAGTGTTTGTCTCATATAACTGGTCCGGGTTCAAACTTTAATGGACACGTTTGAGCAGATGTGGGGTATGTCCATCACCAACACCTAATCACACCTTATCACAATTACAAGAACTTAAGGCCGCTTCACACCAAATCCAAGGTTGAGAGTCCGTCAGTTCCCACCAATGAGATTGCTTGAATGGCCAAAGTCTGGCCTCTCGGCCTTCACACCAAAGGCCAAAGTCCAAAGGCCGTCGTCTTCCAACGTGCCTAAATGGCAGTACTTTTGGAGAGTTTTGGCGCCAAAGCGACGGACTCTCGAGCAATACTTGGGTCGCTGTTTTTAGTCAATCCAAACCTTCTTCAAGAGTCCGTCAATTTTTTCGACAAAGTAATCAAAATCTAAAAAGATCTAGACCGTTAGATGAAAGAGGCCAAATTTTTTTTGCTGATTTTTTTGGCTGATTTTTTTGGCTGATTTTTTGGCTGATTTTTTGGCTGAATTTTTTTGGCTTATTTATATTGCTTAATTTTCTCTAGATGATTTTTTTTGGCGTAATGATATGGAGTTTGGGCTTTGGACTTGGGCTTTGGGGCTTCCCACCACAGCCGCCCAAAGGCTTCAATATATACATTTTAATGTTTTTTTTAATCCAAAAGTTTGGACTCTCGCCATAGTTTGGGCATAAATTTTGACAGACAGACTCTCGACTCAGCCCGATGTGAAGCGGCCCTTATACTCCTCATCACCCCAAGTACCTAATGTACCCAACATTTATATCCAATTGCAAATTGATAGTCTTCAAAGGAATGAGTCGCACAAGCATCGGAAAGAAACAATGAGCTCAAAGAAAGACTACTCTACATTCTGGGATATGCCATGTCGTCGCTGAAATATCCTCTAAAAATACGTGACATTCATTAAGGTTGGATGACCTATAACCACCAACTTAAGCTTGTTGACCTATTTATAGCGTTTGAATACGTGGTAAGAATACTTTTGGGAATTCAAAATAGGATTTCATGAATATTGCAATTGTCGTGACCATTTATTTCTTCATATTGAAATTGCTACAAATTTTCAAAGTGGATAGTAAGCTGTGACCCATTCTCGACATACAAAACTCTCTACTTCCACAATAAGGGTCTATTCGCACCTGGAGGTATGTACCTGCCATTAGTGGTTCCTATTTTCATTTTATCTCAAAACTTGTAGACCTATTCATACTAGTTAACTGAGAATTGGTTTGAGTAGTTTCCATCCATTGCTATGAGGGGTGGTAGGAATGAAGGCATTCGCACTCCAACTACTATTTGCATGGTCATTTGCTATTTCCTTCTGACACATTGAAGAGGAGATTCGGGAATGGATCTAAAATTGTGGGAATTGTTTACCCATGCATCATGCACTAGAAACGGAGCCTATATTTGACACTTTAAGTTGCTACAGTGTTGGCAAATATCTTAAGGTGACCTTCAAGGCTAAAATTGGTACCTCTCACCTACTTGCAATGATTGGTAGATTTTGTTCTACAAAATGTTCATTTTACAAAGATTTAAAAACACATATATCCCTTCCACTAAATCCAAACCATCGCCTTACCTTTGCTCTACCTCCACTATCCAGCTCATATTTTCATCCTTGTCATGTCAGTTCTACAACTAACACCATTTCTGTTGCAATACCACATTTTCCTAACACTACCTTAACCCCTAAGGTACCAAACGTCCCCCCGGGGTCATTTTGGATTTTGAGCATGCACCTACAATTCGAAAAAAAATCTTTTTTAATTGAATTTTTTTTTCAAGATAGGATCTTATAAGAGCTTTGTGGGGATATATTTTTTTATTTTTTTTGGATTTGTGGTTTGAAAGTTAGTACCACTTAAAGCCAAAAGTGGGGACTCCGGGTACCTCCAAAATTTTTGACAAAAGTTTCTATTGACATTGAGATTTTTCACACGTTTAAAGAATATTTCCTTTTTTGGAAATTTTTGTTAAAAAATCTTGTCTTTAGTGTAAAAAGGAATTTTATTCCAATTCAAACATTTTCACACATTTTCTGGCAACGGGGAAAAAAACTTCATCTTTTCTACATAAAACCTAGAGATCTTCATATTTTTTACTTTTTATTTTTACAACAACAATATGTGGTGAAAACCTTCTTATTGACCGTTTGGATTATCATTTGAATACATACGTAGTTCACAAAAAAGTAAAACGTGAAATGGCAATTTTTGAACCTCCACTCCTTGCACACTTGTTTTGAATATGCTACACCCCTTTTTTACCTCTAAAATTGTTGTGTTGGGAAATAACATCATGCTTAAGACAATGGTAAGAGATTTAGACCTTGTACAATGCAAAAATTTGATACAAAGTGAAGTCAAAGTCTGCTGATGTACTCAACGCAGGGAAGAAAATCAACCATTGTTTTGACTTCAAACACTAAAATCTATCAATCCGTGCGGTGAATTGCAACCAAAATTTTACGGCATGTTAATAATGAAGTCTATTTAAAGATCTTATGGTTAAAAATCCAAAATTCACTTTAAAATGTGATTTTCATGTCTCTTTTTGGCAGTGACAGTTTTGGACTGGTTTTTGAGCAAAAGTGGTTGTGGTCCTTTAGGGTTAACACCCCATGTACCTCCAGGTGCGAATAGACCCTAAGTTGTGCTAATGACCACTTGTGCAAGAGACTAACAATCGAGAGCTTTGAATCAATTATAAAGTGACACCCAATCATAACTGACTTCCTAAAATTTTGGAAATGGGGTGGGCAGCTTGTGGTTTTGGCCCACATCAGATTGTTGGTTCTGGGGTTGGTGGTGGTGATATGGTTGGATGACCTATAACCACCACGAACCCCAGAACCAACAAGCTAAAGTGGACCAAAACCACCACAGACCCATCCCATTTCCGAAATTTTAGGAAGTCAGTTATGATTGGGTGTGAGTTCATGATTGGTTCAAAGCTGCCGGTTTTAAGTCAATGCAGAAGTGGTCATTAGTACAACTTAGTGTGGAAATAGAGAGTTTTGTATGTCGAGGAATGGGTCACGGCTTACTATCCACTTTGAAAATTTGTAGCAATTTCAATATGAAGAAATTAATGGTCACGACAATTGCAATATTCATGAAATCCTATTTTGAATTCTCAAAAAATATCTTACCACGTATACAAACGCTATAAATAGGTCAACAAGTTTAAGTTGGTGGTTATAGGTCATCCAACCTTAGGTCATCCAACCTTACAATATCTGCTCCTTGTTGACGTGACAATTGATATTGGGGTGCCACTTGTTTGTTTTCTTCAAACCGTTGACAAGCTATATGCAAAGGTTGATGCTGGCTCGAAGAGCAGACACGACATGGAGCAAAAGCTGAATACGATGAGAAAGACCATGGATCTGGCTAATTCACCCCGACGAGCGTTGGCCCAAACCGCAGCCTCGTCAGGGTAGTTGCCTTCGGCCCTGACCCTCTTTCTCGGACCCGGCCAACCTAGCCCAGTTTTCCCCCGCCCGCCCAGCCCGGTCTTCCTTCCGCCCGTCCCTGCCCAGACCCTTTCTTTTTTCCCCCAGCCCGTCCTTCCCTTCACCGGGCAGCCCACGCGTCGTCAACCCTGACTGGCAGTAATGTAGCAGCCGGAGGAGGATCTTGATATCCTGCCGCTCCTGCCATAGCCGCCCTCGACATTAATGAAGGTTTGGGGTTTGCACCATGCTCTTGCAGGCTAGGGAGAATGTTCGTATACAAGGATTGTCGTTGGGGTGCAACAACAAGGATATTGAACTTGCCATCGGCATTCTAGATTGGAGGTTTTTGTGCTGCTTTATTTTCTATTTATCTGTGAAAAGTTGCGTGAGAGCATGGTGCTAGAGCGTGGTTTAGGGTATGTCAATCATGCTCGAATGGAGTGCGGTTTCTTGCATGCCTCCAAGTTGTTTTATGAAAGGCAAGAAGTTGATGCTGAATCTAGACCATATTTTAGTGTGCATTGAGTTCCATGGCTGTTTTGGCGAAGTTGCTTCCAATGAATAGCTTCGGTGCAGATTTTCGTGTTTGGATCTTGGATTTCGTTTCGTTCGGATCTTGATTTCTGTTTCGTTTGATTAAGATCTATGTAGTGTGCGGTTTAGTGTTTCAATGGAACCAAATGTAGATCTAGAACTTGAACCCGACCTTGCAAGGCAGGACTACACAGATATCACTTCCTCAGAGAATCATTTGTAGCCCACTGGAACTGCCTTCAACGACTTAGGCCACTCCCCCTGTTGTGAGCACTACTACTGCCGTGTAGATGACCCGTGCTAATTTCCCGGCACCCCTGTAGGACCTGGCCTGCACGGCCGTGAACCTCATCACTATCTGTTGAATGTTCCCCACCTTGGCCTGGGCAGTCAGCCTGTACCACAACACGTGCCTGATTCTGTGCCCTACCCACCTCACTTCAAATGCCCTAGTTTGGCTGCCACTGACATACCCCCACAATCTTTCAAGAAGCCCTAGTCAAGGAAGATTTTGGAGAAGGTTCACGATAGTATACCGAGGCCACCACCCGGACCCTTCGATTGCGCAGATCTTCAATGGAGCGATAAAGTGAACCAAGGGGGAGGAAAAAAAAACCATTAAGATGGCCACAATATTATGGGACAGATTTGAGGATTTCTTTGAGGATGAGATGAGTACTCGACAATACCCTTGTACCTTTCTTGAGGACAGCAACCAGAATTTCAAGAGCAATAGAAAGGACATTGACAGAACACAAACCCGGTGTGAATCGGCCATACAAGAAATCAAGTAAGTATTCCTTGCCAACAACTACTGATGTACATTACATGCCCCCTTAATAGGGATCAATCCTTACATTTCCGGCTTTCCTTTCTTCAGGTTTACTTGCCAATTTGGCCCGGAAGACCACTCAAGCCAGTATAAAGCTGAAGTTCAAAGAGTATTTGCCCACACTTTGACGGACCGACGGAAGTCCACCAATCGAAACAAAACTATCCAGAGGGCGAAGAAGATCATTCAACAGTCTGTGATGGCTGCGATGGGGAAAGGCAAGGGTACGAAACGTAGTCGGTCACAATTAGAGAGCACAACCGAGAAGGAAATTAATTTGAACGTTGAGGCCATCGAAGAGGACGATGAAGTGCAGGCTACGATCCAGGAGGCCCAGGCGAAGCTTCTGGCCGCACAGAAAACTATTGACGAAGCCGCTACACCTAGGTGCAAGACCCGAGTTGGCATAATACAGGCAGGTATGTCAATCAAACGAGGTTGTCAATGTTGCTTCATTGCAAAACAACTTTTGCTCGATCCAACCTTGTGCACGATACACTTCCATTGTATGGACCAGGGGAATGCTATCTTGTGAGCAGTGAGCGGTGAGCGGTGAGCCGTGAACGGTGAGCGGTATGGGGTAAAAACTTTGAAGTGCACATACTTCCAAAAAGTAACTGAAAGTAAAATAAAAAAAGACCTAAAATCCTATAATATAGGGATTAATTTGTAATCCGGAAGAGAAATATAATAATTAATTTAAAATGACTAAAAATAAGCGATCAAAGGGAACCCTATATCCGTAGACTTTGTTCGCTCGGGAAGCCCCAAAAATGTAATCGGAATTTAAGTATATGATGACAACCGGCAAAACTCCTATGATATCCGTTAAAAAAATGGATATCGGAGGGTTATCATAGAGATAGGCTGCGAACTGCACCAACCGCACAGAAATTAGCTTCCTCCAGTCCAGCAGTTCCAGAAACACACTGTAACAAGTATATACTCGAAGTAGCTCCCCTCAGACCAATTTAGCATGACCCAATTCAACAAATAAAAAGTCACATTCAAGGCCAATCAGCTGAGGATAGAATTCAGAGTCATGCATGTGTGATTAAGTGTAGGGACTAAACTTTTCAGAACAAGAAAAATTGATGAAAAGACATAGGTAGCACTTAGTCATCACTTAGGAAGAAGAGTTACAATAACCATCCGACGACGAAGGGAAAATGTTGGTATCCTCTAATGCCTCGATATCAAGAAAATCTATAAAACTAAAACGTGAAGTAGAGGAAGTGGATGCAGAGGATGGGGACACTACGTTTGACATCTGATTTGCAGCTTGGCCAACATACGAAGGTAGCAGGAAGTCCCTCTCCGGTGATTTAGCCAACTCCATCAATCTGAAACAAAATGAGACACCAAAAATTAATAAGGGATTCTGAAAAGAACAGAAGAAAAATTAAATGCTGTGACTTATTTACTCAAGCGGTTTCTCTTGGCGATCTTGCGGATAGAGGGCTCTTCATTAATGGTAAGGTCAACCGTGGTGGGCGGAACGGTAGTGGATCTCGGAGGCTTGGGCATAAATAGTGGCTTCAACACTGCTTCGAATAAAGCCTTATCGGATTTGAAACCCACGAAATGCCGACCAGCAGCGCGACATGCGCGAAGAGAGTTTCCTACAGGATCAGAGAGGATGAGATTTGTATACTGGATAATTGTTTCATAAAAGATGAGAATCGATCAGAAAGGCTCTATATGGTGAAGCAATACCTATAGATGCAAATGCATCAAAGATCACAGTGCCTGGCTTCGTAAGGGACTCGAACAACATCTGGAAAAAGATGACGCCCTTCTCTCGACCAGCCCGCCATGGAACATTACCGCGCATGGATTGGGAAGCGGTGTCGTTGTGATTGAGAAGGACGTCGGTCTCTTCCACTCCCCAACCAGTTGGCAGTCTTGGAAAGTTGTGTATTCACAACGTATGTGAAGGACTCCATTGGCAATGCGTTCCTCACGTAGAGGTGGATACGGAACCGGTGGGTCTGAAATAAAAAAAAACATGGCGAATTAATAGAATTAGGTGAAAAAGTAAATGAAATATGAAGCAGTATCATTGATAAATAATTACTAACCTTCTTTGATGGATCAATTGGCAATGCCAACGGTAATTCGTTAACGCCCCACCACTCGCGAAATAACTTAAAATCGTAGGCTGCCGCGTATGACCGGACGTTGGTGCGGATCTGCACAGACTCTGGAATGATAACCAGAATACCACCTTGGTCATGAAGGAACGAATCAGAAAATTCAAAGAGGGCCTCTACAACCGGTTTAGCATAGACATTCCAAGAGGGAATGTCTTTTGCATCCCGAGAAATCGAGGGGACCGAGAGGCCTTCCAGAATGTCCCCGAGAATGAGATCAAATCCACGGTGGGGACATATTGCGCTGCAGGACGAGGTCGGTGTGGGAGGACACACCTACAAGAACAAGAACTGATAAATATTAGAGTGAGTGGAGGAACAAAATCTGCATGCCGCAAATAAGGCACTACATGATTTGAAGCATATCATACGGTAGTGGAAAAAAAGGCGAGGCTTTACCTTCAGCATAAACTCATTGAGTCGAGCCATGCAGGGGTGATCTTTCCCACCATTCATCATCTCTTGAAGAGATGATAGCTCGACTCTTATTTCCATCTTTGGAGCCAAGGAGCTCGGTGGAGAGAAGGCGCCATGAAACGTCTTCCTCTTCACAACATTGGAGGACTGAGGAGGGAGAGAGCCCTGAATATCCGAAGAAGGTTGGACATCTGGAATGCTCTCAAATACCAATGGAGCAGAGTCGGTCGCTGCGATTGCTAAGGGAACAACAACCTCGACTTCAGAGTCTCGAGATGAAGATCCTCGAGTCTTCTTTGTGGCAGCTTTGCCCTTACCCTTTCCTCTAGTTGGCAGTGGAACTGCATCTGCATCTGCATCTGACTCGACCCCAATGACCTCTGGCTGAATGCCATCTCGTAATGTAATGTCAAAATGAGGTGGTTTCTGGACAGGGCAATCCAGATACCATCCGCAGCGCTCCCAATGTTGAGGACCCCAATCAACTTTGATACCCTCAGATATCATCGTCGAGGGGCTCTTCGGATCCAAGTATGATGCAAAGAATGGGGGGTTCCGAGTCACTGCCTTTGCCGGCATTAGGATAAACTTGAAGTACCTGTATAAGGTACGCCGCAGAGCCGAAGGGAACTCGCACTGATTGGCTGCTTCATAGTTCTTGTGAACGCCCTTGACCACGTTGAACTCTTGATAAAATGTTGTGTCCCACAGCTGAATCCGCTTTTCCTCGATGTAGTCTGAAATTCGCGTGATTGGGTCGCCAATATCTGGGTCGTAATTCACATCTATTCCAATATCCGGCAACGATCCTTCCAACAGTCGTTCAGCTTCAGTAGACAGCTGCAATAACCAGTTCAACGATTAGAAAAGACTATATACTTTTGAACAAAAAAAAAGAACAAAGTGTGTAGATTGGGTACATGAGCCCACCACGTAGCTCGGTGAAGCCAATTAGGGAACTCACTGTCTGGAAACTTTGCCTTTGGAAATCTAAGAGATTCTCGTAGATTTCCATCTGTGTTCCAACGCTGGAGCCATTTGACTTTCATAGCCGGATCCATGGCAGGGGTCGCAAACATAGAGAGCTTCTCCTGGGTCATCTCTGCGTCGTCATCATGAGCCTCGTAATGCAGCTTCACTTGAGCAAGAAATGCTAGAGTGTGCCTGGGATCTGCAACTGGAAGTTGCTTCCGGAGCTCCGAGAGAGTGGAGCCTTTCATCTTCTCAACGGCTTTTCTGACGAAGTCCTGAGCATTTGTAGAAGTCCACTCCTTGGGATCCAAGAATCGCTCTGCAAACTTTCTCTGAGCCACCGATGCTGCTTCACCGATCTCTTGCTGCAGAAATAGGGAAAAATGGTCAAGCACAAACTTAGACATTTGAAGAAAACTAACAAGAAGGGCTAAGCCCCACAGTACAAAACGGATTTGGAAGAGTGGGTGTGCACTTGCAGGCACACTACAGAAGTTGAATCATTTTTTGATATCCGTATACACTTTAAGTGCACATAGAGTGCGATCCATGTAAACATTAAGTGAACATGGAGTGTGCAGAGGGAGGTGTGCGGCTAGCGGCACACCCCCTTGGCATGCTAAATTTACAGTAATGCAGCATGCCGAGGAGGTGTGCCGCTAGCGGCACACCTCTCAGTGCACACTCCGTGTGCCTAGAATTTACACATGGGGTGTGCACTTAAAGTGTACATGGAATGTGCCCAGGGAGGTTTGCCGCCAGCGGCAGACCCCCTCAAAATGCTCCATTACCTTTAATACAACATGCCAAGGGGGTGTGCCACTAGCGGCACACTACCCTGAGCACACCCCGTTTGTACATTCTGGGCACACGAGGTGTGCCCATGGAGGTGTGCTGCCAGCGGCACATCCCCTTGTGCATACACCATGTGCACAGAATGTACACACGATGATTGCACAAGGGGGTGTGCCGCTGGCGGTACACCCCCTTGCGCACACACTGTGTGCAGAGAAAGTGCATACTGTGTTGCATTTTAAAGAATGCTTTATGCCAAGGGGGTGTGCCGCGAGCGGCACACCGCCTTGTGCACAAACATCCGAAACAAAAGGTGCACAAGGTGTGACCGGCTGAAGTCTTGTCAATGGCGCTTTGTATCAACGAATTCAGATAAATGTGATTCTCGAATATTGGACTAAGCAAATGGATCCAAGAACATACTTGATAGAGGACAGAGTTCAAGGGCTTCATTGTCAGAGCGTACCACGTCCTCTTCACAGAGTTCTGCTTTGCTGCAGCTGCATCGATTTCCGCCTTTGAGACAAGCTTCTCGAAATAACTCAATGGTTGCCTAGCCATTCCTTGAATGCGGTAGAGCTTGTGAACAAGGTTTATTGTCATAAAAGACTTTTGGCTTCGCCTGCAAATATTGATCCAAAAGCATTAATACACATACTTTCAAAATGCAGTATGACCAATGGACAACATGAAATCTTACCAATTTACTTGATGCAGGCAGCAGCGCAGATAGAAGGACTGGAACATATCCATTAACATTCAGTAGAATGGACTCTAGAGCGAAATGCCAGCTCGGATCATCACCATGGTCGCGATTTATGACTGGAAGCCATGCCTGAAGCCGATGATTGCCATCCCAGACATGAAACATCTTCCTTGAAAACACTCGCAGGTCTGGATCCGCATTCAATCTCTACTCGAACGACTCGTTTGCCGCAGTCCAAGGTGGACTCCAACTCTTCACGATATCCTCTGTGACTTCAACAGTCTTCCCCTCATGATTCTCAGTCGCAACGTAGAAAACACCTGAGCCTTCCATGTATCCATTCTTCAGAAAATGGGAATCAAGCCCCATCACATCGTTTTTCAGGTACGGTCGAACGATTGGCAGACCAATCATCCGGCACAATGGGATGTCAAGCTTTGATTTCTCTTTCGGCTGAAATCGAAGACCATCCTGCAGCGCAATCGTATTCATTGTTTCCTTCAAAACCAGATCATCCATCTGCTTCTCTAATTCTGCAGCCGATAGTGGTTCTGAGGACCTTCGATCAGATATTGAATCGTCATCAATATCCACACTTTCTGCCCCATCTTCATTCAGTTCTTCAACGGGTGAACTCGCTGCCGCAACAAACATGTTAGTTGGTGAAATCACACGTGAATCCATAAAATTTTGCTGCACTTCATAATAACAGTTTACCTGATACTTGTATAGCAGAGTTCAAGGATGTGTTTGCCTTCATATCGGTATCAGCCTCCTCTGCTCGAAGCGATGCATCAGATTGGCTGAGAGTGTCTACAATGCAACGAAACAAGAATTTTAATGACAGGGGAATGATTGAATTCAGATTGCAAAAGTGCTGGAAAATGGGCTAAATATGCCTAGCAAATATTTGATCAAACACAGTCCAAGAATATTTGATCAAACACAGGGTCTTTGCAGTTGCGATGCAGGCGTCGTCACACCGTCCGCCGGGAGCAGGAAAATAAACACGAACACCATATAACACAGGTGTGCAAACCCCATTTCTCCATCAGCCAACGCCCAATCAACGTGGACAACCTCCTGGCTTATGGAGTGCCTGCAGTGACACCAATCTCGGTCCTACTCTACACTTCTCCCTCCCTAAGCTAAACCAAATTATTAAACCCTAAATCCCTGTTCCACATAATCACGGCATTCCTCTACCATATCTCCGAACACGAATGCAGTCTACACTTTCACAAACCTCCGGATCCCCCCTCCGCCTATTCCCTAAACCCTAAACGCATCATATTGTTCAACACCACGGTTCCCCTCCCCGCCAATTCCCGAAACCAAACTGTGTACAAAAACCCGACGCATCACACTGTCTACAATACAACATCGTCATGGTCCCCTCCGCGAATTCCTAAAACCTTAACGCAGCCACCCAAACAACAAAAAGCAAGCAACAATCACACCTGAGGGTCTCGGTGCTAGGTTTGTTTCACCGCCGTCCATCTTCGACGATGTGCCGAGCCCTTCCGCACGCCCTTTGCTCTCCTGCAACACCCACTTCCTGATCAGTAAACAACAAGACAATGCACGATCAACCGTAAAGAGACGACCACATCTCTACATTTAAAATTTAGGTCAGACGCCATAGAAGCAATTCAAGTGCACGCAGAAAACTTGTACCGATCCTTGAAAGTCCAGCACGGGGAATGTAGGAGTAGGAACTATGCACCCTAATAAACAACTTCAATCGAATATAACCTAGACCACAATCGCACCCTATTCGCAAACTCGGTCTCAAATCCGAGATAATCTACTTCAAACGAGAATACCCTAAATCACAATCGCTAGTGTTTCGCATACTCGCTCTCGATGGAGTTCATCTTCATACATAAACCTAATTCACTCACAACCAATCCCTAAACACATGTCCATCACAAATTTACAGCTCACATATATCATGAAGGCCAATCCTCTCAAGTACCTGAGTAAGCTGTCATTTCTCTCACGTCCGGTTCAAATGGGGTCCCTTCACGCATTTGCACATGAGCAAGTTCATTTCTCTCCTCAGGGCAATGACGACTTCCAGTGAAGCATTATGGAATTACAGTTAGCCCAGTACTTCTCTCCCTATCATCAACAATCTGAACTCCATTAAACTCTAATTTTTTGGAGGTTTCAGAGAAGGAATCCTTAGATTTCCCATCGCAATGCCTCTCACTACTCTACTTCTCATCAATGTTTTACGATCACTAAAATAGAGCTTCTGCTTTCGTCTTTTCATAATAGCAAGAGACTCATCGGTAAAGATTAGCCTTGGTACTCAATGTATATTGGATTCTTATTTTGTGCCTTGCTTGAATAGACATAAGCCGTGTCACTGTACGGTGACTCTTTACAACTTCATTTAATAGTGTTGCTCATTGCTTTCTGTCACGCCCTAGTGGTGCCTCCTTCTGCGAGCATAATTGCATCGAACCGCCATAGCCATTTCAATTTAGTTATTCAATTAGCTATAATGTAGCGTAACCGCCAGTTACTGTTCTTTGTAGTGCACCCATAAATAAGATGCCATCGTCATATCCATTTTTAATTCCAATATCAGAAATGTACTATATCAATTCACGACTTTAATTCAAATCATTTCTGTTGAGCGTACTTATATCCTGTGATTTGGTCTGACCTTAAATCATATTTTTAAGCTTAGCTAGACGCCAATTTTATCATTATGATATCAGTTACTCTTGAATTTCCATCACCGCCATCTAATTTGGTGCCTAGGAATCTACGCTTGTCGGCAAGAGATGTTATTTGGCACAAACCTCCGAAATCTAGCTAAAGCATTAATTCTAAGCACATCAGGATTCGAACGTCCCATGCTTCACCTCTCATTCAGTTAAAGGAGAACCCCTTGTCCCGTCTGGATTCTCATCATTTGCACCTTCGTTCTGTGCTTAGAATAGCTTCCTCGGCGGGTCATGAGGTTGGTTTCGTCGTTATTCGTGGAGATAGTGAATGCGTCCCAATATGTTTCCCTACTGATTCTGAGGGAATCGTGACTGTTACTTCCCTTCAAATAAGTCAGCGTTTCCATATCATTGAGGGGTCCTTGAATGTTGAGAAAGAGGAATTTGAAGAGTTTATAGGAGAGCTC
The DNA here is from genome assembly GCA_963971425.1 of Bryoerythrophyllum caledonicum. NCBI lineage: Eukaryota > Viridiplantae > Streptophyta > Bryopsida > Pottiales > Pottiaceae > Bryoerythrophyllum > Bryoerythrophyllum caledonicum. The sequence continues at coordinate 4,541,692 of OZ020524.1, forward strand.
ACACACACTGTAGCTCAGTCCTCTTTTAATCAAAACAACGTTGTAGTCTGGTCACTTCGATGTGGGAAGTACAAAGTGTATGGTGCTAAGGAGGTTCCTGATGATTCTCCTTCAGTTTCTTTAACTCCCAAGTTGTCTACCACTCCAACTCAGGTGACACCTTTGATGCAGAGAGTGAAATTAGAACCAGTAGAGAATCTGATTCACATCCTTAGCGATGACTCCGACAGTGACAGTCTAGGTTTCAGTCCCTCTGAATCCGAGAAGAAAACGTCACTTCCGGCCATGGCTCCGGTAGCGGCTCCCACTTCCTCTCTGCCTTCAAGATCCAAACCCGCGGTGATTCCGAATCCTATCCAATCTTCTAGTACAATCGGCTGTCTACGTAATCTTCGGTCTCAATCTAGATCAAAATTTGTTTTAACCAAGTTAGACTTCAATTCTCTTAGAGTCGAGAAGGTTGACTTCCTTCCAGCAGCCTTTAATGGAGATGTTCTATTTGAGCTTCCACCGATTGGGAAAGGAATTGCCTCATCTCAGGCTGGATCGCTCCTGGGTATGGATAGGAAGCATGATGGTCATAGTTGGACAAGAACCGTGACCACTCACATTGCGAATGATTCTAACCTGACCTTCAGGACATCTTCATGTTTGGGACATTTGCAATGTCTCAACCCTCAATGCGAATACTTGGAGCGGAAGCAGAGAGCGTCAAATGTTAATGAGACCAAATGGGAGGGCACGTCGTCATCTGTTTTTGGGGTCGGTGGGGCTTCTCCTCCTGGTTCAACAGTTGTGTGTAAACTTTGTCGAGTTCAGCCTACCTGCTTAACAACTTGCCCAACAAAAATTTACTATGTGTTGGGGAAGGACACCATATCCTGTGTATGTGTCCATATTGGAACACATGAGCATCCTGTTAAATTAGGCAGTTGTCGGAATTCCTCCACAAAGCTGAAGACCCACATCTCTGAGCAAGTAGAGCGGACCCCAACTGCCACAAACTCTTCCATTATTTTGGAAGCAAGTAAGGAGTTTCTTGGTGAGCTACTGTTAAGTCCAGAGGGAGTATCACAGAAGCCACTAGTGTTAGAGGAATTAGTGCCGGTCCTAGAGAAATTTAAGCAGGTGACATCTCCTAGTATCCGAAACGAGGTTACTACGTTCCGATACTTACGACACTTTGGTGTAATGGATAGCATCACTAAACTTCGGGGATCAAGCAACTGGGCTTTTATACAGGAGAATAGATTTCCTGGGCAAGGCGCTGATTCGGACAAAGTGTTTATGTTTAAGAAAGCAGAAGTCGGTCCCGGGAGCGGCGTAGATCTTGTGAAGCGAATGCACCCCGGAGGGGACCTTGAAGAATCTTGGATCATGTTTGACCATGTCAAACGAGTAAAGGGATGGACCACGATGGGTTGTCATGTATACAACTCAATCTACTGCTGTGTGATGACGATTGCCGTATGTGACATGCAATCCAAAGACGTCAAAGCCCAGCTAGTGTTTTGGGAGAACTTGAATGCTTTTCAGGGTTGTTCGGCCGTCCGTCCGTTCGGTAGTGTCCGTCCGATAGAGGCTGTTGTCCGTCCGATAAGGGTCAACCCTAGTTTGACCATGACTCAAGGTAAATCAATTTATCCACTGCCACGAAGGCGACTACGTGGCTGACACGTCGTCAACAGGGTCGCGCGCGTGCAGACAGGGGGCGGGCGCGTGAAGGGGTCGGGCGCGTACGGAGATGGGCCGGGCGCATACTGAAGGGACCGGGCGCGTGCGGATATGGGCTGGGCGCGCGCTGAAGGGGCCGGGCGCATACAGGGGAGGACCGAGCGCGTACCGTGTTGGGTCGGGCGCGTATAGGGGTGGACCGGGCGCGTACTGTGAGGGGCTGGGCGCGCACTGAAGGGGTCGGGCGCATACAGGGGAGGACCGGGCGCGTACCGGGGTGGACCGGGCGCGTACTGTGAGGGGCTGGGCGCGTGCAGGGAGGACTGCGCGCGTAACGCAAGTGTCCGGGCGCACGCGGTGAAGGGCCGGGCGCATACTTGGAGGGGCTGGCGCGTCCGGCCAAGGTCACACGCGTTCATAGAGGGGCTGCGCACGTTCGTGGGGGAGGACTGGGCGCGTTCGTGGAGGGGGCTGGGCCTGGCGCGTGGCCTTTAGGGTCGCGCGCGTATGGGTATTGAATTTAGGGGTCGCGCGCGCTCTCTCACTTCTTAACATGCATGAGCTTCATATCGCAATGTGTATGAAAAATGTTAATCTTATATTTATCACGAGATGGGCAAAAAGCACCGTTACATCACAATGCTAGTACGTACTGCAAAATGATCAACAATTGAAACCTTCACTATCAATACGCTAAGTCAAAATATCTATATCTCATAGTGGAAGCAAGCGTCCGGAACTTCAAAGTTGAATGATTTAGCCATTAGCTCGTCAACCACTTTGCAGAGTGTTGGACGTTTGAGGGGATCTCGCTCCAGTAATTTCTCGATCTTCACTTGAAAAGCTGCGTAGTTGACGGTTGATTTGAAGAATGTTGAGTCAGATTCTTTCTCCCAAATCGCTCTAGCCATCTACCCAACGGAGTACGAATCGGCGAGCTGTGTGTATTGGTGACGCCGCTGCATCACATCCAATGCCGTTTCTGAATCTTATGGGCTGAATTTGTAAAACAATTCTGGAGCTACCCAATGTCGTCTATGGCGTTGATTGTCCAGCTCCGTGTCTGTCCGAAATCCATATTTTGATGGCTCTTCGTGTGATACTCGGCTCGCAATTCTCCAATCACAAACGCCTATGAAGACAGATCCTGGTTTCTCTGGAGGAAAGTGGAGAAGCACGTTTGTGGGAGCGATGTCATTATGAATGACATTTGCCTTGTGGACTTGGGCCATGGTGCACATCAAAGCCCAGGCAAGTCTTGCTCTATTCTTCCGGAAGGCTAAGATTTGTGTTGTATCCTCCGCCGAAATATATGGAGCTGAAAGGATTGAGTTGCTCGAAGCCGCCGGATTTGCCTTTGAATCGACGGTTTTAAAATGGGCCCAACTACCACCATTCCACCACAATGTGTACGCCTCCATATTCTTTGTATTCACCGCCCAAAATTTTATAACTCCTGGGTGTGCAATATGACATATCATGGCCTCGTGAGACCGTTGTCTAAATTTCTCTTTTAGATGAGACGCCGTTGGCATTTTCCCGGCAAACTCCATGTATGCCAAAATGGCTCGCACACCCACGATGCGGACCTTCCGAACCTTTCCGTATCCACCAACGGCGTCATATCCGGAAAGTCCATAAACTCCGATATCTTCTGGAAGAAATTGCACGCTGTGCAACATATGCGCCTCCATGGTTGACTTCATCGCTTGTTCATTCCAAGGCATACCTCTCGTACGAGAGCTTCAAAACCTGCCGATGGTGGTCTTCACACCTTCGAGGAACTTGCGAAGTTCCAAGTCTCGTGGCTGATGCTGGCCCCCGCGAGGTTTTTTCACCTCACAATCAAATACATGCGATGCATTACTCGTACATTGAGTGATTACTCTCTCCATGAATGAGGCATAGTGATACATGCCATATGCATCCTTGAACGATTCAGAACTCTCCAGAGCGCGCTCGAATTTCAACTGGAGGTCGGCCTGTAAGCACATGATTCCTGGCTCTCCCTTCTCCAAATAAACTTGACGGAATCGCACCACGTCAGTTTCACACCATCGACGGTAGTATTGTATTGCCACACCTCGAAGAAATGCGGTATACTCCTTTGGTGGATAACCGGCATCCTTCTCGTGCGCAGACATTTTTTGCTTTGCCCTCTTCGACGGTGCCTTCGGTGCATCG